>OY735202.1:24007267-24322267 GCA_963457665.1 Thysanoteuthis rhombus
TATATATATATATATATGCATATATTGATGATTTTGATAATTTGAAGGTGGAGAGAAAAAAGTATGTGTTACATCTTAAATTTTTTCATCATTCTGTAGTTATGTTTTGATGCATTTTAATGGGTGCCAGCCATCTTTCTAAAAGAAAATATTCCTTGTGGTTCACAAACTTAAAGGCCTCAATCATGTAATCAGCAACATTTTCTGTGAACTGCTAAAAAATATTCTCCCGAAAAGATGGCTGGTACTCATTGAAATGCATTTTTTTTTTTTTTTAAAGTTTGAAATGTAATCCCTACTTTCAGTTGAGTTTTTCTCTTCACTTTCCAATTGTTACTTTCATCAACATCCTGTTGGATCACATCTTATCCACAATACAAATATGTATAAATTCTCTACTGCTGAAGGAAATGATGATAACATTTCCAACATAGTTTTTGAGGGTCAAGCATAGATTGGGAAAAGAAAATTCATTATCACTGGAACAAACATTACCTCATCACCAACTTCTGTCACAAACTGAGAACATGAGAATACGTAGATTCATTTGGAATGTTCACCTAGTCAAAAACACGTACACATGTGGTGCGATGAGAAAATTTGTGAGCTGATTTGAATTTATTGTCTGAGTTATGTAAAAAAGGCAAGTCAGCTGTTGCTTAAATATCACAGGACCATAAAGAATTTTCAATGTCTTAATTAAACTTACAGAATGAACAGCCTTAGCTTGTTTGAATTATTTTAGATGCCTTTTTTTAAAATTTCAGCCTTTTCAATTGGGTGTCTTTGTACTTTTATTGCTACCGAGTTGCCTGAAGGGATATTGAAAGTAAGTTTATTGTAAGTTTGATTCTTGTTGGGATGCATGTCTAATATATATATATATATATATATATATATATATAACATTAAAAAATGAAATAGATATTTACCTGGAGAATGTCAACTTTTCATGCCTTACACACTTTTTAGCAACCATCAGTAAGTAAAATAGAATGTAAATAAGTAGAGATATTGCTGGTTACTGAAAAGTGCATAGGGCACAAAATTTTGACTTTCACTGTGCAAATATACTAGTAAATTCTATTTTATCTATTAATGGCTCCATTTGCTTTGATAAATATTGAACACTGTCATGAACTGTTGGTTATTCCTTTTTCCTTCTATCTATCTATCTATCTATCTATCTATCTATCTATCTATCTATCTATATATATATATATATATATATATATATATATATATATATATATATATATATTCTATTTTTCCTTCTGTTTCTCTTATATATATATATATATATATATCTTATTCTATTTTTCCTTCTGTTTCTCTTATATATATATATATATATATATATATATATATATTCTATTTTTCCTTCTGTTTCCCTTATATATATATATATAAAGAGAGAGAGGGAGAGAAAAAAGAATAACTAATTAGTTAATCAAGGCATCCATTTCATTCAGCTAGCGTAAACAAATCAAAATGACTTTTTGGGTTGGTCACCGCTGACTCCTCCATCAGTTAGTCAACCTCCATCGCAGTATCCACTGTAATCAGCCTTTAAGAGTGTGGGTACAATTATGTGTCATTGAGTGTATTCAAAATTACCAAACTCTAAAAATCTGAGAGAATTGCTGTTCTGGAACTAATCTAAAAACAACTCTCAAACACAAGTAATGACTGTTCCTCAATATCTACACTCACCGAACAAGAGAGGGACTACAGAAATGATTTTCTTAGAAGTTGAATATGATGAAATAGAACTGCTTGCAAGACACGATTTGGATCCACTCCTTTGAGCCACACAGAAAAAAATTTGTTTACAATTTTCTGTTTTTACTTTTATTATCTTATCTGTGTGTGAATATATGTGCAGATAACTTTAATCTATCATGTGGCAGTGATAGTTATTTGGGGAGAGGCAATGATGGACATCACGTCTCACAACATAGATCCCCAGAGATCACATAAAAAACCGAGGCTGACAGAACACAAGATGGAGAGATGAACTTGACAGATTCAGGGAATACTGGCTCTGCGATGCCCATGATAGGGAATTGTGGCGAATCCTGGGGAAAGTCTATGTCCAACGACGGATGTTAAAAGACTGATGATGAATGAGCCCCCATACTATGACCGGACTGTAGGACTCTTCCAGTATCATATGGTTCTCGTTACTATTGAGGTAAAATAGAGTGGAATTTTATAACAAATCTTTCCCGGCATTGTATTGGTCACATTGATACCAAGTACGTAAATGCATCAAATTTCGTAACAAGTAAAGCAGATGACAAAAATGGATAATCTTTGCTTTTTACTTTGGTACGTAACGTAATTACAAGTTCGTAAAAGATATCTGGGTTGAGACTTGGTTTAGTAAACAAGAGTAAATTTCTTATTAAAATTTATTTTTTTCTACTGTAAATTTGGTAAAAAAACAATATTACTTATTGTATCAAAAATATTAACTTATTACCATGTATTATTATGTAAATTGAAATATTACATATTCTATTGAGTTCTTTGAAATCATGTTTGCATTAAGCAAGGAGTTGTCATGAGTTTCTTCTTTGAAACATTTTTATTCTTCATCCAAGCATTGCTTCTCTATATTTCTTTTAAGACATAGAGAAAAAGAAGTAAAATTCATGAAAGTTCGAATAATTTAAAAGCCTCCAGGTAGAGGTATCAAAATATGTAGATTTTGAATACTGGGGGTGAGATCACATGCTGAGACAGTGGTTTATGAAGGTATGGTTGATTTAGCCAAGAGGGGACTTTCAGCGCAAGGTCTTGCCCCTGTTGTTAAAAAAGTCAGCATTTTGCCGCCTCTTCTGGGTGTTTTACTTATAATTTCTTGTTGGGATTTTAGTGGAAATATCTGTTGATGTTCAGAGAAACTAACACCATTTTGTTCAAGTACACAATCTCTTACCTGAAAACAGAGCATTCTTTGCATGGAACTGTTTGAAATTTAATTTATAAATAAAAAGTACTTGAAAATTTCTTTTTTAGCAATTGAAAATAAAAAGTAGTAACAGGAATCTTCAGTTTTTTTTTTTTTTTTTTAGGGAAGTGTCAATTTTTATCAAAATTATTGCTTCCAAGCAGTAAAGAAAATAGTTCTATTTTACCTTCATGAAAATTTGCCAAAACATAACCAATTATAGAATCTAAAATAAAATTCTATTCTTGAATTTAAAAAAAAGAATAAAAAATCCTGTGGAAAAAAAAAAATTCTGTGCAAATTTGCATGATAACTGTATGTGAATTCTTTTCAATTAAGAGTGCCAAGTGAATATAGATTATCTCAGTTGGTATTTGAGATCAGCTCAGTAATGCCACCTACCATGCTGCTAACTGCTTGGCCACTATCACTCGCACTGATATTTTTTTTAGAAGTAAATAAATGTTTACATACAATACATAGATGCCTATAATAGGGGAGCTTCTAGTTTACACATTATCACCTGAAAAGATACACCTTTTTGCACTATGGCTGGAGATAGGAGTTTTGATTGTGAATTGATCTTTGGTGACCTTTAGTTACCTCAGAGCTCAACACCACCTATCTCATGTTCATTCTCGAGACAAGTTACCAATGTGGACTCATTTTCACCCTCCTGGGTCCAGTCATTTGTTTGCATCGTGTGGCCGGCCAAATAATCCTGGTGTTGTATCAATAGATACAAAGTAATTCTATAGTCTCAATATAATCTCATTTACAATATGATGTGCAAATAAATTGTAATATTATTATAGTCTTGATTTACCCCGACCAGTGTTGATATTTACTGGATTCACAGTAGAGATGCTGCCATTCCTCAATAATCAACTTTTTTCTTAAGCCTATTTACAATATCTTAACAGCTTTCCTGAAATGAGCCTGGTCTTATAACTTTCCAATAAGAGATTGTGTACTTATATTTATTGAATCACAATAGCCCCATAATTAGCATGACCAACCTATCAAATGGACTACAGATTCTTCTCTCTTAGTGCGTCAGTGTGTGTCTCTGGGTGCTTCTGGTCACATTTTTTTCAGACTACAACCTTGGAAATTTCCATGAGTGACACTACTAGATACCAATTTTCAAAAAATTGCCATTTGGAGTCTCAACAGTCATTTTGGAACAACAATGCCCAAATATTGTGCTGGTATTTTTTTTTACATAATTTTAAATAATCGTTGTTACACAAGCAAGCTATTATTTCAGTCGTATTAGAAACCATCAACAAAAACTTACATATTTTTTAGATAACTATTCCTGGTACATGTGCAGCTATGCTGATTCATTTATGCAAGGAACAGATATTTGTTTGATATTCATATCATTATATCCAAAGATGATCTCTCTGAAATGTTTCTTATCATTTGAACTTTTGCTATTTAGCTAAATTTCTTCAATCTTTTCCAGTCATCTCTGTTCATCTATGGCAGCCTTTGTTGTCCAATCCTTGGAGTTGTTATTCTTGGAGTTTTCTTCCCTTGGACAAATAAAAATGTATGTAATATTATGAGTATTTCAAACTGCTCATTAATCATTTTTGTAAGCGGTGTTAAATATATGATTTATGCATGGGTAATACATTTAAGCCTTTGGAGTAGCCCCCCCTTCAAACTGTTGGCCTAGGCGAAATGGGCCCCATTGGACCCTGCCTCTGCCCCGGGCCTGAAAGTGTGAACATATCTTTGTATATGATTTAACAAGACAATGTCATTCCTCACCATTTCAGAAAAAAAGTATAACGTTTGCTCTAATTAGTAATTGCTTGTGACAAAACATGAGTGTGATGGAATCATCAGTGCATGACTATGAACAAGTTTTGGGGAAACCAAATTAATTTTTCAATTTTCAAAGTCCACTGAACCAAAATACAATTCAAATCTAATTCGAGAAACAATTTTGCGATCGTAAGTGAGTTTGAAATAAAAGTTGTATAAAGGGAGAATGAACATTCAAAGTGTGACGGAATCAGATTGCATTCAAACACCCAAAACATGGAATTTTAGAATTTTAAACTTAGTTTCACTTTCTCCTACATTGAGAGAAATATTTTCATTTGATCAGGTTCATAACTAAGCATTTTATCTATACAAAATGAATCAACAATTTTGTATGATATAGTAAAGAGCCATGTATTATCATACAATATGATTCCATCACAAATTTTGACAATAGATTAGACATTCCATCTTAGCTTTTTAAAAAACATTGGTCAGAATTATGTAATCTTTGGTGAGAACTAAAGAAACAACAGCAAAATATTAAATAAATTACAAAAAACATGGCTCAATGACAGTTTTGTAAAATTGAATGGAAAAAAGCCAGTTCTGGCGTAATGGAATCACCATGGTAACTTTTCTCCTTGAATGGTTGAGCTAAGGTCTAGAGAGCATATTGTAGCATTCTGTCCGAACCAACTGAAAATTAATATTATTCGAATTACTTGGATAGAAATCACTCAGAGAGAGTTCACATCTGTCAATGCCATTGTCAGGGAGAGTAATTGTACATAGATTCAATTCCTGCAGTTGCCACATTTTTTTCTTTGAATTGTTTATTCTATTTACATTGTCTAGGCCAAGTGACTCATTCTCTGTATGACAACAGGAGGTCATTTCAAATAATATGACACATTCATATATATATATATATATATATATATATATATATATATATATAATTTGTATAGGTCTTATAAAAGACTACAGGACTACAGATATAGGGAATGTTTGTTTGGGTTTTTTTTGTCAATTTTTTGATCAAGTTTTCTTGTTTACTTACATTGGAATGTATGTGTGGATTGAGTATCCATCAAACTTTTGTGATCAACCATAACTCTGATCATTATCATAGACTGTAAGCACATGATGTGCAGCCTTCCACCTTTCTAACTATGTAAGTACACCAGTTCACATAGAACCATCATAGCCTCTACTTTCATTTATTACATTACTGCTGTAATCCTTATGGCAGCATAATTGGAACTGAAGTACGAATTTTCTATTATCTTGAGCAACTTTCAAAAAAATTGTTCATTCTCTTATGTGTTTGACAATGATAGGTCTGTAGGAATTTAGTCGGTAAGAGGTTGTGGCAAAGACTTACTGGTGCAGAGACAAAAATAAACAAGTATCACCAGCGTCTGTGTGAACCACCAGCAAAAGGCCTGAAAAGGCTCATTCACGGTGATTTAAAACCAGAGGCAAATCTGGGATTTTATAAGTTTTGCTCGTCATCCGGGTATGTGGTCCTCTACGTACAGATTTTTCCCCTACTGCGCTCGCCAATAAAAAGATGAGGCGATGGTCAAACGGCCAGTGACCAACGCACTGTGAATGGATAACAACCACTGTTTAGGCTGCTTCTAAACTGACTTCTCGCACTGGTGTTTCCTCCAATTCCTTTTGGCTGTGACAATTATGTTGACTGCACCTAAAGTGACTTCTTGTACCAAACTGTGTCAGTGTTTTCCCTTACCCCTACAGAGGTTAATTAGCCCAACCAAATAGATATAAACAGACTGATTCTTGTATTTCAATTTTCAAAAGAATGATTATGATTGTATTTTATTTTATTTTACTATTTTATAGGCTGTGTATGTAGCGATTGGGATCACTGTACCCTTCCTAATTGCATACTATTTGATCCAGTCAAAAGTGTAAGTTGAATTTATTCACATAACTAGAAGAAAAAATGTTATTTACCTATCTCATTAGAAATAGAAATTATAAAGATACAACTTTTTAATGACGACATATCAGGAAAAAAAAATTTTTCTTGACTCGAAAAAACCCAACAATTTCTAAGCAAATATCAAATGATTCATGAGGGATTAACCCACCAACAAACAGCTAATGACGGAAATCACCATCATTGTAGTTGTGTGGCTGACTCAATAAAATTCCCGTTTTATTTTGATTGATGGTAACTAAGTTCTATCTGTGTGTCAGGGCTTTTATCCTAATGGGTTAATTAATTAGCTTGAGCTATATTGTGATACAGATAATCTATTTATATAAAAAGAAAAACTGCCTGTCACTGTGCCCCCTTCCTTAAGCCTTGATGCAGTTCATCCAAAGTCAGAATGCATACTTATTGGATAAGAGGAATTTTGACTATAGCTCCCCCTCCTTTTTTATTCTTCAAGGGTCTTAGACAAGCAACTAACTTTACATGGAGAGATCACAGGACAGTACAGTATAAAAGGAAGAAAACGAGAGTCCGAGACATCATAGAAACTATCGAAAATCTCAATGGCAACGGGCAGGCTATGTTGCAAGAATGAAAGACAATCGATGGACATCACGACTCACAACATGGATTCCCAGAGATCACGTGAGAAACCGTGGCCAACAGAACACACGATGGAGAGATGAACTGGACAGGTTCAGGAAATACTGGCTCTGCAACGCTCATGATAGAGAATTGTGGCGAATCCTGGGGAAAGTCTATGACCAACGGCGGACATTAAAAGACTGATGATGATGATGATGAACCCTTACTTTTCATTCATTGGTGTGGTTCAACCAAATTTAATATGCTTATGTGGACAGCATTCTTTAACTTTCTGACTCTAGAAATTCGATCATTTCATCAAGAGGGAAATAGTTGAGTTCAAAAAATTTACAATTCCATTATTTTCTAAGGAAGGAATTTCAGAATTCTAATAAAAATGATGTGTGAACCATAACAATATGAAATGTAATATGATGATTTATCTGCAAACTTGGTGCTTTTCACATTTTAGTGATACCAAAATCCAACAAGCAGCGCCATTTTCAACACATTTTAGCCCAATTTTCTCTAGCAATTTTTAGGCCATTCTATTTTCACCCATTAAAATGGCTAACTGTGTTTTTAGTGCATTTTGGCATTTTTTGACACTTTTATGAGGTTGATTTAGCATGAAGAGATCTTTTGAGTAAGCAACACTGCCTAGACATGCCCAATCTTTTGACCTGGCCCTGCCACTAGTTGTAGTCTTGTTCTATTAGTAATGCTCAATTTCTGATCATTGACAATCTCCTTCTTTCTGATTTCAATTATACAACATAGAGCTTCAGTGTTGAAACTTGTGAAAATAGACTTTTAGTTAAAAATTGAAAAATTCATCTAATTCATTTTCTACTACAAAATATTCCGTTTAGATAGTGCAGAAAATGACTACAGCTAAACAGGGTGAGGGTTGCAGTGGAAAAAGCTTGTCTATGGGTATCATTTTCGAATGCAGTCAGCAATAAAAAAAAAGAGTGATTATCCATCAATTTACTTTCTACTGCCAGAATTTGCTGCATCTCTATATATTTAATTATCAGATTGAAGATTTTGACATACTTATCTAATTTATTCTGTCAGTGATATCATGAATTACATAAAGAGTTAATTTCCTATCGACCTTATACTAATAGTAATTAATTAATTTTTTGGTCACTGTTTTTTTCAGCCAATGATTTAATTAGATTCTGTGTGTTATACGTTAAGTTATATTCTAGTAGTTTTATATTTATGAATAAATTTCACAAAACCATGGAATGTGGAATTTATTGATAAATATGAAACTAGCAAAATACAATAAAAATTTACATAAAATACTACATTTAGATGATACATGATTGAATCTCAAAAACAAAGAAAAAACAGTGTAACAATGTTTTTACTTTAGTTATATCTGAATATTCAACTCTCGTACTGCAAGTTTCTAACATACCATTGCTACTAAAATGAGTTCAGTAATTAAGGTAAATCTTAATAACCCATACAACTTCTACTGAGAATAGAATTCAACTATCAATGAAAATATCTGTATTATGATTTTCAATGGGTGTGTCCATCTGTCACACCATTTAGAAAAAAAAAGAAAGCCCAATAAATACTTGATAAACTACCTCTATTATTACCAGTACAACTTTTTTAGTACCCCCACTCCACCCTCTATTCAGTTACATTTGCATCTTTACTATTCTAACTTTCTACATCAGTAGTTTTCAACAAGAGAGTTGAAACACCTTAGTGTCTCATCAACAGTAATTGGTCATAGAAAAGTTGAAAATCAATATTCAAACTTAGAATTATAAACATCCTTCTGAAATGAAATCCCTAAGTAAAGAATGAACTATTTTATTGTAGGGAAGATTTGCCTGCCATCAATATTCTCTGGTATGGTCCAATAGCTGTCACTATGGTAACCACTATTGGCATGGTTGGAAGTAAAGTCCTGGGTGAGTTGTACTCTTTGGAAATTTTTACTTTATATTCTTTCTGTTCGTAAATACTAGAGCGTTTGGCTTCTTTCAAATATCTAGATAGTTACATTCATTATGTCCCATTGACATAAGAGAAGAAAAATTCAAGTCTCAAACTAGGGCGGTGATCAACTTCTTCTTGCAATGGCCTACTTTTTATTTGTTAGTTTTGTCTATGGCTCACATGAATATTATATCATATATTACAATTGAAAGTTTGCCTTTGTGGCCTATAAATTTCAAATATTTACTCTGCAAGTAAAAAGTAATTGAAAAATCTGCTCAATATGTTTATAATCTGTGAATATATACCAAACATTTTATCGAAATCCACCAATTACTTCATTTTTTATAGAATTTTTAACTCTGGTGGTATTGACACATGACAATTTGACATGATTTTTGTAAACAAATTATACAATGCAATGCTTACATAAGCAAAAATTGAAGAAATTATGACAAAAAGACATCAACTGATCAATGGCCCTCAGATATATATAAATGGAGTACACCATAATGCCCCACTTGTGGGTCGTAGCCAACCTGTTGTTGACCCCTGAACTAGGGGAAAGGTTCTCTTTCATGATGATGATGATAGATGTTTGAATACAGAACTGCAGTAAGTCAATCGGCATAAAATAATAACCAAAACAAATGACGGATTTGTTGGACAAAGGAGGGAAAAATAGATGATAATATCTTTAACATTGGTGATCACCAATGTTAATGTACCTTGTAAGCGAACAAATCTTAAACAACTGAGTTGACAAAAAAAAACCTTTATCCTTTGTACACCCTTCGAATTGGTCAGCTACCAACATTTACCCTCTTCCTACTACTGATACTTCTAGAAATGAACACCAAAGCATGTCTTTAAACCGTAGAAAAATTCACCTGTCGTAGAGCAAAGGCTTCTAAGAATTAATTGTTAATGCATGAGTTCAATCCTTACTGCATATCACAGATTTGAGGTATACCAAACTGATAACCTGTTTAGTCTTCTTACCTCATCTGAAAAATACTTTGGACAGAATCATCTTATAAAAATCATTACTCTATCTATTATAAAAATGAAATTATTTTCCTTGATTATCAAGTACAGTGTACCAAGAAATCCCTGCCTCATTCTTTAAGAGGTTATCTTTGCCACGTAAAGTGAAGATGAGGAAGAAATACTCTCTTCAAATAAACACACTGTTGGTCTTGTGCTGTACTATTGCAACATCTAAGCAGTAAGTACAAGTAATATCATATTCTGTGGTCGAGGTGGCCACCTAATTAAAGAACTCTTTTGACCTCAGGTCATGACACTGATGTGATTATTTCACACATTCATCAAATATCTTCCAATCCAGCACACTGTATGGTGTTGTTAGTTCGGCTTGACAGAATAGATCCATTTTGACTTCAATTATCCACCACTTTCAAACCAGAATGCCAATATCTCCGTGGGGACTCGACTCCTATCTCTATCCTGCCATGGTTTTCTTTATACACTGAAAATCCACTTAATTATCATCCTTGACCACTACAATTCACAGACCACTTCTGAAAACACCATATAAAGCCTGCTCTGGCAAAAGGTTGAAATAAAAGAAATCATTTGTACAGCATGGCCTTTTGAGATTATCATTTCTCTTATATTTATATATATATATATATATATATATATATATATATATATATATATATATGGGATATTGGATAGTCTATAGCCATACTGAAGGGTTATTATACAAAGAAACAGCTGTCTGCGGATGACTCAATTATCAACCATATATATATATATATATATTGGATAGTCTATAGCCACACTGAAGAGTTATAATACAAAGAAACAGCTGTCTGCAGATGACTCAATTATTAATTATGTATATATATATATATACATGTATATGTATATGTATATATATATAATTAGCAGGATCCTGAAAATATGTACTTGAGTGTTTCAGTCAGAATTCCAAGTGCCTTCATACGATTCTCCAATAAATAGCTAGAAACAAGGTTTTCCAATGTATTTAATGATTCCAGGTGTCCAACCCATTGGTCCCTCCACTTTTTTTACTCCCTAAAAAAGAAAAATGTTATACAGTCTTGGTGTTATGATCAAACACTAATCTGATTTTTTTGTTTCAGGACTCCGAGATCCATCTACTGTTCCTTGCAATTTACTGAGTCCTTTGATTCTGAAAATCTTACAGAAGTCTCCAGAGTACAGGAGAAATATCAGTACAGTAAGTCAAGCTATTCTTTTATTTACATCCTATTTTGTCTCTAAACAATTCATGTTGAAAATGTAAAATTCGTAAACATAGAAAAAAAAAAAGCATTCTCCCCCAAAATTTTTCATTTCAGAATTGCTCAATTTAAGCTGAAATTTCTAACAGACTGTTTACTGTAGACAATTTTTAAAAATACCAATCTACCATATTTTTATGAGCCCCCACCCAAATTATCACCATCAGTATTTTATTACCCGTCTTTGGACATAGACCTTCTCCAGACCTCTATCATGGGAGCCAATACTTTCTGAACTTGTCTAGTTCGTCTCTTCATCTTGTATTCTGCTGGCCTTGGTTTCAGATGTGTTCTCTTGGGATCCATGTTGCGAGTTGTGATGTCCACCGGTTATCTGCCATTCTTGCAACATGACCAGCCCATTGCCATTTGAGTTTTCTAGTGGATTCTATGATGTCTCGGACTCCTGTTTTTTCCCTAATGCATTGTGTTGTCTCCATGAGAGATTGAGAAAGATTCTTTCATGTGCACGTTGTATGGTTCTCAGTTTGAGGGTTAATCTCTTGTTTAGGTTTTTTATTTCAGCTCCATAGGTGACAATCGGGAGGATGCATTGGTTGTATTGTAGTTTCTAACTAAATGGTTGCTTCATCAGCTCTTTGGTGGTTTACTATTCATGTTCAGAACTGCTCAAATTTGCCCATTTGTTTTAAAATTAAACATTTCAACGGGTAGAAATTACCTGTTGATTACATAAAATACCTTTCCTATCTTCCACTTGCACTCAAGGTGCTGACAGCAGTCCCATCACTTTCATCCATTGGCTCCAACTTTCCTTTATTTTGCTTTGGAAATATCTATTGTAATCCCTTTTCAGCTTGCCAGGCCCATTGAAGAGTTGGACAAAGGCCAACCCAAACTAAAGGGATGTGCCTTGTCTTATCTCACAGGTCCATGATGTACCGACAGTGAGGAAGAGAAGGATACAAGCCATTCCCAAGGGCATTAATGCAAACTGTCTCAGCCAGTGTTTGAACTCTGCACACCAATTCCATAGAAATACCATTACTCCTTATGATTATTTAAGAACTTTAAACAAATAAGAATTTTGTTTGCCCCTATAATTTTCATTTAAAAGAATTTTTTTTACCAATCATTTCAGAGAAAATCAGCTAGTGATTACGGATAAGTTATAAGTTTTTTCTACTAATCCTTCTTTCATTTTATTTCCTTTGTTTTTTTTATCAGAACTCCCAGGTTGTTATTCTAGAACCATTGAGTGAGCCGCATGAACCAGAAACAAAGAATACGCCTCTGGTAAGATTTGAAATTTCCATTCCTATCTCTAAGAGTTTGTCTTTTTGTGACGGCACCATTACTGGCTTGGCTGTGGAGGCTTTATCAATATGGGTTGCTGAAATGACTCTGATAGCTATATTCCTTCTTGGATCGCTCTGCTTCCATCCATCCAAATATGATAACTATAAATTTGTAATTATGGTTTATCTGGCTGGAGTAAAGCCAGAGGATTAATACATTGTTATAGGAGATTGCAACCACAGTAAGAAGTTTCGTTTGCACACATGAACATACTTGCCAAAACCTCAATTCATAGCACAGTGCAATAGTCTTACATTTTGCTAATTGCAACAATTATTTTTTTTCTTTAATGTTCCTTCAACAAGAGACAAAAATCAAATAGAACAAAAAAATAACAAGTCTATTGATTCACTCGTAATAGCAGATTATCAAAAGTTATACTTTTCAATTTAAATGCTAATGTGTCAATATTGCAGACGGTATTTGTTGCACATCAATATAGAGAGGAAGCCATTTATAATAATCAGATAATGTTGGCAAACGGTTATTCTTATCAAAATCAGTCAGTCCTAGACACTTAATTTAAAAAAAAAAATGTTCCATTCATTTCAAATAATCAGCAATAATAAAATATTTTTATAATGTAGAGTTTTTTTTTATAAGAAATGATCTAATAAACATAAGAATGAATTTATAACAATGAGTATAAATTGTTCCAATTTTTATATTCTTTGCAGGTTATTGTCATCTAAAAGGCTCTGTCCTAAAGTGATCATGATAAGTGGCTTCCTCTGGAAAATAATACTCGTAGACGTTGTTAGTTTTCTTGACTTGTTATCGAAGAATAACTAATTTTATCACAATTCACCAAAAGTCTGTCTATGACAGATTACTGCAAAAATCACACAACATAACCCCATTAAATTATCTGTATCTACCAATATCACTTTGGGAAAGGTTTTCAGCAAATTAGTTTTTGAAAAATTCCCCCTGTATGCTTATTGGAGGGTTTTGACTTACAGTGTAAACTCATGCTTAAATGAGCACATTTCTTATGTCCGTTTATTCAGCTGAATTAACTGGGTGCCGATAAAAAGAACTGCTTAATCACAGAGCAAGTAGGTACTTTGTATCCTTCATAGAGGTGAAGGGAGAGTAAGGAGATATTGGCTGCTGATTGGAAATGCCTTTCCGCAATGGTAAAAAAAACAAAAAAGTCATGAATATCATTTTTTCAAAACAAAATAAATTGAACACTATCTGATTTCCAGCCATCAATTCTTTTTTTCCTTCGACAGTAATTTACCCCATCAGTTAAGGAGGTTCACTAAAATACAATTCATACATGATGCATATCTGTTTTAATTCCATGTGGCCCAGATCTTTGTATAGAAACTTTGCAGATGTAAATGTGCAGAAAAATTAATTTTGTTTCCAATCTTATTGTTACAGGACCAGACCAGGATGTGGATTGATAATACAGAATCTACGACTTGAAAGATCTCAACTTTTATCCTTTTAAAACAAGGCTTTTGCACAGACTCTTTGTGACTCTGGTACTATGTTCAGAAAGAATTCTCTTAGCCAAGCATGAGTCAAAAATGGTCACTGTTGTTGGGACAAAGCAAGTTTATCATTATCATCACACATTTCAAACTTACCTGGCTTAATTCGCTAATGATTGAATGTCCACCAATTATAATTCTATGCGTCCAAATTCAGTCATCATATTACAACAGAAATATCTGCGTTTTTTGATCTCTCATTTTTTACATTTATAAAAGAAAGTATATAAACCACAAAGAGAGGGATATCATTTTGAATATACCCATGTACACCAAAATTTTCAAACATCGTGTAAAAAAAAATTAAATTTCTTTTATTTTTAAAGAATGTATGTTTTTTTTTGCAAACAATTTTAATGAACAATTATTTCATGGTAATATTTATTTTGAATGAATTGGAATCGTTATTGACAAAAACATAAAAAGGTAAGTAAAAACAAGGTAAATAGAGAGAATGTGAGATTCAGAGGCTGAGGCCTGTTTTTTTTTTTTTTTTTTTTCTTACAATTTATGAATCAACTATAACATGAAATATACAAATCTTTCTCTCTTTTCACCATATTTGACTTTTCTATGTTTAAATCATGGTAAATTTGGTACATCAAAACTTGTGTTAACAGAGGCAGCTTTCTGCTTCAAAGTCTAAAATACCATATATATATATATATATATGTGTGTGTGTGTGTATGTAATTTCACTTTATGCCACTTTTTCCTGAAAATCCAACAATAGCAGTCAGTGTTTGTTTTGATGCTAGCCATGACAGAGGCAGAGAGTACCCACTTTCTCATTCTCTCACACTCCAGTACCTCCCACCTTCCTAAACTCCGATGACTCAGCCTAATATACCATCACTCTTCATTGGGTCTAGGAACGCTCAAAAAATTTTCACATGTAAATTAATTTTGATAGCTTCTTTGCTATATGCTATCTCAGCCTATGGAAGTTTTTTTTCTCTTTTTCATTTCATAGGAATGCTCTACTTCTGAATAGCTGGAGAAACTTGTACATGCATATTTATACGTGTTCATCCATGTGTACATATATATGTGCGTATGTGTGTTTGCACGTACCATTTTGAGGTATTCATATACATATGTATATATTGAAGCATATACTCACATAAATGTGGTCAAGGATTACTCTTGCTGTATCGCTGCCTGTCTCCAATTATATCCTTTCAGAGAGAGGAAGATTAATACCTCTAACACGTTTATATATATTTGCTAAAGTTGTTATTCATTGAGAAAATATCAGTTCAATGTGATAACCATTACCTTCTCAAACATCTATTTTTGAAAGCCTGATCAGTGTTGAAAGAATAAAAAGCCTTACACACATCTATATTCAATGATCAATTTGAATACAGGCCTTAATTTGTATTTTCAAAGTGCTGTACTCTTTGATTTTCATTCTTTTATCAGTGCCTGGTTCAAATGGAGCCAAGCAAAATGGGATCTGGTCCCATCTCAGTTTAACATCATTTCTCTTGGGCTACATCACTATGACGCCCTTCCTTTGTCTTTGTCCCCGCACTCTTCTCCTCCTTTTCCTCCTCCTCAGATATCTGGGCACGACTGCACAAATCCAGCAGTTTTATTTTGGCTTGCTTTGCAGACTGGAAACTATTTGGGGAATCTGAAAAATGTTCAAAGATTATTATTATAGTCTATATGATTATTTTCCAGATGGCACTAGATTTTTTAAGGCGACTTTTGTTGAAATTCTTAATGGAAAGAATGCATTGTGTAGAAATACATTTTCAAAGTGTATGTTATATATAGACAAATGATTTAATATCAAGAAAAGGCAAAGCTAATATTTTATCACAGAAATGCATGATAAAAATATCACAAGATGGTAAACCTCATCATATCTATAATGCTATTCTGCTTGTTCCTATCTTCCTGCATTGAAATGTTTAAACTGATTTTAATAAGAAAAGAAAAGGGATAAAAGAAAGTTTGGTAGTTTAATAAGAATATATAAGGGCAGAGAAGTAAGTTTACTGAGTGAGTAGAAAGTTCTCCAAATATAAAACTAATCCATGTTTGCATAACGTGGTTGGACATAGGTCTTCCCCATGTGAGTGTGTCATGGGGGCTGATGCGCTTTACCTATAATCCTGGCCCATGACATGTTGGTAGTTGCCTTTCTTAAGATCATTAGTGAGCAGTGAACTTGCACTGAAAGGCTTATGTACAGCAATGGACCACAAAAGACTGATTAAATGAAATCATGGATTGTCAATGAGCATTGAAATGGACAAAGGAGAGAATGAGAGAGGGAAAGATAAGAGCAGAGGCATGAGATAATGGTCCGTGGAATTTCCATGGGTACAGCTAGTTTTTATTGGAGTTTCATGGAAGAAATTAAAATGATTAAAAACAGGAAAGGGTCAATTCTGAAGAGTTGATATTTTCAAAATGATTTAAAAAAAAAAAAAAAAAAAGATTTTAACATTAGCCTTAGTCTAGAGCATCATGGGTGTACTTATATATTCATGCTTGAATGCAGTTACACTATCAATGTTTTTAATTATCATTTCTAATAAGATGGTTTACAGAAAAATCATTTAAAAAATAGCTCTTTACAAGTATTAGAAATCGGAAGCCTTCATTACTGATTTTTAAGCGATTAAAAATGGGACTAAAACACTGAAATCTTTTTTTTAAATTTCTCTCTATTGCAATAAACATAACATTAGTGGCTTTCCAAGAAACAATTCTACTTAAAAGATGCAAATCAAATAAAATATCAATTTTCTCAAGAGTCCTATGTATGATGGTAATATTTGATCTCATGTCTCTTGGAATGGGGGAGGAGTGCCCCCACTTCATTCAATTTGGGCAAAACATGTTGAATTTCAGGCAAATTAGAGTAATTCAAACAAAAGCAAGGAAAACTTTGGAAGCCTTCTGCCTCCTTCATTGAAAGAGTTCCCAAACACCAATGACTTTTGGTCAGTGGTTCTCAGAGTCCCAGGTCACATTCCTCTCCTGCTTTCCTCACTTCCTCCCCATTTTGAATTGTCATCTCGTAATTCTTTCACTGTTATACTTTCCAATATACATTCCACCACCCCTGCCTGGAATTCCTCCCCTGGGGGCCAAGTGCCCCCTATTTGAGAATCATTGCTCTGAGTAATAATGACCATAGAGCAGTCGGTCATGACAAGATGGAGAGGAGATCGACACTACCTCATGAAATACCTTGAATATTCTAATGAACCATTATTATCATTACTTAATTATTATATCTTTCTTTAAACTTTACTGATCATTTTGATTGAGAATCTCAATTCATATCCAAGCCAATGTAAATGACAACTTTTATTGCAACAATGTCAATTGAAGATCCATTTTTCCATAGGTAAATCTATTGATTATTTGTTTTTTGCCAGGTAAAGATTAGAAGATTTTCAATGGAGAAAGAATCAAGTCTGAAGAATGCGTACACAATCTGCAGACAAAGAAGTTATATGAGGTTTGTTCGAAAAGTATCCAGCCTTATAATATCAATGAAAAAAAGATAGCCGATGATGGACATCTTGACCCTTTAAAAGTGCTGCCCTTGGGACCTCACACATTTATCAAAACAGTCTGGCTCAGTGCATTAGTCCCCTCTCCTTTCCAAGGCAAAAAGCTAGAAATTACAGGGAGCCAAATCTGGACTTGGGTTTGGTGGGGGATGCAGACTGAACTAGGTGTTGCAATGTTTTGCCGACAAGTCCAGCACAAGCTTTGGAGAATGGACAGACTGATCTATTGATGTGGTCATTGTGAATGTGACAGTCTAACAATACACAAGCTCAGTTGATGACATCTCACTGCAAATTGAGTAACCCTACATGAGAATGTATATTCATGCATGTGCAATAGAGGCCCATGAATTGGTTGCCAAGGATATTCAAAATAGCTGGATACTTCCCAGATTGCTTCCTCTCCACACTTTTTCTACAATATAGGGATATTTTAAAGAATACCTTCCCACAAAGAAATATTCTCTTAAAAACAGTACAATTATCAGTAAAAAAAAGTATTAGAAACCAGGAAAAAAAAAAAAAATGGTAACTTACTTTGGCAAATTTGGATGACCTGAGACCATGTTTCATCTGTGCACAAATTACTGCTTTTACCAATTATGAACAAATGGTTCCTTGCTCTTGTAAGAGCAACATTCATTCGTCTATAACACAAAAATATGGATTATGGTTACAAGGATAATTAGAGGAAGAATTGTCAACTGTTATTATAATTATCATTATTATTCATTTTTGACTAGTATTTTCGATCGTCTTTAATTTTCTGCCACACCTTTGTGCTCATAGAACGCAGTCGACAGAAGCTGCAGTTACTCTTAATTAGACTTTCTTGTGGCAAAAGGGACATGGAATTGAATCTCCAAGTGCTTATCCTTTATTCCCAATTCATGCTGTTTACACAGTCTGATTCAAGTTGTGAGGAAAAGTAAAAAAATACTAGACAAAAATTAGTAATAATTACAGTTATATAGTTTTATTCTAATCATAACCACTAGAATTTTAGGGACCATGTAATGATTGAAATTTTAAACATGCTACTTTGTATATATTATACAGTAATAGCTAGAAACAGTTTGTTAAAAGAACAAACCATTAAAATTTCAGCAAAACATTTATCAAATAATCAAGTGGTGATATTAACTGTAGTGCCCCCTATACTTTTAGTTAAGAATTAAGTACGAAACTCTTCTTTTAGCTAGATATCCAAAATGTCACTTCCTCTGATGACCCCTATAAAACCCCTGGACTCACATGGTCCAGTGCTCACTAGCTCCAGCACCACTAGCTGGGTACACTTTTAGCCCCGGCCTCTGCAGCCAGCCATTCTCTCTCTTCCCTTCTCCCTGGCCCAATGCTCCTTGGCACCAGTATTTCTAGCTGGCCATACCTCTGGCCCCGGTCTTTGCGGCCAGCCACACACTTTCCTTCTCTCTCAGATTGTTACCATTTCGCAAAACCTACTGGCTGATCTGATCTTAACCATCATCCTCACTTTGGGAAACTTCCATGTTCTATGCCTTTCATAGTCTGTTTGTCAAGAGTCTAACAGCGTTTGAGAATAGCTCCTAAGTTAACTCATTTACTTGGAAGTTAGGCTCGCACACTGAACCCGGTTTCCACATACCTGGGAGCAATCCAACCATACGGAATCCACGCGTCCAGACAACTCCGACGCCTGCGCTATCAAGACAAGAAAGCTCCCACCTTTTACTATCTCTTCCCCTACAGACTATGAAAGACATAGAATATGGACGTGAAGTGACGTTTTGGATATCTAGCTAAAAGAAGAGTTTTGTACTTAATTCCTAACTAAAAGTATAGGGGGCACTACACAACAGATCACATTACACATATATCAGTTATTTAACATGTTCAGCACCAAAGAACATTTTCCTTACTTTACTCTTCAAGGGCCATTATGTAATGTCTGCTTTTTGAAAATCACACCTTGTCTTTATTGTCCTCTGCTTCTGGAAAAAATGGTCTTTATGGCCCATAAAATTGAATTCTTGAAAGATGAAATGACATGAGCACTGGTTAACAATGACATCTGATACCTCTATGATAAGCCATTCAGCATATCTTATGAAATAGCCATATAATAAAACCATTTCTGTTGTTATCTTTTATTGTTAGGGATGAATGTAATACAAACATAGTAACAGCTTCCACAATTTGTTTGCAGAAAGGAAGTTACTCTTCTGATATTTATATGAAGAAGGAAACAGACATACTTATTGTTGTTGATAAAGCCAACATGGCTGGTTCTGACAGAAGACAGTATGATAACATCTCGTTCTCCTCCTTGGAAAGCATCAACAGTTGACACTTGGATACTCTTGATTGATTTTCCTTTTAAAAATCTGATCAAGAAACAAAAAAATGTTACCCAACAATTATTTCATTGTCATAATGTCAATCAGTTCTTGCTAAGAATACAAAAATGTAGTTTTAGTTCAACTGATTATATCAAACAAATCACATTTATTTTTTCAAAAACAAACCCAAAACTTGAACTCTATGAGAAACGGATCTGGATGATAATTCAATAAAAATTGACATGTGACCAACGTCTTTTGAGAGTGTGCCGTGTTAAAAGTGATCAATCAAAAAATTGGAACAAGGGGTGATCAATGGATAAGTCACTTCTCTTACCTTTTGTTGGATTGCTAAAAAGTTAGCCAATCTAGCGTAAACTTACATTGTAAATTGAACCCCCCTCCACTCACTCACACACACACACACATGCTAAAAACTTATTTTGGGGATGAATCTTGAATAAAACAAAACAAAAAAAAATGTTTTTTTCTTTGTTTGAATTTTCAGCTCCAAAACAGGTAAGGTTGTTATGGGAGAGTTGATAAAAATTGGCAATGCCTTATCTGAGAAATTTGACTACTATAACATCTAATACTATTGGTGTAAAAAAGTGATAGCGCCCTTTGGAAAGGCATGAATCCACTCCTTCCCTGCACTATAGATAAATAGCAGGGGGCTTCTTAGCCTTGGTCTCCTTCCACCTATGGGTGATCAGTAGGGTAGACACGGCTCTCTAGCCTTGGTTGACAACCACTCTAGGAGATTAACATCTGATTCCGAACCAGAAATGGAGCCCTTAAGGCAGACTTTTTTCACCTCTTTCAATTGGTTAGGTCAGAGATCGCTCTTTCCTGTAACTCAGTAGAACTTGTTGCATATTACTTGGAGAGGAAATAGGTGCCGAAGGAGTAACTCTCATTGCCCTGAGAGATGCTATGAAGAGGAATCACTGAGCATAGCACCCTAATTATATACCAGGTCATGCACTGAAATGGAATAGAACAATAATGTTCCCAGAATATTTTTTTATCAAGAGTAATGTGTAACCTTGTTAGCTTTGATATAAAAATAAAATCTGTATCATTGTTATATCAAACAAAACAGAAAAGAGGGATGGTGAAAATTAAGAGAAATATTGTAACCCGGTATACGTGCGTGTTCATATCTGTTGACACAACACAATCTTCTTACCCTCTCATTTGGCTTCATGCTAGACTAAGCAGTGCTCACTAAATATGTGTTTGTGTGCGAAGGACAGAAAACGTATGTTTGTAGACTAACACTTAATTATCTGCAGATGTGTCTTATCACTTTACAATCTGTTTCAAGTGTTTTTAATGCAAGTTAAATAAAAAGCAACTAAAAATAGCAACTGAGATTGGATTTTCTCTGATTACAAATATTAATTCATGGTTCTTTGACCTATTTGCAGCCAAGTATGTCTTTTAATGTTACTCCTATGCTGTGTTTTTCTTGTAAAAGGAATTGATGAAAATAGAACGTCTTTTTGACATCAATAATATGTAAAAACAGAATATTTAATAACTGATATAAATAATTATAAATCACAAACTATAATTTAAAGGATTGGTTCCTTTTGAGAGTGGTTACTGGCTCAATGGTAGTATAAAAATCATCTCTAGTTCGGGGGGGGCTTTCGATCATGGCTACTTGTACTGATTGCACTTAAAAGAGTAGGGTCAAGTTCATTGCTTGATACTCGAGGCGTCGCATAGTGACATGCTGAGGAAATAGGACAATTTTTGTTTCTACCCACACATATGCGAGTGACTGCCTACACTCAACTTCATGTTGCATTCTACACTGGGGAGGGTGGGGGTCAAATAAACACCCAGAATGTCTAACAAATATAATATGTACGTTTTTATCAAGTCTTTGGGCACTGTACTGAGGTCTTGCTAAGATGAGTTATTTTGTCTGTTGCAACATACAGGTTAAAGGTGCTCATGAGGACATGCAGAATAGAACTTAAAACAAGCAAAAAAGAAACAAAACACACTCACTTATTGTCTGGATTCTGCCATGATTCCAACATCTTTCTGTTAATCTCATGTGTCTGAGATTTGTATAGAGCTATAACACCAATCGATAGGGGTTCAATCCCAAAAGCCAGCAGGGCTAAAATTATGTTGATCACAAAGTCAGCTTCCTGGCTGTTGTAGAAACTACCTGAGCTCTCACAGATTTCTTTGCCCTCACTGACATCATAGAAACACAAAGTTGGTAATTCAGGCTGTCAATGATAAGAAAATAACGGAAGATAAGAACCAATTCTATTGCTAAAAAGAAAGTAAAAACAGTTTTTATCAGGAAGATGTATCAAACAGAACAGTAGTTTGATAAGTAAACATGAAAAATAAACTGTCTCCAAGAGAAAAATAAAGATAAAATAAAAATAAAACAAACTGCAAATGTAAACAGTTCACTCAATAGAAACTGTCAAGTGACCAACATCTTTTGGCAGCATGATGTGTTGGGGGTGCTCAATTAAAAAAAGTTACTTCATTCACCTTTTGTTTTAAAAAAACAAACAAAAAACAAGCATGAATGCTGCCAGACACAAACAGACCAATTTAGCAGAAACATACATTGTAAATTGAACCTTGACTAAAAAACCCTGTTTGGTAAGGGGGGTTAAAAAAAATTGTTTTTCCTTGATATAAAGGATAAATTTTAAATCTTTAGCCCTCTAGCTCCATTTGTGCAGCATGTAAGAATGAAGGAACCTATTTTGATACTGACAGTTTTGGTTGATGGTCTCTCATAAACTTAAACTGTAAAGAGTCCCAATGAATAAGGTGAAGAGATTAAAAGACAAATATTGCATACACTTCAGTGTTGAGGTTGACATGGGTAACCACATAGTTTATAAGCATTGATACTTCAAGCACAAAAAGTGTTGACTCTTCAAATATCACTTGCTTTTAAGAATCAAAAGTAATTACGTTGCAGTTTAATATTTATCTTGGTAACTGAGCCCAGTTTGCAATTTTTAACCTTCATATTTTGACAATGTGCTCTGGTTGATATTCAAAAAAATTTTGCTAGTAGACAAAATGTCAATCTGGAAAAAAAAAAATTTAAGCACACACACACTCACATATATATATATATGTATATGTATATATATATATATATATATATATATATATATATATATATATATGGCTAAGCCTTAGAATATACAAAGAAAAATAACTCCATTTTCTCTATCTCTTGTTTTGAGTCCATGTCTCTGAGTAATTCCTTGTTTTTACAGCAAGTCTAAAAAAAAAAAATTTCTAATTGAAATCAGTTTTTTTTATAAATCAGTCAAGCAAAATGACTGCTTAGTCTTCACTCCTACTAGACAAGTACCATATTTATTGGTGAACAATACTATCTTTTCATGTATTCAAAATGTACGGAAGGTTTGAAATGATAAGTTTTCATTTAGAGTGTCAGACATATCCTCTTATCATTAAAGTGATTTTATAAGGCAGTGTAAACCCTTGGCTTTGATATTTTGGGTCACTGAAGAGAGGGTTAAGATGAGGGTTCCTGTCATAAAAATGTATTTGCTGGTCATATAAGCAAGACATTTATGAGACGAGCTATTTTAGAGTGGGACCACTGTAAATATCTGTTAGTTTGTTGATTATAAGAAATAGAATTTCTGAAGTATTTCATTTGAGTATAATGCAAACCTACTCTCCCAATTTAGCATTTGATTCTGATGCAAACTTTCTTGTATTGTACAGGAATCAACGCTGTACATCTAATTCTTATTGGTAAAACCAAGCCACTTAAATAAATGATAACCCTTCAACCAAATAAAAGTCAAACAATAATTGGAGGATTGCAGGTTGAATCCTACCAGGAGGTACAAGCCTTTACAGTGTGCATAAAATATGGTTATGACAGATCTACTTGTATGAGCACAATGAGAATATCAATAAAATCTCTGAAAATAATGCATTCTTGAAATCAAATGATGAATACTGAAGGTAACTAGAAACAAACATAAGCTTGCAAATGGCTTCTGCACAAGAGTAAAAGTTATTATCATCCTGATTTTATGATTAGATGAAATATTGTCAATAATTATAAAATTTTGGCTAGTATTTCTTTCATCCTAATTCCAGTTACTTTTTACTGTAACTTCTCAGGCTGTCATTCTATAGCTGTTATCAAACCGAAATTAGAATGAGAGAAACACTACTTGGAAATTATTAGTGACAATGCTTCATCTAATAATAAACGCAAGATAATATTGCTACTAATACTGACTTGTGAGCATGACTGATAATTGCCTACTTGAGCAACTGCTGCATGAAGAACTGTACGTTGGCAGAAGAAATGCTATAAGGATTCTCCGAAGACCTTCCCCAAAGACTTTGACATTGATGTCAACTCCAGGGGGAGCATCATCCATAACTGTCATGTGTTGTGGCATAAGATCGCAAATGGGACCCATGCAGCAAAAGCCAGCAGAATTGCATAGTGTGCAAGGCCACAATTCCATCCACAGGGTCAGCAACAGTATGCCCCAAATTCACTGCAGCTGCATTACCACTCAGAATTAAAAGTATGGTCATCTTTGTCTATGAACGATGTACATCACTACTTATACTACTAGCATATGTTAATAAACATCAAAGCAGTGGAAGGACATAAGGCATTCAGGGAAACAGAAGAATGAAAACTACATGGTTAGATTTGAGTGGCCACAATCGAATCAGTAAGACAACTGTCGAACTAAGACAGGCTGCTTGAGGAGAGAAAGAATTTAGTTCAAGTCTCACCCGAGGAAAGGTCTGAGAAGTTTTGATAAGAAGCAACTGAAATTGAGATGAAAATACTTGTCAAAACTTATAAATAATTAAAAAGTAATTAATAACTGTATTATTCACTTGTATCACTTAAAGAATAATGCAAAGATATTTACCAACACCTTGAATAAAATGGTGAGACTGTGGCAGTGATAAATTTAGAGAATATCAAATATCTTGGCTTACAAAGATAAAACTATTAGGTAAAGCAGCAAATCTTTTTAGAAAAGTGACACAATATGATAATTATCGTAACTTGCATGGATATTAACACAAGGTCAATAATATCAATTTCTGGAAAGCAAATAAAGCAATACAAAATGTTAAATAAAAACTGGAAGCTTGAACATACATCATGAAAAGTCAATTGAAACCAATGTCTTCCAAGAGGAAAAGAGAATTCATAACTCTTTCTCCTGGCAGCTGAGAAAGCAGCCAGATGAAAGTTCTTCCATAAGTGAAGATATGTTGTTCTTGCCCTACAAGAGGTTGCATTTGTTTTTGTGTTTTTTTATTCTTTCTTTCTGACTATGATTGTGTTTTAGTAGTTACAAGTAAGCTATAACATATTACAAATATAGTGGAAGCCATTTATTATAATCAAGTATAATGTTTTCAAACAGTAATTGTTATCAAATTCAGTCCGTCCAAAACACTTTATTTGAAATGAATTAAAAATTCTTGTTTGAATTTTGTTAGACGGGGTGGATTAATCATCATTTATATGATTGGACTATTTTCCTCATCTATGTGTTCATTTATTCACAATGTTTATGAAAAGTCAATTTGAACCAATGTTGGTCGGTCTCAAAGGGATTACAATAAGTAACTTTCACTTTACCCAATATTCTGACCTTAATTTCCAGAAGCATTAATCAATGAATCGGAGGAAAAAAGCATATCATATTGAGTTATTCTGTGAAACAAAAGTTAGTATAGGCAATTCATCTATTAAACAATGATTTTAGATCTTACAGTTTTGGGTCCAATACGTAAGAATTGAACCAGACTTGCAAATAAGAGAGAATAATCAATAGAATTGTAGTAAAGTTACTAACCACAAGTTTTTGTCTGTCCTTATCATTGATTCCATCTTCAAGTTGTCTTCCATAAAAGAGTGTATTGGAAATGTAACTGATGGCAGGGTGGCATCGGTATTGTCTCTGCAGAAGAACAGATTCATGACCCTATTTACCAAAATAAAAAATCAACTGTAAATTGGGAACATCAAACTTTATCTTATCAATATCTGGGAATCTAAGTTTGTTCATCACATATATCTGCTTTTGTATATCATTTTATCTGACTGATTTCTGTTCAATTGTTACAGTTAATGTTATTCGCAGGAAGTACCAGATGATATTATGATTGCTTAATTATAGTTACTAAGAAAATTATTTCAACAGCATAAAATAATCCTCCTTACTGTCACTATGGTGTAAATCTCGGGCATCTCAATATGATATAATGGTTAACGAGCTGGTCTCCTAGATCATTACCACTGAGTAGTGAGGGTGAACCTCATTGAGTGTCCCTTACTTGTGGCCTTGAGTCAAAACTGAAGTGAGCTTAATAAATTAGTATAGTATAAATCTTGACTTGTCCATTATATATATATATATATATATATATATATATATATGTGGGTGGATCAATAAGCCTGTAACCTTATTGATAGTTATTAGCTGAATTTTAATCTAGAATTTTCACTGTACAATGTTCAATCTATGTGATTATTATTCACTAAATCATTAGGCTGTAGACTTATTGATGTAACCATTTATATCCTCATATCAATAGTCTTATCCACACAAAAATATTTTGAGACTACCTTACTTTTGCATTCTGCAAATGCTTAAAAAAATACTTAAATTAGTATTTTTGTAACCTTTAAAAACAGTGGAAGATGAAGGAAGCAGTTGTTAAAGACAAAATTCCAAAGAATATTATAAAAAATATTTATCCTTAATCCGTATTTTTTAAATATATCTAAGCTACAAATGGCATTTTCCACCCACATGTCTGTGTATCTGTGTCACTGTTTGATACAAACAAAATGTAGCAAGACATTTTTCTCAAAACATTACAAATAGGCATTAATAGAAACGGGTTTTGGTAACTAGGCACATGGAAAGGCATGGTTTTCAGAACTATGTAAATGGTAATGTCTCCATTAGTAGACACTGAACTTACAAAAAACCTGAAAATTGAGAAGTAGGTATATGCTGTCACCCCACATACCCCTCATTGTATTCCCATCCATGTATATAGGCATCTTTGAAAAAAAAGAAGATTAACAGCACTATTACTGTTTTTAAATCATGGCTAAAAATTTCACTTGATGAAAAAAAAAAGAAGAAAAACATAAAAGATTTAAAATGATATGAAAAGATGAATAAACAGATACTCAACTTTGATCTTAAACATTTACAAATACAAGAAAATAAAAGAATCTTTCTTGTTAACCCCAGCTCAACCTGCTGGCAAAGGTATCTGGCCAGGAGATTCAAAACAATTGCTTAGAGTTTCTGGAAATCAACTTCGTGCAAACTTTGCCGCTCTCTCCGAGGAGGTCTGGCTACCAGTTTTGGTTTTCTGTACCCCCAAGAGTGAGGGACTTATTTGTAGTGCAACTTTGAAAAGTTGTACTGACAGATCGACCAAGTGATGGTGCCCTAGGTCAGATCACCTAAGTGTTGTAACCCCCTGAAATGGGAGGCTAAATAGGGGCAACATCTTGTCCAGGGTTGATCTGGAATTATGCAAGGCAAGAGCATTCAGCTTCCGGATGTATTTTACATACTCATATACCTTAAAGAACAGACTCTGTACAGAACCTATGACATTTTATATACAATTTTTGACTGCATTTGACAATATCTGTCTACATTTATATCTCTAATAAAACTATTTGTTTCCAATTGATATTTGAAGTTGATCCCTGTTAGAATGTTAAAAACAAAAATAAATAATAATTGTATCGTAAATAAAACAAAAAACATTGGCCAAGATACAACATAATTCATTGGAAAATGAAAAAGTTATAAATATATATAAAGTGTATACATTAGTTATAAACACTGTATAGTCTACTCTCTTTCTTTTTTTTCTATCTTTTCTTCCTTCTGTTCTTTTTTGTGATTTCTATTTTTTCATCTCAAGATTAGATTTTCTCACAAAAAGAATAATATTATGTAGCATGACATAAAAGAGAAATAATATATTTCTTTTTCTTCGCCTTCTCTCTCAATCATATATTTCTATCTTTACCAACGCTATGAACCGATTCAGTAAAGTCTGAACAAAATTATCATCCCCTCCTCATATTAAGAAAACAGCTGTATTTCTTTAATAGGAATGCCATTTCTTTGACCACTTTTGGGTCATTTAATTCCTTACAAATACTGATAACAGATTTGAATTTGATCTTGAGAAGAAATTTTTGCCATTCATAGAATTGACAACTTATGCTGCAATCAAGAAGAATTGTGCAGGATTATTAAAACTCAAACAATTCTTTCAGCTCAGTTCTCTTCGATTAACAGATATTTTAAACATGCATCAAACAAAAAAAATAAAAGGTTAATGATTATTCTGCAAGCTATAATAATGCCATGTGATCTTGCTAGTTTGTTATAGTTTCTTGGCACAGATGTTGCCCAAACAATTCGATTTATTTCATCTGAATACGAATATTGATTTTAGTTGCACTTTTTGTTTCTCTAAAACCAGTCAACATGGCCTACACACTTGGGGATTCTTACAGCAGATGTGAAAACATAATCATTTCAACAAAGACACTACTCAGTTGAATAAACCAGAATTCAAACATTTTCATTGCAGAGGTTTTCTGCACACATTCACACGTAGCAGTGGGATTGATCACGTCCAATTTTTATTGAATAATTCTTTTCTCCAAGGATGTTATTCATTGTCAGCACACACATTTGTTTCTATATTCATAATGAATTAAAAACTTTATTTAAAACCCGAGTCCCTCTTGGGTACTGGATAAAGACTGCTTTTCTTTCCTCTACATCTTTTTCTCTTATTTTTTTTTTTCAACACACTTTTGAAATAAATAGTTATTTTGATTACTTTAAAGAATAAAAGATATTGAATTACATGCCAGAGAAGGAATGAAGCTTAGAAGAGGAAAGTAAAGAGTCCATCAAAAGCAGCATTGGAATTTGAAATAAACACTAAGAATAAAATATTCTATGAAGGTTATGTAGTTATAAATCATATGGAGGAAAAATTCAGCATTTTACAAATGAAAAGAACAGCAATTGAATGATAATAATTAGAAGTATCTCTCTATATAAAAGCCAGTGCCCATTGCTTCGCACTGCACAAAACATGTCTTGCACTTTTTTTATTTATATCCAAGAGTGTAGACCACATACACCTTTCATATTTGGCATACATAACCCAAACATATGTCCTGATAAGATAGTATTAAAGAGAAACATTATTTTTGCATATTCAAAGCAGATTTTTGACTGTTTTCATAGTATCTGTACATGAAGTGAGGGATCAGTTTTCTATTGTTATTAGATAAAAGAATTCTTTGAAAATATGAAAAATTATAATCTGCATATATGGAATGCAATGTGTATCCGTTTGTATGTCGTTTTTAGAGTGTAATACTTTTCAATAAGCGTACAGATACTACATTCTGATCCTAGGCACAGGTACTGGAGAGAGACATTAAGGTCCTAAGCAGAGTGATCAGATACCCTGATCTTTGGTAGAAGTTCTGATCCATACATAAATGATCCTGTCATTCTTTTATGGGTACTATGCTAGTATAGACATATCCACTGAAGGATATTGAATCCAGCACAATTTTTTTTTTCTTTATGATTTAGCCAATTCTATTTGAAAACCTATTTCAATCATATGTGAAGAAAGTAGGTTTGCACTGATTTGAAATCTGTTTTTTCTTTTCATATTTTTCACATGTAAGTTTCAAATAGTAACCCATCTTACAATTCTTCAGGAGAATGATGCTGAATGAACTTGAACTATTAACAGATAACTAGTGTTTAGACTTAAGTAGACACACATATCTATATAAGGGAACTGAACAACAGAGAAATTCAATCAAATTAAATGCCAATGAGTTGATTTACCTGGGGACAGTCATAAATCATTTTTCTTTTTAAAAAAAAAAATGAACCTCTTTACTAAGAACTACAAGTTCAGCATAGATATTTATAGTCTCTGGTATAAAAGATCTTAGGCAAAGATTGACCATAATGTGTAGAATTTAGATACTCTCTCATAGGTTTGGACTTGAAGCAGCCATACTTGTACCAAATTGTTGAATCAAAGAACCAACATCTTTCCCTCACTGTAAGATTAGAATAGATAGATATCCTGAACAGTATAATTGTAAAAGATATCCGTACTATGCATAAATTTTCTTCTTTCTTGCTAATGCTACAGGTGTGCTACCCATAATAGACCTGTTTAATCTCTGTTGTTTGGATTAGGTTATTTATGTATTCTGACATTTATAAGTATCTATCTATACATTTATCCAGACTTTGTCCAGCCCTTATTCTCTATTGTAGGAACTTGAAATTTTGCAATGAGTAGAGGAATTTTTTTTCTTTTTTAAATTCCCCTCTAAAATAGGCTCTTAATTAGGGGTTCAATTTGCAATGTAAGTTTGTTAAATAAGTCACTAGTTTGTGACCACTTGTTTTTTTTAAATTCAGGCCTTTTCTCAGTGATCACAGCCCAACAAAAGGTGAGAGAAGTAACTTATTCATTGATCATCCTCTTTTCCAAACATTTTAATTGATTACCTCTAACATATCATACATGGATGGTGTTGATTCATAATTTCTCTTAGAATGCTAGTCTCCTAATAAATTCAATACTGACGAAGGTAACTTATAACATTCACAGCATTTATCATTGTACCTGAGACCATACTTTTTTGAGAAAATAGCTTTTAGCATCTGAAGGTTCATGAAAATAAAGACATATTCAATTTCTGCATTAAAATTGGGTAATTTAAGCAGCTTTATGACACAATCAGAAATCTATGTAAATGGATTAACTCTAAAAGAAATTTGGTATTCTTCTTCCTCCAACTAAAACACTTCAGTATTTCTTACATTTGTCCGTTAATGTAAATAGACACTCTTTTATTGAAATTCAGCAGCAGCATTTTCTCTTCCTGTCGTGCGCATCAGTTCCAAGATGGGAGTGATGGTAGTAATGGGCTCTTTTACATGCTTTAAGGTATCATCTTCAGAAAAGCAAGATATCTTTTTCAAAATATTTAGGTTTTCCTGCAACTGTTGCGTAAGTTGTTCAAACAAACACACAAGAAAATCTTGTGATCTTTTTCTCAGATAGTTCTCATTTTCTTTGATTATTTTCTTTACTGTTATCTGTTGTACATGGTTCTTTTTAAACATGTAGTAAAGACATGGTTTAGGATCTAAAAATTCTTCTATCTCTGACACTAGTGAATCCACTCTACTAGTAAAAAGTATTAACATACGAGCAATCAAAAGAATCAAGCAAGGAAGATCTTCAAATATTTCAGTCTCATCTGGACAACTAGATTCAAAAGTTTTATTCACTTGTTGAATTAGATTTAATACGAAATGCAAAAATAGAAGGTATGCTAAATTCTTTTCATCCTTATATATCTCATACAACATTTGAGTGGTATAACATTTCTCAGCTGTGCATGTGATTTTTAAGTGAATTTTTAATTCTTGCCACTGGTTCAAAATTCTATTCACTATAAGTTCAATAGAGAGATTGCTAATTGAAATGATGACATACACACTGAAAATAGAAATGAATTGGAATTTCTGTCTTCAACTCTTTATAGAAACCATTATCTGTACCATCCATGATGCTGACATAGTACTAATTGAGATAAGATTTTAAATATTTAGTATCATGGTCAAAATCATTTTTTGGATACAGTCACAATTTTATCAGCAACACATTTTTCTAAAATCACCATGCTAAGATAAGGGTGTATAATTTTTTCTTTGTTTCTAGCTATAATAGATTATCGCAATTCCTAAAAGTTTATTTACTGAGTCATTATTAGAGTCATTTGTCAACAAGGTAAACTTGTCATTTCCAATATCAGAAAATTAAGATCATTTTATTATTTCAGAGCATTTCACTTTTGATTTGATCTGATTACCTGTCATAGCATTCTACGAAGACCAATTAAATTTTGAATGAGGAGTGACAACAGACAAATTGATAGCTAATCAAGATGATTTGATCAGAGACTGAAAGAAAAGATTTGCAATCATATACCAATTAAAAGGATCAAAATAAGAGAATTTTAAATCAATTTAATGAAAATCATCTGATTAAAAAAAAAGAACAAAGAAATTTTTTGTAAAGATCTCAATCCAGAATGATGGAACTGAGCAAGAAAAAAAGAAGCTAAATGTAGTCACAGAAGAGCTAGATTTGCATAATATATATATATACATAAGTGTTATTGAAAAATGGATATATAATCCAACAAAATGATTATAAATTGCCTTATAATACATTGAAACTATTTGATATGATCCCCTATCATTACATAGTGAATGTATCATTTGGTCTTGACAGAATAAATGGAATTAACCATTAAAGAAAATAATTGTTATACTATTGTGTAAAATGGGAGATCATTTAAAACAGAGTTTCAATATGATACAACACGATTTATTCCAAAATTCTGTTGGATCATATATCCATTTCTTAATAACATAATTATCATGTTGAAAGAAACAAATTGAGCCGATATAGACCGTGAATAAACAAGATGAGAATTCGGAGTTAAAAAAAATTATTTAGGCCTTTGGATTACTGGTAGCTGTTTTGCTAATTGGTAACAGCAACGCTACATTGAAGCAGCTACCTTATCAGTTGCAGCAGTCCCATTTTCTTTAATTGATTATTCTATGTACGCTGTCTAGACCAAATGAAACATTCACCATGTAATAACTGGAGATCATTTCAAATAGAGTTTCAATATATCATAATGATATTTATAATCATTCTGTCAGATTATATATCCATTTCCTAATAATACACCTATATAAAAAGCAAATTTAACTCTTTTTGGGCTAGATTTAGCTCCGTTTTTTTGGTATTTTTGGCCATCTCCCACATCATAAAATGATTATTTTCAAGTAATATCTTTATTTGATTGCAATTAGCCTCAACTGGTTTACCAAACCCTGGAGCTTCGTTCAGCTAAAAATCTCCTGCATAAAACTTTGCAAAATAATTTCAAGACATTTGATCCTTTAGAGTATCTCCAGCACAAACTGCAAATTCTTTTTTCTGGCATTTCGGTTATATTTTCACCTTTCTTAGAATTAAAAAAAACTATAATATGCTTATTTATTTCTGTTATTATTCGGATTATCCTCATCTTGGTTGTTTTTCATACAACGTCCACATAGCGTAGTGGTTACAGAATCAGACAGAATTACTGGGTTCAATCCCAGTGTGAGACAATAATAATTCTAAAATACTACTACTGCTAAGAGGGGAGTGCGGTCAATATAGCCCGTCGGTTAAATAAAGGGTTCGGTTCGTTACTTTTCCACACCTACCAGATGATACCTGATGAAGGCTGTAGAGTACAACAGCTGAAATGTTGTATGAAAAACAACCAAGATGAGGATAGTCCGAATAATAATAGAAATAATGATAATACCTCATCTCAAAAATTCAGAGAAACACTATATAATATGCTCATATGACAATTTTTACAATACTATCAAAAGTGATCTTTTTTATGAAGTAAGTTAAAACTACATACATACATGAATAAATACATACATATGCCCACTGCAGTTAGCAACTATCCTTTCAAATGGGGGGCGAGGGGACTCTAATTCTAATTCATTCCACCTAATCACACAGCATGGTGTGTATTCATTCAGCTGCTGAATGCACAAGGAAATTTATCCTAACAAAGACTATTCACTCATACTGGGAATCAAACCTTGATCATTCTGCGTTTGAGACAGACGTGCTAACCATTACACCATTAGAGCGGACTAAGATAAAACTCAATGCTCCTAATGCCATCCAATGACAAAAGCAGAATTAATTTTTGGAACAGCCTAATATTTGTTATCCATAACTCCAATACATTATGACGATTATGCCGTGTAGAGAGAAAAACATGAAATAGTTTTTACTTTTTAGTGTTTTTTTTAAAAAAAAAAAAAAAAAAATTTGCTCTCAAATAGAATAAATATATTCTACAGAAAGTTATAAATCTGCTTATATTCAGCAGTCTGCTAAAAGCAATGAAACATTGAAATAAAATCAATTCGATCAGAGCTAGAGAGGGGTGTAAATAAAATAAAATATAACTAAAACATTATAAATCCTTCTGAGACCATAAAGTTGTTCCACCTGTCAAAAACGTCTGCCTATTGTAAACCTTTAATGGCATTTAATAGTCTGTCAGGGTCAAAATTTTCATAACCAATACATTATTAGCAACAAGCCAGGCTGCTGCAGGGTTGAAACCCACACCTATTTCTGTTCCAACTGAAGCTGATTACTGCAACTTTAGTATTGTATAAATAATAAATAAATTTGCAAATATATAAGACTTGTCGGCTTAGCTCAGTTGATAAGAGAGTTGCCAACCAATCACTCGGATGGTTATGATTTTAATTCACAGCAGGGGAAATGTTAATTTTACATATTCTTAACGTGACAAAATAGACAAACAGTGAAGAGTTTACTCCCCTAATATAGATGAGGATTGTTCTTTTTCTTGTTGTTATGGGGAAAACAAAGTCAACTTGAACTGGAGTTTGACAATAGAAAAAAATGAAAACAAAGTAAACTCGCCATTATAGTCAATAATTGAACAACCGTGGCATAAAAATTTGAAGTCATACAAAAAATATCCACCAAAGAATAAATATGGTCAGAATAAATTCTATTATAACATCACAGAAGTTTTTCATTGGAAAACATCTAAAATAGAGTAAAGAAACATCGAGCATCTGGATAATCTTGATGTTATTAAAAAAAAAAAACTGTTAAAATGAGGCCAAAATAGCTTTCTTTCAAAAAAAAAAAAAAGAAAAGAAAAAAAAGAAATATTTTTAGAAGGGGCTTAGTAGAGAACTGGCGTCAATTTTCAAGTCTGTAGACCAAATGGTATGGCCAGGAGCGTTGGAACACACCAACAAACATACACATATAAAAATAAAAGGATAGAATCCTTCAGCACCTTTGATGGCTCCGGTGATTCAATCATTTGCCACCTCTTGTGGTTACGGTTGTTCAACTATATTACGTAGAAGCGACCAGGGTCTAGCTTTAAGTAGAGAACACCTGAGAGAGCAGAAACGTGACCTAATGTCTCTTACCTACAATTTATTTTCACATTTTTAGCATTGTTGATTGTCACTGAATTTACTTTTTACTGTTATTTATGGTATAATCGATGATACAATGTAAGGAAGGAAGTCCCGGTTGCGAAAATTCTTACCCGATGTTGAGAACGGCGCACAAATAAAAAAACAAAAAAGAAATGATAGAATTAATGACAAAAAACTACTAAATACAAATATTCTTAACGTTCAATTTTATGGTATTTAATTCAAATAGCTTTTCAGTTAGCTATAAACTGAATACCCTGATTGTAAATTGCAACATTCCACACCACACACTCGCTCATTTGATATTAAAAACGACGCACTATGTTCGCCGTTAACATCAAATGGAATAAGCAAGTATATAGAACTTTACAATTGTATGGGGTAGTCATATTATAGCCAACCAAAAGCTGTTCGAATTAACCGCAATAAAATTGAAGATTACCCATAGACTATATAATCATTGCTTTGAATAAATCAACATTGTTGAATTGTTTTAATTTGTGCGCCGTTACGAACATCGAGGGTGCGAAATTTCACAAAGACCACCATCATTAACTGTACGACACTTGTGAACTAAAGACATGCGTTGTTTCAATCATTGGAACAACAAGACACCATTCATATCTATCAAATACATAATTTTAAAGAAAAAAAAAATCTGTCACAAAAATAAACTCCCGATATTTTTTCAAGGGCATAGGAAACAATCTTTTAAAAATAGGACAAAAAGGGTTATCGGACAAAATTTACCCCCTTACAGTGCCAGGCAGGACAGAAAGTCCTATTAGTAATTAATGACAGCGGGTATAAATGATTTTAACAGGTCTCATAATTCATGCATCTAACCACACGTAATCGACTTTTACTCTTATCGAACCTTACATTCTAATCAAACATTCTAAAGCTTAAATTAATCGAAACAGTTTTAAGTTCTATCTCCTGGTTTCTTTCAGTGAATTTGTTACTTGGTAGTTTTGCTCAGCCTCTTCAATTTCTCTATGACAAAATATATGATGTCTTGAACTTACCCGAAGAAATATTTATTAATACAAGTTAAAAGGCATTTGGCAAAGGGATAGAAGTGTAGTACGGATTACTGCAAGTTACAATCGCGTTCGGACGAACGCGAAAGGCATCAGTCCAAAGGGTAACAATAGTTACTAATATTTTAACTGAATTTGTACTATTTAGGTAATTTAGTTTAGAATGTTTTTTTGTGAATTCAAACGAAAAAACGTTTTATTGCTTATTTCGTACCCTGTATTCAAAGTTCTAATTTCATTTTTTGCGTTTCATTACAACTTATAATAAAAAGTTATACTATTTTTCACCCTACATATGACGCAAATATTTTAAAAATTCTCATCCCTCCAATTTTTATTAATGGGTGTTTAGTTTCACTACCACAAAAAGTGAGATTGAATCATTATGAAATGACACGTTAAAAGGTTTAAAAGATAAACCAATTTTAGATTCTAAAAATAAAATTATACGCACAAGGTTCGAAGACTAAACACTGACAAAAAGACCTTAGAACGATTTATCTATCTATCCTTTGAATATTCGAGATTCTTAACAAATTGAACCACGAAAATTTGTTAAAACACATACCCAATTATTGACATATTCTGTTGATAAAAAGAGATGTTATAAAAATGAAAAAAAAATCAACTGCTTTTAAGTACCTTTTTTATGGGTTGGAAAAAAATGTTCATTAAATCAATAAATTGAAGAAAAAAAAAGAATTATTAAAAGCTAAAAAAAGGAAAATTAAAAAAAAAAAACAACCCCAAAACTGTTTTTTACCAAGTGACTTTAAGTAAAAAATAATCAACTTCTTGAACATGGAAAAGTTGATCGTAAACTAAACTTAATTATCATATCTTGTCAAAGTCATAAATGGGCAGTAAAAAAAAAAATATTACTAACTGGAAGATATAATAAAAATTGTCCTAAAGTATTACTTAAATCAAATAATAATACAATTTCAGTTACAATACTCATACTACATTGTTAACATTCTGGACCGGTTTGACTTGGATCCGAAATTTCGTCTGGTGCCCTTTTTGTCCGCACCTCGCCATTATATAGACGACCGTTATTAGGCCTCGTACACGTAGGGTTACCAATTACCATTTTTCTTCTGTTGTTTTTCTCAAACAACGGTAACATGAAATTTTGTCAGGTTAGACCATTTTTTTCTTTCACTTAGGGAGATTAGGTTGGTCATTAATTTATAAGTTTTTTTTCCCCAAAGAAATTCGATTTTATTAATAATTATAATTAATAAATATAATAATATATAATTTTGCTCATTACATTCACACAGGATGGGATTCTAGATTAAGAAAAACAAACAATATTATTAACGATGACGTTTTCTTTATTTATCAAATTCCTTAAGTTGTCTGCCTAACTTCCCTTCGTGCATTTCGGCAAATAAATGGACTTTTTGCATTAATACAAAATTATTCTAATCAGCTATATCATATGACTCAATGGTCGGGAAGAGAAAGTTATCCTACTTCCCTAAGCCGAACTTTTTAACACCTTTGACGATATTTCCAGGAGTCGTGGTCCTAAAAATGATACAAATAAAGACTTTTCCAGTTGATAATTTTTCAAAAGTCTCTCGTAACTCTGAACTTACCCCCATAAAGCTCACAAGATGAACAAGTACGGAAGGTAAGGACGCTCTTCGTTTGAAACTAAAGATTTCTCAGGAAATTAACACTAGGATACGTTCTCAAAACAATAATAGAACTCAAGGTAAAATCCCAACTTGGGGCCGCTTTGCAAGTTAGTTTAGATCATCATTACAGCAGCTTGGCATTCTTTGCATATGCGCACTTGGGAGAACGGCTCCGTTGTTCCCAAGATTCAGTTCTTCATATTTTTATTGAAGTGGTCATTCATATTTAATAATCTTTGGTAAGCCCTCACACATCAGCCAACCATCACCACATACGTGATTCTAGGCGATTGTTACCTTTTCTGTGTTAAATTCCAAACAAAAGTTTGCTAACACTAACTCTTAAAAAAAAAAAACACTAATGGCTTTTGCTTTCATTATTGTGTTAATATCTGATCAGAACTTTGTATAATTATACTTGTCATAAGTGTGATATGCAAAGGCAGTCGGTAGAGCATCAGACTTTCAGTGAATGTGTGCTTACCGTGGCGTGATGCTAGCTCGCAGACCAGTGCGATTCTGATGATTGCTCACTACTATAGTAGCCTTGTGCCAGACTAAGCCCAGTAAGCATGACTTAGCTATAGGGTGATGGGAAGTATGCTGGTTCACTACTGAGTTCGGTTATTGGGCGTCCCATACTGATAAGCTTAGCTTAGGTAAAACCATGCCCCCACCCAAACGGCAAATATTGAATGAAGGTAATTTGTCACATTAGTAGATGGAAGACGAAAACTATCATTTTAACCCTTTTCAGACAGTTTGGTTCTAAATGATACCAGTTTTAACAAAACTCAAATGTAAGTTGAATTTGTGAGCTATTTACACAAATTAGTTTGGTTGGCAGGACTATGGTCAGTTGATAGGCGCAGCATTTTTACTCGTTAAGTTCGATCGCTAATTTCGAAGTCCGTCTGGATTGACGAAACTTTGAGACCTAGCAACTTTCAGAGTGCCTATTGTTTCTGCAGTAGATACGATGCACCCCACTTTTACCAGCTCAAAAATATCCATTTTTTTTTTTTTTTTTTTCTTAACTTTCATCTCAGTCTCATTGATGCACTCGTTCATACGACCCTACCCTCCGTAAGACTTGGTGATATACAAAGGCCGTTAAAATATTTCTAGCCTCTTACGATATGTTACACATTAATTAATATGTATAGTTAGTTTTTATTTCTAACATGATTACCGAAAGCAATCCGTTCAAGGTATACGGATAGGTAGAAAAATTGCTCTTCCTACATACTGATCAAACATGATTCTGCCTCCTCCTGTTATTTTCGAGGGGAGGGGACGTGTATTTATGTACTTCAGAAAACCTATTCAATTTCAACATCTTGCAAAAAAGATTTTTTCCATAATACATGTAGTCCCAGACTTACGATATTTCGAAGTTACAATAATATAGAAGTATAATAGCAGTAATCCATTTCATTATGCTAAAAGGAAATCTACAATGCATTCGGGTTACAATTTTTCCGCTTATGACTTTAAAAAAAATTTTTTTACGGCCTTTAACCCATTCGTGAGTTTGGGAGAAGCTATTTTAATTAATAAGCACAAGACCAAATTTTTAGTCGACAAAAATCTTAAATGACATTGAATACTGGCTACCAATGAGAAAAATTTAAGTTTTGAGCAATTATTTCCATTTTTCTTTCTTTTTTTTTACAATCGAATGCCGTAATTGGTAAAAGTACGACTTGTGCAAATAAACTACCAAACATTGTATGGGTTAAAGTAGCTTGTAAGACTATCATTAATTGTCGTGGATGATTGTATTTGTCTATTAATTGCGTGAATCTACTGATATTCTACTCTATTCTTTCTTTTTTTTTTTTTCTTTTTTTTCAGATAAAATATCTAAGAAGAAACGTCAGATTACAAATGGAGAAAAATGTCCAAGTTTGTATATAATTTCTCTTAATGAAACATGACTTCATCTTAGAATTCTGTAGACAATTAAGTTGGTTTATAACATTTGAAACCAAAAAAAGAAAATTCTTTTTATGCAAAAAAAAAGAAAATGGAAATCATCAATAAATTGAAATATTCACACAAAGGTCAATTGAATTATGAAAGAAAGACTAACTTTGATCATCTTTATAAAGACCTTCAAAGGTGTGCCTCTCCTCCGCTTAGGAAGTTTAGTAATCCGTATTGCTCACGTTCAACCAGTGGAGAAAAATTTAAAAGCACAAATGGCTCCCAAAATAATCATGAACTTTTAGTAATTAGAAAAGAATTGGAGGGTAGCAGCAAAGGAGTGAGTACAATGTCAGCATTATCAAAAAAATATTTACAAAATCGAGTGGCTATTTTGGAATATGAAGCGTTCTGGGATAATAAGGTCAAGGTGGCTCTCAAGAAGAAGCAGCAAGAGTTTTATGAAAATGAGAAAAAATTATACCAAAAGACGAAATTGGCATTACAAGATCTTCGTAAACTGGAAGCTTTCAGAGAAAACTGTAGACCAGAAGAAGTTTGGGCGAAACAGAAAGTATTAGTGAACAGATATGAAGAACACAAGAATGAGAAAGTGAAGCTACAACAGAAGAAAACTAAACATGGTATTTTGACTGCTAACAGAACATTTGAAAAATATTTTATCCAAAAGTGAACAGCTCTCGGAAATGTTATGCCAATTCAGATAGCAGCTGTCTGAAAATCAGCAAATCTCTTATCACAGAACTGAATATCATGCTAACTGATGTGCCAAACTCTTGCAAAGAGTGACACTACTGTCACTAAGGAACCACTCCATGAAGCCATTAGTAGAGTTGGGCAGTTGTAAGCTATCAGTGCCAACAGGAAACAAACTGATGTCAATTAAAGGGAAAAAAAAAAAAGATTGGAACAAAAGTATGTTTGGTAGCCTGATATTAATCTACATCAATGCCACCCACAATACAAATATTTCCAGAGACCTGCTGACCTCCTCTAAAAGTACATCCAGGGAAAGGAAGGAGAGAACAAAGTGGATGAAAGTCTAGAACATTTCTCTGTTCCTCAATCCTGAAGATTTACAGAAATGTCGTTGAGCCAAATCAAAAGTAAATAGTCTTCCTGGATTCGGTTCGAAATAATGTACAGTTAAAGTGTATCACTTTAACATTTGGATCCAACCCCCCGCTCCCATCATTGAATTTTGTTTGTTGACCCCCCCCCCAAGCAATCTCTGGGAGAGGATGATTTATTGTAAACCATTGTAACTTACGGAAAGTTGAGGAATTGTTTCATTTTACTAATGCAGTTGAGACACGGTTTATTCATATGAATGCATAAATTTTAAGATTTGTTGTCACCACATATGTCACACCACAAGATTCTCATGGGTATCCCTTTAAAAAGAGGGTTTGGGTTATATATTTATCTAAAAAAAAAAAAAAAAAGTTTTGATGAGTTGTTGGCCATGGGTTCTAACATATACTAATGCTAAACATCCCTCTACCTAAACCAGTCTCTAGGGATGTGTTAAAGTGGTACCTTTCATCATGATGAAAGGAATCACTTTAATGTCCTACCCCCTGAAAGGATCACTTTAACACCCTCTCAGTTACTTTAGTGTAAGGGAGTGGATGTTACAGTGATCCCTTTCAAAGAAACATGTTCAAGCTGAATTAAAAGTTAAGAGTCTTTTTGGATTTGGTTTAAAATAATGTACAGTCTAAATAACACAGATTTGAAAGCACTCAGCATTTGAATACCATGTCTTGACTTACTTTACAAATGTCATTCAAAGAGTAAACTTGAAACCTGAACTACATCTCATCATATTAAAAGTGTAAAAATATTTGATTTAAAAAGTAAGTTTCAGTCAAAGATCCTTTTGAAGCCATTACTTATGCTAAGGTAAAATTGTTAAAATATTGGGGGGGAAAAAAAAAAGGAAGATAGTGTACCTGTAGATGCTCATTATCAAAAACTCTAGGGACCAGACACTTTTTGAATTCAGGAATTTTTTTTTTTTTGTTTCATAATGGTAGTACAGGTACCGTATGGATAATGACAGATACTTTCTTTTCTGCTCCTCACGGTTACCCATGGAAGAATCTACAGCTATTAACATTTTCAGTCTTTAAAATCAAAAAAATAAATCAAATATCAGAGTAACAGAGGCACATCTGACAATTGTGTGGTGTGGGTTGAGCCAAGGCTGTCTTGAAATAATAACTTCCACTTTCTGGCAACGTTTCTTGAGACTTAACACTAAACTAAAAAGACTTCATGTAGTAGTATAGAAAGGTACCAAACACGAGTTCTAAGAATAATGAATGTTTGGTTTAAATAGGTATAGAATTTAACAACTAATTTCAAATCTTAAGTATATTTTGAAAAAGTATACTGACACCCTAACCAAAAATGTTTCAATCTGTTTATTAAATGGATCGTTGGTTGCTGACAGGAAAATAATGTGTAGATATAATCAGTCAGATCCTTGAAGACATCTGTTCAGATTCTTTGACTATTCAGTCACTTCTTAGTGTATATAATCATATCAGCTTTTGCAATGTATGTTTTTTTGTTTTGATTTTTTTTTTTTACTAAATTTTTAACTTTTTTTTATATCGATATACTCTATTTGAATGACATGGGAATCTGTTATTGGAGCTGAAAGACGTCCTAATTTTTTTTTTTTTTTTTCTCCTCAGCTTTCACAAAATTATACATTTAAAATTTTTATCTCATTTTATGGCCTCCTAGCCCAGGAATTCAGATTGCACATATTACACCTGGATGATGTATTCTCGTTTTACTTAACTGATGTCAAGAACATGCTCTCTTTTCCTGTAAGGTCATACTATTTTGATATGGTAATTCAAATTTAAATCACCTTATCTTCACTAGACCTTACCTGCTAAATTATGTTTGGAGTAATTTCAAAGTTTTGTATATCATTAGTGCATTATCAAAGTTCTGAAGACCTTCAGGGCAAAACATTTTGCTAGAGATTTAAACTCATGAAATACAAAAATTACATGTAACTAAAGTATAGGGATCACTAATAGTAAAATTTTGGTTTTCGAGTCATAATCCAAAAAAATACAATCCTGAATGTTAAAAATTTCAAATTAATTGATTTTAATAAGGGACTTTTTTTACTTCTGCAAATAACTTGTTCAACGACGGACAACAGCTTATAAGAGACATGTCCAGCACAGATCTGAAAAAAATGTAATGGTCATTTCACATTAAATGGGGGTGGGGTGAGTCTTTTAGTGATCATTCCCTTGATTAGAGGCCAACCAAGTCAGACAATAAATTGAACCAAAGTCTAGAAAATCACGAGTACAACTGAATTGCATACCAAACAAGTCTTTTAGAATAAAGTTAAGAATCAGAGATTTTTCAAACTTTCAAATTTGTTCCACATCTCCCAGATTTTGTACTCGAGCATAGAAGTGTATTTCGCTTTGTCTAAAGGTGACTTAGAGAAGGCAATGAGTGGAAATAAATGGAATCTGTGGATCAAATTTGAGTTTCAGCTGAGGTTGTTTGTTCACTTAGCACTAATGCCATTATAAAAAGGTAGAATCCTTCCGTGTTGAGCTTCTAAGGTAATTTATTCAAAAGGTTTATTCTGGCAGGAACAATTTAGTTAGGCAGTCAACATAACTGGTCCAAAGCCTGGATAATGGAGGAGGAGGGTTAGGTGTAAGACTCGCAACTTGACCCTGTAAAACCTACATTAGAGTGGTTGAGGGCCCCATGTTCCACAAGGAGTCTATGGGAATAAACAAGGGAAACTAGAATCATCCAAAATGAATTTCACATTTCCTTATTAACAAAAATGATTAAATTTTCATATTCGCTTCAGGGAAAAATATGCGTATTTGCAAATCATAAACAATAAAAATGGTGAGGGCCTAGGTAAGAAATTGTTCTATTTGGGTCCCGAGCCTGGGTAGAGGAGGAGAGTTGGGCAGCGAGTTCAGAAATCCACTCAGTAAAACCTACTTGTAACTGCAACAGCATCATCCCAGCCAGGGCCTGGTGGGGAAGATTCCAATTTATAAGTGCTCTTGAAGTATGCAGTGGAAAGCCGGTTTGTCATTAGAAGATTGTTTGGCAAAAACCTTGATAAGGACTTGGAACATCGGAACCCTGCTTGAGAGCGGGAAATCAGCTCAAGTGGGAGACCAGAGCAGACATGAAGATCATGCGAGAGTGAAGCAAAGGCAGTCAGCGTTCACTGGTACGGTGTGATTGCGGCCCTATGCTCTACAACGAGTTCACAGAAATAAACAAATAACAAATTTATGCAAGATAAATGGATTATTATATATTTTGTGCTGTAGCATTTGCTTACTATCAAAGCCAATTTTATGTAATCTAAGGCCATGGACATCTGCTTAGGATTGGGGTTTGGCAAATGAGGCATTTAACCCCTCCTCTAGATCAGGCCTTTTCACCTAGGGCAAAGGGGTTTGAAAGTTGGAACCTTATAGTCAATAAAGGATAATAGTGGTACATAAATAGATGGTTTTATTCATTGCTGGTACCAGAGTTGCCGGCAAAAAATATCCTGAATTTTTCCTTTTGTACTCTTTCTTCAGAAATATATTATTTTGCACTAGGTATTGCAGAGCAAATTAGAATAATTAGATATAGGCTGAAAAATTACGCCTTGAATTATGAGATCTTGAAAAGTGTGGTTTTGAACAGTAAGTAAAATTTTGGAATGGATTAACCACACTATTCAAGGTACACCGGTATTCTTTATCAATTTCACACTAAAATAACAAAATCATATGAATATTAGTAAACATTTACAAAGCTTATGCCATAAATATTACAGCAATACATATAGATATTCTAAATGAGTCAATAGTAATTACTAAATTTCACAGATGTGTAACATTTGTTTTTTTTTTTTACAAACTAATGCCAAATCTGATGTAGAAACAGCTCATTCTTCTCACTTAATAATGGTTATTAAAACTTTGTATTGTAATTTCAAAATATTCACCTACCATTTTTAGAAGTCTGTCAAACATAGACTGTTCAAGCCCATCTTCATTTTCTGCTTCACTGCCTTGAATAGTTGGGTCCAGTTGCTGTTCAGATAAACAATATTATTTACATAAAAAAAAGAAATCATCTATTCATATTAAGATCTGAAAAAAATAAAACTCCCAAGAACTAGTTTTATTTTTCTTCTTTTTTTAAAAATGTTTTTGTTATGAAAGACTTTTTATTAGATTTATACTAAAAAAAAAAAAAGTTCTTGCTAATAATGATGCTACCATGATACAGAACCCATGCAGAAATTAGTTAGAATTGGCAAAATGACCTGCTAATTCCATGTTTCTCAGCAATTATAGGACAAATGTATCCCATATTGAATTTGGTTCTTTCCAAAGTATGAAAGAAAATTCACACATGAATTAATGACCTTAATTTGGAAGATTGACTTATGTGGTGAATATAGGCTTGAATTTGAATTGACAAATTCCAAGAGTCAAATTATATGCCAACATACACAATAAATAAAAACATGCTATCAGTGATATTTGAGTCCTTTAACCACAAGGAAGTAACTGATGAGTACCAATGACCAACACAGGATTCAGTACATTATTTTTCTTAGAGAAAAAAAAAATCATTTTTATAACTGATCGACTATATCACTAAAAAAAAAAAACCCTTTGAATTTAATCTATTCTTGATCTAATGTACCATATTTGGTAGCATATAAGAACCCTCTCCTCCCCTCAAAAATGCTTCAAAAGATAAATAACCTTTGTTGTCCAGTCTCACATCAGAGTAAAATAACAGCAATAAATGAGAGCAATTCAAGAGAAATGCTTTTTTATTAATATTCTTGACTTAAGTAGCAAATTCAATGGCATCTAAGAAGAAACCTCTGAAAAAGCAAAACAATTCACGTTTGTAGGAATAGTGATTTAAATTCTAATTTCCCTATTTAACTTACCTCTGTTGGACTTTACCTACTGAATCATGTTCAGTCCAAAATTTCTGGCACTTGATTGATCAGTTTTGTCTGAATTTTAGTTTTTGTTGTCGCTAAGATTATCCCAAAATATAACCTAAATAATCTTCAAAGGAATAAGAAATTAATACACACCAGTGGATCTCCAACAAGCAGCAGCTTTTCACAGCCAAATCTTGCTAATGGTAGAAGGGATGCTGGTTCTGTCATCTGGCTACACTCATCAAGGAGAACAATCTACAACCAAAAAAATCCCAAAAGATGTTAAGTTTTCTTCAAGTTAAAAATGGTTCATACTTTGAAGAACCAAATTCAAAATGGGACACATTTGTCCCATGATAGCTGAAAAACATGGAATTAGCAGAGCACTTTGCCTACACAAACCAATTTCTGTATGGGTTTCATACTATGATGGCATCATTGTCAGCAGTGGTGAAAGCTGGGAAAATCTCATTTACTTCGTTTTTTGTGATACATATGTTTCAGTAGATTTGTAAAAAAAATTCTACAGGATAAATATATATGCCAGCCGACATAGAAACCTCATGATATATGTTCCAAGAGTCTTGAAAGGGTTAAAGTGGTTTCTAGAGAAGCATCAAGTTTTATGATAAATAATAATTAAGAAACATAATAAATCTAATAAAGGGTGCCTTATAATAGAACCACTTAAGAAAAAAGAAATAAAAAAAAAGAGGAATGACCAGAAAAGGTACCAACAAAGAGCCAGTCTGGACTAATGAAAAAAAGTCCCAATGTCTGCATTGTGAGGATATGAAATAATGAAATAATGTGTTCAAAAGATGAGAATTCTTTCTAAAACATGAGATTCTGTATAACTACAAGTCGATAATAAACATTTGGGAGTTGTGTGAAAATCTAAAATGATTACAAGAGTCTAAAGAAGAGATTTAATATAAAACCTGTTCCAGATAATATCTCTAAGCTAACATTGAATACATGCACTATAAATATTTCAAGAAATCCAATGTGGTTTTTAAGCAAAAGTAGTTTATGAACGTTTGTTGTTTGCTATTTGATTACACCACAATTTTGCCAATCAACCGCATCAAACACAGTTGAAACTTTGGGGAAATTGAAGAAGGTATTTGCAACATGCTCTACCAAGATTCTCAGCTGGAATGACATCAGGTGAATTTTCTGGTCAGCTGCCAAATCTATCTTTTTCAAAAAAAAAATCTAGCTTTTTAGTTTGTCTATGGCTCTGAACATGAAAATTAATTTCTTTACAAATGAGTTAGCTATCAAATTCTATAAAAAGAAGCTAATACTTATGTCTGCACACAGCTCGGGTAAAAAATCTCAGGAAAAAACCTAGAGGACCATGCACAAAATAGTCAATACTGTTAGGTTCCAGCAAGAATAGTTTACAATAGTTTTCAGAATGAAACATTCAGCCGCAAAAGGAATGTCAGTTTCCTCATGTGACACCATTTAAAAAGAGGTGAAGATTTATTTCTTTGGAAGTCTAAGGTGTCGACTAATAAGGAAAATAAATAAATCCTGGATAGATTTTATATTTTCTTCTCGATCAAGATGATTTAGCAAAATTTTAAACCTTTATTTCAAGAAAATGATTTTATATCAATAGAGTTATGTGATCTATGATAGATTATTGTTCATACTTAACTACGATGGTACTTCTCTTAACAAGGACAATACATTCCACCAAGAGTCTAGTTAAATGAATAATAAAACTTAGTTTCAGTAATTTATTCCGATAGAAAATGCTGGTCCTCTAGGACCTTGATAATAACCTTGTAAATAATTAGGAATGTGATAATTACTTTCTAAACAATATAAAAATGTGAATAATGTAATAAATCATCATATCATAATTCACCAAGTGTCTGTCTGTGTCTCTCTCTCTGTCTGAGAATAAGTGTTTAGATATAAATGTAGATAGTTATAAATGAAATCAAGATGATTTTATTAAAATTCATACTTTTTTTCTTCTTGCTAACTGAAAAGATTTTGCTAATAGATTTTCTTTCTGGCAATTAGGACTTTTTGTTCGATGAAATTTCATTAGAAGAGCCCCTAGAAGGGAACCACTACATATCTAAAGTCTATATGAAAGAAAAAAGAAAATCTGAACTCACAGGAAATTTCATTTTTTCCAGACAGTTGAATGCACAGGAAGCACAAGTCACACCAACTACTTTGACAGCCCGTAATTTCTGTGAAATTGAAAGCAAAACAAAAAATATGAGAGAGAAGTATGAATTATCCCCTTATTACTCAAACAGCTTCCTAAGTGACTCTGGTAAATTTCTTGTATCGCAAGGATAATTTATAAAAGCCTTTTACCATGCATTTGAGAAATAGTTGATAGATAAATGATAATATTTTCCAATGTTGACTATTAAGTTTACATCAAAACAGAAACTCATTGAAATATAATCAGAATTAACTGTAGGCTTTGAATTTTATAAAAATGTAGTGCACAGTTTCAAATATCTATTCTTGACAATATATACTAAGCTTAGCTTAGTATGGATTGTGTTACATCAATCTTCCAAGGAAGGGCCGGCCAGCCTGTACTTGGGCTTAAACATCGACCTCTGATGGGAAATATGTCAGTATCTAAGCCACAATATTTTTTCTTCAATCATTTAATTCAGATCAGATTGTATGCCTAGAAGTGGAAGAAAAATAGAACTAGGAATAAGAATTATAGGGTAGTATTTATTTATGGAAAGTTTTAAATCAACTCCTGTTGGATGTTTTCTGTAGAGAAGAAATATCAGTCAGTAAGTAGAAATTGAAACTGTCTACTGAGTCTTTTAAAACCTGAATTCAGTCCTTGAAATTTTTCTTTCTTTTATCATTATTCATTTAACAATTCATGCTTTTTAATCCTAATGTTATTCCATTTTATTGTACCATATATGTTGATAAGCAAGGTGCAGGAAAAGAACTATGCAAATATGACATTGTATCCAATATGCGGGTATTATGCTTATTATAGCCCGGCAAATAAGGTATTTATTTTTTCATTATCTAATTGTGTGTACTCCTATAAATAAACAATGAAAGTAACCCTAATCAATAATGTTTTAAGGATGATGCGAATAAACATTGAAATATAACCAAAAACTTACACTTCTTGTTAATCAAATATTGATATGTACAAACACATTCCACGGAGTCAATTTCATTCTTTATAAATCAAATTTATTCACCATATCTAAAAGTGAAGATTTGATAATTACCTTCTTGTTTAAGCCTAGTTTGTGCATTTCAATAGATTTTCTCACATATCTGCAAAAAGATAGAAATTCAGATTATTTCAGGCACTAGAGAAAGTTCAGGAAGTTATTGGTTATTCATCTGAATGTGATTAATAAACAGCAGCTGGAAAAGCAATAGTTGGGTGTAATGTATTAATTTAGTGTACACGATAATTTTACAGAGATAAAACTTTTATTTTATTTTGATAAGTTGTCTAGTATGGCAGCTTGAGCATCTAAATAGAGTATAAACCAGTAATCAAAAACAATCCCAGGGGTTAGGATAGATTTTCACTATGCTGACTTATAGTCTGGCATATACAGTAACCATATATGACGAATGGTTCATAAGAGTATTTGGTGAACTACAGCTCATTGCAACTCATCTAAGCCCCATAAGTGTCCACATTCAGCTTAGTCATTATATAAATGCAATAGATAGTGTAATATTTGCATTGAAAAAAAACGAAAAATCTGTCTTGTATATCGTTGTATTAATTGCAATGTACTGAAAAATCCGTCCTGTATATCAGCATTTGCCTCAGAAGAACATTATGGGAAAGATGTCCTAAAATGGATAATACAATCTTGATGTTGAGGTGGACTACTGCTACATCTGTTTAGATTGGTAAAATATCAATTTGCTATTCCTTTTTGCAAAGAATCTATTTGAGTTTCCTCCTCAATATTTGAATTTACTTTTAATAGTTTTGATCTGGACATGAGAAATAGTCTTTGTTTCTCCAAGAGCATTTGTACAAGAAGAATATTTTGCAGTCCACTCTTGAGGCTTGTCAGTTTCGGTGCAATGGAAATCATCCACAAAACTATAAATGAACAAAAATCATCACAGTATCCGTAGGTGCTTAAAATTTTTGAAATTATTGACTTAAAATTTGTCCGAATAGGTTTAGCACTAAATCTTTATGCTGAACATGGAAAATCAGGGGGGAATAGATTGTCAATGATCAGGAATTAATGCAAATGTTACTGATAGAATACAACTGATATATGTATAATTCTTTAAAGTGTTCTGTATCTTAAAACTTAATTGCAATGTACTGAAATTTACTATTCATGTAAAATATAAAAAGACGGAACTCACTGTTTCTCTACTTTGGAGAGGTTTTCTTCTTTCAGCATTTCCTGCAGTTCTTTCAAATCATGGTTGTCAGAAGTTGTAGCATGAACACTATAGATAAGAGTAAATTATTTGCAATTGTAGCATGAAAAACAAACAAAGACTGCTGATAAGAATCAGTCTTGACACATTTGGGGGTGGGTTTCAAGTGCTGAATACTAGTAGCTATAAAGTTCAGAGGGGCTTGATGCAAATACAAAGATCGTAATCATTCAACTCCGTTCAGTGTGGGTAAACACTGAGCGGCTACAATTCTGAAGAGTCGGCTATCATCAATGCTTTCGTTTAAGTGCTCATCTGTAAAACTGTTCTTCTGTACATTATTCATTTTCTGAAACATCTACCTGTATCGTTTGCTCTGTTGATTTATTATCATTGAAGAAGAGGTGTTTTTTGATGGCAGTGTTTGGCTGACGTGTACATACATTGATTTCTAATTAGAAGATGGACAATAGAGAACGCAGCAAATTATTCACATGATAAGAGCTATGTCTGTCACATTCATAGTATCAGTAGTAGCCATCAGACAAACCTGCTATTTCTGTCAACATAGGTTTCTTCAGTTTTCAATAGAGTCTGGCTATGTATATGTCACATGTACAGGTTGCACCAATTCAACTAGAAGGCTGGAAATTTACTCATTATGTCTTCAAGAAATTGTTTATGTTTTCTGAAAATCACTCTATTCCAGAAGGATTTTTTAGAGGAGGGGTTCAATTTACAATGTAAGTTAATGCTAAATTGATCCCTTAGTTTGCACCCAGCAGCATTCATGCTTGTTTTTAGTGATCATAGCCAAAGGTAAGGTGAGAGAAATAATGTATTCATTGATCAACCCAAACATGGTAAGCAGCAAAAAGACATTGGTCATGTGACACTTTTTACAGAATGAATAGTCAGGCCAATTTAATTTTCTTTTCAGTTAAAACACATGTAATAATTACTGATGTGTCTTGATTTATTTGTTTGTTTGTTTTCTGTCATGCTGAAGGAAACCAATGTATAGAATTAAGTTTGAACCTTAGCAGCCTAATGACTTATCAATACGCTTAGGGTACACATGATATGATGTTGGAATTTTCAGAATCAAGTATGTTGATCAGATTGTTTACATTGGGGAATGGGACAATACATCAAAGCAGTGAGGGGGGTGACAGAATTTAAAAAAACAAAACAAAAAACTGTCATCATGTCAGCATGTATCTTATATCACTCACACTTATGTCGACTCAAGAGACCTTCATTTTGAATTATATAACTCAAATTAGAGGAATGCGTAGTCATCATAATGAGGGAGAGAGGAAACTAACAAGAAATGCTGTCTGCAGAGAAATCATTGGTTAATATGCAAATAGCATGTAAGTAAATAGCATAACATATATATATATATATATATATATATATATTGATTAAAAACAACGATCATTAGAACTAACATGATGCCATTAGAGTGATGTTGGATGAAGATTAATCTTTTCTTGGCCCTAAAACAATACATCAGTTTTGGCGTTTATTTAACCTAATTTTAAATCACTGTAGCTACAATCAGCAGCCTCACCAAACAATGAAAAAACATAGTGACGAGGCATTCTTCTTTTTTCACATGTCTATCTGTCTGTTTCACATTTATTTGGCAAAGAGACTTGAAAATTTACATGTGTACAACAGTAACCACCTTTTATAAAAAGCCTTTTTATATTTTTGAAATTGATTTTTTTTTCATGCGTTTAATTTACAATGATAATCCATGGTGAAATGGACATTAATTTTGCCATTGCCTCAATGAGGCATTTATGGAAAAGCTTGGTTGGAATAAGAGAGACGATGAGTGGGAGTAAGTATGTGGATTAATACTTCATTTGGGAAAAAAAAAAAAAATTATTTTTTTATGCTGCTGGTTCTGTAATATCTGTTCCCATTTGAAATTGAAGATGCCGGTCGGTTGCTTGTTGGCACCAATCTGAAAAATTGCCCCATGTATCACTGTCCAAAGAGTTGGGGTTAGGTAGGTGGATTAGTAAAGTCAAAGGTGACAAAATGAAGGTACAGTAACAAGAACGAAGCAAATGGATCACGGTGATTCATTTTTAGGCTGAGATGACAATATTACTTATCATTCACTCATACATTTTCTGAAAACTGTCAGTGAAGTGACAGGTCATGGAGTACTTGTAACAAATTTTGATGAGGAAAAAATAACACTAATGATTACCTAAGTGGCAGGATTGGTTTTGCAATTTTCTTCACACTGCCAACACGGATAAATTCACTGCAGCCAAATTCCAATAGACTGAAATAAGCGAAGAGGAAACATCATTGTTGAGAATGCCATTGTTATATGATTTATAAGAGTGTAGATTAGATAAAAAAAAGATCACAATTCTTTCTATGAACAATAAGAAAATGAATGTAATTATTCACAACAGATATTTTAATCTTGCCTTCTTCCAAATTATCAACTAAAATTTGTATATATTTCATTTTAAACATCTCAATTAATTTAATTCTTTTCATAATTTAAAATCTGGTCATGCTAGTTCTTTATTACTCAGTTTATTTTGATTATTCTTTATCTGATTTTTATCTACAATTGTTTTGTACTTATTCTCCTCGTTATCCTTTTTTATGTAGGAACGCTGAACTAAAGTTCAGCGTTCCTACATAAACCTTTCATAAGCCAAAATGCAAAAGAGCAATCATCATTAATTCATATGGGACAGTTTTTTTAAGCATTCCCAGACCCAAAATGGAGATGATAGTATATTAGACTGAGTCATCTGAACACAGGGGCAGGAGATGGGGATGTAGGAAAGAGTTGAAGGGTGTGTGCACTGCCTCTGTCAATAGCTGGCTGTCGAATGCTATTTTGCTTTATGCCTTAAAAAATGTGTGCGTGTGTGTGTGTATATAATTGAGTAAGGATTTGCCACACAAACACGCTCATAGGCTGAAGGATAAACATGTTTGTGTATAGAATCCTTACTCCATTATAATTTAAACTCTACTCTAAATCAACTTAATGTTGAATGTATCAAGCACTTTATGAGATAAACCCATTACACATTATTATATATATACATATTGCATTTCTGATTGGTATTGTATAATATATATATATATATATATATATATATATATATATATATATATATAGTGTCTGGAAAGCTTTACAGCTTTAAACACTGAAAATTATGTCATTTCAGTTAATTATTTCCAAATATCTGTTAATGCAATTTATATAAGTTTTTCAAAGATTTTCATGCTTTACACAGAATTAGACATTATAGTACTAAATGTGAATTCTTTTTTTTTGATCATCATTTGTTTACCATGCAACAATTTCAGGGATTTTAAGACAAAAGTTATATCAACATGTCTCCCCAGCATTGTTGACTAAACACCACCTCCCCATCAGCTATGATTTCTGTATGTAACTTTGGTTCCCGGACCAGAGTTCAGACCATTTATGACAAGATGGACGCAGATGAAGTGCTACAGCTAATGGGGTTTTGCCCCATCAGGTGTGGTACTGCTCTGTGAAGTCAGGTCTAAGGGGCTTGGATTTGTCTTGTCTTAAAGACCAGCGCTCTCACAGTCCTTGCTACAATAGTTATAAGGACTAAAGAGAATTTTTGTCAAGTCCCTACCCACATTTTTAAACCGACCTTGAGCTACATCCTTCCTTTGTGGGGGTTAAGGTAAATAGGAGCTTTGTTTTATTTTTAGGATTGTCATTATACATATAGCTTGTTATTTTATATAGGGTATTATCATAATGCATTATACGTGGATATTATTTCATATTACACATCATTCAACTTTTTAAAACAAAGGACTTACTTATGTAGGTTACCCGAAAAAATGTATTTGATGATGAGGGATCAGTAAGAATGACATCAAATGTGATACGTTGTTCATGTCACTTCAGTTCAGTGTTCACCCATTTGAATATTAAATCCTTTATGTAGGATTTAATCTTGGACTACATGCAAACCAACTAATTATATCATCTTTAAGAATACTAGTTAATCAGAAAAAAAATTCTTTGAGTCAATCTCTACCAATATTTTCAACTGAAGAATTTGACAAAATATTTCAAGATCACAAACTTTAGACTGAATATATATATATATATATATATATATATATATATATATATATATTTTAATGCCAAATCAATGGAATTGCCTAATTTGCAAAATTTTAACTTTTTTCACAAAAACTAAGTAGATATGTAGTATTATCTAATCAAAACTAGGATATAAAGCAAGCATTTTTTATGATCGAAAGTTTATGTAATCAAAGTGACATCAAACTCATTTTACAAAAAATAAGAGTGTAACTGAGTCCAGTAGAATACAAGATGGAGAGAAAAACTCAACAAATTCAGAAAGTATTGGCTCCGTGACACCCATGATAGAGAGGTCTGGCAAATCTTGGGGAAGGTCTATATCCAATGAGGGATGTCAAAAGACTGATGATGATAATTTCTAGGAAAAATTTTTTTCTTGTTTTTTGAAAATTCCAGTCAAAATAAGTTTTTAGTGTGGGGGAGAGGAAGGTCAATTTGCAGTGTAATTTTGTGCTAAACTGATTCAACAGCATTCATGCTTGTTTTTTGAAAATTCAGACTTTTTTAGTGATCACTACTTAACTAAAGGCGGTAAAAGTGATTTATTCATTGATCACCCGCAACACGGCATGCTGCCAAAAGATTCTATTGAATGACTAACAAGACTTGTCTATCTAAATATTAAAAAATTTCAAAATAAATCAATGCAAGCGGCTACTTTAAGTACCACAATTATCCTTACTGATTTTAATTAGAACAACTTGAGGCTGTTCATAAAATACAAACAATACAAATAGTTTTGAAATATGTTACTTTTGTTTCAATTAACGAAGTCTTTGATGAGAATATATAATCATAGACCTGTACCTTCCTGGTCTCTCCAGTCTGATTACTTATCAATTAAATGATTATTCATAGTCTTCTAAAGACCATTGAGCTCATTTTAGGTAAATATTCCATTGATTTTTTTTTATCAAATTAATCTCAAGGATCTTTACTTTATCTATAAAGTAAAGATCCTTGAGATTAATTTGATAAAAAAAAATCAACATAACTTGATATGTACTAAGCTTAGTGTGGGTTTTGTTTGACCAACATCTATAATCTTTCATTTTCAATGGCATATCTACGTCGTCGGCCCTCTTGATCTCCATATACCGATCTCTACAACATAACCTTTGAAACCAACATGCAATTATATAATTAAAAGTGGTTCCTTCACCCTATGCTAAGTAAATATTGGAAACTTTTTGAGACACATTCCAACCAATTTTACACTTGTTCAAGAGGATTATACAAAACCATTCTTTTTTCATTTTGGGGTTTAGGGATCTACACTGTGTACAGATTACTCTGAAAATAAATAATGATGACCAATCAAAAGAGCATATTTTAATCATAAAAATGAGCTATATATATCAGTATAATATGCTACAGCTTAGACCAACACAGAGAATTAGAAGTAGATTGTATTGCACAAATATTCCAAACGGGAAGACCTGCATGCCTTGAGACCAAACATTCAAAACACCAGCTTTTACTTAGACCCAAGCAACAACCACTGGTACTAGAGGAAAATGCACAACTGTCTCACCCATCATACAGGCTAAAAGTGCAACATGATGGTCTAGATTCGGTAAAAATATTTCTCCAAATGTTGCAGACTGTTTAACCAAAATTTCTGGACAGTCTTAGACTTCTTGACAAGGAGAACAAGGGAGCACTCATAGAACACATACCTCAGCTAATGCCATACACAAAAAACTGAATGAAAATCAGATCATATAAAGTTACGATGCAGGGGAGGTAACAGTAATTTTTGGTTTTCTATATTTTGGACTATGGTCTTAATGTATGAGAAAATATCTCTCAATTGAAAAAAAAAAAATGCCTGAATCTTGATCAATTCTTCCTTAGCCCATGGCCCACCCTTCTGCGAAATATCATTGAAATTCATTGAGAACATGTAGAGATGTTTGGATAAAGAGACAAACACGAGTGAATACATCGGCCCCTTCCAACTTTGTTTGCAGAGGTAAAAAAAAATGCAGTCATTACTTGCATTTCCAAAATGATTTTAACTTTAGAAGTATCACACCATGGAAATATATGTCTTAAGCAACAGTCATAATCCATCATTGGTTTACAAAATATGGTGATGATTTTGCTAAATTTTTGTAATTGTTTTAAAGGTGAAAAATTCAAGGCTTTAAAGTTTTCTTACTAGAGCAGGATTCGGTCTACAGCAACATTTGTAGTTGAGGATATCAGAATTTTCTCATCCCTCATTCGATCAGTTGTTGATTTCATTGCTTGGTGGACCTCAATAACTTCCAACAAATACAGCACAATGATTGCCAATAAGAAGCTTTTGCCAGATCCAAATACACCTGAAAAAAAGTCATAAAAAGTATAACATAAATGAACTTATTTGGTTATCTTTTTTTCATCTGTTTTACCCTATGACTTTGAACACACACACATTATATGTATATATATATATATATATATATATATATGGCTGTTCAGTAAATAATGACTGTTTTTTGTTGTTTATATTCATTGTTGAGTTCATGTTTAACCTACTTATCGAGCCTTTTTACTTCACCTATTTGTTTTAGATAGTCTGATATTATCACTATTAACACTTACTATCAGTGACAATTCTCTGACAGTTTAACGTGGGTTTTGTTCAACAAACATCCTCAATTGTTTATTTTCAATTGCAGATGTAAGTTGTCTGCCCTCTTGATCTCCAAGATCCAAATCTCAACTACAAAACTTGAAACCAACATAGGAATATACAATTGAAAGTGGTTCCTTCACCCTAAGCAAAATAAGTATTGGAAGCTGTTTGGGGCACATATTGACCAATTCTATACTCGCGTAAGAAGATTACACACAACTATTCTTTTTTCATCTTCAAGTTCAGAGGTCTACATTGTGTATAGATAACAGTGAAAGTAAACAATGTTTATAATTGAAAAGTGTACATTTTAATCATTGAAATGAGCTGTATATATTGGTACAATATGCTATAGCAATGTTGTAGGACATGATTAGAAGTTGGTATCTAGAATCAGCCATTATTTTTCAAACAACCTAATACAATACCCAGATCAACCATACTGTTGGGGTACTCACTCAAAGGGACAGCGGACCTTCTCAGCAAGCTCGGGCATCAGCCAGGGGAAGGAAACTTGAATAAAACCTATAACCTACAAACCTTGCTTCCATCACCCCTTTTCAGTGGGCAATGACATGCAAACCCTTGATTTAAAGGGAGTACGTGTCATATTTCACCTTGAAATTCCAAGATCTATCTTTTCATCTAATTATTTAGATGGGATATATATATATATATATATATATATATATATATATATATATATATATATATATATATATATGATGAAGTAAGGGATTCACTGCAAAAACTCGTTTACGTTTCTATGAGTAGAGTGAAAAAAAGTAGAAGTAGGAAAATCATCTGGTATACATTGCCATTCAACCTATGAGTAAAAAGCAACTTAGGAAAATTATTCATTCAATTAATAGAAAAACACTTCCCCCCAAGCAACCCACTGAGTAAAATATCTAATAAGATCAAACTGAAAATTAGCTATAGTTACATGGATAATTTTAATAGACTCACAACCAAACATGATAATAAAATCATTAGAAATGATATCAATGGAGAAAGCATAAATGAACAAGATTGCAATTTTACAAGCAGAAGTCCTTTGCCAAAACAAATGTCTAAAATTGAATATGGTATACCAAGCTGGAATATCAACCCAAGATAAACCTTTATAAGTGGAATATTATGTTGGAATATTTAAAACGCCCTTTAAACTAAGATTAGCCAACCATATATCATCATTTACAAATAAAAAATATAAAAACAGTACATCACTGTCGACACATTATTGGAGACTAACTGATGGAATATTTAAAACACCCTTTAAACTAAGATTAGCCAACCATATATCATCATTTACAAATAAAAAATACAAAAACAGTACATCACTGTCGACACATTATTGGAGACTAACTGATAATAATCTCAAACCCACAATAAAATAGAAAATATTAAAACAAACATACATATGATAGAATAGTGAAACCCTATGTTACCTATGCTTAAATGAGAAATTTGAAAACATCACTTTCACCAATATTTTTTAAACAGAAAAATTGAAGAAGCATTAAAATGTAGGTATTGCTCAAAATTTCTAGTAAAAATCATAATTCAGCACTCCTCACATAGGTATACTAAAAATTAACCACTATATCTTATTCCCCTTGTTATTACTGTTAACATTATCATTATTTTACACCTCCAGCCACTTTAAAGAACAACCCAATCACTATAATTATCTTAGACATACAGAAACAGACCAAAACCAGAACAATTAAAACAACAACTAAGGCCATGTAGAAGTAAACCCTAACACTGGGAAACAGATCAAAGTGAGAATAAAAGACTCTCAGAATGGAAACATACTAAAAAGAGTTGATAGTTTAACAACATACTGATAAAGAAAATGCCTAATTTATAATTTACAACTACAAACAAGCACAGTATCTCCACTAAATAGAACAGAAAAATACAACAAGCAATGCCCAACCACTTAACAAAGAGGAAAAAAAAAGAAAAGACATATAAATAGAATAAAAGAAAGGTCCTACAACCAAGAAAAATAGCCCCCCCCCGTCTGAAATAGGAATAAAATAAACCAAATCATTCGATAGAAGAAACCGCAAAAGGGAAGAAACATAAATTTGTTTGTGTAGTAGATTCTCACTTCATCGTATTTTAAGCTCCACTATAAATCAACTCAATGTTTAATGTATCAAGTACTTAATAAGATAAATCCATCACAAATTGAATATAGTATCATATTATATATTGAATTCTTGATTTATATTGCGTGCGTGTATGTATGTGTGTGCATGCGTGTATGTACATATATACAAAATAAAGGAAGATTAATAACTTTAAAAACTAAAGATGTAAGAGAATTTTCTAAAAAATTTTCAATTTATCCAATTATTTCCAAATATCTGTCAATGCAATTTATGTAAACTTTTTAAGGGGTCTTTATATTTTACACAGAATTAGATATTATAACACTAAGTGCAAATTTTTCATTTAGCGATCATCAGTTGTTCACTATGTAACTGTTTCGGGAATTGAAAACAAAACAGTCATGTTAACAAGGCTTCCCAGCAGTGTTGACTGAACACCACCTTCCTATAAGCTATGATATGTATATATATGCGTGTGTGTGTGTGTGTGTGTATTTATTGAGAAGAAAAATTCTCTTTTATTGGTATAATAATCTTAATTATAGATCTTGCAAAAGTGAGAAATTGAATTATTCAAAAAGTTAAAGTAAATACCTTTGTTTAATGAAAATATTTTTCTCTCTATCTTTAACTTTTATATATTCATATATATGTGTGTGTGTGTGTATATACATGTGTTGACTGTGCAATCATGAATATATGAAAAATTATTCTGCATTTGGTCCTTGATATTAGTAAATAACACAAGTCATTGTAGTAGAACTAAATTTGCAGAATTGAACAAAAGATGACTATTGTCGACGTGTCCAATGGCTAAAACAACTCACATTCTTTCCTACAATCTAAGTAAATATTGTTATGTATATGCATATCATCTTTACATATGTGCTATTCAATTGACAAAAACAAACACTACATGTATCCCTACACTATGTATTGTTTTGAAATTATGATTTAGCTGATATCATAATAGTCTATTATCAACAATTAATAAGTTACTTTGTCACTGGATACTTATAGTATTGTACCAAAGTACTTTAGTTTATATGAATATCTAGAACTGGGCTTTTTATTTCCTTTTATATCTAAATTATCAGGTCTGTTACTCAAGAGTTCTAAGGGAAGAAACTCCATATATCAATTTGGAAGTTACCTCCCTTGAGTCTAAGGTTACAATTTAGAAGATTTTTTTGGTAAATTAGCTGATAATTACATAATCATTATTTTGAAAAATGCAAATTGATATTTTTCACAATTCCAAGGAATGAACAAATAAAATTTTTCCACAGTTAATTCAGCATTGTTTAAAAACTTATAAAATTGGTGTTATTTAGTTATTATTTCAGTTATCTTTTTGATTGACTGGAATTGAAATTCCTACGTCCATGCTAATTCTGTATTTTGGTCTGTAGGTGCTGACAGGTTATTCTAATAGATAAATAAATAGAATTTATCTTACTATAAAACATACAAAATTTGAAAACATACAGAAAGTTGAAAATAGGTAATACAATATTGATACTTTTAAACAAATACAAAACTGGTTTCAGAGATTGCAAATGTTCAAAATCTGGAACCTTAGACTAAGAGAGGCTTTACTGATATAAATGATTTTATAAATTACTGGCATGCATTTCATCTGTGTATACATGGGTTATCTGTAAGAATCTCCAGAACTATTTCTTATGGAACTGTTGGGGTAGATATTTTTAATCTATGAACATTTTTCCTTTGAACATTTTAATGTTATCAAATCTGAGTTGAAAACTCCTGCATTGAATCAAATATACAGATAAGAAGATTAAAACCAAAAGTGTTTCTTTTCTCCACAGAATTGACATAAAAATATTCTGGCACTTTTTTGTTATCTGTACACCACTCATTGCACCTTGTTCCTTCATTTTGCTAATTGCCACGTCCATTCCGCTTTTTATGTGTTAACTCTTCTTTTGGGATCAACAGATTATATCAATGGATCATTGTGAAGTAATGAAAACGAACTGCATTCAACTCCTTGGTGGAGTGACTGTGCAAAAGATCTGAAGAGATAGTAGATTCTTCAGCAATGTAGCCTTTAATAGCATTGAGAAGCATTTCTGCAATTTGATAGTAATATGTAGCAGCCTGAGGATTTGACAGACAAAAAGTGGAGTGGTATGGGGATCGTCAAAATTGAGGAATACATATAACAAAATGGTATGAAAATGTTCTACATCTTTCTATGTTTTCTTATGTGATGCCGTAACTCTTAAATTCATATTGGGAAATCTATATCAACTGATCAAAGTTACTTCCTCTGAACCATTGGGTAAAATTTTTCCATAATTTGATTTACAAAGGAGTTCCATTTTTTTAAACTATTGATCGGAGAGTTCCACAGAGTTTAGGAGTGATATCAACTTGGATGAGAGAAAAAAAAAACTAATGTTTGAAGCTGTTAGAATTGGAGAAAAATAACAAATCAAAATTATTCATTTATATTCTTATGCGACACCTTAGGAAGAGAATATTCTAAAACAAATTAAATTTAAAAAAAAAAATCAGCTTTACCATGAATCAGGATTATAGGTGAATTTTCCGACTGACAGGAATCCAGCATGGAGGCTACATTATTCAAAGCTTTAGCCTGTCCAGAGTTTAGCTTCCAAAAAGTTGCATATTTCTCTGCTAAACTGGCCTGTAACAGAATAGACCATTGAAAGGTTCAAACTTGGGGACTTCAAGATAAGTCAACGATTTTCAATGATCTTCCAATGATAAAATGCCATCTTTATAAAATTCCTGGGCTTTAATTGTCACAAATCCAGTAAAAGCCCAAATTATGGCTTCCCTCTTATTGAGATTTAGACTTTGGATATGAAGTTGAAAATGCTTGAAAAAATGCAAAAAAAAGCATTATCTTCTATGATATGAAAAAAGCAACATTTTATGATTAACAACCGAATATAAATGAAGCTTTTAAAAATCCAACCATGCTGAAGGCTTCCAAAGGAAAGATGTGCTCAATACATTTGGAGATCAGCATGGCTACAGGGTCTACTTCGTCTAAGTACTGACCGGGCTAAATGTTGCTCAACTTCAGTGATCGTACAGATCTGGTGTATCAAACATGATAAGGACAGAATTGGTAATCATCTGATACCAGTTAAGGTGACATATGAGTAAAAGTTAATTTTGACAATGTATTCCCTGTGTCAGAATACTTAGGATTAGCTTTGATACGGATGTGCATAAATCAATGTTTCTATATTCAAAGTTAATTAATATGAAAATACAAAGGCAGCCACTTATTGTGATCACTTTGGAACAGGGTCTTTCAGATAACAATAACTAGCTGATAACATTAAGCAAACGGTTTAAAAATACAAATAGTTTGCATTCACTGTTACAAATAAATTGTTATAAACAATTTGAAATCGTTAAAAAAATTATTAAAAAAAATTTAAATTATAAATTATTTTAAATAGAATTTTTTGGACTGATTTATTTTGATATTGAAATAACTTTGTTCAGTACCAAATTTGCACAATTTTGTCACCAACGCAATAGCATTTTTTTCCCTTTTTTCAAGTATTTTCAACTTCATATCCATAATTGAAATCTCAATAACAAGGAAGACATAATTTGTGCTTTCACTGAATTTGTGACTACTAGACCTAAATAATTTTATAGAGATGGCATATTATCATTAGAGGATCATTGGAAAAAGGTTATTTCTCAGGGAAGGAATTTGTCTGAGTAGGAATTTAAAGTCAGGGGAAGAACATTAATGGAAAGTATAATGGTGAAAAAACTTCTAGATAAGAATTCAAAATGGGGGATGATTTAAAAAATAAATGGGAGGAATGTGACCAGTGACTCTGAGGACCACTGAGTTAAATATTTCAGATAATTCTTGAAAATTATTTTGAGTCGTAATATTGTTAGAACTCACCAATTCATGACTGGAATATTTTGGTAATTTGTTACATTGTTGAAATGGAGTCTTAAATCCAGGCATCGTTCGGGTCCATTTTGTTGTCTGAGATTTTCTTCAAAAATAGTTAAAAAAATAAAATGTACACTCAGAGGTTTAAAATGCTTGATGAATAGATTTTAAAAGTCTATAAACCCAAATTAAGAACTGAACTTGTATCAGGTATCTTAATCAACTGTACCTGGAGGATCACTTGATAGAACAAATTAGACTGGGTAATTCATTCATTTTTAGAATATTAAGGTAGTGAAATCAGAAATGGCTGAATGTGTTTAGTACCAAATGATGCCAATCAATGTTTTTAGCTATTTTACTAATTACATATATAAAAAAAAGTGTTGTTGCTAAAAGTGTTAAGATGAGTTACTCCTTTTAGAGCTCATATAAAAATAATTCCATAAAAATTCTCACTTCTTTTACATTAACACTGAGCTTTCCCAACTGTGTGTTGCGACACTTCAGAATGTTGCCAATAATCTTAAGAAGTGTCAAAAAATTGAGTATAATATTGTGTATCTTTCAGAAGATATTTTTCCTCAGTTAGTTGAACTTCTGGGATGACATGAAATATTAGGATTGGCAAACAAAATTTGGGAAATGTGTTGCAAAACAAGAACCCTAAGTTCAATGATACATCCATCATCTGTAGTAGTCATAGCAGGAGGAAGAGAAGAGCAAGAAGTCTTTCTTTGAATCAACTGATATTGTAAAATATTGTCTGTGACCTACAGGTAAAATTAATACACAAAAAAAAATTCAATCTTTTAAAGTTTTGTGTATTGAATGTCATGCTATTGCAGTATGGAAGTAATCAGCGAGAATAATTCTAATAAAAATCATAAATTGCCATTTTTGGCCTTTTTTAAATGCAAGAATGTGAATGTCAGACATTCTTTTCTAGCATCATAGCAGCTGGTAAAAAAATATTGATCAGAATAGATGTTCTTTTGATGACATCGCCCTTTCTCTTCTGACATGATAGCAGCTGGTAAATAAAACACAAACCCCCTTCCTTCCTCCATCTGTTGTTTTACATAATCATAACCAGCCGGTGGAAAAGTGTCTTTCTTGGATGTATTTGGACACATCAAAAAATTTATTTCTAAAAAGGGTGTCGTCAATGCAGGGAATTTAGAAAGCTTTGCTTCAACATATTGGTCATGCAGAGGTATTATAGATTTATGAAAGATTGTAATTCTATACAATTTGGGTTTGACTAAATTAGATCTTGACTGCTTTTCACACTTGACTTCATCAGTCATCAGGAAGCAAAATGTTTCCCTATGGTATTTTGCTGTGATTGAAAAAAGACTATTAGTCATGGCAATATTATAGTAAAAGCATTTATGTAATTTGGATTCTGTTCATTTATTGATGGTGTAGTGCCCCCTATACTTTTGGTGAGGAATTAAGTATGAAACTCTTCTTTTAGCTAGATATCCGGACTGCCAGGGGGGGGAGTACTGCAGTGCCCCCTATACTTTTGGTGAGGAATTAAGTACAAAACTCTCTTTTTAGCTTAATATCCAGGGGGCACTACAATGGTTTTGAATGCGCTATGTACTGGCATGAGTGATATTTATATACCTAGTGGAATATGAATTTAAAAAAAAAATCTCCTTGAAATAAAGATCAGGATAGTACAAAAAACTTGAATAATGAATAAACCCTCTCAATGTCTTAGACAAAAACATAGTAGAAGTCAATATTTTTTTCTTACTTGGCTATTAATTACATCTTGTTTGATTAGCCTATAAAATAAAAGGTGTTTGAATTATTCATTATTTTACTGATGAAAGCAGAGGAGTAAAAGTGTCAAAATGTTGGAAAAAAAATGAAATCTCAAAAGAAGAGTTTTTGGGATTTTTTCAAATCATTTTCGACAGTGTTTAGGGAGCAATCTTGTTTCTACTTTTCATCCGTTGTCTTCTTTTTTCAATAAACTCATCTCCTTTGAGTGTATCATGACTTCAATCATTATCATAAACAACACGAGGAAATCAGGAGAGAGACATTTGGTGAAAAGATTCAATGAAAAGGAAGCATGATTTTTCTACATCCTAACACTGATGCTTTTGCTTTCACACAGCAACAAACAAAATTGATCTTTCAGTCACTTGTTATAATAACAAATAGTGAAAATAAACTGAAACATGAGAAGGATACCTGTGAAGTAGGGATGATATGATTGGGGATGAGGAGATAGTCACGTGTTCTTGTAAATTCATCATACAACTCAGCTCTGTTGACATATTACCAGCCAAGATAGCATGACAAACAGCTAAAAATAAAACACAACATTTAGAGAATATTGCAAAGTAAATCAAACATGATTAATGTTAATTGTCAAACTCTCGGGGTTGACTTTAATATTGCAATTAGTCAGATCTGAAATTCAATACGTCTGAATTTAAGACATGAATAAGAGAGAGAGAGAGTGGAAAAGAAAGACTGATTCCGTGATATCATGTCAGCTTGCGTTTTGGAGTTCTCAGTATTTTTTTTTTGTGAACATTGAATTTCTGTTATGAAAAAATTATTTTTACAAAATGAGTATATACCTTTTATTTATTTTTATTTTTGGCGAAAACTACCTTGCTACTAAGGATGTCATTAAAACATTTAATATAATAAAAGAATCATTAAACAATGCAAAAACATGAGAATTTAAAAAAGGCAGTAGATATTAGTCATTGATTTTGAGGTATTCATCTGAAAATTTTATTTATAATCACAAATAAATTTCTTTTGTCAAACTTCTATAATGGAGTTATGACTTTATTTTTGAATGACAATGACCAGAAGAAAAAGGAGTGATGTCATGCATGAATAACAGTGACACAGTGACGTATGCAAAAACTGATGACAAATTCACTCCCACTTCTAAAGCCTAACTCAGGTTGACTAGTTCTGCTAAAGTTAGCCAATCCCATTGATAGGAAGTATTAGTAAAGGAGTTTAAATGGGACTCATGGTTTTGGAATAATATCGTATGGAGTAATGAATTCTACTTTGTTCAGCTTTTAGATTTTAATAAAGCAATGGAGCTTGACCTTAATGCAGTCAAGCTTGTTATTAATTTTTGACTTAAGTTTCTATCATCTTAATTCCGGTTGCTTTTCATCACAACCACTCAGACCATCATTCCACTCACTTACTCAGACTTAATTGTGCCTGTATCATGTGAGACATGAGGTGATGATTTTTGCCACCATTTCTTGAATGGTGGAGCCCCATTTATCATTATTGTAGCAGTCGTGGGTTTTTACAGGGCAGGTTGCTAGCCCAATGCCTAAAATGGACTGCCATGTAGGGCTAAAGGGTTCTATTTGCCCTTCTATTTACCCATAGCTGTTGGGAGGGGAGGTCCATGCCTTTCCTAAGGGCAATTAGTGCAAAGGAAACATGAACTGTCCCAGTCCGAATTTGAACTCGATTTGCTGATTCCATTCTTCGTGCCGTTAATGGTTAGAGACTTGAAAGGGTAAAGGCCTCTACCACACCACAAATAGTATCTGGATTTTCTCTTTGACACTTAGTTGATACCGAACAGATTTTACTTCAGAGATGATATTCAAAAATAATTTTTTTCAGATAACCAATTTGAGGCTAAAATTCAGACATAAACATTCTTTATGAATTCTTGTGACTAAACAATCCCCATTCTATATACAACAATATAAAGAACACATCAATTAAAAGTCCAATAAAAACTTCTATAAGAGGAATCACTATTTTAGTTGGATGATCCTCATTATTCCATAAATCATTTGAATTGATATCCTCATTGTTGTAATTTTCAGAGCAATGTTTCAGCTGATTCATTCTCTAGTCTTCTTCAGATGATTGTTGCATCCAATACGTTTTACATCAGACTTTTTTCATTATCTTTTAACATCACTTATATTAGAACAGTTCACAGATTTTTTTTTGTAAAAATTTGTGCTGAATGATAATGTCAGTTCAAAAAAATCCACACAATAATCATTGTATATAAAAACATGTTTATGTTTAGTTGAGATTTCATACAAAACTCTACTTTTAGCTAGATATCTATAATGTCACTTCCAACAAATTCCCCCATAAAAGCTCTGAATACACGTGTTCAATAGCTCATTTGACCCAGCGCTTGCAGCTAGTTACTCTCTTTCTTTCCATCATTCTAAGATCAGTATCATATTGCTGGACTCCTGGACAATCCAAACTTTACCTTTTTTCCACCATGACCAATCACTATACTAAAAATTGCCCATTTTATTTCATAGATGTCAAGGCATCTCTTATATGCACAGCTACGCAACTGTATCCATCTCTATCTCTCCTGAATGAAGTGGCAACACATTTACTACACAAGTGTCATGATGATCTGTCTTCTAATTCTCCTTATTTCAGGAAGCGCACATGGGTTAAACTCCATGTGTTTTCCATGTCTTAAATAGTACGTGTGTTTTTCAGCATCTGAGAATGAACCCCCCAAATTGCTCACATGCAATCTCAAAAACATCACCCACAAATTTGTAGTTAGGCATACACACTGATACCTGGTCTCCATAACCATTCCTTGGTACGCTCCAAGCCTTGTGGATTCATAGCACTTCAGTCAACTGTGCTTTATTTACATGCGATTGTTAACATCATTACTCGGCACATAGCTCCCATCTTTTGCGAAGAAGCTATCTCCCATCCTCTCTTCTGTTCATACCAATATTTTTTGTATGTATTCCCTTTTCAGTCTTGCATTGTCATAAATATTTATGTATCAAATGTATGTTTAATTTATTTATCTAAAAACTTGTATGTATCTTCTTCAATCTGTTGTCATAGTTGGCATGTATTCTCCATGCTGTCATTGTGACCATACATTTCCCTTCCTCCTTCAACATCTCCAGTGATGTCGGTGTGTGGCACTAACCACCAAACCATGTAGAGGCAAATTCCTTTGTTCACTACTACAGCTTCTCGCTACATATAAACAACAGCAATCACTACTCTCAATATAGGAACCATCATACCTATAATGTGTAATATGTATAGGAAACCTCAACAACCACTCTTTTATCAACATCAGACGTTATAATTAGATTGTTTGAAGAAGTTTGGAGAATACATTGGCTGAAACATGTTGAAAACAATAACAATGAATATTCTAATTCAAATAACTTGTAGAATGAGGGCAATACTTAATCTCAAAATTTCAAACATAATCTATAAAGTTTTTGATAAATTAGATGAGTGCAAAAATTCCCAACACTCTTTTTTCAGAAACTACAGATGGAATACAGAGTTGAAAACATGTTTTCTGCTGGGAATTCTGGTACACACCTAATATTTGTGCAGGAAAACATTATTATAAAATTTTGCTCTTTTCAGTCAAGATTTTTTTCTGTCTCTTAATTATTCATTCATCAGAATTTGCAACTGACTGCCATGCATGTAACTAGTCCACTATCCACACCTCCATGTATATTAAGCTATTCCATTATTTTGATACTTACTATTAGTATTCCAGTTTGACGGAAAGTATCCAGCTAGGGGTTCTATCTGAAGTTCCAAACTTGAATTGGGTCCATAGAATACACTTCGAGCAATGAATGTAACTGATGGCTCAAAATTCAAATTCTTTGATATAATCCACAAATCATCTGCAAATGAAAGCAGGAAATCATAAGTTCACTAGCAACGATGAAGAAATAGAACGAAGCAAAAATAGACAAAATATAATAGTTGCTATTGTTTTCTTTGAGTGCCAATATACTTAGAAAAAAAATCTGACTAATCTGACAATTTTTTTCATTGATATGTGGATAATTGCTTTGATTCTTGTTTTAGCTTAAGAAAAGTAGATAATAGAAAAGAGAATTCGATTTGTAATCACATATAAGTTATAATGTATTCACATATCTTCTTTTGAGGATTGTTAAAAGTTCTACTACCTTTGGAGTAACATCCTGAAGCGTCTTTGAAAGATAACCTGATGTAAAGTCGGTCTTTAAGGTTTTCACTTTCGAGTTGTCGCTGAAAAAAATCAACTTTAATTGAAAAATACTTATGACTATATGATAATACAAATAAAAATATTTTACAAAATAAAAGGCCTTAATTTTTCTAAACTTATTGTATTAAAAAATCAAAACAATATCTGGAAAAAAAAAGTTTTTCACAGAAATCATTTTTTTTCTGGACTGAAAGTTTTATATACACTCAAATGAACTGTACATGTCTCTGTAAAAGAAATAGACATTGTTTACATTTACAAATCATTTGGAATTGATTCAAATGGTAGTGTGTATTTTATGGTTTTATTTTTCTTTGAAGGGATTATAAGAAAAGCCAATATTAACTCAATAGAATTCAAAACTGTAGTCTCTTGAACTCAACTTATTTTCCAAACAATATTATCTGAATTGAAGTTTAATGTATTACTGGAAGTCTAGTGCAACAAAGAATTTAGTATTTTGTATTTACACTAGGCATCATTCATTTTGTCAAGAAAACACTCAAACATGTATGTGTGTGTACTTAGTAAAGTTTTATCTATCATTGTTCAAAGATGGAGACTTTACTGAAGTTTAGTTGAAACATAGATTATTTAAAAAACTTGGTTTAAATCAGTTTTGTCTCAAAAACCCTAAGATACACATGGATTCATTCTTTTGGTCATAGAAAAACTGTAAAAACGAAATATCTCTATTTCCAAAATCTGCCTTCTCTTTGAGACATGGAAGATGAAAGTAATTCTAAAAATATATATATCAAGATATGAATAAACATAAGCACATTAAAAAAAAAAACCCTCATGTTTTCTTGTCAATCAAATATTGATTGCCTAGAGCCAAGCATTTCAAGATTACTTTCATTCTCTATGCTTAAAACTTGGATTATTTAGTGGCAATATTACAATTCACACAAAAAAAAATAAAATTAAACAGACCAATTCTACCATCATGTTTAACCAAATATGTAAAGATTCCTATCTAAAAACTGCTACTTTAAATCAAAGGAAACCTACTTGGTATTTTTTGCTCTTCTTCTCCCAGGGGCTTTGTCGCACAAAAACCGATTCACAATAAAACATGATGTGGTGACGTCTGAGGTAGAAATTAATACTCTTTCCATCACACAATTTAAGTAACTGCGATTTTGAGGCAGTTGGTGATGAAGATGATGTTCTGGGTGTCTGTTGATCAAACTGATCTGCCCACTGAAAAAACTGGCAGCCAATGCCAAATAAAAATACATACTATTAGTAAAGTTGTTTGCAAAGGTTATTAATAGTGCAAAAAATAAGACATGAATAGGAATTGGAAAAAAATTGTGCAAGTTCAGGACTTTGTGGCCTTAAACAATATTTGTTACTGTATTTGATTGTATATAAGACAGACAGTTAATTAAAACAGACTATGCACATATGACACTGCGTCCGATGCTGTAGAATTATAACTAGGGGCTTGTCTACTGAAGCTCGATATGGCTAGTTATGGGGTTTGGATGAGTTGCGATGAATGGTAGTCCTCCAAATACCCCTGTAAGGTATAATTCTTTCCAGTATATTTGGTATGCCTCTGAGGCTTTATTTTGACACTGTTTGCTGATCAAACATTTCTATATTTTAAAACTAAAATGATGAAGCCTTCTTATGATTTGCAGATAGCTGACCCCTCTCTCATTTAGATAACTTCCCAACAATGAATGCTCACAACAGTGTATAGTGTAGCTACACCTACCTCTTCTGATAGATCGAACCACCATAAACTCTTCTTTTATTCATAACAATTACTATATACTAATTCCAAATAAAAGTAAAGGTAGAAAATAACATCACGATCAAAAGAAAATACAAGGTTTCCATCCTTTTGTAAGTGAGAGTAATCTCAGTACAGGTATTCCCCTCTTTATGAATGGTTACACCATTTTTTGCTTTTATAATAAAAGACCAAAGGCAAAAATAGAGTTGAGCATTTCTTTCATAGCAAGCTGTTATAGAGGCAGTGCAAACCCTTTTCCTCTCTCTCCTACACCCCAGTCTCTTGTACCTATTACCATACCCAATCCCCAGCAAATCAGCCAAGCATACTATCATTACCATTTTTTTGTGTCTGAGAATGCTCAAAAATTGCTTCTGCACTTTATGTCATTTTAGCTTACAAAAGGTTTTCAATGGAACACTCTACTTTCAAATAACAGAGGAATCCTGTATCCATGATAAAATAGTAAATTTGGACTACAGAAATGCAGTGGCTAGGAGGTTATTTTTTCTTGAACTTGAACTGTTATCAATTTTGCTCTGTTAATAAATGCAAAATCAAGCAAATAAATAGCTGTAAAGTTATACTTTCATTCTGCCAATTAATTAAAAGGTGTCTGTTTTTGGTGGCATGTGATGAAATAGATTTCTTGATAGTCCTAGTTTTTGTCCACCTACCAAACACCTAGTTTTGATTGATCATTTGAGAACAGTGTTGAATATGCTGATATAAATTAAAGTGGAAATGAAGATGACAAAGATGAAATCGATTATAAGAATACAGTGAAAAATTAATGCTCCTTTATATAGAATCATTAACAAATTTTTTACAGCGATGATTTTAGATGTTTATTGTTTTGCTTGTATTAGAGATAATGGAAATGTATTTATTACTTTTCTATAGATTTAAATTTCTGAGATACCTTGAGATAATAATTACAGACTAATTGGCTGTAAGATCATTTGAAGAGAACGATATTTTTTGTGCTTTTGTAGTCATATTGTTTAATTTTATAGCCACAGTAAAGAAAGAAACATTCTTTCCAGTGAAAATTACATTTTGGGGAGATAATTTGTGATTATTTGATCTCCCCAATAAATCATCAATGTATATGTATACTGCACATGAGATGGTGTATAAGTCACAATTCCTGGTTGGGTCATCTAGACTCCAAGGCCAAGGCAGACATTAGATATTAAAAAATAAAAAAAAGTATTACCTTTTTATTTGTATTGAAAATTAATATTGAGATGTGGACCGAAATTGTAAATAAAATTCATTCATTTCATGGTTTGGGGTAGATAAATCTCACACTGATCAGCTATTCGTTGTGGTCGACAAATGTGTATATTTCAGTTGTATGACTAATTAGGACTCAATATAAGGCCCCAGGGGATCTATCTCCATGGCCATTTTGAAGAGCCCAAGCTGTCCCAAAGAGTGACACAAAACAAGTCAGACTTACACCGAGTTGGGCTCTTAATATCAATGATCTTCCTTTCCTATCAATCCTTCCTTTTATACAAGTAGCAACTTATTTCACTTTTTGTAAATCAAACAGTTTTTTTCATAGTTATACTTATTTCAGTGTTGACATGTAAATATCTCTTATATGTGAGATGCCCAAAGAGACATTAATGAATAATAAGACTAAAATTTATTCCTGTTAGTGATAAGAAGGATTTGTTACCAGGGTTCATCTTTGCAGTGCTAGTGGGGGTGGTGTCTTTCAGCGAATGAGGTTGGCTGAGGAGATTCCAAATATGTCTGAAGAAACTGGATCATGCATTCCTTAGATAAAGGATATTAGGAAATTCTGGAATATTTTTAGGAAATTTCATAAAGGATTTCAAATGAGGTTGTGAAAACTAAAAATAAACCCAACTTACCTTGCATCGATGATTCTGAACCGCTGTACATGAATAGAAAAACCTCCCCTGTAAATAAAAAGAGAAGATAGCAAAAGATATTTATTGTTGATAGGTTTGATCTCAAGCTGAATATCAGCTACTTTTTACTTTAAAAAAAATGTGGACACTGAAACAACATAAATCCATCATTGATTCTATAATTGCCAATATTTCCTATAAAGGTAATATTCAAAAGCTTTAAAAAGAATTATTTTTATGAAATTTTTCACTTATTGAGATATTTTACAAAAATTGGTTGATATCTGTCTTCCTTTAAATATTTCAAGTAGTTGGAAAAGAGTTGATAATGTTAAATTGAAAATCAAAATACAAATCGACAGACTCCTTCTTTCAAATTCCCAGTAAAAATAGCACACACAACACTTTGGCAGTGACATGGCCAGAAAAAAAGGATTTTGTGCAGCACAGTCAACTCTTAGATTGAGGAGGTAAAGGTGGCCTGATGATTAGCAGGATAGAAAACCAAATCGGCAAACTGAATTCAAAGTCCTGCGTTTGCATTCACTTCTCAGTAGTTCCCTTGAGAAAGGCATGAATCCACCATTTCTTCTTCTAGCTATGGGTAAATAGCAGAGCAGACAGGGCTCTTCAGCCTTGGTTGGCAAGGAGATGAATAACTCTGAATTCAAACCAGGAAAGTCCAACCCCTCTTCAAGCATCAGGAGAGAATAGCAATAGACGGAGTAAGGAAACTGATCCTAAAATTTACAGTTAAAAGACTCTGGTGAAGCTTTGACACACTTAGTAAGCCTGTAGTGGATTATAATAAATAAGGGAAATTAAAATAGGACAAAAATGTTCTGACAAAATGTCTGCCATCTCCACCTGAAGTACAAGTGGAAGATTGAAAAACAAAAGTCAACTCTTAAAAAGTTAAAAATGGTCTTCTATATCAGTTTCTCAATTACTACATTAGTCCAGTCATTTGCTGTTACCATCAGATTATGCATTCAATCTTTATTACGTGCAAGCTGGCTCACAAGAACATTAAGTGAAAAGAAAGGAAATGTATGTGTATATATATATTATATACGTATATGAATATGAATATGAATATTACCAATGTACCGGGATCTTCATGATCAAGTGTCAATCAAACACTTAGAAGTACTTACTTTATTTTTGCCTTCTTTGCGTACTTGTATCATTTTTGAGGGCAACCCACAGTTGCAATTAGGGTTTTGGTTCCCTGTGGCCAGGGGATACCTGCTAGAAATGGCTAAAAACACAAAAGATGATGATTTCAATTAACTAAATTTACATATCTCTTTAATCAACATTATAGATCAACCCTCCAAAACCCTGGAGAAAATTTATTTCAGAAAACTTTTTCCTTTAAAACATTTCCCTAAGTCTATTTAGTATGCTGTGCCAGTGTTTATGGGGGTGGGGCACAGTGACAAACAGAGCCAATTGTTTTATATAACAGAAAAGATAAAAATGAAAGGTTATTTCTTTTTCAAATGTAAAAACCATAAAATAGTAAGGTTGAGAAAAATTAATCTTCTAGTTGTATCCCACCCTCCATTATATAGTTTTATTACTTTGAGTAGATCCTAGCACACCATTGTTCTGGCCAATCACTGCTTGGCATAGATATATTTTCTAACCAATCAGTTGTTGCTATAGCAGAGTAAAAAATAGAATGAGCAAAGCGAAAAATACAATGAGCAAAGTAAAAGATAGACTGAGAAAATTGAAAAGTAGGATGAGCAAAGTAAAAAATAAAGCAAGCAAATGGAAAAAAGTGTCAAGAAAGATTATTTGATGAACATGAATACTCAATAAACTTTATTAACTGCTTCAATAGCTGCAAATTTTTTTATATTTATTTAGCACACAAGTGTAGTAATTTAGCTGATCCAGGAGACCTCATTGTGGTCTTGCTAGACTTGACAAATGCTTATGGATCAATGCCGCTTAAGCAAGTGGAAGAAGCACAAACAAGGCATTATGTTTCAGAGAGTATTCGGCATCCAGATTACTATAGGGATTTCAAAATAAGAGTCTCCTCAGAGCCAATAACCTCTGCCTGGCATCGGCTGGAAAAAAGTGTAACTTTTCTCAGTGGCCATGAATATGATTGTCAAGTGAGCAGAGATGGAGTGCGGAGGCCTCTGGTCTAAATAGGGTAAACGGTAGCCCCCCTATAAGGGCATTTATAGATGACCCTACAGTGATGACTGAATTTGTCATTGGATGCAGATGGTTTCTCCAAGGGCTGGAATGGCTAATCTCATGGGCTAAAACGAGTTTCAAGCTAACCAAGTCTAGGTCCCTCACCCTAAAGAGGGGGAAGATGACCAACCAGTTCCAGTTCAGCCTAAAAGGGACCAAGATCCTGATGTTAGCAGAAAAAACTGATCAAAAGCTTGGGCAAGACATTTGACAGCTCCCTGAAGGACACAGCCGCACTTCAACAAACTAGGAGCGACTTGACAACCTGGCTGATGTCAGTTGATAAATTGAGGCTCCCAAGGAAATTTAAAGCCTTGATATACCAATACTGAGTCTTGCTGAGGTTACTGTGACCCTTTCTGTTTTACTATGTACTAATTATAACAGTGAAGGCATTTGGAAGAATCTGTGTCCAAAATCTCAAGAAGTGGTCGGGGGTCCCCTGGTCCTTGAGCAGCATTACCTTGTATGGGCATTCCCCCAAGCTGCAACTTCCCATCAGCGATGTATACGAGTAATTCAGAGTCACCTGGGCCAGGAATTTGGAGAAGCGTTACCTGGTGCAATATGAGATATGAGCCGATTTGGAGGAGGGATGCCAAAGTAAAATGGTCAGCATGTGTCAGCAATGCCCATGGATCATGCAAAACCACATAAAATCACCTGGTCAGAGCTCTGGAGAGCAGAAACCAATACGAATTAAAATCTTCATCCAATCAGTGTACAGTCCTCCCAAGCCCAGTCAACCTGCATATGTAGGATATAGCAGACATCCCTGACTGCCAACTTAGCTGAAAGCGGGGCACCCTGGAGTACATTCTCAGTTGCTGCTGGGGGCTTTTGGGGAAGGGTGGTTCCACCAAGTCTTACGGTCTTTGGTGGACACAATTATAGTGCCTATTCATGATAGCATGCCCACCAGGCTAGTGAAAAAGCACAACAGCAACTGAGCACTTTGTGTGGACTTCTGGGAAGGCAACCGAAGTTCCCAGAAAAACATTGTAACCACTGTGCTTCACGCAGATATGGTGCTTACCATCAGAGTCAAGAGAGCAATTGAAATTGCTGGAACTGACAGTCCTCTGGGAGGGAAGAATTGAGTAGGCAAACAAGAGGAAGAGGGCAAAACATTTTTTGCTCATATCATAGTGCAGGAATAATATCTGGAAAGCCCGATGTGAATTGACTGAAGTTGGATGCTGGACCTTCCCTGGTAATTCAGTGTAGTGGACACCCAACTCCTTGGAATGAGAGGTAGACGGTGTAGAAAAGCCACCCAAAAACACCCTGAGTCTACGGAAATGGCGTTGGGGCAGCTGTAGATTTAGAGAGGGGGTCAATGAACTAGCATGCCACTTGGACACAGGATGGGGACTGATCATCCTCAGCTAGGTTGCTTGTGAGAGGGTGTCCAATGATCAAAGATCAAAAACACCCTATGACCCCAGGTTCATAGCTGAAGTTGTGTCCAAGTAGCACCAGATGGTGAATTAGATTCCTATATGATTAATTCATATGATTCATAAGTATTTCCCTTCATGAAAGTAGAAATATAGCACTTGAATTCTCTTTCTTAATTTAAAATTTTTTTTTAACTTTAATGTAAAACAAATTATTTTACTGGCAGTTTAGTTATCATTAGAAAACATGAAAAAATTAAAATTATTTTTTCATTGATATGGAACAAATTTAAGAAAAAAAGAGATATTCAGAAGTTGAAGAAAACAGTGAAATCACTGATTGACCCTCAAAAGCTCTATACTTGGGTACCATCCTATTTCTATTACAAAGTAGGTTACTATAAATATCATATAATTTACGCTAGACTGGGCATCAGTCCATCCCTTACTTGTGTTGACTAAAAAATGTTTTATGCTAAGAACACATTTATAGATGATCATTCAACTGTAGAATTATGCACCATAAAGGAAATTTTCAATGGGAAAGTTTTATGTAGGTGGCAAATATCTCATTTAGTTTTTCCCCAAAACTTTTTGATATTTGCTGTATCACTACATGTATGTAAATATGTATAAACATAATCATTTGAGTGAATCAAAGTTCTGATATATTTGTTGAATTGGGTTGGGTACTATTTGGCGGAGCTGATTTAGTGTTGATGTTCTGGTGTGAGCATTTAAGTGACAAACCTATTTTAGCATAAACTTACACCAGAAGATATCTAAACACTCATGCATTCCATTCCCATTATTACTAGGTTACATAAACATCCAGTATATATGCACACTCATACATATATATATATATATATATATATATATATATATATATATAGTGTATGTATTTAAGAAATGGACATATTTGGTCGGACAGAATGAATTATGAATTGTGCTATATTATATAGAAACCTATTTGAATGATCTCCTGTTGTTACACAGTTAATAAATCACTTAAGGGCATCACTACATTGAAGTAGCTATCAGTGGTAGGTTCAATTCCTGCAGCAGCCCCTTCAATTGTTAATCCTATTTACATTGTCTAAATTGAGAGATATATCAACCATGTAATGATGAGAGATCATTTCAAATAAGTTTCTACATAATATAACGCAATTTATAATTCATATATTAGTATATATGTTTTTCTTTATTCTGCAGTCATAGGCATAAATATTTACATATGTACATTTATACATGTGTTCCCTATGCTGACTATATGTATATCATGTAGAGTGGACTGAATATATCCAACAGAATGTGATAATTATAAAGATATTTCGAAGAGGAACTATATCTCATCCAGCATCATTTTTAACTGGATAGAAAATCAAACAGTCTTAGATTGTATAAATAAATAAAGAATATAAGCAACATAAGTGCTTTCTTGGGCTGCCAATCTTATCTCAATGTCATTATCTCAGATGGTAAGAGCACACGGGTTTGAGTCCTACAAGATGCTCATTTCTTTATTCATGCAATGTAGGGTTGTTCAATTTGCTACTCAATTAACGCTGGTGCTGGACAAAATACAGTTCCTCCTCAAAATGTCTTTAATTATCTCATTCTGTAGGACATAAACAGTCCATTCTATTTGATATATATATATATATGAGATAAATAAGATGTAAAGAAAAGCCACACTGATTGATATCAAGATCTCTCTTGATAATTCTCATTGAAACTGGTCTGAGAAATCTTTTCTGTGAGCTGAAAGATACAACTATGAACACAAAACCTTTTTACTGAATATCCAAGTAATTGAATATAAATATTGGAAGTCCATGCTACTAATGTCAGAATGAAAAATTCAAAATTATCACTTCAACTAAGAAGACAGACTAACTAAATAGAAAAATGAAGTAGCTGTCGAATGTCGGCACTGCTCAAAATTTCTGTTGAAAAACCTAATTTAACATCCCATATACAGGTATACCAAAATCATAATCACCTAATTATCATACCTCCAACCACTTTAAGCACAATTTAATCCTCTAAGATAAATCATAATATCTTTTCATAATTATCATGAGTATATAGAAGCTAACCCACTAAGAATGTTAAGGAAATTAAACACAAACAACTAACGCCATGTAAAAATGAACCCTAAAACTAGTAGACAGATAACATTTATATTTCTTGTAACTAGACTCATCCCACTTGATCACTGATATGAAAAAAGATTCTGAAGCACTCTAAATACAACCAACATAATTTATAACAACCAACCACAAGTATAGAGATTGAAATCTCACCTCCCTTACTGGAGATAAATAAACAAACAAATATTTAGAAAAAACAAATAAAAAAGAATTAATAGAAAAAAAATCACAAAAATTACAAACAGACAGGTTAACTGGCATAATAACTAAAACAACTTTAAAACTCACAAACCAATGAGATAACGAAGAGAATATTGTGAAAACTAAAATGAATCTATGAAAATCCAACACAACTAACAAAACCAAAGACTTAAGATACTATGAGTGAAACAATCATAAACGGAAAAAAAGGAAGTATAAATATAATATGGCGAGGCTTTCCACAGAAAGAAGAAAAAAAAATATGCACCTCCCAATGACATTCTAAATAGTGATCCAAACAAATCGAATCATTTGCCTGAAGAGGCCTGAAAGGCAGAATCATATGTTTGTGTTGTGACTCCATAATTTCACTATGTTTGAAGTTCTACTCTGACTAAATGTTTTGGTATCAAGCACTTTCATGAAATAAACCCATCACACATCGTATATTGAATTACAGATTTGTACTTTGGTATATATATATATATATATATATATATATACATGTATATATATGTATATATATAAATTAATGCTCCTCTATTCAGGGTTGAGCAGTGAGGTAACTAATCCATCGTAAGCATCATGCAGTGCTCTTCCATAGGAATAGAGCACTCTGGTGGATGAGGAGTTTCTGCGTAAAAATGAATATATCGCTTAAAATCAGCCTTACTGACCACCCAGTTCGGTAGTCCAGAGGTAGGATATCGGCCTCCGGGTCCGATGTGGGGGTTTCAATTCTGCCTCGCGGTACTGGATGGGATAAAGTCTATAGCCACATTGAAGGGATGTAATACATCGAAATAGCTGTCTGTGGATGACACAATAATATATATATATTTACAAGAACATGTACCAGGTGAATGTAAACATTTTGTGCCTCTTGCACTCTTCAGCAACTGTCTATCTGTTTTTTCTTTAAGAGTCTGAGAATGATCAGCTCATTTACTTTTAAACATATACTACAATTATCCAATCAGGTTTGAAGGTTTCCTAAAGTCTAATGGTTCTAACCATTGATACTATGAATGTATACAAACAAACTATCAGATTTACTTCACCTTTTCTTGGACTACCAAACAAACCTGTGTAATCATCCTGCCTTCTTTTCGTACCGTCTAATCCCCATTTATTCTAGCCTGTTTTCATGTATTTTAACGCCCAGTTAAAATACATGGAAATATATGCATATATCGGATCAATTTCTTTCTATCAATATCTTATTGAATACACTAAAACTCCATTCATCTAAATATGAAGTTGGAAAGTGCAACAGTAATTTAGTCATCTCAGACCATAAGGTTTAGATAGAGCTGTTAAGTTGTAATTGACAACCACAATTCAATAATTTCAGTATTTCCAAATCAGTATTTATATTCATTGTTGCATTACAGTTCAATAAATTTCTACAGATTCAAGTTGAGATATTGTATGTGACAATCTCAGCTCAATTTTCACCTGTTGGAGGTGATATTGCTCCCTCCACCATTAAGAATGATTGATTTTGTTTGATGACAAATAGGATAACATTCGAGCACAATTGAAAAAAAATAAGGACATTTCTAATACGATATCCCAATTAAACTATGTATCTGAATTCACAAAAAATTCATACTTCTGTCATCATAAATTTTAATAGTTGCTACATTAGCTCATTTTTGGTGACAAATTGTAAATTTGCTGATAAATATGCATTAAGGATAAACAGTATAAAAATTTGTTAAAATCATCTTTCAGAATATTTTATACATCAATAGATTTTGTTAATAATAGGGTAATTTCTTCCTTAAAATAACATTTTAAATTTTGTAAAAAAAACAAACTTGAAATACATCCTACAAAAATTAAAATTAAGGTAGCTAAAAGAGTTTCTACGTTTAGATCTTAGCCAAGTTGTAGATAAAACGTTACACCAACAAAAATGTGTCATCTTATAAATCAGTTTTGCAAGATGATGCCATCATTATTATTATCATTGATGATAACACCCATTATAAATAACTCAAGGTCTCACCTATTTCTGATGACCCCAATTGTATACAATCCCCTTCTGATCAAGAAATCTCCTCACAAAAATTTAATCTCATGATCGTAGCATAACTAGAGTGGAGCAAGTCATGTGTGGGTGTGTGTATATCAAACACCACATCTGGAGTTGGGAGGGCAACAAATGATCATAAGTATAAGAATTCATTTACCTTCACTAATGAAGTAAGAAGATATACATGTATCCACTTATGCTTGTCCACACATTATCTCCAAAAGTTCCCAATGAATTTCAGAGACATTTTATGGAAGGTTGGGCCTTGGGCTAAGGAAGAATCAATTAAGTTCTGGTACAGATCAAGGAATTTTTACAGTTACCTCCCCTGTATCGTAGCTATATATGAACCAATTTTCATTCAGTTCTTTCAGTGACAATGGCATTGGTATGCATGTCCTGATTGATTTCTTGTTCAGAAATGGTTTCAATAGGTGCTTTTTGTCCCTAGTTATTACAAACCCTAATTATGGCTCTAAAAGTAGTGATAACCCTCATATCCTATATTTGGAACACTTGTTTTTGAGGGTTGGGAATGGATGGTTTGAGTGCCAGAATTTCACTTTGCAATAAACAAAATTATTAGCTGAATATAACTTGAAAAATTACAAAAAGAAAAAAAAGCTAATGAATACTCCATATTTATTTTCAAAATACATCTTTATATAAAGTAAAATGAAAGAAAAACTCACAAGGATTTTTTTCTGAGCGCTGATAGGATGACAGATCAGCTTTTGCCATGGAATTGTGATAGTTGCTGGATAATTCAAATAAAATGATATTCAAATGTTCTGAAATGTTAAAAAAATCATTTTTTACAGTTTTAGATTGGCTATTTAGCATTGAATCCTCCTCAGGTGTATTGTTTCTTACAAGTTTCTATAATCCTTAAACTATATTCAGAAATGCATATAAATAATAATTCTGGTTTATCCAATTCATATTCATCATCAGCCTTTTAGAGTCCATTGTTGGACATAAAACTTCCCTATGATTTGCCATACCTTTCTATAATGGGTGTCACAGAGCCAATACTTTCTGAACTTGTCTAGTTCATCACACCATCTTATTTTTTGCCAGCGACTTTTTCACATGTGATCTTTAGGGATCCACATTGTGAGGTCCAGTGGTTATCTGACAATTCTGGAGATTGATCAGCAACGAAGGGTTGCATAGGTTGTATACCCGGTTGGAGTTGCCTTGCTGGTGGAAGGACATGACTTTTTCCACCTTTCTACAGCTTGGTCTTCACTGTTGATGTACTGGACAAAGAGGTTAGAGGTTAGGGGTTTCAATTATTGCGACAAACAGTGACTTACCTTTCAGCACAGATGTCAGAATTTTCTTGTATTCTGTCACATTTTGAAAAGTAACAGGGATGACCATTCTTCTCTTTGGAACCATATTTCCTGCAACATCTTGCTGACTTGGAAAGTTTAGTTCATCATACCTGTGTAACTAAAATGAAATTTCAGGAGAAAAAGCATTAGAAGCATTCAGATAATTATTTCCTATTTTACATACTAAATGAACATAAATTAAGGGAATTGATTTCATTACTACCCTCCTACCTATTTAATGCTTTGTAGAAGTGACTATAGGACATAGAATCTATAAATTTTATGATAAGTTTTTTGTGGACTTTTGCCCCTTTCCATTTTTTGTACACAACATTTTGTCCATTGTACCCTATCGCTGTCTTCAAGTGATGAATGACTGTATATTTTATTTTTATCATCAGGATGGGAAAAAAAATATCTTATGATGGCTGTGGAGTATAATGGTCGAAATGTTGTGTTCAAAAAACGAAGCAAGATGAGAACAAAAGTCTGCAAAATACTTTACATAATGATTTTCCCTCATCTAAAAAATTCAGACTGAAATTCTATATACTTGCTTAGATTTTTCCTTTTATTTCAGTGATAATCATATACATGATCATTAAAAAGTATAATAATTTACCGGTGGCTAGTATCCTCTATGTTTGTATGAAAAGGCATTCGTAGCTTTCCAAAGTGTCTTTCTCTCATACACCAAAAATAATTGGTAGGATTTAAAATCATTACCAAGTGACATAAATTTCTGTAAGAATGAAATTCTTACTTAATAATTTGTATATACATATACAAAACTATTTTGCTTTGTTCAAAATGGTTTCCATAATCATTATCACCCTTTAGTAATTTCTTTTTGTTCAAAATGGAGTAAAGACTAAAAAATGGAACAAAAAATCACATTTCTTTCTCCTGAAATTAGTGTCAAAAATTGGTTCTTTTGAATTAGATATAATAAACAAATAATACAAAGATTGGCAGTAATAAAAAATTGCATCTATGTGTATATACAAAAATATGTAAATATTTTGGTTTTTAATAACTGTTATACCAAAGATTGAACTTGTATCAAGATTTTTTCAAATTTAATGATTCAAAGAGTATATATTACAGTAAAGGTTAGATGTGAAGAATTATGTTCTCAAGTTCAAATGATGCATTATACAACAACATTATAAGCTGATAAAGTGAACATGAATTTGGTGAAGGGCACCTGGAATACATGTTTGTTTACCTTTAGAAGATTTGACAATCTTTCAGATTGATTCTTTGGAAGCTTTGATGGAGTGCAGTCAGTTGTGGCTACATTAGAACTTTGGCTCTGAATTTCCAAAGACTGTTGGGTTAATGGAGGAGATTTGAATAACTTTGCCACTGGGGTAAACTGAGATAATGTATCATGCATAGCCATTTCTTGAGATGCTGATGGAGAATCAGAAAAGTAAGAGTCTGGTGTTACCAAATTTATAAAATTGTTATTCCTATTGCCCAGCTGTGGGTATTTAGGACTAAAAACTTGCTTCCGAATCTGTAAAATATCAGGCTCAAATAATGTACTTTCCTTTCCATTGTGAATCTGATCCAAGATTTTAAAATCTGGTTTATTGTACAGTTGCTTATCATCTTCATCTTGGATCCTCAATCTTACAGATTCATTGGATGGATCTCGTAATGGAGACAAAAGAACAAAAGACCCTGAGAAAGAATTTGAGCATAGATTAGAATCATTTTCTTCTTCAAGATTATCATATTCTCTGATATCATCAGATGTGCATTCCTTATAAAAACTATAAGTTTGCAGTAGTTCACTATCAGGAAATAGTGTTAGAGGATTTTGGTTGGGATCAACAAATTGCATTGAGCCAATTTCCTGTTGGGAATGAATAATGATACGATTTTCTTCTCTAAAATTCCAGTCTCTTTCATCTCTCAGGCTTCCAAATTGGTTAGATATTTCATTTTTTAACTGGATATTTCTATTTATCAATACTTCCCTTTCAAAGTTTTCTGGACATGTAGATTCCTGAGACAATATTAAATGTTGGTTATCAGAAAACTCATTTTCTGTGTTTCCAAACTCTTCCTTCTCTCTAGTACAGGATTTGGAGGAATAGTAATATGAATTATAATTTTCATGAGTAACACTATCCTCAAATGGTTTACTTTTCACTGGCTCTGTTTTTCTTTTTGATGAAAATGGTTTCATGTCAGTATGACTTCCTCCATCTTTATATCTGAGGCTTTCTGATGACGAAATTTTCTGACTATCTGATAATTGAGATTCTGTATTATCAGAAACAAGAATATGTTGAATTTTCTTCAAGTTTTCATGTTCTGTTGAGTTAAAAAGGTCTATGTTTTTCATAATTCCATTTAGTTCACTATTTGAGGCTGTGGTAATTTTGTTTATTTCATAAAAACTATCACTAGGGTATCCATTTGGTGGATCAAGATTGAGAGTCAAACTTTGTGGAGAATGGGAAACTGAAGGACTTTCAGTCTGTTCGGTATTTGAATGTTCATTATAAGCAAATGTTTTTCCAGGATCATTCCAATAGGGATCAAAACTCACTTGTGAGCACTCCAGTGTTTTTGGATAGTGTTCATAATCAAAACTTGATTCCTCCAAAGTTTTCATATATCTCTGATTTTTCAAACCAGAATTGTGATTGGAGAAATTTTCCTGAGGTGATAATGGAAACTCATTCGAGAATTCTTGATAAGAGATGAATTCATTTTGTAAGAGAGATGTACTTTCTGGAAAGCCATTTTCAAATTCTTTCAGATAAAGGCCACAAGGTGACAGACAAGGACTACTGGGCTGCCCATAGGCAATACTTTTAGGAAATGATGGCACTGTGATATCATTTTCATTATTTGGACTGCATATGATATCTGAAATATCAAATATAGAATTCTTCATTGAGTTCAATTCCCTTTTTATCAAAACTATAATTGCATTTTTTAAGATAAAAGAGAGAGATGCTTTCTATAGTTAATTATTATAGACTACAAATAACTTTACAGGAAAAGGGATCCGGGACACAGTGGATCACAAAGTTCAGTGAACCATTGCTTTTTTTTTTTCAAATGTGAATACATAACAGGACGGCTACTACTTCCTCATCTCAAGTCAACACATCTGCCATCGTGAAAGAATTGCCTGATTGAGCATTGCAGTACTATGTGCAAGCTAAGGGACCTAATTTTAAGCCAAGGGCAATATTCATAGGTACTTCTACTTTCATTATAGTGCTACAATTATTTAGAATTTTCTAATCATGCTATGTGAGGTGCAATCAAAATTGTTAGAATCACTTCTGGTCCAAACTGCAATTACTGTACTTGCTTTTTAGTGAGATATAAGGTTATTTTTCTCAATGGTATGTGTCAGGCACCGTGGATCACTTCTGGAGCTAAATTCTGGGACCAATTATTTCAGTTTAAATTGATCTTCATTTCATATAGTTTACTAGAAAACTAAAATAGTGTATTAATTTTACTTCTGTATCATTCTTTTTTCTTTTCTCAAATTGTTTTTGAGACTGTGTGAATGCAATCTTGTATTAAATGTTTCTTTTATTTAGTCTAACTTTTGCTAATTAATGGTCACTTTTTGTAACATAGTCAACAACTCAATATTTTAATAAAATGTGCTATTGGTTTCAGTCTTGGACTTCTTAGAATCATTCACCTCTATGTTGATTCAGTGTTCCCACGGAGGATGATTCACTATGTTCTAAGGCTGGGACACAGTGGATTAGAAATGCCTATTGCTAATTTGGAGAGATATTATTTGCTTATCTTCATATTATCTATTTCATAGCTGATAGAGTTGAGCCTTCTTTTTTTTACCTAAATATATCAATAAAGTTAGCTTCTACTTACAGTTATTTTCTCCGATCCACTGTGCCCTGGCTTCCCTTACCCAAAGAAGCTATATCAACAATTATTAAAGAGAAATAAGTATTTTTACAATTTATCAACACCTTATTTGCTGGCAGGTAAGACACTCCTCTTCTTTGACAAAAATTAGCTTAAAACATAAACGTAAAGGTAACTTTTGTTGTCCAGCCCTATATTGGCCAGAACTTGAGGTGGAGTTGAAAAAGAGAGGAATTCAGAGTTTTTTTCCCCTTAATATTCCTTGCTGAAGTAAGAGTGTTTTATATACCACCAAATACTGTACTTATTTTCCTGACCTTATAGAAATATACATAGAACTGTATGTGATATATATATATATATAATTTCAATTGCATTAGCTAGAGAGGTAGCTATTTTTCCAAAATATCAACTTGAAATAATCTTCAAGATAAATGAAAATATATGGATGTCTATATAGTTTACAACCACTGGCAGTAAATTTAAGTGGCTATTTCTGCAGTTTAAGACATTCTTCTATAGAAACCCTATTTTTAGGAGTTCATAATTGTAAATTACCAGATACATACATAAAAAGATACACCACCGATTTTCCCACAACTGCTGGTCCAGAATCTCTTCTAATTCTGACAAGATTATGTCTTGTGGCTCTCATAAATAAATAACTTTGACAATATGTTGAAGTAGATAACCAAGAATAATTAGTTTCAAAGCTTCAGTCAAGCACGTACAAATTCTTCAATATTAAGTGATCAAGATACTAACCCTTAAACACCTCAAATCCATGATATAACTGTCAATTGTGAAACCAGTAAACCTGACAGTTCTCCTCTTTCAGGCCTTTCAGTAACGTGCAAGAAAAATTATACAATTTGTCAAATGCAATAATGTATTTGTGTAATTACCATGCCTGTATATCTTTCATTTATATTAATATAAACCCTGCCATACAGATGTTTTACTTTTAACCATTTATTCCATATTAAAAGCTATCAACCAAAACTGTCAACTTGGGTTTCTTAAGTTTTCAAGTTGGTCTAGCTGGCTGGCTATGTAACTTATGTACAGGCCATACCACTTCAGTTAGAGATCTGGAAATTCCAATATTTACTCCTTATTATGCCTACAACAACATTTTTATGTTTTTTGAAGATTCACCCAACTAAAAAGGTGGGGGGAGGGCTCAATTTACAATATAAGTTTATGCCAAATTGATCACTTAGTTTATGTCCAGTAGCATTCACACTTGTTTTTTTTCTAAATTCAGATCCAACCAAATGCAAGAGAAGTAACTTATTCATTGATCACCCCTTTTTCTAATTTTTTAATTGATCATCCAAAACATTGCATGTTGCCTAAAGACATCAGTTTCTATTGAGTTTCATTTTTGTTTGATCTAAGTTTTTAATAGTCCAAATGCTTTAAAGACATAAGATATGCATAATTGGTGGGTCAGAGGTATGTTAGTGAACTATTATTACTATATGACCTCTGTTGGTGTGACTAAATGGGTAATCTGAGACGGTTCTGGAACCAAGCTTGCTGGAAAATGGGTAATATACTTGTACATGAAAAAAGATATAATTACTTCTAGGAGTTTTCATTATTACACAGGATTACAGATGTATAATGAGAAATGGCTATTACCATTATGGCTTGGTACAATCTGATCAAAATCATAGTATGCTGCATTGTTCTGGGCAATATAAAGATCTTTACCCTGTGAGAAAAAGAGCAGAAAATTATGTACAGAGATATCTTTAATTTGATTCCAATTTTCCCAGACTATACAAAAGCTTTCCTGTAGTATGATTCAGTAAGTATAAATATGATACGATACTTTTTTGTGTGTACTTGTATTTTTATACATTCTGGGTTGGCTAAAAAATGTCCTGAATTTTGCAGATTTTTACCTAGTAATTTGTATGCTGTGCATTGATTTTCAAGAAAAAAGAATTAAAGCAAGCATTACTAACATTTTAGGGTCATTATATTTTTTATCAATTTTGACTAGTTTTTACCTTCAGCTTAATTCTTAGTTGTTTTCATACAACTTTTGATTCAGGCTGTCATTTCTAAGACAATGGATAAGCAGCATGATTGAGTTCTTATATGTATGATACAGTCTGAACAAAAATATCATAAATGGAAAAATCTTCCAAAGTATTAGAACAGCTTTTTTAGCAATTAACTATTTTGAAAATTCGTATTTCTTCAGATTAACACTGACTAATTATTGATGTTCTAGGTGAACAAGAGAACATTCATTCAATTCTGAAGATTATTAATATTATTAATTCTTAAGATGATTCAATTAATATTATTTCTTGGTTTTTGTTATATATGTGTTCTTCAGTTCTTTTAGTTGCAAGCGGTTATATAAGTGGAGAAGGCTGTGATGAACTGTTCTCAGTGTGGACTGGAAACTACTTGTTCTCATGAAAGTATTTGTATCTGATTAATACTATAACAAAAAACTTGGTTATTCATGCTATTACACCTGTCTTCCACTTGAAACAACTTTGATCCACTAAATCAAATCAAGTACTACTCAAGTCACCTGGCTACTGAGGATTCTTACACCCAAGCCCTCAGCTGAACAGAAATGGCAGGAGGTGACGTCACAGTAACAGAGAAAGCCGTCTTCATTCAACAATCCAAAAGATAGTAACTAGTATCTCATTTTCTATTTCCTACAAGTCTAAAGACGATGCAATAAAATGAAAATGATAATGATATTTAACCCTTATAGTAAACATCTGTGACTATACTTGGAACTGACGATTGAATCAAAAGATATCAGGTTAGAATTAGTAATTGTGTCAATACAAAGGGATTCACCTGTGTCTTCACTCTTGGAGAATATGTATCCATCTTAGTCCTCTTAATCAACTTTGGGGCTATGGAGTTGAAGTCACCCTCAAATTCTTTTGCTGTATATGAAGCATTTTCTTGTGGAGGAACTGAAAAAAACAAAACAATATTTAATACATCAAATCATAACAATGATATTCCGCAGTTCTTAATATTCTGAATACAAGCAGATCAAGTGAACTAAACTCCAAAATAGAACATTTTACAAAGATAGCTAGAAAATCTAGAACATGTTGGTTAAGATCAAGACCAAAATGATTTATACATAGACTGATCTTTTTAACAGTGATACAAAGCTAAATAGAATGTAAGGACTTATACTAAGTTGAAACTTCAAACTTTATAGCATATGGACAGTAATTTTGCAGAAAGCCTGGAACCAGATCATAAAATCTGCTCCAGTAAGCTTTATCATTGGTCACACTTTTATTGGAAGGCACACCTCTCAAACCTGCTTGACCAAATAACCAGGAAAAGGAAACTAGGTACCTTATCACTATTGTCCTACTTGCTGGGCCTCTCAAGTAATTTTGGTTCAAAGGGTGGGGACAGTAATGAGTATCAAATCCATTGAATTGAATGGAAGACTCCATTTTAAATGGTGAGCAGAAGATATTTTTACCAGAAAAGTTACATTCAAGTAGAAGACACCATTGTTACAGATAGAAAGACAAAAAGAAAATATCACACTCTTCATCATATATATATGATAATAGAATTCCTGATCTGACTAATCAGAACATTGAAAATTAAGTATCAGAATCTTAAATGGATTGATAGATCTCAGAAACTAAATGAGGGCTTTTTTTTTCAGAGGCTCAAAGTAATATCTAAACACATCAACTGAGCAAAAGGAAAAAAATTAGTATCTTACATGAGCGAGTGGAATTCTGAAAAATTCCAGGACTCGACTTCTCTTCCATGAAGACCAAACTATCGCCTTCCATGTCACTTGATGCCTTGGTCCGTTTCACCATATCACTGAATACACTACCATGCATACGATATCCATTTAAATCAGCTGCCCTGGATAACTGGAACAATAAACAATGCAGATAAATGTTACTTTCTCTGATGTTAAATCAAAATTAAGATACATATAATCTGTCTTGCATACAATATGTTCTAATACCTGAGTACAGTATTTAGAGCAGCCATTCTCAACTTTTTTTTGCCACAACTCCCTTAAAAGCTCTTCTCAGATTCCAAGGACCCCCTGTCAAGCAGGGATACAGCACGAATAGATAGGCAAAAAATCATTCTTCAAAATTCTTGAGAGTGGGGATGAGGTCCATGTTGGAAATGACTGATAATACCAAGAACATCACCTAGAAAACAACTGTTCTTGCTAGGCCAATGGTCTCAAAAGGCCCAGCCACATCACTTATTTTAGGTGGGGTTGATGTGCCCCAAGTGCAACTACCCACACACAACCCCAAGAACATCTCCTAGAAAACAACAGTACAAATAGGAACCTGTAATGTCAGGACACTCTCCACAGACGTGCACTTAACCACTCTGGAAAATGAAATTGAGAACATCAAATGGGACATTATTGGTATTAATGAAATGAGAACACCTGGATAGGAACTAATTGAACTAAAGAGCACACATCTTTTATACAACTATGGAAGGGAAAAGTAAAACAGAGTGGAGTTGGCTTTCTAATTTATAAAAAACTCAAGGACAATGTTGTTGGTTTCATAGCCATCTCAGACCATGTGGCCAGTGTAATTATACAGCTCTCAAAGAGGTACAAACTGAACGTCATTCAATTTTATGCTCCCACTTCAAAATCAACCGACGAAGAGCTAAACAACTTCTGTGATGACTTAAATTCCATACTCAAAGGAACCAAAAAATATTTCAACATCATTATGGGAGACTTCAATGCCCAAGTATGACAAGGTACAGAAAAATACATCGGCAAGTATGGATACAAAATACGGGATGAGAGAGGTGAAGATCGTGTAAATTTTGCTACAGCAATTAAGTTCAAAAACATGAACACGTTTTTTAGAAAGAAAGTCAATAGAAAGTGGACGTGGAGGAGCCCCAATCATTAAACCAAGAACAAAATAGACTACATCCTAGTGGACAAAAGTGCCACCATTAAAATATAAGGGACCTAAATCAAGTCAGTGTAGGAAATGGCCACAAAATGATAAGAGGCAAAATCTAAAATAACACCAACATAGAAAGCAGAAAAATGGTCAACACAAAACTGCAACCACTAATCGTTTAAAAAGAACTCAACCGATAACGCAAACTGGAGCCGAGGAACAGATGAACCAGAAGAGAACACCAACGAGCTCAGCAACAATATATCAACTTTCCTAATTGAAGTTGCTAGTATGTTTAGCACGAAAAGCATATGCAAACTCACAGAAGAAATCAAAAATCTCATGAAAAAATGCAGGAACCTCAAACTAACAACAACAATAGAAAAGATAGAGGCAACAGAGTTGTGCAAAATCATCCAAAACAAATAAAAAGATTTTTTTAAAAGTAACACGACAGCAGTCATTGAAAGCATTCTTAAAAAAAGCAGGGGATTCAAAACTATTAGAAAATCCCTCAGTACAGGATGAAAGCTAATAACTAATCTACTCAAAGCAAATGGAAAACTGACAACAGATAGGGACCAAATTGTCAAATATGTCCAGTAATTTTACAAAGACCTCTATTCCATCAAACAAAAGATGCAGAAAGATGAACAGGAAACACAAGCTGAGAGTAACCAACTTGAGGATTTCCCAGAAGTTACTCCCCAGGAAGTGAAGCAAGCCATCAGATGAAGAAAGGAAAGGCTCCTGGACCCAATAATATCATCATTGACCTACTAAACAAAGCTGGAAAAGTAATCATAGGAAAACTAACCATCCTACTCAACTTATGCCACAAAACAAAGTAAAATTCCAGGAGAGTGGAACAACGCAATTATAATGTTCTCATACAAAAAAGAAAACCTGAAAGACCTTAATGACTACAAGTCAATAAACCTACTGAACTACATCTACAAAAACTCTTCACCAAAGTGATCTCCGACCAAATTACCAAAACGCTAGATGAAAACTGACCACAGGAATAAGCTGGCTTCAGAAAAAGCTACTCAACCATCTCCATTTGGTAATTCAACTAAATGAGAAAGCAGCACAGTATAGAATACCACTAGCTGTAGCATTTATTGATTTTGAAAAAGCCTTTGATTCAGCGGAAATCCCAAAATTCATTGACACAATAATACAACTGCCATTGTGCCAGAGTACTGCAACATATCTATCGACATGGTAGTTCCTACATAAAGACTCTGAGCCCTTTCAACAAGAAAATGGAATGAGACAAGATAACAGCTCACCCATACTCTTCACAGCCTGCCTTGAGATGATCTTCCAAAACTTAGAATGGGAACACAAACAAATCCGGATAGACAGAGAATACCCAAGTAACCTCAGATTTGCCGACAACATTGTCCACTTTGCTATGAACCTCCATGATCTCCAAATAATGTTAGACAAACTAAATGAAGCAAGCAAGAAAATTGTCCTTCACATGAACTTTAGCAGAAAAAATATCAACAAACACATTGGGAACAAAGACAAACAATTGAAATTGAAAATGTCCAGCTGGAGAAAGTAGACCACTACATCTACCTTAGACAGCGAGTCTCGAAGAAGTCATCAAAAGAAGAAGAAATAAAGCAAAGAATCACACTGGGTTGGCAAGCTTTCAGTACAGCAAGCTCGACTTTCAAGAACAAGAATATCCCACAAGTCCTTAAAAGAAGGGTATACAACCAATGTATCCCACCGATAGTCACCTATGGAGATGAAACATGGAACTTGACTAAAAGATTGACCCTCAAACTGAGAACCGTGCAATGTGCACATGAGAGAATCATGCTTAACCTCACATGAAGAGATCATAAGACAACATAATACATCAGTGGAAAGACAGGAATCAGAGACATCATAGAAACTGTTAGAAAACTCAAATGGCAATGGGCTGGACATGTTCCAAGAATGGTATACAACCACTAGACATCATGTCTCACAACATGGATCCCCAGAGATCAGGTGCAAGGCTGTGGCCAACAGAAAGTAAGATGGAATGACAAGCTAGATAAATTCAGAAAGTACTGGCTATGTGATGCCCATGATAGGGTGATCTGGGGAATCTTGGGGAGGGTCTATGTCCAATGATGGATGCTAACAGACTAATGATGATGATGGTGATGATGAACATTGGAAGTATTTGGGGAAAAATGCTTGAAAAATCATTTTTTTTCTTTGGTAGCTTCTGCAGTACACATAGAGATATAAAATACATTATGGCTAACTTTCTTTGCATGTAACTTTCAAATGTTTTGGACACACTTCACCGATCTTTAAAAATATTGTTTGAATTTTAAACCCATGTTTGGTATCATACGATTAAAGATAATGTGAAAAAGTTTTACAGCATACATCTAACCCCAAAATACAATGTAGTCAAAATTATTTTTCAGAAGATAGTTTTGTTTGAGATAAAGTTTATATTTGATCAACGTTTTCATAGAATTATACATACAATCCTCTTATTCTGTTAGTAATGTTTGTATTGATTCTTGACTAGAGACGATACCTTTTTTCTTTCATCTGTAAGTTGTGCATTGAAAATGAGAGCCAGAACTTACTAAAGCAAATCTTAAGTAAAAAAAAAAGTATAATTCAGTGCTTTATCATCAAATATTTTCCTTTACTGCCAGAAATAATTACTTTTTTTTATAGCATAAAAATACTAAAATTAAACAGGGGGCGAGTAGAGTAGTGGTAAAGTAAGTGGACAAGGGTGAGGAAAGCTGAAATCTTGTCAACATATATCGGGTTAAAATGCAATCAGTAATTATAGTTTCATTATTTTTCCCTTCCAACAGAATTTGCTGTATCTCTATACACATAATTATTAAAAGAAAATGGAAGAAATTTCTGTCTGTGTGCATGCATGTATCCACTATGATTACTCAACAGCTTGTACAAAATTGACTTTTGTAAGATATATCAGCCAGCGCACAAGGCAGTGTAGTGTTGAGTTTGAAGTTTTTTGGATCAGCAGTTCCTGAGAAATGTAATTGAAATGAATGAGGAATTACAGATTATAGATTTTTCATTTAAAATCATAGATCTTAATTTATGTATGAAATATCTAAATTAGCAACACTGAGGAGAAGTAAATGAAATACTTCAGAGCTGTAGTTTTGTATGACATAACTATTATGGTAGGCTGCTCAACACTTCATAAATTCCAAACGCGCACCTTTGGAATAGGCACTGCCCTAATTTGTTTACAACTCCTACCCACAATATCATATAACAGGTTACATAATAAGATCTCCTTCCATAGACTATGGAACAAAATTGAAGTAACCTTTCCAGGGTACAAGCATTGGCAAAGTGTATGGAGATCCTTCGAAATCATAACATTCTAAACGTATCTTTATCACGTTTCTTTTACTCTCGGATGACAAAATGATAATTTTGGCATTTGAAAAATATCAGTCTCCACTTCATGTATGGGAACAAGGATGAGTGTTCAATTTTATATAATTTCTTTCTGTGCAGGAAATCATAAAGAAGTATAGGAAAACTTGGAAAAAATACAGGAATATCTACAACATTTTTTTATAATTAGAAGAAAAAGAAGGAAAATTTTTAAAAATGCTTTACCAAATGCTTTTTCGGTGGATCCATTTTTCCTTTGAGTCTAGAAGGGTGAGGAAGAGGGTATTCACATATTTCACTTGGACGTCTTACTGTTAGGGAAATTAAAGAAACATACAATGCTAAATAGGCTTAATTTAAATATACAACCTCATGAAAATATAGCAATTCATTTAAAATCTGAATCTTTTAATCAATCGAATTTCCATAAGTGCATGAAAAAATCAAATTTTTTATATTAACTAGGAAGGAAATAATACAAAAATATATTCTAACGCATTAATGAGGTCTAAATAATTGAATTTGCAATCGAGGAAGCAGCAACTCTTAATCTAAGTAGATAAATCAATGTCATTTATATTTATTGTGTGACTATAGCATAACCATATACGCCAGAAATAAGATGGACATTTAATATTTTAAAAAAAAATGCCAATATCAGACAGTGTCCAATGCACTAGTATTATGACTAAGAGACAGTCTACCAAAGTTTCATATAGACAGTTATGAGTCTTGGACATGTTGCAATCCTTAAAATACTCTTATAAACCATTTGTCAAATAATCTGCTGTATACCTCACATTATATCAATAGGAAAGCAAGGAAATTCTAATCAGATAAATGTGTAAGACAACAAATTTTAAATAATGGAAAACTATTTTTATCAAGATCGGTTAATAAAAAAAAAGAATTAAACAACTGCTCACATTTTGTTTGTTGAATGAGTCTTTGCTGTAGTTGAAAATCTTGATGTTTCTCTGAGTGTTGACTTCTTTCTTCTTGGATATTTTGACCCATGGTCAACGGAAAAAGCTGCCCAATTCTGGAAACTTCAGATTTTCCAGATAATGTACCTGAATTTTGTGTGTAGTCTGAGTTTGGATTGATAGAATTGAATTCTAACTTGGCTTGTGTCTCTTCACCATATGGAATTGGAGAAAAAATTACTTCATCAACATCAGCTACACCTGAAGTATTTATTTTGTCCCAAGGAAGTGAAGTCATCTCTGAAGCTTTAACTGAAGAGTCTATTATACTTGTATTTGTAAAACCCAAAGATTTACAAATTCCTGAACCTGATGATGGAATCATTTCTTTTTGATAAGTTGTTTCATCTAAGCCAGATTCAAATTTATCAAATGGATCAGGGCTGAAGGATAATTCATCCAGACTAGAATAGAGAAAATTGCTATGTTGAACTTCATGATTCATATTCTTTCCATTGTCTGCATTTGGGGTGTGACTTTCACACATCTCATCAAGCCCTTGAGAATCTACGTTTGATTGGCTGGAATCAAAATGTTCAATTTTAAACCTGGACAAATTATTTTCCATGTCTTTGCAATTGTTGTTCAAAATTGATCCATCTCTTTTGATATAAGTGTTATTCAACAAGTATTCCTTTTGATTAGATTCTTGAATAGTTTTTTTCTGATTTGAAAATGGTGTATCGAATATTATATTAACTGGATTATTGTTTTCCAAAGAATTCTTTCTATCAGAAATCTCATTTTTAGTTTTCAAATGTCCACTGGAAGATATTGAGACAATTTCAGTTACATCTCTGCTTGTTTGAATTGGATGACTGTTGAAATCAGAATGGTCATTCATCTTTTGTAGTTGAGGTTTCAAGTTATCCAAAATAGATCTATTAACATAGGATGAATCAGAGATGTCTTGTTTATTACCGATTTCATTTGAGCCAATGGATGAATCATCTGCTGAAATTGACTTTGGAATTCCAACTGTTTCAGTTTTCTTCTCTGCCTTAGTTATAGATTTCCCTTCACTCTTAACTTGAGGATCAAGAAAACAGGAAACTGATTTTACGTTTCCAACCTCTAGATTTTCTAACTCAGTGTTTTGATCGGCATCTGTCTGTTTATTGTTTGCCAAGTGAGAGTTATCCTCAAAGTTAAAGCTGAGATCAAAATTTAATCCGTCATCAGATGAAGAATTATCCCAACAGACTACACTTGATGCACTATTGGGATGAACCACAGAATCAGACAATGGTGACTGGCTTAAAGCATTGGATAAAGTGCATATATTTTCTGATTTTATTTGAAGAGAAATATCATTTTGAGATGTGATCTTTTGAATAACATTATCCTCAGCTTGGGAACAGTTTGACTCTTTACTCTTATTTGCTGACTGTGATTTGAAAGGACATTTTGATATACTTTTATCATTGGAAGCTTGAGAAACACTGGAAACATTCACATTAGTAAATTCACCTTCATCTTTGGTTGTTAGGTTAGATTTATTGTTTGATAAAAGAGCAGAATCAGTAATACCAGATTTATAATAATTATAATCTGATTGCACAAGTCTAAACCCTTCTTCATCAAGGACATTTTCCAATGCTTCTTTAAGAAGGATATTTTCTGTCTGGTCAAGTTTTCCGATTGGTATTTCTGCATTTTCAGAACCTTTTGCTGATACAAATAGTTTTGGAGATGAATTTTCTGTTATGACATCTGTGTGACATTCTATCCTGCACAGCTCATCTCTATTTATCGCTGCGTCATGATTAAGCCCTTCTGGTTCAATTCTAAACCGCTTGGATTGTGGTTCTTCAGCTGCAGGAAAAACAAAAGGACGTTTATTCAGATTATCATCATTATTCTTATTGACTATAATATCTGCCACGGCAATGGAGTTAGTGTCGTCTCTTGGATCATTTTCTACCTTTCCATTGATAGTGCTATTATTTGAAGAAGATGAAATAACAGCTTTATAAAGAGTCAAATCCCTTTTGAATGTTTCTGTGATCTTAGATTCAGTTTCCGAGATTCTTTTATAATCTGATCTAACATCAATATTTAATAATGTCTGATCATGTTTCTCAGCTAATGTATTTCTCTTTGGCACAAAACGCTCTTTTTCTGATTTATTGTTGGATTCTAAGGAAGAAAAAGCTACTTCTTGATCAAGTATGGAATTTTTAGTAATATTATCTAAAGAAACTCCATCTTCCTGAGACCAGTCCAGTGTAGGGTAAGTAGTACTCATCAAAGCTGTTGGTGCTAATGATCTTTTCTTGGAAATGTTTTCATTAAAACTTTTATCATTTTTATCTCTGATGAGAGGATCACTTGACTCTTGCATATTGGTGCTTCCTTTGAAACCTTTGATTGAAAACGATACATTTTTCCTATCAGGGGATTCATGTAGTGACGTGGAACCGATTCTCCATAGTGCTTTATCATTTTTCATACTGAAATTCAAGTCAGGTGATATGTTACTATTTAAGGAACTATCCTCTGAAACATCATATGGGCTTTTAATGTTTGTCACACCTAAATCCTTTAACTGAGTTTGGGAAAACTCAGAATCTCTGTCAGCATTCTGAGATGAATAGAATTCATTATCTGATATTTTGGCTATATCAGAAAGTTTTACAATGTTTATATTTGGCTTCAATGACTCTGGGTCAATAAAATCAGCCTCTTGCTGCTTTTCATCAAAATTTATTGCATCAGTGGAATGGTCCTTGAAAGATTTTGGATCTCTGCTCATACCTTCAAGTAAGGATGCATCAACAGAATGGGCCAGATTTCTGGCATTACTCTCTCTTTCTGTATTTTTGGTTATTTCACTGGTGCCTGATTTAAGTAAAGCCAAAACCTGACTAGCTGTCCTTTTATTTTTGCTATTAGGCAATGGGTTTAGGTCAGAAATATTTTCTCTTTCATCACAGCTGCTTATGACTTTGGAAAAATTTGCATCAAATCCCACATCTGTATCTTGAATTCTTTCATCCATTGTAGAAGGAACTGTTGCTTTTTTCTTAGCAAAATGAGGTACGGATTTATTATGGTGCTGGATTTCTGAATCACGTGCAAGATTTTGTAATTTGTTTTCTGAGTATATTCTATCATAACTAGTTGGAATTCTGGCTTCAGTAATCAAGTCCCTAGATTTTTCTCTAAAATCAGAGAAGGATTCTTTGTTAAGCTGATTTTTAGGATCCACTGCATTTGCAGTTCTACCTTCATTTACACAAATTTGGTTGGTAGCAGGAATCTGGTCAGGAGATTCACTCATTCCAGATATTATTTTCTGGAAGATTCCTGAATGCACTGGATCCTTTCTGCCAAAGTCCATATTTCTGTTTTCAAGAGATCGACTTTTTGAAGAGTACATTTCTGTTTGGTTGTCTTTGGTATTTTCAAAATCCAAGGAAGCAAAAACATCATTTGATATATTTTCTCCAGTCACAATTGAACAACAATCAGAGGGATTTTGGTAAGATCGCTGATTATCAACCTGCATCGATGTTTTCAATAGTGGTGGTACAAATCCATGCTGAAATTCATCAAAATAAAAAAAAAGCATATACCATAATTATATAATGGGAACTGTGTCTACCAAACTCATAGTACCAGTAGCAGCCATCAGCCCCCTCCTTTCCTACCCTTTTATTAAATTAACTTTCTTTTCTCCCCTCTCTCTTCCTTTTGCATGTCACTCTTATAGTATAATAAGCAGCCATCAACCAAGCCAGTTGGTATACACATACAATAGCCTTCAGCAAAGCAACAAGTCATGGACTAATATGAATAGCAATATAATAATACCAACCTTTACCTTCTTCCCTCCTATATTCTTATTAAACAACTTGACTTTCTTTTCTTCCTTTCCCTTCCCACATTTCTATTAAATAACATAACTTCCTTTTTCTTCCTTCTCCATCTATGTTTGTTCATTTATTAAATGTATTATGGACATGGTTTATTGGCAATATTTTGGCATAGAAATAATTTATATCATTAAAACTACACATTTATGTTTTGTGAAAAAAAAGGTAAAACTGGGTATTTACTTTTTTTTTTACAAAAAATAAATATGTAGTTTAATCTGATCAAAAGTTTGCTTCATCAAAACAATCAAAAGTTTATGTAAAAATGAAGAGGAATCAATTTTTTTGTAGAAAACATAAGTAAATTTTTATTTGCAAAATAAGTGACTTTACTGTTTTGGCATAATAATTATATTCAAAGAAAACAAAACAAAACAACAAAAAAAATTTGATGCAAGTGGCCCAATATCAAGAACTTGGCAATTGTTACCTTTTGCATGATAAATTCAACACTAATTTCAAGCATTAAGGTTAGTTTAATTTCATTTGATTTTAACATAAGATTTTGATTGTTGTTTTGATGAAATAGACTACACATCAAATTAAACTCTGTATCATTTATTTTTTGTAAAAAAAGTAAGTGTGGACTTCAAGTTGATTTAACAGATATTTGTAAAAAAAAAGTAAATACATAGTGTTATGTTTTTTTACAAAGAAAATAAATAAATATGTAATTTTGATTTGATATAAATAATTTCTATGCTGCAGGAATGCCTAAAAAAATATTTTCTGGAAAACAGAAAGAACCCAATTTGTAAAGCAGAAGATGTTAATGCTTATAATCATTTATGATGAAAATGGCCAATGGTTTGAATAGCTGAAAATGACGTGGTACTCCTGCAGAAAAATAGCTCAAATTGTTGAATTGAAATACAAAGTTTGCAAATGAAAATAAAGCTTATGTTACAATAAAATACTGAGTGTGTCAATAAAAGTTACAATTAAATCAACACATATAAAGCATATGTTTCAATGAAATATTGAGCTGAAAATAAACCCTATGAATTTTTACAATCATTCTGTCATATGCTTAGGCCAAACAAAATGGATCAAAGTGTTGAAAAAACAAGAAAGAAAAACAAGAAAGAAATGTTAGTCTCTGTCAAATATACTTACATTTCTTTGTCGCTTCAGGCCAACTCTGTTCTGCCTCAGAGGATTCCCAACAATACCTGGCTTCAGGTTACTCCTTCCTTGCATATGCAATGGTGGCTGTTTGGGAATCATCCCTGTGCCTGGCAATGTGGGGACTACATCTGCAGATCTGTTATTTGCTTTTTCTTCATTGGAGGATGGAACTTCCTCAATGGTGATCAGGTAATGATCACTTTCCAGCTGGTCCCCAATCTGGATGTCATCTTTGACAAACACAGAATCAAGTTTGTTGCCTTTCTCATCATATAAAAGCCCCTAAAAATATTTGAAAATAGATTCTCACTAAATATCTTCATGGCAGTACATTTTTAATCAAATTTTATTTAAATCTTGGTGCATTTAGAGTCATCTAAAATATATATGTACCAGTATAGTAACCTTCAAAATGACAGGATTATTTACACATGGATCAGCACTTCTGACTCAGATCAGAGCATCTGTGTGATCTGTCTAGGATTAAAGTGTTGCTCCCTAGCAGTTCTAACAGAGATCAGAGTGTAGTATCTGCTAGCAGAAGTACATTCTTTGGTAGCTTTGCGCCGGTGTAATACAGTGGCTGATGAAGTCCTACTGATACTCAATATTGCTAAGCGGCCTAGCATCAGTAAGCCCCAGGGCAGCACCTTCTCATTGCATCAAAAGGCAACAGTCAGGCTTGCCCTGACACCTTTGCAACACTAGTTGTGGAAACAGGAGCAATTTTTTTAACTTTCCCATGAATGGAATCCCACATCAAAAACGACCTTGTGTCACATCTTGCTCTTCAGGGAAAGAGAGTAAATACGGATCAGAATGTAGTACCTGTGCATTCATTGAGAAGAGTTACACACAAAGAATATGTATCCATAGATACACATTGTACTACATATATGTAGACGAATGCAATTATATACTGTATATGTTGAACTATAAGATGGATGGTTTGCACGAATATTCGGAAGACTGACACTCAGTGCAACTTATCCAAGCCCTATAACTGTCTACAGTAAGTTTCTAAAGTATACACATATATATATGTATATATATATATAGTGATAGATATATGTTGACAATTATTTATATTTACTTACTGTAAATGGAACTCTAAACTCATTGTAAGTGCTATATATATAATATATATATATATATATATATATATATATATATATATATATATATATATTTTATCAAGAAATGGTTATATGATCTGACCAAATAATCATAAATGTGTTACTTTTATTTGAAACTCTATTCAAACTGACATCCCATTATTACATGGTGAATGTGCCAGTTAGCCTAGACACTGTAAATAGAATAAACAATTTAAGAAATGGGCTGCTGTAGGAATTGAACCTGTAACAGTGTTTAAACCAAGCCATCTTGATGTGATGCCACTCTTACCACTGAGCTAAACATCCAGAGCTATTTGAATCTCCAACTTACCAGCTGGCTATTTAGCTCAGTGGTATGAGCGGTGTCATGTTGATTTCTGCAGTCACCTATTTCTTTGTTCATTCTATTTTCACTGTCTAGGCCAATATATATACATATATATATATATATATATATATATATATATCAGAGAGAGAGAGAGAGAGATACAGCATTGGATGGATTAATTAGCAGCTAGAAGTTATGGTCATAGTGTATGGGTGATGTGCCTCTGATAACGTTCACATAGCCCCCATCTTATCCCAACCACATGATGAGACATGAAGGTATCAGATTGATGAGTGAGAACTGTAAAGTAACTGTGACATGGTGAAAATACTATCTGCAGTGGATAAAAACTATCAGAAGAAACATATAATATGAAAAGCACCCACACAAAAAAGTTATCAACTGCCAATGTTACTAGGCTGGTTCATCAATTTGAGCTACATCAGCAATTTCTAATGTGACTGAAAAGTCTTATTTATGTCTACTGAAAACAGTAGTAGTTTCTCTTAATTATAAAAACTTACAACCAGTCTCTGTGGGCAATTTGGGAGAGCTCATTGAGTGCGTGTACAAGGGATACTACCCAAAAGATTGGGGAATTTGAACAGCATGTGTACACCAGATGTAGTATGAATTCTTGCCTCTAACCTCAATCCTTTATGAGCAGTATCCTTTGAGGGACCTCTGTATACATACCTCAGGGAACTACTTCAAAAGAGACAATGGATACTAAGTGTTAGGGTAAGTCATTTTTTCAGGGTTGAATTCCCTGAAATTTTAGATAGCACCTCATATATGTATAGAGATATAAATAGAGATATGTAATTGTATATACATGAAAACATTATTATAATTGTGCACATATAAATACAAATGCATGTACTCACAATCCTAGCCAAACATTCATATACACACACTTATATTTAGAAATGAATGCATATGCAGTTATTGTTAGTTATTGCTACCCACAACAGACTGGTTTAATAACTGTTGCTGGGTTTAGGTTACTCATGTGTTCTGCCATTTATGTTTCAATCTGGACTTCAGACAGCCCTTATAGTTCATAGTAGAAACTTGACATTTTACACACACGCTCCGATCAATGAGTAGGGAAAATGTTTTTTGGGCTCCTTTGGCTCCATCTGCTGTTCATCCTTCTTGTTAAGTGTCCAACCCACCTCTGGTTGTTTAATTACTTGTATGATATTTTTTTTACTTTGGTTCCTTTTTGTAACCATGTTGATGTAAGAAACTGTCAACATAGGTTTCTTCAGTTTTTGAGCTGCTCCAGCTGGCTACGTATGTATGCATCATGCATAAAGGTTACTCTAATGGAGCTAGAGGGTTGAGAATTCAACATTTACTCCTTATGTCCAGAAAAATATACTTTGCTTTTTGAAATTCTCTTCCAAAATAAGTTTTTTAGTGAGAGGTTCAATATGTGATCTATGTTTTTCTAAATTGATCACCAGTTTGTGTCTGCTTGTTTTTGAAAATTCAGGGCTTTTCTAGTGATCACAGTGCAACAAAAGGTGAGAGAAGTGATTTATTCAACTTTTTAATTGATCATCTCCAAAACAGCATTTATGGGAGATGGTGATTCATAATTTCCCTTGGAATGCTAGTTGTACGTAGTTTACTATAGGTATTCAAGCTTGTTTATTATAAAATAATTTTAAACCAGGTTTGGTAAGAAACTTAATAAAAACCGTCACAAGACCAAGATCTTTTGGCAGCATGCCATGCTGAGGGTGATTGATTAAAAAATTGGAAAAAGGGGTGATCAATGAATAAGTTAATTTTTTCAACTTTAGTTGGGCGGTAATCACTAAAAAAGTCAGAACTCAAAATAAAATTGAGCATAGTTGCTGCCAAACATAAACTAAGTGACCAATTCAGCGTAAACCTTTTTTTGATATTTAACCCCCCTAACTAAAAATCTTGGGGGGGATTTTCACAATACAAAAAAGCATTTCTTCTAGACCTAATAAATTAGTAAATGTTTAAATTTTCAGCCCTCTTGCTCCATTAGTGTGGCTTGTATGCATGATACCTATGTAGCTAGCTAGATCAACTTGAAAACTGAAGAAACCTATGTTGACAGCAACATAGTAACAACTATAACATACCTTGTTATGACTTGTAAACTTCAGTGTACCATCATGCCATACCTTGTGTTTCTTTTTAGTTTGCCGTGTGTATAGTATCTGGAATGGAATGGATTAAAAAAATCACATAAGCTAAATGAATTTTAGTGCTGATATAAACAGTTTTTGATCTTGATTTGGAAATGACTTGCCATCACAGTGAATAATTGAGCAACAGTTGCATCTAAATTTGAAGTCATGTATGAGAATTCCATCAAAGGATAAATATGATCAAAATAAATTCTATTAATGACATTACTAGCTTTTTCCACAGGATAAAATCTAAAATAGAAAAAAAACAAACATCTAGATCCTGGAAATTATAGATGTTATTTCTACTTGGAAACATCTCTGATACTTGGTTCCAACCCATTTGGATATCTCTTCCTTTTCTACCAACTCTACCTGCATCCAGGTTGTTTCTGAGATTTGCAGAGGATAAAATCAATCAATGGACAAGTCACAAAGCTGAGTTGCCAATATTTCAGTGTGCGTTTGATTTGCAACTACAAACATGAAGACAACACTTGGTTAAAAACAGTGTACAAAATGATTTATTTGCTGTACAGTCTTCAAAATGTCTTTGATGAACAACAGCCGGATGATAAGAATGACTGTTGTTTTGTGTGGTCAGCAGCGGTAGGCAGTCGTTCTGGTAGCAAATGATTCTATCTCTGTTGAACCCTTAAAACAGGTACTATTAGTACTACTCATTGAATTTTCTTGTCCACTCAAATTTGAACAAAAATAACAAAAATATTTCCCATACAAAGTATGCACCATGTTCAACTATTATACTTTAATTTCGAGGATCTAAAATGCCAAATAGAGGAATTTAGTGGCTCAGTTGACACTGCCTCGGCTTTTGTGGGAATGATACAAGGTGAGGATGTCGTTCTGGCAGAAATGGCCAGTAGAATGATAAAATTGGCTAGAATAGTATATAAGGGGTGAGTCTATGCAAGTGCAATCATTTAAACATGGTCCTTACTTTGTATTTGGGACCACAGTCATTGAAAAATGGGATGTGAAAACAACAGAATACTACAAGCTTTGTGGGAAAGACAACACTTCTTTTTAGGGACAACACAACCTTATTTGTATGCAGGTGCTATACCTACCAGAGAGTGATCTAGTGACCTTTTATTGCCTCTAATGAATTGTTATACAAGAAATAAAAACAGTTACTGTATTACCATATGGATTTTGCATTTAAAAGTAACACAATGTAGTCCTGGCACTGTGATAGGGATCCGTAGGAATATTTGAGTTAACTAATGAAACCAATTGGATATGCTGAAGGGATTTTCAGTGAGGAAATTTCATGCTGTGGGCAATAGATTAGAAAAGGAGTGATTGAGTTTTGGAGCAGACCCAAGCACCTCCCTCTGGCCTAGCATACTTCTAGCCAACTGTATGCATCACATAATAGCTCAGCACAATATCTTCAAAAGTTTTCAATGAAATACAATAAAACTTTGTTGAAGGATGCACAATAGACTCCATAAGGAGGAATGATATTTTGGAGTGGATCCATCTACAGTTACCTGCTCTAGCTACCAGTCCGCACAGGCGTTTCATTTTAAAACAAGCCTTCATGATGTTTGATTGTAAATAGCTTAAAAAAAACTTGCACTGGGGCATATGATTCTTTTGTATACTTTACTCAGCATGTAATTTCCTTTCCAATAATATAGAATATTCCCATATATGATGAGAATTTTTTTTTGTGACAAGGCACCACAGTGAAAATCTGCCATTATGAAAAAATGGTGCTGAATTTTTTTGAACATGCCCAATTGGTTCCATTAGTCAACTCCAAAATTACTACTGAGATCTATTACAGTGCCAGGAATAATGCTCATGTATGGTCGATTTGTTTCAGAACATGTTTTTCAGTGCTGGGTCTCATTTCCCATAAACTTATACCATAAGTATTTGTCGTGAGCATAGTCTGTGTTAGTAATCAGTTAATTCAGCCAAAAATTTCAATTAATATAAATACATACCACAAATATTTTGGCACTCATATTGTTTAGTTCCTCCTAACATTGACTGCTTCAGCTCCAAATAATTCATTCACTGGAAAAAATAATAGAATTGAAAAAAATGTCAATGACAACTAAGAAGTCATTATTCAAGATGAATGAGGCATTGGAAACTGAATTCAAATTGAAGAGATAAAGAAAGCCTTCGTATGGGATCCACAGAAATTCAAACTTTTATACTTAGCTGGAAGGAAACTACCTGATGATAAAGTGATCTAGTAGTGATATATGCCCCAAGAAATTAGGGGTCAACTAGCATCAATATAAAGAGCAGCATTTGGGTCTGACAGGAATTATGTATTATGACAAGCCATGAGAAAAAGAAACTACATGTATATATGTATAGACAGATATTGGGAAATAGGTGACTGAAGTGATAAAAAATTTTTTTTGAAAAAGTTCATTAATATCTTGTTTTTAAAGCTGTAAAGCTTTCTAGAATATATATGTGTGTATTCAAAAAACGGACATGTTTGGTTCGACAGAATGAATTATAAATTATATCATATCATATAGAAACTTATTTGAAATGATCTCCCGTTGCCACGTGGTCAATATATCATTCAATTTAGACAATGTAAATAGAATAAACAATTGGAGGAAATGGGGCTGCTGCAGGAATCAAACCTGCTCACCGATAAGGTAGCCGCTTCAACATAGTGATGCAATTACCATTGTGCTAAACAGCCCGCTGGTAATGAAAAAGCTAAATAACAGCTTTCAACTAAAATTCTCATTTCGTTCATTCTCAGTCTTTTTCTGTTGCAGCCCCATTTTCTTCAATTGTTTATTCTATTTATGTTGTCTAAATTGAATGATATATTAACAGTGGGGTGATAAGAGATAATTCCAAATAAGTTTTTATGTAATATGCAATTTATAATTCATATGTACACATATATATATACATATATACACAGTACCTGGCATAAGTATTTGAACAAACAACCATTCTACTTCCGATTAGAAACATCATGAAAGAAGAACCAAATTTTTTACTATCAACATAACTAGGCATGTATTTAGTCCTGTTTTATAGTTCTGAATGGTATATTTATTGAAAATGTTTTTAATAGAATTCAATTTTGAAAAGAAAAATAAAGCAAGTTCTTAGTTTTTACCCAATTAAAATCTTGTCCAGAATTGATCAAGGAGATTAAAGTGCAAACTCACATTGCTATATGGAAGAGTTTCCAAACTGGCAGATTAATTTTGACTCCTACCCCTGTTCAAAATACCTAATGACCCCCGCAATCACAGAAAATAAAACAAATTTTGTGCTTTTCAAAATACTTATGAGCAATAGATCATTGATAATTCATACTTAAAACAAGTATTGTTCATAAATATTCAAACAAGCACAAAATCTATTCTTATTTATCGGGATTTTCAACAGCTCTCTTCAAATGGACTACACTCACATCTGAAACACCTATATAACAAAAGGCAACAACAAATTACCAATGTAATATACACCTAAATAATGTGTTACAATATCTGGATAAGTAGTATTTGTGTAATTATGAAAAAAGTTCCCACCAGAAATACTCACTCAGTTATTAGGATCAACAGATCATCAATCTGAAGACAGAACAATGAAATGTGAGGCATGAAATAAAATATTGAATTATCTAATTTGATAAATTAATCTGGCCTTGCTGTGAACTGGATAGCCTTCATTGTCAACTTAACCTGTAGATGTATTTCATCTTGTTTGTAATAAATGTTTGTGTATGAATATGTATAAAAACCAATGATCAAGAATGTTAAGAAGTAAAAGTTTTTATTTTTTTTGTGTGTGTGTGTGTGTATATATATATATATGTATATATACATATATATTCATAAACAGTGTAAACACAGAAATCAGCACTTCATGGTAACACTGAGTTTTATGCTGCTGTGATCTTCAGTCCATATAAGTTATTTGAGGTCAGGTGGTGGGAGGAAGCTGATGAAAATAACTTACATACAGGGATCACCATTTCAGAAGTGGCACATGGTCTAAAGATCATGGCAGCATGAAACTTTGAGTTACCATGAAGTGTTGCTTTCTGTGTTTACACCGTCTATATGTGCTCTATTCCTGATATCAAACACTCTTCCCTTATAAATAAGAAGGATTTCTGACATCTGTAAGTGATGTATATTCATCATCACTGTCTCTGTGTTGGGGGGGGGGGATATAGCTTGATACCATTCATCGAGTTCAGAATGGTCCCAATATTTTCATGCCTGCTGTAACAGATTGCACCAAAAATCAAATAATATAAAGTATTTAATCATATTGAAGAAGTAAACAAGGAATCAATTCCCCCAAAAACAAAAAGATTACTTATGGGAGTTGAGACAAATTCGTACAAAAGTAAAATTACTTAAAATATACAAGTAAAATCTAGAGGTACACTCAACCAATAACTGATAAGAGAAATTGACCAAAACATATATTTTAAGAATTGGATGAAATGATAACTCAAAAAGAGAGAAAGTATACATTGTATCTAATAATAATGAATACAAAATTGTCTAGAATATAGACTCAAATCCAAACATATTTAATTGTTAAATGTTTATTTCACCATCATAAATTGTCCAAATTATAAAGAAAGACAATTTAGGTGAATATGAATTTGGTTTATTTGTCAATTTTTCAACCATTGTAAAAAGCATAGCCTATGTACTTTATTTGATGAAACATGTTTCAAATGTTTATTTGTAAATAGTATAGCATTTCTATCATTTGTAATTTTGATGATTACAAATATTGCATTTTATTAATATAAATGCTAAAATAGCATCAACATATAAATAGATGTTCTTCTCAGAGATTATATGTATGAAGATTTAATTTAAAATAATGCAATTTTTTTAACAGAGATTTTCAACCAAGTGGGATTTCCCCACACTGTGAGGGGAATGTTAGGCGATCAGTGTAGGGCTGATTGGGGCTACAGATTAGCAGATTTAAAGTGTTGGAATATTGATCTTTCAAAAACCTGCTATTCTGGAATGCACTTTTTGAGTCAGACAATCTTGGAAGGGATGGGGAATTACATTCTGAAGAAAAGTGAAGAATGGGCAAAAAGTTGAGAACTATAGTCTTTAAGACTCATAAAACATTTCCTATGCTGTGCAGAAGATTTTTGAAAAGGTCATAGCATTGAAAGTAGCTATGAAATTTCCAAAAGTAGCAACAAAATTGTAAATAACTCAACATCAATTTTCCACACAATTGAAATGAATGTGAAAAAAAAAAAGGTTTAATTTCTTTCCCAAATATTCATGAACTTTGTGGAATAAAAAAAAAACAAACAACAGGTACTGATTGTAATTCATAAATAAAAACAATAACAAAAACTTAGAGATCCTAGTTAGTGTTAAATATTTTAGTTTTTATATAAGTACTCATAAAGCATAAAAACTTGATTCCCTAAGTTTCCAAGACGATTAATGTGCTTGTTTCTTGGAAGTTCACAAACTTGAAATTAATTGGCTACTACTTTTATTACTTTTATAAAAGTTTTTTTTACAGAAAAAATAAAAAGATATTCATAAAATAAGTCAACAAGGGGTCAAGTTAATATCAAGTAAATAAGGCTGAACATCTTTCAGTGAAAATATTTGTTTCCACGATTAGAAATCCCTGCATACCTTAGTGGAGAAAGAATGGCTCTAATACTTGTCGAATAATGTCAACTGTCGTCTGTCGGCGTGAAGTTTTCAGGACCTTTATATAAAGCCGATTTTGATTGGCTGAATATTTTCAAACTCCTCAAGAATGAGGGTACCTATTCATGTAACGAAAATTTTTATTAGTCACTGTACACAAACAAGTTGATTCTCATTGAGAATGAGGTCACCTATCGATACAACAATAAATTTGATTGGTTGTTGGGGTAAATCTAGTTGATAATAATAAGACAAAAAGCCAACCCTCTGGTGTAAAAATGATTTTGATTGGTCGATATCATTTCTGCACAACATGGCAGTACATGATGATGTGTTCACCTTCGCCGATCATCGCCTACTCGAAAATAATGATACCAATTCATTGACATGGCGAACATAAGTTACGATTTGTGCGCATTTTATCTACGCAAGGGATTTATAACAATATCATTGTAATCTATCAAAGTTTATCTATAAAGATTTTTTTATACTGAAGTTACGACGCACTCTTCCTGTGAAGTACTTTCGGAAAGGTTTAATCACTCGATTTTATTTACTTCAACAAAACATTTTCCTACGGAGAAAATCATCATCATGTCAAGTTACTTGTATTTTCTATTTTTTACGTTAGCTATTGTCTGGCGTAGTACCCACGCCAATGACGATGAGGAAATCAAAGTCTTTAAAAACTTTGGAGGTGAGTTACTACTCGAAATTTCTTTTTTTTTTTTTTTTTTTTTTTTTTTTTACCTCTATCTCATATTGCGAGTCCGAGCTGAAATTATCGTTTATTTATTTTTAATTCTGAGAGGCAGACCGTAGTTATCGGATCATTTGAATGGAACTGACTGGGATACATCACCGTCGCGTTTCTTTAAGGAATTCCCCCATTTATTCCTATATACCATTTTTAACATCAGGTGTGGATGAGTGCGTGAATATTTCTCACTCGCGCGCACCTAATATTGAAAATGGCGCATAAAAAGTACGAGAATTCATGAAAGAAATTCAGAACATTCCAGTAATGAAAATAAAAGACGGTGAAGTGTCAAAATCAGTTCCATACAAATGATCCAGTAAGGACTGTTCCGAACACTTGTTTGTCCTCTGATCGATGATTTCCAAGAGTTGTTGGTATGAGTAGGCACATCTTTAAATATGATTTGAAAAAAAATTATCAGTTTTTTTTCTTTTCTTCTTCAACCACTTCTTCTACTTCAGTACCGTCTTGTAGTACCCTTTTTACAGGTAGTTGAGTCATATGACCAAAACATGAGGGTTTTTTTTATGCCGAGATAACAACGCATATGTCGCTGATGTAACAATATGTGATGAAATGTTATTGTTTTCACACGTTGCCCTTCTCCTTCAAAATTTGTCTGCATTTCTATACGGACTTCTACGACCTTTTAAACGCAACGTGAATGTCAAAAATGTTGAGGCAGAATTATAAACGGAAGTAATTCGGTATTTCCTCTTGGTAAAATTTACTGCTACTACTGAGTTAACCCTTTCTTATAAACCTGTGTTTCTCAGACTGGAGGCACTTCGCTACCAGTGGAGGAATTTCATACCTAGGGAATTTTTGCGCGGGGAGGAATAAACTGTTCCATCAGTTACCACTGTAGTATAATATATTGGTGAAAAAATTAGTAGTTAACAATCCAAAATATGGGAGGATTTGAGGAAACCCGGGATCGGAAGAAGAGTCCTGCTTACCCCCAACTTGGAAAATATTAGTTTTTTATTGGGCAAGAAAAATAACCATGTTTCTTTTCTTATTACTAATTACAATTGTTTTAACTTTTATTGGGCCTTTTTGTTGTTATTGTAGTCTTCTTTGGAGGTATATTCGGGCCCCCACCCCAATTTTATGAATGAGAATGGCATTTGATAAGCTCAGTGTGAAATCAAAAGGTTTATTCTTCAATATGTCAGGTTAAATTTATTTTAATATTGTTGATATTCTATCCCGTCTGATAAGTTGAGATAAAAAGATTCTCTCAGATCATTGAATTAATTTAGGCCTTTTCCTCCACTTACGGTTGGCGGTTCTTCACCTCTGCATCCGTTGGCGTGGAAACCGGCGAGGAGGAAAAAAAATCAATATCCATGATGAACGGATTGACTCTTGCGGAATTTTCCCCCCACAAAGACGAAACGTTCCTGAACATATGATCACTAGTAAGATTACCCCGTGTTGTTTGGTTTAGAAAGACATCTGAGTTGATTGAACTTGTTGCTCTGTTGCCTACCTAATTATGATTCACGTGTTTCAGGATTACATGTAATCCTGAACCATGCATGTAAGAATAAAGAAGGAAATAGCGTATTAAAGAAAAAAAATCATTACATACTTTGTGCCAAGCAAAATCCTTTGTGTGTTTGTGGTGGCGGTGTTAGTATTGTTTGTGAGCAAATAGTTTTCCTCTAGAGAAGCAGTTCATGACCTTTTTGTTCCATGTCCCTCCTCGACAGTTGAAAAAAATCATGTTCCTTTTAATCAAACTAATTAGGTGTTAATAGGGTAATATATTGTTAAATTCAGAAATTTTCAAAAAATTTGGAGTTGTGTGAATTTTCGTATCACAATTACTTGATCATCGCTTTCATACCTTACAAAGTTGATCACCTCCACCATGTTCTCTATTTGATCCCTCGTAGGGTGTGTGCCTCATGTTCAGAGTCGCACGAAATCTGAGAAAAGTACTGTTTTAAATCCCCCCCCCTGCTCTAAAACCTTCCGAGTCAGTCTGTTGAACAATAAAGAAAAACAAAACAACCTGCTTGTGACTGTTTTCTTTTCTCTAATCTTTGAAATTTGAGATATACATACAAAATGATTTTCTTTTATCAAATTAATAGGCGATCTTCTGTTGTAGGTCAGTAAATTTCAAAAAATAAAAATAACAGAAAGCAACTACCACTTGGTGCATCACCATAACCCTAAGTCCTAACCCTATCATTTTGGACCACGTTGGCCTGAGTAGAATAGGATAAAGATCCTTCTTCCCTAGAGGAATAAGGAACATCTTTCTGTCATGTTTCTAGTAAATCTGACATCAAACAAATGAAAAACTATCATTTCAAAGAAAGGTGAGAATGCCTCTAAAAAGTGGACAGGAAGAGGAAGTTCTCCTTTTTAAATTAATTAATAGTCAAACCCTATTTTATTTTATTTTTTTCTCTGTTCAGTAAAGTAACTTTTTAATTTGATCGGCATTTAATGCTCTTCTAATGAAAAAGAAAGTAAAGTGTATTTCCAATTATTTTGCCCCCCTTTTTTTTCTTTTCAATTTTCTAGCTTCTTATTTTTTGTTTCATTTATAACTGCAGGTTTATCATTTCTTCTTGCATTATCATTCAGTGAACTTTCTATAATCTTTATGATATATCCAAAAATAAAATATTGAAACAAAACCACCCAGTTTTTAATTTTTTGAAGTGATATAATAGTTATATTAATCAGTATATGTCTGAATATTGTATACTCAAATGTGCATATGCAAATTCATTAATAAATAAACTAGTCGTGGAACTCATATCCACTGCCACACTTGTGATTGTGATCATTTATCATCATGTCTGGATCAAAAATTTATATTCACTTGTTTAATGCCACATGGCACGTGCGTTTTGTTGCATGATGCATATTGCCTATAATGTGCATGTACTTCCATTGCATGGTTTTAAGACAAATAGCTTGGCTCTACTTAGTGGCTTTGAGCAGAGGACGTGCTTATATTATTGTGCTATCCAAGATAGCAGTGAACAAGCTGACTGTAGTAATGAATTTTGAACTTTTTAGAATTCTCGTTTGTGTTGGTGTGTTTATCTCTGTGTCAAAGGATAATTTTCACTTACTCAATCATAGGATTGAATGGAAAGCATTTAACTACTGTTAATAGATTTTCTCATTTCTGTATGTTTTTGTCAGCTTCATACAAAGGCAACTAATTATGTTATATTTTTTTTCTTAGAGGATATGGCAGATTTTAAATATTTAGGAAAAGATTTGAATAATTACTTGTATATTAATTAGTTTATCTGACTCGTCTGGTTTGAGTCCCTCTAATTAATGAGATTAGGATAAAATTGGAGTGACCTCAGTGTACATTCAAAGCTCCACAAAGCAAGCTAATGTGGAAACTTTTTTAATTTCTGGATTAGTTTATAGAGGCATTCTTATATTTCTGATTTTTTTTTTTTTTTTTTTTTTTTTTCCTGCAACGGTTTCACCTTGAAAATTCTTGTATTGAGTCATTATCATATAAAGCTCCTAAAATGAACATCTCTTGTGAAATCAGAGTAATTAGCAGAAAACAGCTGTTGGCTGCCACAAAGGCCTCATCAATTGTTTATTTTTCTGATGATTCTAGTAAAGTGAATTTATGTGTATGGGTTTACTTCATACAATGTTCGATACATTCAAAGAAATAGTTGAGTCAGTGGGGCTTAGAATATGAAGTAAAGGATTCACTACAAACTTTTTTTCTTTGTTCAGTGGTTGGTCATCGCTTGTTATGTTTTCGTGTTTTATTTAGTGGAGATACTGTGCTTGTTTGTAGTTATAAATTATAAATCAACAGAAGATATAGTAGGCATTTTCTTTATACTGATAACAGTATACTGATGAAGAAAATGCCTACCCTATATCTTGCTAATTTATAATTTATAACTACCAAAAAGCATGGTATCCCAACTAAATGAAACAGAAAAACATTACAAGCAATGACCAACCACTAAACAAAGAAAATATATATAAATAGAATAAGAGGAAGATCCTACTATCCAGAAAAATAGACCCCCCCCCAATGTCCTAAATAGGGATCTAAAATAAACCGAATCCTTTGCCTGAAGGATCTCAAACAGGGCAGAAACATGAATGTGTTTGTGTAGTGGATCTTTCACTTCATCACCCACACCCACACGTATATAGTTCAACAACACATCCATGCATGACAAATCCACACAAGACCCAACTAAAACGAACTCTGGAGTTGAAACAACTTACTGAGATCCTAAATTCAAAATCTCTTCTAGAGTTGAAATATTTTTGGAAATCCATTAACTTCTGTTGTTCAATTTAATAACTTAGTTTGTTTCTGTGGACTATTGAGTTGAAACGACTTATTACAAAAATCAAAATTATTTTTCGAGTTGACAGGTACTTACTACAGTTAATAGATTATGGAATTCAAGGATCACATGAAATGTATCCAGTACCTGCGAGAGAGAATACTTGTCAAAAATTAATGATAACCAGGATACACTTTAGTTTTACCATTTCAGAATTGTTTGCCAATGGATGAATACAATTCTAATAACTACCCTCTGGGATTGTTGGAAATTAAAACTTTGAAACACTGTCCAAATTCTGGTGACATTCTGTTATAATTTTGCATCACCTCATGCAATAGTTGTACCAATTACTAACTTGTCTCTTGATTAGTCATCTACTTTACATCTGAAAACTCTAATTCATTTACTCTTCTAGATTAAGCTGATCCTGCAATTAAAAGCACTCAACCGAATACTTGATTAGTTATCCATAGGATATCCTTGGTTTTGAGTATTTAAAAAAAAATGCAAGTATAACAGTAGGTACTTCATGAAAACATAACTACTTACCATCATAATGAGTATCAATTCTTTTGTATTTGCCGAGGCAAGCATTGGGCCATTTCTTCAGCTAATTGCTTTCAACACATATAGGTTGGCATTCCCTCATTCATCCTGCCACTGTTCATGCCTTCAGCAAAAGAACCAAAAACAAGCATAAAGAGAGAAGTTGAGAATGGTGAAAGAGCTTGTACTGTCTTTGCATTAGTAAAATAGTTCAGTATTCCTTACTCTTTTATGGTACTAATGGAAACTGACTAACCAAATGATTAACAACCATTTCCTGAATAAGATGTTACACTACTTTGTTTCCCCACCCCATAACAAGAACAATCCTCAACAAATTTAGTGTAGTAAACTCATCACTGTTTGTCTATCACATCACCTTAAACCAAGTATATATATATATATATATATGTGTGTGTGTGTGTGTATATATATATATATATATATATATATATATATATATATATATATATGTAAAATTGACATTTCCCCATGTGATTTGAAATAATGATCACGCGATTGAAAGTCTTGACCTATGCATTTAAATGTTGTATATACAAGACAAGAGTTGAAGTAATTATCCTCAGTCTGAATAGAAGTGGAGTTTGGACCTGCAGTAGCCAGGTATGCTGTAATTACTTTTAAAACAATAAAAAATCATGATTTATTTGAATTGATTTCCTAAACATTTGAATGTAAAAGTTATTCTTGTATCCAGAAATGGTTATCATAGAACTAGCACTAGTGCAGTTTGAATCCTGGTTTTAAGGAGGTGTATGTTTTGATAAGTTGAGTATGAATCTTTGTGTGTCATGTCCCCTCTGAATGAGGGCAATCATGGCTCTTCACAGCTTCCTTTCCCTTGTCAATCTTAACGACTCTTTCTTCAATGACTTCCGGTATTTGTTCTGCCACCCATCTGTTTAAACCCTTCCAGTATGTTACTTGCTGTCTACCTTTTCTTATTTTGAATACTATGCTCGCTTTGATCATTAAATTATCCAAGCAGTCTTTCCTCATTGTGTGTCTTGAAGTTTTCAACTGTCTCTTTCTTATTGTTTGCAATGGTTTCCTTGTACTTCGTAATCTCCTGAAAACTTCATTTGTTACTTGCTTTGTCCTTGATATTCTTGACATTCATTGACAAAACCACATCTTGGTTGCTTCAGTTACTTTTTCCATTTGTGATTAAACTGTCCAGTATTTGCTGTTTTATAAGAGATTAGACATTACATAGCACTTGCCTTGATAAGATTAATAAAATTTTGAATTGCACTGTCTTCATTTGATTTTAACTGAGAAAAATAATGAAAAGATCAGGATACTCAAAATATTTGGTATTTTTGATTTTGGGACCTGTGTTGGAATAAAATTTGTGAGAATTTATTTAGTAATATCATTGAAAGATTTATACACTATCCCTGACTTTATGACAGTTTGTATTGATGCTTGAAATGTCTTTTGACTTGTATTTCAGTTTGTTTGTTTTTTTTAATGTTTATAAAATCAGTTAACTTGAAAATCAATTTTTTGATTTGCACAATTTATCATATTTGTTTCCGAACTTTTCTTAAATTGAAAAAAAGTGCTAGTTTCATGAAGTCATTATCCATGTGTATAAAATGCAGTGTGTACCAATCCATACACAATTATCCCATGCTATTCATGGTTTCATCTTGAATAATTTAATGGGAATTTTCTTGGGAGTTTTATGGCGTACCACAAAAAAAACGTATTATAAAAAATATGCTGTGCAGTATAAATGAAGAGTAAAAAGTTTAGAAAATTGTAAATTCATCATAATAATATTTTTGACATTTATCTATTTATTTATGTAGACCATATAAACCCTGTTGAAAACTTGAACTGGTCAATATTCACACTTGCGAACCAGTTAGTCGAACGGTATGTCAGATGTTGATCCCCCCTCCCCTATTCACTGTGCTGTAAATAAACTCATTTATTTTTCAGTAATTCAAGTGTTATAAATCAATAACAATTATTTTCATTTTTATGTCTTTGTTGCTTTCTACTGCAACTTATCACAGTCAAATCCAATTTTTTTTTTTTTTTTTTTGTAAGTATACGTGGGAAGTTTGTTATTCACTTCTATGGTTTATCAAATTTGGTATTAAAATTCCCTAAAATTTGTTTTTTAGTGTTATTCTGAGCAATTTTTATGGGTTGGTGATTGAGTTATTCATGGTGAAGCTTTTTTTATTTATTTTTTTTTATTAAAAACCCCAGAGTACTGCACTTGCTAACATGCATTCATAAAAATAATTTGGTTGTCTTTTTTGCTATCTCTGCAAACAAACTTTTTTTTTCAAGAATCAGTGTAAACAAACTTCACTCTGCCAACTGTGGTGAGATGAAAGAAAGGGATTTTCTTATGGACAAACAGTTGCTGAGCTGAAAACTTTTCTAAATTTTTTTTTTTCATTTCTCAACAAACAGTTTTGGCAGTTCTTCTCATCCAAAAATTTTGTAACAAATGGATTTTTATTAGATGTCATCCAAAGAAATTTTTTAAAAAATTTTTATATCATCATCATCTAACCATTTCCTTTTACAGTTGAATGCTATCTCATGAATCATCAGTTCCATTAAACATTTCCTTTGACTGTTGTATGATATCCCATGAATCATCATTTTTTTTTTCCTTGGCAGTTTGATGAATCGTATAATGAAACTCATAAGTTGAAAATTTGTGATGCTTCAACTTGAAAAATGTTTCCAAATATACCAATGTTTGTTTATTTTTTTTTTCACTGGATTCTTTTTATTCTATTCTAGAACATCTATTTCATTTATTTATTTTTTATTTATTCATTTTTATTTTTTTATTTTTTTTTCAGAAAATTTATTCAATGAACTGAATCAGTTCAGTTCCTTTCCAGATAAAGATAGTGAAGCTATAAATGTCCAGAACAAACTGGAGCCTGTAGTTTTTAGTAGACGCAGAAGGAGTTTCCCAGATAACCCAGGTGAACAGCAAGCAGGGGAATTTTCCGACCAAACAAATCTGGATGGAATTCAGAATAACCCCAATGATGCATTTCCAGATTCATCTTCTGACAGAGTAAGTTGAAAACAAATTTGGAAGCAGAGACAGTGAAAATTGTTCATGTGCCCTGGCCTCCCATTTAAAAAAAAAAGTCATCTAGTGCATAAAAAAAAAAGTTTTTTTTCAGTTTCTGATTTTGATGGAACTATATTGATGCTTATTTCTGCATTCACTTGTCAAATTGGAAGAAATTTCTACCCATCTCTTTACATTTCTGTTGGATGGGCAATTAAATTATCTTCAATCCTGCATATAATCTTGAAATATTTTCTCTCTTAATCTACTACTCATCTTATTCTGTTCGGTTTTCTTAACCCTTCTAAAACGAACTTATCAGGGTGCATAAAGCCTACATTTCTACGAGTATAAAAAAGCCAAAAATTTGTTGATATTTATTTGATGGCTAAAGGATGTTTTGAGTTCTATCAAACCAAAACTTTTCCATATTTTGAAGCAAGATTATGATGGGACACATTTGTCCCATTATACATTTATTCAGAGACAGCTGGGAAACACGAAATCAGCAGATCACTTTGCTTATGCATTATGCCTGTTCAGTCATGTAATGGGTCTCATACTGTGACTGTAAAAGCTGGGAAAATCTCATTTACTTTGATATGACTCGCATTAACTTCTAAAAGTGGTAGGACCAAGGATTCTCAAATGGGTTAAGCAAGTGATTGGAGAACAGATCCAACCAGTTTTTATAACTATGCTTTTATTTATGTAATCAATAGAAGCGACTTCATTTTGTTGAATCTTCAATGGATTGTAATTAAGAATTGCTCTAATACCCAGTTTGTTTGGGAAGCAACTATCACACTTTTGCAAACTTTTTCTTTTCTCTAAGAGCAAACAACGTTTTGTAAAAGCAAGCAACTTTTGTAAAGAAAAAAATTCTTAGCAATAAAACATTGGGTTGAAACAATTTAGCGTTCATATTTTTCTACTGTTCATGAAAACTGAAAAAAAGTTGGTATCTCATAACAAGTACTAGAAAGCACTCGGAGAGCACATGCCTCTGCCAACACCAAATACTAACTAAAAACTGAATGGAAATCAGTTCATATATAGCTACCATGAAGGGAAGGTAACCATGTTTGGATTTTCCGTGTATTGTTTCTTCTTGATGTATGAAAAATCTCTCAATGGAAAGTAAATTTCAAGATCTGTTCCCAAATCTAATTGATTCTCTCAGCCCTTTATCTATCCTTCCACAAAATTCCATTGAAATTCATTGAGAACTTCAGGAGACAGTGTTGAAAGGCACACATGTGTGAATACGTTTACCTCTAGCAAATTCATTATTAGAAGTAATTTCAAAATGAAAACAATAAAATGCATCTAAAGATGCTAAATTAGTTGTATGAGGTTTAGATTTCACCATTTTAATCTTTAATGGTTGATTGAATTAGATTATTTTTGTCATTGTTGCCTCCTACATCCCAGTCAGTTCTTCAGCTTTTATTAGAATATTTACTTTGTGTGAAGAAAAAGTATACAAATGGTATATACAAGCATAAATCTTAACTATCATATTTACACAATATTGGAACTTGAACGTTAGTTGTGGTGTAATAAACCTCATAATTCTTTTGAAAATCATTTGCTTCTCTCGATAGCGATACATATTCCAGTAATCTAATCCATAGTCCCATGACTGTTTTGCTAGAAAAGAATTTTCTGATATTTAATCTACTTCTATTAATCTCTACAGTATGTGTGTGGCCTCTCGGTCCCTTTTACTCACTTCTGGTGAAAAATTAGGTTTTCTCTCTTTATCCAAGTACATTGACCAGGCTTAGGTGGATGTAACATTTGGTAACCTTATTTAAAATAAATGCCAAGTTTTTATTCCATTTTATTTATCTTATTTCTGATTTCAAAATATCTGGATAATGTTTTAGATTTTTTTTTTTTTTTTTTTTTTTTTTGTTCTGAATATTTTTTTCTCTATGGCACACAATATTTTTTAGAAAAGAGTTGAAACTGAGTATATAGAGATAGAGAAATTCAAGCTTACAATGAACAAGGGGAAAAATAATGGTAAGGTCAGATGTCAAAGCTTATATCCAGTTCCAGATTGTTCTTGAATAACACAGGAAAAAAATCATGATTTTTTTTTTTTTTTTTCACTGACCTTTTCTTTTTCTTCACTGAATTTTTTTTTTTTTTCATTTCATTATTTTTGACTGAAACTTCGCATGGTTCAAAAATTTTGGTGACTTTTTGTCATTTTATCTATTTCCCCTGTGTTTTTTCCCTCTGGAGGTTTATGCAGACAATATTGTTTACTCTTGTAAAAACTGAAATTGGTATAATTTGATAGATAACATATTTAGAGCCCAGAACTTATGAACTTGAAATTTTTAGTATTCATCTTGGAATGAATTAGGCTAAAAACTGGTATTTTATGCTTGACTAACGTATGGAAATGTTTCAAGCTATCTTTCAGTATAAAAAGTTGAATTTATTACTTGATTTCTGAAGAGATGTACTTATGTAAAGCATAATTATTTTTTCTTTAATGAAGATTTTACTTTTTTAGACCCCCCCCCCCAAAAAAAAACAAGATTCTATTTCTTTTCTATAGGGGAAAAAATATAATCAATGAAATCCACTGGAACAGGCAAAAAATAACAATTCTTTCTATATAAATACATCTTTTCTTGAAAAAAATCTTTTATTTGTAGAAAAAAGTTATCTTTTTGATTTTGTATATAATTATCAATCTATATTGTTTTTGTGTGTTTGCAATATACTTAGTGCTCCTTATTTTAGAAAAGTATCATAATAATTTAATTAAACAGTTTGTAATAATTAATAATTCTATAATATAGGTATCACATTACAACTTGCTTGTTGTATCATTTATGCGAAATTTCAGTCAAGATAATTTAGAAATTGGTGAAGGAAAAAAGCGTAATTGTTATTTCAATACAATCTGGAACTGGATGTATGCTGATGGTGTCAAGATTTTGCCTCTCCATTGTTAATGTATTTGGCTATATATACATTCATTGTCAGCTTATGCAATGCTCTTCTATAGGAATAGAGCACTCTGGTGGATGAAGAGTTTGAGCGTAAATGAATATATCGCTTAAATTCAGCCTTACTGACCACCCAGTTCCGAAGTCCAGAGGTAGGATATCGGCCTCCGGGTCCGATGTGAGGGTTTCAATTCTGCCTTGCGGTACTGGATGGGTTAAAGTCTATAGCGACACTGAAGAGATGTAATACATCAAAACAGCTGTCTGTGAATGACACAATAATATATATATATATATATATATATATATATATATATATATATATATATTAAAAAAAAAAACCAGATCCCACATAGTCATAAGTGACAGGCAACAATAAAGATTTTGTCCTTTCTTCTGAATCCCTGAATGAAAAGACCTTCTCCCTTTTCTCTTTTACATTTGTCTATTTTTTTTATTATGTCTTCAACAGTGCTGAGAGTGTATTAGAGAAAAAATAAGAACCATGAGTTTGAAGATGCATCCACCATCCTTCTCCATATCTGTGATTTCCGATTTCATAGGGATTGTAAATAAAGTAGTAGTAATGACATTGCCAGTTTTTGGCATGTCTTTTGATTAGTTGGCTTCACTCTTAGACTTGCTTGATAAAGGTATAGATTGGTTCCAAAAACATTGTAAATTGTTGCGATGATTACAGATTTTTGATGAAAACTTCAAAACATTGTTTCTGTTTCTCTGTTCCACAAAAACTCTCATGTCTTCCCTTTTTGACGTCATAGCTGCTAGTGAATGAAACACAAAACCCACTTCCTCCCTCTCTCTATTTTTTAACATTATCGGAACTGACTGACCGAAATGCGGAAGCATTGGACACAGCTGGCAATTTTTAAGTTATGACTTTGAAAAGATTTTATTTGATAACTAGTTTAAAATGAAATCCTAGTTGCATGCCATTTTCTTTTGTTTATTCCTGTCGACTCCTTGTGGAGCCTATGGCCACAACTGCTCTGCTTCAGTTCCAGAAGCGAGTATGTTTTTTACAGGTTAGGGTTGCTAGCCCTGTGTCCAACTCCTTTACCTGGGCTTGGGACCAGCTGTGGCAATTGCCACGCTGTAGTGTTTCTTTCTGTCAGAGTGACCATCTCTTGGATGGCTACTGGGCTAAGGAGCTCCAACTGCTCTACTACTTATCCCATAGCTAGGGGGGGAGTAGTCATGCATTTCCCAAGGGTCTTGGTATAAAGTGAACGTTAACAGCCTTGAGCAAAACTTGAACTCTATCTGCTGATTCTGTTTTCAGTACTGGTAACCTTTATGCCACTCTGCATCCCTGACACATGCTGTTACCACTATTGTCATGTATTATATCACATTTCTCTATTCTCTTAGTAACACTTGTTACAGAAGCTATTATAAGCAATTCAAGTTGGCTGTGGCATTACTTACTCAACGCAGTAAAAGTAATTGTAAATGTTTTCTCTTCTTTTTAAATGTCAGTGAAAGAAATTAATAGCTTTATCCAAGCAGCAGACAATGTCACTGTGTAGCCTTGACACCCAACTAGTTTAAAGAAGTAAAAAAAATGAATACTTAATACACTGTCTGATTAGAAATTTTCTTCCACCTGTTTGATACATGTTTTGTAGTATTCTTTGTGTGGTCACCAGTTAAAGTGGTTTGAATGAGGTACAGTTCTAGATAGTTCTGATTGAGGAATGAGTAGCTCGAAGATGTTGTAGTCAAAGGATTTTGCTTCCGCGTGGTTTGGTGTCAACGGTGATGTCACTGGAGATGTAGAAGGAGAAAGGGAGGTGTACAAAGAGAATGCGTGCCAAGTATGAACATAGATAAATCAAAGTTAAAAGGAACACATACAAGTATTTGGATGGACAAATAAAATGTATATTTAATACAAGGACATTAATGGCAAATAACAAATGAAATACATGATAACATAAATCTGATTGATCGCATGGAGAGATGAAAAGAGATAGCGAAAGGTGGGAGCTTTGTTGTCATTGATAGTACTGGAGTTAAAGCGGAGGTGTCTGAACTGCTTGTGAATCCATATGGCTCTGGGCGTACCAATGAATGATTATATGGAGACCGGGCTCAGTGCATGAACCAAACTGCCAAGTTGTGAGTATGACTTGGGGGACTATTCTCTGACACTAATTGACTCTCAATAGACAGATAGATTACACAGAGTTTTATCCATGTGTGTTTCCCAAAGTGAAATGATTTAGGATAGATCATTGTGACTATCGGATGTTAAAAAGCATTGCTGTCTGCAATAACACTGCAGCAATCTTTTCTGCAGTTTGAGTATAAGGGTTTGATTTGGTCTAGCACTGGCCTCTGAGTTCCAGTAGTTCTGTGATGAGGTCATGTATTTAGTGAGTCATCCTCTGGCATAGATGGTACGAGTTCAATGGAACAGAGCCAAATGTTTTCCCCTTTCCCTGGTTTTAGCCAATTCAATGATCTTTCACATTGACGAGGACCAAATCCATCTATTTTGGTTACCAAACTCCCTTAAACATATTCATATTTAATTTATTTAATTTAGTATAAACTATTCATTTCTTAGATTTTTCTTTATACACTCGTTTATTTCAGTATGATCATCTGTATCAGTTTTAAAGGAATCGGATGTGTGGTCTTGGCTTTATTGCATTGTCTAAAAACTTTACAAAGTTCACCGCCTTGGATAACCATTCTTATGACTTGAGGAAACAATTTTATATTATAAGTAGCTTGTCCTGTTTGAATATTCTGAGAGTATAGTTCCATTAAATATATATGATGGAATATTACTTATCGTAGAAGGCATTCGTATGATTTGCAGTGGAAATGAATTCCTCATAGACAAACACTCCATTTTCAATTTTGATATCCATATCTGAGCATGTTACTTGCATTCTGTTATTTTCACAATGGAATTCAAAATCATATATATATATAATCATCATCAGTCCTTTATCGTTTGTCCTTAGACATAGACCTTCCCCAGGATCCGCCACATTTCTCTATCATGGGCGTTGCAGAACCAGTATTTTCTGAATTTGTCTAGTTCATCTGTCCATCTTGTATTTTGTTGGCCTCGGTTTTGCATCTAGGCTGTGGTGATCCATGTTGTGAATCGTGATGTCTATCGGTTGTCTTTCATTCTCGCAACCTGACCAGCCCATTGCCATTTGGGTTTTCTAGTAGATTCTATGATGTCTCGGACCTTTGTTTTCTTCCTGATATATTGTGCTGTCTTGTGATCTCTCCATGTGAGGTTGAGAATGATTCTTTCATGCGCATGTTGCATGCGTTTCAGTTTGCAGGTTTGTCTCTTGATTAGGTTCCATGTTTCAGCTCCATAGGTGACTGTCGGCAGGGTGCATTGGTTGTATACTCTTCTTTTTAAGATTATTGGGATTGTCTTGTTTTTGAAGGTTGAGCTTGCTCTGCCAAAGGCTTGCCATCCTTGAGTGATTCTCCACTTGATTTCTTCTTTTGTGGATTTCATTGAGATCTGTTATCCTAGGTAGATGTAGTGGTCTACTTTCCCTAGTTTTGCATCTTCAATTTTGACAGTAATGCCCATATTCTCAATGTGATTGTTGCACACGACTTTTGTCTTACTGAAGTTCATGTGCAGGCCGACACTTTTGCTTTCTTTGTTTAGTTCATCTAGCCTCAGTTGAGGATATATATATTTGTGTTTTCCATCTACTACAGTGAGGTAGGATTGACCCAGAGGCTATATATTTATATGTAATTGTTATATATATGTATTTATGTATGTGAATGAAGGCATATGTACCTCCTACTGATTATAAGGTTTCAGTTGCAAACAAATCAAGCATCAGATTTTTTGCTTTGGAAGCCAAAATGGAAATCAAGATGATTTTTTTTTTTTTTTTCTGTGTATGTTAGTGGTGAGTCAGGACTGTACTCTCTCAGTAGAGAAATATGTCGTTGAATTGTTTGGAATCCTGTTGGAAGTAGTTATAGTCATGGGAATACTGGGAAGCTGGATAATTTTAATCTTAGAGTATTTGGGAGCTTGGTAAGTTGGGTTTGAAATTATCTCTGGTGTTAGTCCAGATAGTGGATTTTCTGATGAGTTGTACTAATCAAATATAAGTAGGGGTTTGTGTGACTTTGAAGTTTAATATACATGAAGCATGATTGGGTGTGGATGTTGGGTTGTTCAGGGAATGAGAGTATATGAATGTCAAAGGGTGTTTTGGGGCCTCAATTATTATGATTTATATAGTCTAAAGAATAGTGTGTTTTGGTTCTAGAGATTGGTGTGGTTAGGGTTGTTAAGTTTGATGTTGAGTCCATCAGGGTAGGGAGTTTTTGAGTTATTTTAAGTTTGTTAAACTACATGTCTTCATGTCATTCTAAAATTTTCATTGTGGTAATCATTTCTGTTTTGGGTTCTTTAGCTGTATTGTGAAGGGCATTCTTTGAAGGCTGGAATGCCTTTGTATTCAATATTAGAATATAGGGATGTGTGTATATATATATATATATATATATATATATATATATATATATATATATATATATAGTGTGTATATATGCCTGCAATGCTTAAAGTAAAGGGAAACTTCAGCATATCTGTTCAATAGATCCTACCCGTATCATTTGTTGAATATAGCTATTCAAAATAAGACAAATAGGAAAACTTATTTCTTAACCACTTGTTATTTTTATCCCATTCAGGAAGGACCGAAACCTGAAACCAATGCCTTGATATCAGAGCAAATGAATAAATCTTCTGATCCAAACAAGATAGCAGTTGGTCAAAGTGAAACCGTGCAAAAACCAGAATCGTCTCTTAATAGTGTAGCTGGACAACGGCCAGAAATGAATTTACCTGTAGAAACGCAAGGCAATGCACTTGGACAACAACAGAAGCAACCATCTATTAAGACTGAAAGTAATATGGCTGTGCTGGAACCAATTCAATCTCCAATTGTAAATGGATTACAGCAGCCAGCCCAAGTTCAAAATAATGGACTACAGCAGTCACTTCCAGCTCAAGGTAATGCAGTACAGGAGTTGGTTCCGGCACAGAATGTTGGACAACAGCAGCTGGTCCCGGCACAGAATGTTGGACAACAGCGGCCGGTTCTTGTTCAGAATGTTGGACAACAGCAGCCGGTTGCGGCACAGAATGTTGGACAACAGCGGCCGGTCGTGGCTCAGAATGTTGGACAACAGCGGCCGGTCGTGGCTCAGAATGTTGGACAACAGCAGCCGGTCGTGGCTCAGAATGTTGGACAACAGCGGCCGGTCGTGGCTCAGAATGTTGGACAACAGCGGCCGGTCGTGGCTCAGAATGTTGGACAACAGCAGCCGGTCGTGGCTCAGAATGTTGGACAACAGCAGCCGGTCGTGGCTCAGAATGTTGGACAACAGCAGCCGGTCGTGGCTCAGAATGTTGGACAACAGGGGCCTGTTATTGCTCAGAATGGTAGACAACAGCAGTCGGGTCTTGCTCACAATAATGAACAAGAGCAGCTGCTTCCAGCTCACAAAAATAGATTACAGCAACCAGATCAAGTTCAAAATAATGTCAGTGGATTATGGCAGCCAGCTATAGCTCAAAATAATGTTAATGGACAACTGTTGCAGGTTGGGGCTCAAAACCGTTTAGCTGAACAGCAGATGCCTGTAAATTCTAATCTCAGACAACAGCAACCGCCTCCTTTTCAAGCCCAGTCTAATAATGGTTTGGCAGAACAAAATTCTGTAAATAAGCCTGTTTTGAACCCAAATGGACAGTCTGCTAGTGATTTGAATCCAGTTGATACTTATGTGTCAGCCAACCAACAGGGTCACTCTCAAATTGATACAAATTCTTTGCCTTCAAATCAACAGAACTATCCTGTTGCCAAGCCGATTCAAGGTCAGCAGATGATTGATGATGGTGGTCTTTATGCTGATACACAAAATCATCACATTATTGATAATGGTGGTCTCTCTGCTAACCAGCAGAAACCTGCTTCAAATAATGGTAATGACCAATATGTTGACCAGTCATTAGCTGACGAGCAACCCCAACCAACAAATAAACCCAACTCTCCTTCAGAGTTTAACATGATTAATAAACTCCATCCTGCCTATATCACTGGCAATGAACCGAGTGTTAAACCACCAGGTAACCAGCCGAAGGTGTCCATTTCCTCTCAAACTGTCCGTCCTGGACAAATGTCAGTGACGCCATCAAAAGCAGATTCTTCAAGCAGAACATCATTTTTCATAACTTCAACAATAAGGAATGTACCAAAAGAGTCTGAACATAGTCAAGAATTTGGAAAGCAAGGTAAGGTTCTTTTTTATTTGAATTTTTTTCTTGTTAGATTCTATGAAGATGAATGTGATTTGTCATTATTGGCTAGTTAAGTTTTAGCTGCTGTTAATGTTGTCAGTGGTAGAGAAAAGAGGCTTTAAAGAAAAAATAAAAGAAGGTGAAAGAGAGATAGGAAGAAAGAACTTTATTCAAATGTTGGCTGGTTGTGTGAAAAAGCAAAGAAAAAGGCGGAATTTTATAGATTAGATCTGTTGAATTGAAATTAACGGTATCGTTATAAAAACATTTTTCCTGAGAATGAATGGCTCCAACTGAATTTGATCTTACTTTCTTGGGAGACTTTTTTGTTTTCAAGGATAAGTGAGTTTTTTTTTTTTTTTTTTTTTTTCTTTTCTTTCTTTCAGGCGTCAGAAATTGGCTCTAAAAGTAATAAATTTACCTTGTACACACCATGTAAAACTGGACCCTGACTTGATGTCTACCCATACAACACCTCATGTTCAATATAAATATCTTCTGAATTGGACCCTGACTTTCTGCCTGCAAACATGACTGTTTTTTTAATTTTCTTTTTCCTCTGAAGGAATTCAGAGTTTGTGTTAGGGTTAGTTGAGGTGATATGTCAAATGGAACAAATGAAAGCCAAAAACTTCATTATTATGATAGTAGTTTTGCCACTGCAATTCCTAGATGTGTGGAACAGAGTGTACACAACTGTCACCGTACTTGGTGTTCTAATTTCATCAATAGAATTGTTACCTATTGCTTTGAATTTTAATTCTTTAAACTAAAAAATTTAATTTCAAAGCAATCGGTGACACCTTACTGTGAGTATTATCTATCTTCGATTATCTCACTTGTGAAATATCAATTCCGTCGCACGACATAGTAAAATGCTCAGGTGACAGAAGCGTGACTTAAGTTTATTAAGAACTTAGCATGGAGAATTGATCAAAGAATATTTCCATTATTTTCCTTTCAAGAATGAACATGCTGAGGTGTATTTGTGGGCCATTTGTGTGCAATGCAATGAGACCATCATTGCTCATAGAACATTTCCTGAAAAACGTGTCTATCATCCATTGGTATATAAAGAAAGAAAGAAAAAAAAAATTGACGAGGAATTAGTCAAGTGGCAAGTTACAATTATTTAATTCCGTAAAAAGTTAGACAAAAATAACTTTGATTGAAGTCACTGACACTGTAACAATCTGGTTATTTTGGGATATTTATCACGTGGCCTCTTAATTTAAGCAATTTTGTGTTTGATTTGTTATCAAATTTTTGTATCTTATCAGATGCAAAAAAAAAAAATCTATGTCAGCATTCAGTTGCCCTGTTCTCTAAACATCGGTAAAACCCATATTGGTTGACTAATTTCAAGGCAGTGAGAAATGTTACAAAGAGATTTTATCTAAACCTGTTCAAAATGCCTTCCTTTTAATAGAAGCCTCTGCCTTTGCTAAAATACTCTACAAATGTTTATATGTAGTGACAAGATAGCTGCTCAATGTAAACATATTATTCTAATCACTTCTCTATAAAATTGATATTTGGCTATTCCTTGACACTAATCCCATTAGAGTGTGAGCCACCAAATTACTGAAAAAATATTTGAGTATCAACTCTTGAATTCATATAAAAAAAAATAGGAATCTAATTTGAAGGGAAATTACTTTTGGATTTAAGTTACCTCCCTTGACATTGGGGTATTTTTTTTTTTCCCCATTTTATTCACAAAAGAGCTCGATATTTTTTTACAGCTATTCACAGAAGAGTTCCTCTGTCATTTAGGAGTGGTTTTAAATTATCCATGAATCTAAGAGCTGGAATGTGTTGAGCAGGTTTTTGGGACCACCTATCTGATAAATGCTGGACTTGTTGAAAATATAATATAGTTTAATCAGGCAAAAATTACTGATGAGCTGGTAGTTTTTGTAATTAATCTTGAAAGGAATGGGCTGAATATCACTTTGAATAGATCTTTTGTTTTATCAAAATTTGTATTGATTTATTGCTTCAGTTTTTAAATGAGTTTGTTGGATTAGAGAAGGGGTTCTCAACCTCCCTTTTTTTTTTTTTTTTTTTTTTCCTCTCTTTTGTCCCATCCAAACAATAAGTGACGTAGGAAATGCACTTTAAATTTAAAAACAACAACAAAAACAATCCATTTTAGTACAAAATCATTTAACAATAATTTTATTCAAATTTTTCTTGTTTATTTTAAAACATAATGAATTTAAAGTGTAGGGAGTCTGTAGTGGCTTTGCCTGTGGGACTTATTGACCATTTAATCTAAATCCATGTTGCAAAAATTTGAAATAAAATTGCAAAAAAATTAGAATAAAATGCAAAAAAAAAATTGAGTGAAATATTAAAATGAAGGTAAATTGTAGTAAGTACTACTGATTGTTACAACTGGAGACTATAATTTTGCGGGTGTTGATGGGATAAAATTTCAAATTTTTCAAAAATGTCAAGTGACTGCTGTAGATTGCAATGAAAATTTCATACTGATGATGGAATTCTTCAGCACAGTTATTGTCTCAGATTGTGTGGATTGGATTGAATTTTGAATTTGAACTTTAAATTTTGGAAAAAAGAATTATAGAATTAAAATCTGGAACATTGTGTCATTATTCTGATTTGATGAAATTCTCCAGCGTTGTCATATTGGTAATATCATTATAATAGGGTGCTGTGGGATCAAATGTGTTTTTGTTTTTTTTTTTTTTTTTCATTCAAAATTTCCAAAGGGTTTGTAAGACAAAATATCATTTAAAAGGTAATTGGTTGTAGACTAATATGTATTAATTAAGTGATAATATTTAGGATAATAGCAGGAAAATTAGAAAAAAAACAAAAAAAACTTCATTTTTTAAAATTCATGTGTAGAAACTTCTGTGTAGCTCAAAAACTTTAGGGGCCTACAAAATAACTTAATATATCTGTTGATTGAGGAGAGTTATAGCTATCTTAGAGGTAAAAAATCTTTTGAAAAACCAAAAACCCAAGTTATTAAAAGAAAAAATATTGTGTGTGGTCAAATGGTTTTTGGTACTTTTTATTAATGATTTAAATTTATGCGACTTGGCTCCTTATAAAATTATCCTTGTTGTATTTTATATAATTCCTATTTGTTTTTTGTGGGGGGGGGGGCGTAGGGAAGTATATACTAAAAACAAGATAATAGTTCTAAGAAATAAAAATGTTCAAAAATGCCTTGTCATTGTGAAAAAGAGCATGTCCCCTATATGATCCATCAATTCTACAGGATATTGTTATATTAGAGAAAGAAAGTGGTTGCTCTACAAGCAGTGTTGCCGAAAGACCATAATGTTCTTATCAAACACCTCCCATGCCGTCCAACTACTTAATTTGCAATGTTCAAACCTGTGGAAAATCTTGAATAAGTAGTTTATAGAATCTCGCACGTTAACCGTAGACAGAGCTGTATTTCCATCTTTATTATCAAAACTTTCACAACAGTTTCATCCGTTATATGCTAGATGTATCTTTTCTGAAGGTGTTAGCTTTTAACCTAAGTGCTGTTGTGTTGTGTAGAAACCATTGATGAAACTTCAGGGACTCCATCTTCAAGTACAGATATTCATAATCCAGTTACTCCATGGAAAATACTTACAAATGCTATCGTTAATGTTCTCTTTAGAAGTTTGAAGAAACTAAAGCTGCCCAGAAAGAAACTGGAAGATAAAAGAGCAAGAGTGTTGAGGGAAGTCCTCACGAAAGGAAATGTGTTGCATTGACTGAAAATTGATCCAGAACATAAGACAAAGAAGCCTGAAGTCAATAATTCTATTAATCCTATTAAACTCTAACCCAAAGCTAAGAAAGAAACACAACATGAATTATTTGAAGAAATGAATCCAGACAGTGAAAGTGCTGATGATGTTAGCATAAGTCTTAATGGATGTGATAGACCAGAAGAAGCTGAAGTAAAAGATATGAAGATGTGAATTTTGTGATTGTTGTGTATGAAGTCTCATATTTTCCTGGCATAATAAAATAAATGTGACAACTATGACAGTTAGCTGCATACAAAAAGTTAGTCTTCATCTATAGAAAAGGCCAAAGCATAGTGATATGCACTCGTATCCCATAAGTGACATGGTAAAAATCATAAAGCCCCCTTCTTCCCAGTATCATGCTACAGGTGTGGCTATTGCAGTGTACCCGAAGTAGATAAATACTTGCGATAGGTGTAGGCCTAAAAAACTGGTGAATAGTGGCTACATAAGTTTAGAATAGGCCCTAGTTAGATTAAGAGACTAGAATGTATTTGAAAAGAGTTAATTAAGAAACAGACAGAAAAAAGTTGTTAGTTATGAAAAATTTATCATTTTTAAAACCCTTGTAAAAAATTACCCTCATCAACCGCATTTGCTGATCTGAAAGTCAAGATATAGATCTTCAATTTTAAATTTGATATGATTGAATTTTAGTTTGATTATGTCCCTTTAAAGTACTGAAGTAAAAGAAGTAAACTCTAAAGTGAAACTGGTTATGCTGAAAAAAAAAAATTCTTGTGACTTTCAGGCTTTTAAAAACATTGGAACAGGACTTATTTTGTAGCTTATTGTCAATAATGCTCGGATCCATATTTTAGTTGGGAGGGGGGGTTCATGATCATCCAAAGCCATGAAGTATCAAACTTACTTATTTACCAAACAAAATTTGATAAGGTTAGATCAAAATTGAATGAGAGGCAACCAAACTGCCTTTGGATGTATCGAATGATCTTTGTTAAATGCAGGTAACTACCAAACTTACCTCTTATCTACCAAACAATGGGCAACCATTGGATATAACAAATTTTCGGCTTTAACGACAACCCTCTTTTAGTTTGTTATTGTGACAGTTTACTGTATATTTAAAATGTAGATTTTGTCATTCACCGAATTAGGGTAGCTTCCCTTCATTTGTTGACTTTACCATCATAAAGTGGAAGATTGCTAATTTTTGAGAAATGCATTTGTATGTAACGATATATCACCCTTCTCAGTTCAAATTTGGCCTATCCTTGAGACTGACTGGGTTGGAGGCTTTTTCTCCATGTTTTATGTAAGCAAAGTGATGAAATATGGGACAGTGAAAGTCAAACAACTGATATAGTATTTGTGAAAATGATACTAATGATATGTAAATTACTTACATTCTTGTCTAACCCATTATGCCTTATTGCTATTTGATGTTTTCAGCCAAGCAGAGTCATTGTCTTCCACACTTTTTAAATACATTTCTCCAGTAGGATGATTCAATTTTTTAATATTCTAATAATTTTTAATGATCAACTGAAATTTATTGATTGAATCTTATCAACTTTCACTTGGTTACTGAAAACCAGAGATTTCTCAGACAATCAATTTTGAATGTTTAGGCTGACAAAGATAAAAAAAACAAAACTAATTTACTTTCTATGATATGCAGGGTGGCTGAAAAGAAACACCCTTTTTGAAATTGGTGATAGCTTTCTTGTTGATTGTAGTCAGACTAGCTTCACTTTGGACCATACCCTGGTAGAATTAGCCTGCTGTGTTAAGATACAATGTAAGCACCAGCATTGTCCACCAATTCTGATATTGGTGATATGTTGGCTATAATATAATATCAAGTCCGTTCTTTCAATTGATTCAGAGTTTGGTATGGTACATTACCTCCTTTACTCACCCCACAGGAAGAAGTCACAGGGCATAAATTCAGGGTTTTGTGCAGGCCATAATTTCTAATAAGGAGTTAATTCTCACCGATCTTGTACTTGTTAGCTTTGTAGTATCAAATTATATCTGAAAGGAGTTATGGAAGAAAATGTGTTAATGCTCATAAGATAAATTGCATATAGACTTTTAAAGTATAGAACAAATATAATGGTAGTATTTCATTCCCCCGAAATATGATTTATATTCTGACTACCAAAATAAAAATCTAAATTGTATTCCAACTATCATTTCTGTCCCAATTTTGTAATTTCAGATGATGGCTGGTATTATAATCAAGAAATTGATGATTCTTTGCATCAAGGTAAATAATTTTTTTTTTTTTTTTTTTTTTTTCTCCTTCATCTAGAAACCATGATTATACCATATATACTCGTTGATAAGTTGCACTTCCCTTTCTTTATTTTCATAATATTTTGGCTTGCATCATTTCAAACTGTACATGAGTGTACTACTACAGCTATAGAAATGTGCGTTCCACCAACGAAAACCGGTTTCTGCTCTACCGACATAAACCTTCCTTCATGAACATGCTAATCTTTATACTTGCCACGTACTGCCTCATCTATCATTTTTAATAAGTATTGGAATACCTTTATTATTGTTATTGTTGGTGTTGATGTAGTATGGTTATTTTATCATTGTATAAATTATGGAAAATTAGTATAAGCTGGAAAACACATTAGATTATTATAAGGCCTTGAACAGTGTGGTTTTGAACATCATGGAAACATTTGGAATGTATTAACCGCATCAATCAAGGTATACTTATAATTGATTCTCACCAAGCGTAGTCTTGTCTTGTCAACACTTTCTTTTGTTGATACACGAGAACTTTTGATCAGTCTCCGAACTATAGCAACAACTCAAGCGCATAACCTAATTTTGTGTCGTTTCTTAAAATGAATTGATTTTTGTGAAATCTTGAATCTCTCCCTTTCGATTTATGTAAATCTACATTTCTCAGCAAAATAGCTCTTCAAACCCAACTAAGCTAATTTTTTTATAATGGTGACCTGAATTAGAAAAGTTATATTTGCCAGCAAAAAAACTGTAGGTGAAAGTCAAGTCTGCTTATGTTATGGTAGCTTTGTGACATGTACAAGTTATGTTAGAGTGAGGCTTGGTAGGTACATTTCACATCCTTTTTTTTGAAAAATTTCCTAGTAAAAGATTGCAACATATACACAGTCTACTTACTGCTTTCCTAACCAGAGAATTAACAGCTCCTTTACTCTAATCTGACCAACTGGATATTGATTGTCCAAAACAGATGGGTATTGTAAGATCTTGACTCAAACTTATAGAGCTTCAACTTAACACACATAACTTTCTCATATGCTTTCTTGTTATGCTTAGGTATAATATTTGCTTAACGTTGTTGATAAAGCTGTATTAATATACTTCTGCAGTAAGCCAGAGTTAGGAGACAGAATCCTTTCTTTGTAATTGTTATGCTGGTCAAGCTTAATCTGTATCTATTACAAGGAGTATTGAGATTCTGTAATTAACACCAAGTTGTCTCTTCAGTAAACTTGTTTGTGTCTGTGCAGGTGTGACAGAGTCGGAGAAACATGCAGGCAAACAAATGTTGATGAGTGCCCACCATTTTGACATCCCCTTAGGAGCATTTGCCGGTGCCAAGAGTAAGTAAGCCCTTATCCCTGGACCGATTCCCCTCTCCCATTCCAGTTCATATAAAATACGGGAAGTAAAGAGAATGTAATTTAGAGCTTTTATGCTGAAGTTTGTGGTGATTTATTTGAATATTATAAGACTAGGGTTATTCATTTATTAGAGCAATTGTTATTGGTAATAAGTTATATCTTTGTTTTGCTTCTAGTTGCTCCCAGTTGCTTAAAGCCAAGGGAATGTAATTTGAAAAAGCTTTTTATACAAAGGTTTGTGGTGATAAATGAAAATATCGTAGGTTTTTTATTGATTAGAGCAATTGCTACTTGTTATAAATATTCGTTTAGCTAATGGTTACTTCCCTATGCCTTTAGTTACAAGAAGTAAAGGGATATAATTTGAATAAGCTTTTATGCAGAAATTTGTGGTGATTGAATAATTTAGGATTAAGGCATTTCATTGATTTTTTTTTTTTTTTTTTTTTTTTACTGGTTCTTGGTTTTGCTTCTCGTATTTTACCACGTCTCCCATTCCTCTATCCCTTTCACCACTGTTTCATTTCCAATATATTTCTTCTAATTTTCGTTTCTCTCATTTCTCTCATCCCTAACCTCATCCTCAGTTATCTCCTCCTCCCCTTCATTTTAGTCTCTTTCTCCGAGTGTGCCTCTCTTCACTCTTCATAAAATTATATTTTTTAGATTTATTCAGATAGGATTTCAATTCTTACTGCAGGTATCCTTCGCTTGTCAGAAATTTGCTTTATATAACTTTGCTTTAACTGAAGACCTCAAGCTATCATAGCTTTTAACTGTGTTTGCGAGCATCTGTACTTTATCTCGATTTATCTTATGCATCTGTTAGCAAGATATCCCTAGGTATTGGATAAACCTAAGAGAGCTCGAAAGGGTCTTATGCTTAGGATAAAACTGGTAGATATAAAAGATTATTTTTGGAGTCTATGAATCTTTAAAAAAATTTACCATATAAATTAATGGTAATTGCTTCTTTGCTTTATGCCATTTAGGCTTCCTAGGAACAAACTACTTTCTGATAGTGGGGACGGAGCTGTACTCTGTTTATTTACTTTACTACCTGTTCCTTTCTTGGCAAAAATAAGTCTAACTTCATTTGGGATCGGCAACTGTAGATCTTCTGGATTTTTAGTCTACAGTTTTGTTATACTTCAAAATAAGATTGTATACCTCCAAGATTTATAGCAAAAGTTTATCAATTTCAGCTTTCGGCTGCTTTTTTCTCATAAATTTATTCTTTCTATGATGACCTGTTATTTATGATGGACCTACGAGGTAGGCAGTCTGTCACCAAATCTTTCTTACTCTACCACTTCATGATGCAATCAATTGCAATTGTACATTCATCTGCTACCCTTATTACAAACCAAATTAAGGTCTCTTTTGTGGGTTACACCTGGGATAAAAATCTAGATGTGACATTAGCTTTCCAAAAATATACCTAATTTGAGTTGATAAAGCTAAGACTAATTTTCAAGAACTCAATCTCATATTTTAGATGCATATTCAAGAACAAAGTTTTTAATATTATTAACAGAAATGATTATTACAATATTATCACAATATGATAACCTATGATTCATTCCTTCCACTTGAAAGAATGTAGTACATTAATTTAATGTTTCACTTGGAATATTATTGCAATAACATTTTTTCTCTTTTTTGTTTTTTACCTTTCATGATAAGAATTTCTGTATACATATTTCATCATTGCTAGTCCATAATCTGTCACGTTGATGATTATAAGAGGATAAATAGAAATTTATCAGATGAAAAACTGATGTAATTTTTAACGGCTAATTTAGGGAGAGTTCAACCTTAATCCAACATGACTATGACATCATATCCAAATGATTATTGTCTTTAATCAGTATGTATCATGCTTTTTACTTACTAGCATATTAACCAATTTCTTCGTAGATGATATCTTCTTTTGCTTATTTCCTCTCATTGAAGGTATATATTTTGAAATAATGGTGACAGACTTGGCTCTAACTTCCTATGCTTAGTGCTTACCGATGCTGATGATGGCTGGTGTTACCTGGCAACAACTAGCTTAGTCTATGACTGCGACTGTCTGTCTGTCTGTCTATCAGCGTTAAAATGCTGGAATCGCTCAAAATTTTCATTAACAAATATAACTAAATAACCCATGCATAAGTACACTAAAGTAATATAGATAGTTTATCCAGCTACTTGCATAGCATCGGCATCCACTTACAGATGACTCCTTCACCCATACCATACCTCCTGATATGTTATTTATAACCACCAGCAAAAACATACATATAACAAATTTAACAAACCAAAAAGACTAAAGGAAAAACTCCCCCCACTTAGTAACTCTCACAAAAATGTCCTCGAGTCCCCAAACAGGATTCTAAAATATACATAATCGTTCATCTGAAAAGGCCAAAACAGGTCAGAAACATTAACATGTTTGTGTTGTGAATCTACAGTCTACTATATGTATAATTTTTCAACAAATCTTCGAAAATTTGCCGTTTGAAATATGTGGTAATTAAAAATGAGGAAAATCTCATGAAAGATATATATGAATGTCAGGTTCTTTTCAATACAAACTGTCAACGTTCATTTGGATCTCATCTCTGTTTTCTTTCAACAAAGTGAACTTATAAAAACAACTATCATTAACTGAGTAAGCAGGTTCAGAGCAAAAAGCCTTATGGACAATTGTCTTTCATGCTATATGTGAATTATGTAAGAAAAATGCATACCCGCAGAAAACAAGATCTGATTTTGCCACTGCATTAATATTTTTTCATATGTTTTCTATTGAATTATTCTTGTTCAGTGTTGAAGTTTTTACAATTATGTTAACAGTTTATGCGGATATATTATTCTTACTGGTCCTGTTTTCTTGAAGATGTAATTATAATTTTTTTTTTTTTACTTGTCATTTACAACTTCAAAGTCTTCACTAATTCTCGTATTTCTAGATTTTACACTTGTTCTGTTTTTATTATTAAATAAACAATGTAAAAAAAATAGTATTTAAATCAAGTTTTTTATACTAATCTGTTTTGCCTTTTGACTTTAAGTAATCTTAAATGAAACCATGTTGAAAAGAATTTAAAAAAAATTTTTTTTTAAAGTAAATAATGTCCTGTAATATTATACCCAGTGAGTGCAAACATTAAGTATTTTAGATTACAAAGAAACAGCAAGACAAAAAATGGATCCATGTATTGAAAAAATGAGTGGTGTTCTGTGCAAAGATTTCAGAGGGTTTTCAGGGTCATGTTTTTATGCTATCAAATGGTCAGTTGTGTACGTGGTTCTATAATAATGTATAACTGCAGACCACAGCCAGGAGATAGTCATCTGAATCCTGGGTTCATGATAGCAATCCCCCTTGTTTATTTCCTACAATAATCTATATAAAATAGAATATCATAAACTATATTTCAATATGTCAAATGCAAAAAAAACCCCAAAAAACTGATCATAAATTTTACAAAAAATCTGGATATGGATAACCTGCATCTAATGTTAATATTTATTTTCAAGTAATACAATAGCCAATTGATAGGATTTACTAAAACTTCCTATCGAGCATTTTTAAAGTAACTTTCATGATTTGGTGTAATACAAAGAAAGTTACTCAGAATGAAATTCTCTACGTAGATTTCATTAAAATTGGTTGAGTTTTACAAAAGTTGAGACAAAATTAAAATCATTGCGTTGTATAAAAACTTGGTGCTATCCAATGTGCCTGATAGTCATGTATTATTGTATTGAGACATTTAGGTTGTTCAGCACTTATACAAAGGAGAACTTAATTTAGATATTGATTCTTTTTTACAAAGATGTCAATTTCAGTTGTAAGTTTTACACCACAGAAATTCCCAGACACCTACACATCAAAAACTTTGAAAAGAAATGTAGATTTTGTCAGCTAATTATTTTCATAATAACCAAATTACAGCATTATTTATGTATGGATAAATTGAATAAATATATGTTTAGTATAAATATATAATTATATATAATTGTACAAAAAATAAATGGATACCTTGAATGGAATTTATTGTTGATATCCTATGATTTTTTATTTTTTTTTTTTTTAAATTTAAATTTTTATTGTAATCTTAAATTGATTACCCAACAGAATTGGGTAAAAAAACTAAAATAAAAACTTTTTTAAATTTTTTTTTTATAAGAGAAACATCAGATTTATTTATGTAAAATTTAGACACCTATTCGTGTTTAGTGAGGCACATCTGATCATACAGTTGTTGTAAGCTTTGCGTTACCCCTTTCCAGTCTTTCTTTCTGTCTGTTTCTGTCACACTAAAGCCAATAAAAAAGTGACCTTGACTTTATACTTTAATCACTATATAAGATGATATTCTCCCTTTGAAAAGCATGAGCTTATTGTGGAAAAAAAAATGAAATTATTTGCATTGACATGTTTTGTAAGAAAAATGTTTAATACTTTTTAATTTCTGTTATTTTTTCTTTCTATCAGTGTTCAACAATGACCTATGGTTAAAGAACCGTAAACAGTATTTGATGAATAAAAAATCGGAAACTTTTGAACCAATGAGCATGGCATTGTTTTACAGCTGGATTGCACTGGCTACACTTGCTGTCCTCGCAATCCTCACAGTATTCAGGCACAGACATAAGGTGGGTCTTCTGTTCTTGTCTCATGTGTTTACCAAATAATCTGGATCCAAGCATATTTAATTGCTTTGCCTAATATCAAATATGACCTTTGACTACTCAAGTTCAGAAACTTTGATAGCACTAGAAAAAAAACGTATTTCCTATTTGTGTTGTTTTTTATTCCTGTATACTCCTTGTGGAGCATAGGGCTGCTTTGTGATTTCAATTGCTGTAGGCTGTGGAATTGCGAGCCCTATGCTGAAGCTTTTTGCTATCACTGAAACTTCTTGGATAGATTGCCTTACTAAAAGGCTACAGCTGCCTGGCTATTTTACCCCTAGCTGGGGGTAGAAGTGGAGTCCTAAGGGTATTATTTGTGAAGTAAATGCTGACAGCTTTGGCTGAATCTTGAACTCTGTTAGCTGATACAGTTTTCCATGCTAGTAATCGTTACGTCTCTACCTACCTCTATTTTCTATTCAAAAAGATACATAAAACCTAAGAAAATGTAATTCTCATTCCATGAAGCACAAACTAAATACACTGCATACCTGTTATAACACGGCTTAGTATTACGTGATCTGGAGCAGAGACCCCAATTTTCTTAATGTTGAATTTGGCTCTCAAAATAATAGCTTATTACAAAAATAAAAACACCTTCTAAATAAAGTTATACCAAAAGTAAAAAGGAAGTGAATCAGATAAAAACGTTTCAGTAGTCAATAAACAACTCCTTGCCTTTTCTCTTTCATCTGTCTCTAAAAAGATTACTAATGTATTGTCATTTCTCTTGACCCACATTCACCTGATTTTCTTTTGTGTTATGCAAGACTAAATACGGTATATGTTTTTAAAAAAAAAAAAAGTTTGATATCATTTTAATTGCACAAACTTTTGATTGTAAATAAAAAATTGTTGGTTTATATCTTTATTTTGATTAGATGAACCTTAAGTTAAAACCATGTACATTTTTGTTCAGTGAAATAAGTTGAAATTTTGCCAATTAGGTAATATACTGATTTAGTGTAACATATACAATATTTGTTTCCCAAAACCCTTTTCTTTTTTTTTTTTTCTTTTTCCTACTCAGCTATTATGACTTGACTGTTGACCGAGAGCTTTAGAGAATTATTCTCGCAGACAATTATGATGCCTATTTATTGTCTAGTTATGCAATGATCCAACTGATCTTTTCTGGTTTCTCTTTTTACAGGTGACTGGCTATGTGTATGATCTTCGTCACTGGCACAATGGAGGTTATGTGGAAGAAGGACGACGATTGTTACATAATGCCTATGCTTAAGTGAATTCCATCTTTTATGTGTGACCTCCATGAGGCAGAGGGAGTGTGAGTGTCTTGGAAAAAGAGAGAGAGAGAGAGGTGCCTTCAGTGTCTACATTCCTTGCCTACCATCTTCTCCTATTTCTTCCAAACATGGGAAGGGACTGTATATATACGCACACACACTCACAATATATATATGTGTGTGTGTGTGTGTGCATGTGTGTGAAAACACGCTCAATGGACATCTATGTCCTATAATCTACTAACTATTCAGATGTGATTATGACAATTTTTTACTATGTAGGGTTTCTTCCAGGTCCAACGTCCACACCCTGGATGGATGAAAGAGATGGAAATCAGAGATATGATAGTTATTTCTTGAATTTTGACTTATTGTGGAAATATTTAATAACTTTTTTTTTTCTCCCTTTTTTTTTTTTTTTTTTTTTTCAACTATGATATTAGACTAAAAGTAAAACAATAAATTCTAAAATTAATAATTATTGACAACTAGTCTATGACCTATCGTTCCGATGATGATTGTCTACAACAGGTTCAACTGCTACTGATATTATAAGTGTGATAGATGTAGTAGGAAAGGAGAGTTGAGAAAAGAAAGTCAAGTAGTTTACTAAGTGGGTAGAAAGTGAGAGGGGACTAATGATTGTACTGATACTATTAGTGTGGAAGACATGGCTCTTATTATATATATGATTAGGATTCTTTGTATTTTTATTTGGCAATATATGATCACAAAAATTTTGCCATTACATGATTGTCCCACAACTTGAGATTTTTCTTTTGTAGCATTTGCTTGAAATAGAGAAAATAATTCAAATCTCAACCAGATTACAAATAACAAAAACAATAAGTAGCAAAATATTGAATTCAACTACTAGAAGTGATAAACAGCTTGAAAAATGGATAGATTTATTTTGTTTCAGTTCAAGTCTCATCTAGTTATTGTTGTGCTTTTAATATCCATCATAAGAACAGTAGTTTTAACTAAATTCAACATTTTAAAATTTCTAGTGTAAGGAATGAATTAACTGCACTATTCAACGTATACCTATATATGTAGACAACTAGATTATATTATATTATAGTTTGATGACACAACAGTATTTTTTAAGAAATTCTGTTTTTATTGTTTTGTCTATTGATATTTCTGTTTTGATTATTGACATCTATATAATAAGCGCCAAAGTTTGTATGTTTGAAACAATGTTGTCAATTCTCAATGAATCTTTACCAATTTTGGCAAGAAGGTCCAGATGCGTCCCAGAATAATGCTGGAGCAGAGAAAACCCCAGGTCCGGGCTCCCTTGGGATTAATATCTCATGTAATTAACTTTTTTTTTTTCTTTTTTTTTTTTAAATGGGCTTGGTCCTATAATAGTTCTCACATTTATACATGGATTTTTTTGAGTAAATGTAACAACTATTATCATAAGACAGAGGTAAAAGACCTTGCCTCAAAGAATCTTATATTTGGTGATGAGTGGAAAAAAGCATTTTACAACCAACTTGTGAGTTGCGCTTAGAGATGTTTCAGCAGGTCAGTTTGCAAAAGTTTTGTTCCAACTGTGCAATGGTCAATTACCAGTAGACACTGAGTGGAGATGTCATAATACCAAAAGATGGTGGACCAATCACAAACACATCCCAAGAAATACTATGAAGGGTTTATCCTAGCCTCTTACTTGCTTGGGCACTTGAAGCGGTTAGGTTCTGACGTCTGGGCACTTGAAAATTGCTAAGTTCCGACCCCCGGGCACTTGGATGATGCTAAATCCTAACATCTGGTCCATGAAGGATCCTAAATTACAACTCACACGAATTTGCTTAACCAGCAGGTATTCCCACCATGGGCAGGACCACACACACTCTCACTTACAGTTCAGCATTATTTTGTTGCTGATGCTGTTAAATTTTTCCTGGGCAATTCTGGGATTCCTTGCAAGTCATAAATGAATTGAAAACCTGTCGTTCAGAATTCCCTCCATTCTGTGAATTTGATTGATAAGTTGTTCAAATCATCAAGAATTGTTGGCTTATGTAAATCTGAGGAATATACCAGCTTGATCTGTTGTATGTTGGAGAGGATGAAAATAAAGAACCATAAAGAGAGTGGATATGAATGAGGGGGAAAATGAGGAATTGGTATGTTGGAAGAATTGGATTAAAGAACTGAGAGGAAGCATCTAAGGAATGAGTAGTGATCTAAGAAAGGGAGGTAATTAAGTGTCTCTCTGAAAAGGCGACCAATTTCTGGAGAAAGCAGTAGATAAAAAGAGGTGGGGATAGAGGAATGGTGGAAAGGTAGGTGAAAGAAGAAAGCCTATTTCTTTATGTATAATGCAAAAGGTGTTTTTTTTTGGTTTTTTTTCCCTTCCACTTAGATCATTAGGCTCTGTATCGATTAACAAGAAATGTATGTATAATTTCCACTTGAGACAAAATTCAAATCAACAGTGAAAATCAACTTTGAAATTCATACTATCTTCTGCATGTGAAGTGTTTAAGTTTCTCACAAGAGAAAGTACAATACAAGTTTATTATGTTCACTTGAAACTGGTGATACTGCTCTTATATATATATATATATATATATATCATTACCATATTTCCTGGTGTAGAAGATGCTTAGTTAGATAGGGTTTGTGATTTTTTTTTTTTTTTTTTTTGATCCATGCAAATATTAAACTACGTCCACTGTGCTGGTATTATGACTACAGGGTCGTATTCCAAAACTCAAAATCTGAAAGCTACTGAGCTCGGATGAGTTTCAGTAAATGGTAGTCCCTCAAATACCATTGTAAATCCTGCGTCTTATAGGCCAACAAATACTGTAATTTCTTCTTGAGTTTTTTTTTTTACGCTTTGGTCGGTTGACTTTTTGAAATATCATAGTACAAAAAAACCTTCGAATCATTATTAGACATAAGGAACGACTAGGGATTTTTAATGTGTGGAAACTTTTAAATATTGACTTTTAAAATTTGATATTAGACATTTTGATTTTTAATGAAAAAAAGGAAAAAACGTGTAGAAAATTTTCTTATGTATATTTTTTTTAATGGTTTTATCTCTCTGATTTTTCCATTTCTTTTTGCAGCTGCAAAATCCTTTCCAGATCTGTTGCCCCTCTCCTAACAATGTGTTGCAGACTCTCAATGTGCACACATACAGCATTCTTATACTTATTTAATCTTTTTGCATAACAAAATACCAGGCTGTGATATTTTCTGTCTCTGTATTAGTCCTTTTAATTTCTGTATTGCTTTATATTAACGATTCTTAATCTACATAAATCTGAATTTTTCTTATCTTGGAAGAAATACGGTACTTGAGATGTATTGTAAATTTTTTTGTGTGTATATATCAGGGTGTTAAATGATGAGTGGACACTGAATATGCCCATTCAAATTCGAGTCTTTTCAATTGAACTTTATGCTCTAAGAAAGGATTGACTGGACATTGTCTGAAATTTCTGAATGTTTTTTTTTTATTCACAATTTTGTAAAAAAATCATTGAAAAAAAAATGTCAAAACAGAAAATAGTTTCTATTTCTTTGTTCTTTGTTTTTGTATTAGCTTTAGTGTAATGGGGGGGGGGGAAACATGAAATAGATGCTGCAGGAAGTGAAGTTTCAGAAAGTACGAAATAGTTCAACTCTTGTGTTTTTTTTTCTCTCTCTTCTTTTCCCCTTCAATCTTTGTTTTAACCCTTTTTCTTTCTACAGATTTTGTGACTATTAAAGCATTGCAATGTCCAGACAGAAATTTATAATGTCCAGAATTGATAACAAAAGCCAACCACATTGATTAGACCTTGTCCAGAAATATCAGTCATTATTTCACTCTTTGTGTATGTAAATATATAATCATTGGAAAAAAAAATACTGTTTATTTTGTGGCTTGAAACTTGAATTTATCTATGTATCTATTTATTCATGTTGTATTTGTCAATTTGCAAACATGTTTATCAGGGCTGTTTTTTTTTTTTTTTTTTTTCTTTGAAAATCTTGATTTTATTTTTTAGCATATTGAAAATTCAAAGGGAAATGTAATCATGTATTTCTTGAACTAATTTAATGTTTTTTGAAATAAAGCTTTCTTGTATTTATTGGTATGTAACACAAATAATCAGTTTACATTCGTGAGTGTTTTCAACTATTTTTTTTTTTTCTCAATAAACAAGTTTGATATAGAAAAATTGGATTTTTATTGTAAACCCTTTAAAAACTTGATCATGGGTTCAGTTCTCAGTCGAAATAATTTATCCATAAGTATTCTTTACAACATTGTTACACTTGTAGATGAGAATCTTTTACATTTTTTTTTTTTTTTTTTCACTTATTTTTTGCTTGTCATCACATTTCATGAGTCAAATTTCATAAGAAAATTGCCCTGAGAGTACAAGAAAGGCAGCTTCTTTCATTTTCTTTTTGTGCACCTCTTGCAATAGTGGTTGCATGGCATTACACTTCTCTCACTTAAGGGGAAATGGCTATTCTGTAAATATAAACAGTATGGGTTGTGATGGTTGTAAACTTTTTCTTTCTTTTATTGATTACGTCCATAAAGAAACTATTCAAGTTTTTTATTGTATACCAACCATATCTTATCAGCTACTTCAAAATAATTGTATTCACATTTAATGTTTGAGATATGCGTGTGAGATAAGAGTTACCTCCCTTTGATTTTAGTGTGTGCTGAATGATCCAATTCTGTGCAAAACGTGTTCCATGTGCTTGCAAATGCATACCTTAATGGTAGAATCATATTGTGTTCAATGATAGAAAAAAATGCTTATTGAAGGTAGCGTGAAAAGTATTTCTCCATTTTTAAACTTTCTTGTATTTATTCATTTATTCAGTATCAAAAATTTACACTAAGTTTTATTGTACAATGATTAAGTTTTATTCATAAAACTATAGAGCACTGAGGAAATACCAAATATATTAGAGGTTGAAATTATTTATTAGAGTTAATGATGTGAATTTAAAAAAATTTTATCTAAAAAATTAAAAAAAGAAAAAATACTACTGTGCCCCCCCCCCCCCATCCAGGATAGTCATAATCAGTTGTGAATTGGGATACTTTTTGAAAGCTCGGAGCTACTAAACAAATTTTTACTACTTGCAACTCTTTGGGCTACTTTCAAAATAAGCTGGGCTAACCTTGGGTATTAAGCAGAAAAAAATCAGATTGATTATTTATGCATTTATAATGTAATATAATTTCCTTTTTTGACGTCGTTAAGATGATTTTTCTTATTCATATATTCCCTTTTTAAATTTTCTAATATAGGATTAATCCCTGATTGGATATTTTGTGAAAACTAGATACTCTTCATCCATGGAGACGTGGAGAGAGTACACAGCCATAATTATGCTCCATAAGTTATCCTATTGCATTTTTATTGAATCCATGGAGTGGTGTCTAACTATGATTTGAGAAATCTGTGTGTCTCTACATGTGTCAGCACAGTTAACTAACTCTACAGCTAACCATGTAAGCAGTTGATAATCACTTGTCGGACCGAGTTCCTGACATTGTTGTTTTGGTCAGCAGTTCTCCAGATGTATTGGTGGGGGTACTCAATTTAGAATAAAGAATCTCTTCTAAAATGGAATATATTTTGTATGGTAAGAAAGTGATGTCTCTTATTTGGAATAGAACTGGGTGAGGAGACAATCATTAAAAAAAAAAAAAAAAAATTTTGCTGCTAAATTTTTTTATTGAATTAGATTAAATTATAGTTATAAGCATTTTAAAAGCAAATATTTCTGTTCTTATAGTTCTTCATATCATCAATATCAACAGTGACTCATATTTTCAAGATTGAACTTCTTGGCAATTTTCATGAAACCGGGTGCATTTTTTTGAACAGGCATGTCTTCAAAGTATTGATAAAACCTTGAAAAAAAAATCATGTGGACTTATTTATGTATTTCTCTGAAAAGTGTATTGATAGGTAAAAAAAAAAAATATTGAGCTACTTACAAATTTGCTACTTGTAGTTCTTCAGCTTGTTACTTAAATCTATTCTGATCTGGTATCCTTATTCTCCTCTGTTTTAATTTAATTTAATGTAATTTAATTACTTGATACACGAGAGAGAGAGAGAGGACTTGGCCAAGCTTCTTGGAAAACTGCATAAATTTGGGGGTAATGGAGATAACCTAACTGAATGTCGAACTCTGTTATGTACTCGCACGCATTCAGTTGCTCATACTTTTTGTTAATAGTAGATGAATTACAAGTCAAAAAATAGAGTGCTACTTTTCAAATGCTGCTTTCATTACATGTATGTATGTATGTGTGTGTGCGTGCATGTACTCCAGTACATTATTCTAAGAAATGATTCAAGTTATTTTGAAAGCTAATAACCCAGCCATTCACCCATGAGAAAACATGATTTATCAAGAGCTACACCTTTTGGTTTTGAATTTTTTTTTTCTTTGTAAATTAAGACAATCAATTTCTACATAATTTTCTTCAATAAAAACATAAAATTGAAAAAAAATCTCATAATTCCCAATAGAGTCACTGGATCTCTACCAATTTATTGGATAATACAGAGAAGTGTAGATCAATTTTTTTTTTTTTTTTTTTTTTTTTTCCCCCCCTAAAAGAGATCTTGTGTTAGTAAAGTATGGGGTGTCACAGAAGTAATGCTAAATTTGTCTCAACAGTAATAACAGTTCTCAGGGAAGCGACTATTAAATGCAATGTTCAGCACACCAGTACATCAAAAAGTACTAATAAATTTTCAGATTAGCTAATTAATCTGGTGAGCCTGCTTCAAGTGGAATGGAAAAAAAAACAATTCTCACCCAATTAATTAGCAAGAGTCTTCAATTTTACCTGTAATTTAATTTTTTTAATTTTTTTTTTATTTATTCATTTTTTTTTTTTTTTTTTTTTTTTGCAGCTGATATATTAAGCTAGAATCTTCAATTTTACTTGTAGTTTTTGGCGTACTGAACATAAAATCACGTAGTTGCTTTCCTTGGAACTGGCATAACTGTTGGCATAGATTGGACTATTTTGACACTCTGCAGAGCTGTTTGATAATTTTCATTCCTACGTAAGCCCAAGTACAAATCAAAGAATCTTTGTTGAACAAGGCATACTCTTAAGTCTTTGAAATTTCTGCTTTAATTTTTTCTAATTTTTACGTCTGCAAGTCTCCTTGTAATTTTAAATTCAATCAAATTTCATTAATACTTTGCTAAGTATCATGTCCTTTCACCTTCTAAGATATGAATGCATTAGGTGTGAAAGATTCCAGCTTAAAACCAGTTTTCAACTGTATATTCAGTCTCTAGTTTTCAAAAGAGAGTATGGGAACTTTTACACTTTCTTACTATGTTGTAATATTTGATACTTAATCTCCTAAATAGTTCCCTTTTTAGCAATTTTATCAACTTGTACAAGAAAAATATAGATCTTTTTGTGATTATAAAAAGAAAAAAAGTTTGGAATTATTTATTTATTTACTTATTTATTTTTTTTTGTATTTACTTTTTTAAAATTTTGTTTTAATAACTGACTATTTCTCTTCAAAGCTCTGTTTTCTAAATTGTGTATATGTAGCCAATATTTATATTGAAACATTTTTTTTTTCTATTGGAATTAATAACATTAACTCTGGTAAATTATACTGCACAATATTTCATGATATTGATGCTGTAAAGTGTGTTTAATTAACCAAAAATGACTTTGATGTCAACACTTGTATTTAACAAACATTGGGGTAGTTACTCAGTATTCATCTGTTAAAATGGAGACAACTCCTGTTAGCCTTAAAAACTGATATATACTTTTTCAACAATAGAAAAAAAAACAACTTATCTTCCATATAAACCTTCAAATTTTCACTGTTAGAAACAGCACCTAAATAAGATGAATAAAAAGACTATTTCCATACAAACCTTGAATGATTCACACTCTCTCGTACTAAGTGTTTAAAATGGGGTTCACAAATAAAATTGATTGAATTTATTCAAAGCAATAGTATAGATTATTTATATATTAAGTTCTGTTTTTCTTTCATGAAGGAGGTAATCCTTAGTCCATTGTAAGGCTAACAGGAATTGGCTCCAGTTAATACATGGAAACTAGGAGTCTACAGACAATGGGGAATCTTAAAAAAAAAAATTAAAAAAAAGGCAAATTAAAAAATTTTTTTTCAAAATTCTTATGTGGTAACATAATGCATCTATTTTTGACTGGGGGTTTAAATTCCTACCTATATTTTACATAACTGTAGGTGGGAAATGAGAATTTTTTTTTTTTTTTTTGTGTGTGTGTGTTATTAAACGTATGTACACGAAAAGAACAAAACAATGTAAATAATCTTTCTTTCTGAGAAATGAAATATTGGTTCATTTGCTATTTGCTGTTGTTCATCTGGAGCTAATTGGCTATGAATTTTACAATAAAGGGATGTATTTCTGGACTTGTCTTATTTGTCTTAGTCTGTAATAACATTCACTTTATATAAAGTAACATTAAATAACCACTTACAGGTACACTATCTTCCTGAAGGGTAGGACAGTTATTGTACCTAGAGTAGACAACTAAATCGCTTAGTACCATTAAGAGCTCTTTTATAAATTCCATTTTTGAAACAGGTCTGGTTAGAAACTGTCACCGAACCAACATATTTTGGCAGCATGCCATGTTGGTGATGAACTAAAAATTTGGAAAGAAAAGTGATCAATGTACGTGTAAATTCCCTCCTATTTTGTCGGGTAGTGATCACTTATCAAAAACAGGCGTGAATGGGGCCAGACAAACTAAGGAATCAACTTAGCATAAACTCGCATTGCAAATTGATAGCCCCCCCCCCCCCATTACCACCACCACTATCACTGTAAACTTATTGGGAAGAACAAATTTTTGTTGATTCAATGGGAAGTAATGGTTGAAAATTTCTGTCCTATAGCTCCTGTGGTGTAATGTTTATGTGTGATACACACATAGTCAGCTAAACCAACTTTGAAACTGATGAAACCCATGTTGACAGTTTCTAATATCTATGAGTGGCAGGGCACTGAGACATAACTTCAAGACCTGGTAAGGCACAGCAGAAGTAAATGAGATGACTCTTGTTGAACATGGAAATGGGAAAATAAACTTGGGTATACAGAATTTCAGATGAAAAATTGTTCTTACACCTAATATTGGAAGAACAAATTGGCTCACTTGTAAGAATTTAGAAGAGGAATTGATAAACTGGGCTCAAAAGGAAGGCGTGAATCCCACCCTCCCTCAACAATATTCCATTGCCAGCTTTTAACCAGTTTTAACTACTGTTTCATCACTAGCAGACAGGACTGCTGTCTTTGAGTTAAGCATCCTAAATTCAAGAACTTCTCAAGTATCGTCTTATGTTTGCATCATGAAAGCAAATGCAAAATATCTACTTGTATATGAATATTAAAAAGAACTGTTTTTGTGCCTTCAAGGTGTTAGTCCACTTGAGTCATTTAGTTTGAGAAAACTAATATCTGTTCATACAGATGGTTTTCATGAAAAAAGAAAATACTGGAGAATTTCTGTAATTTAGTATAACAAAATAATTTACCACTACTCCTATGAATTTTTGAATATTAAGAAAATTTTATGTAAACTTCATAATTTTAAAATCAGTTTAACTAACTATGAAAAAAATATTTCATAAGCTCTGTCATTTTTTTTTTTTTTTTCTTGAATCAAACTGAAGAAATTCCCATTTGAAATCATTTTTTTTTTTTTTTTTGTGTATATCAATCTATTGGAAGAAAAACGTTGAAAAATGACTTAGTGTATTTTGCAACTCCTCTGATACGAGAGAAAATAGGATGAAACTCTCCATACTTCCTAACTTGTCTGTGAGATAAACTTACTAACCATTGTTCTAGGGTTGAAGCCAGAATGAAAAAAAATGCTGCCTCTGCACGAATATTAATCAACGTAGTGTAGTAGCTTCATTTTAGGCATAATACCTGCACCCTGTATGCTGAGCTCTCTGTCACCGTAGACTTTACAAACCCATCTACCCCACCTCAACTCTTTGGACAGTCATACGAGATAATATAGAACAATACATCAGTTTGGCAATATCAAAGGTACAGACATGCAACCAACTGACATTGTCCGTTTCATACAAAAACAGATGTTACAGAACCAGCAGGACAGAAAAAAGATGTAATTTTTTATTTGAAAACAAAATAAAGGATTAGAACTTAAACTTACTCACTCTTTCTCACCCTCTAACTCTCTCATTCTAACCAAGCTTTTCCATGAACGCCTATTGCAGTTCTCCAGGTGACAAGCCATGCCTACATGGGAGATGTAGGCCTTTCTGTGAGAGACAGTCTGGTTGCCAGACAGTGTAATCACCTTGCAGTGCTTGCTTTCTTTCTTCTGCTTTTGATCTGTATTCAGTTCAAGTACAAGAGACTGCTTGGTAGACATTGTGATGCCATGTATTCCTTCCTGTTGCCTCTTCTGTCTACTGACAGGTTGATACTGCAGGAGAAGAGGGTCCCTTTTTAGGGAGTCCCTGTATGTCTGCTGGCCATGGGCTAGTTCTCCAAAAAAGAGAATTTCTGGCAGTCAATGATCCCCCATCTTGGTTATATATATATATATATATATATATATGGTTATATATATATATATATATATATATATATATATGGACTATTGACATATATATATATATATATGTATGGACTATTGACATATAAGGATTGATAAACCTTACCACCAAAAACTTCACTCCCGAGTCTGTCTCACTCTCTAAAGTACACATTATATATATATATATATATATATATCACATTTATATCATATTTTTCAGCAGTTCTCATGCTTTTTTTTTCATTTTGTTTTTCTCCAATAGAAAAATTGCTAACTCTCTTCTTATATTTAGGTGTGTGATTTAGTAAATATTGGTGTTTAACTTCAGAATAGTGATAAACTGAATCATAGTTATCAGCCTTCGTAAGGCTGGTCATAAACCTTCTGCTATTATCAATTTGATTATTTGATTATTATCAAACCACTTGGGATCAGTACAATGTTTGTGTATTGTACTATAAAAAGATTCACCAGACACCAGATTGTCAAAGATGTACAAAGACCAGGCCATCCCCACAGAATAATCTGTGGTAAACAATCTTGATAAATTCATTGAGAAAAGAAAATTATGATTGGAGTGATGAATATTTCACCCAGATCAATGTCCCAGCTGATCAAAAGTGATATCTAACTAAAATCGTTGAACTGGACACACGCTATCTCCAGCTCCGATAAAAATAGGAGAGCTGAGAATGGAAGGAAATAGTTGCTCCTGTAGTATGTAGGCAATGGTCAGAAAAATCTTTCACACAGATGAGAAGATTTCGAAAGTTAAAGAGTTTCCATCGCTAACATGAGAGACAAAGCTTATAGTTCCATGGAAGCTTTTGAGATCACTCACAAAGTGCAGTGAGGCCATCATCTCTCTTCAGTCAGGGTTTGGTGGGTTACGAGTTACAGAGGTGTCTCTCGGCTTCATTTTTGTGAGAAAGGAGTCAAAACAACTGTTCATGCGTATGTCAACGATTTTCTCGAGGTTCAAGTTGAATATTTTAATGAGACCATGTTTCATGGAAAGAATAGAGCATTCCAACAGGGTTCTGCTCCAGCTCACAAGACAAGAATGACTCAACTGTGGCCCAGCAACAATGTTTCAAGTCTGAGGATTGGCCCTCTAGAAGTTCAGATCTCAAATTTCAGATTACAAATTATAGTCAGAATTTGAAAGGATTGTCTGAAGGAAAGGCCAACCCCCCATTTGGAATGTCTTAAATGTTCTGTTGTGAAAACAGCCACCAATTTTCTAATTGCGTGTACTGCAATTGATGAATAGCCTAATCATTTGTAGCTGTGAGTATGGCTCAAAGGAAATCATTTTGAATAACTCATTGATTTTTGTTATACTTGAAACATGGTTAATTAATACTCTTACTTTGCTTTATTATTTACTTTTCCTTTTAATCAATGGATACATTTGTAATAGTATTTATGGCATTACTAGGGGTTTGTGTGTGTATATATATATATATATATATATATATATATATATATATATATATATATATATACTCTAGCTGATTGAGCCACCTGGATTCTAATGATAGACCGAGTTTGAAATATGAATGGTTTGTCATTGTGAGCGATGATGGTTGGAAGAGATTACCACAGCAGTAGGACCGTAGATGGTTGGTCTTACGTGCAGATTTTCCCTCCAGGCTGGGCAATGGATTATTAAGATGAATGCGTCTTGCTCAGGGCCAACCCCACTCTTCAAACCAAGGGTTAGCATCCTATGGTCTATTGAGGTGGTACTATATTGACTATGTATTTTGGCAGCAATCTTTCATTGATACATATTTGATAGAAAATGACAGACAAGTAACGTTTTCAGTTGACTTTTGTTATTTCTATACAAAGGAATGTATGCCTGGATCTAATGAATATAAATATTGTCCAAAAGTGTGTAAAAAGAAAAAAATCATTGATTACTTTTTTGGCCATACTGCTAGTCCTTAACACCTACAGTTTTTCAGTTTTGTTGAGTGTGCTATTTTTTTTTTTTCTAATTTTGATGCTGTTAAATTCGGCATTGGTCATTGGTGTGTTGTGACAACACCAAGCAAGCAAGGGAATTCTTCATTGGGCATTTGTATGTCAGTAACTGGAAGCATTAAAAATCCCTGTTCCTAAACCAAAGTAAATCTTCAGTTTTGGGATTCTTGATTTTGTAACGAGTGCATCTGGGATTTGTAGCTTTTTTTCTATTGCAAGTAATATTGTATAATATACATATATTATTTTACATTATAAATATTTGGTGTATGTTTATGGAAGTATCAGTGTCTAGTGACATATTTATGTATAATTATGTATTGTACCATGACCAGACAAATAGCAGGTTATCTCATAGAATAAAGTAGTTGCTGTACGTCCAACATACAAATTTGATATTTGTTTATTATAGGGGACAAAATCCCTTTAAGTGATCAATCATCATATATTTTTGGATAATATTTACTTTTGTTAGATCTGAACATGAGGTCATGTATATAAACAAGAAAAGTTGACTAAAAAATTAAAAACATTCTTTGAGCCTAGGATAGCACACTCTGATGACTGCTATTTACTATGTAATACAGAGTGTTCTAAAAAAAGCAGCTCACTAAAAAATAACAATACATTTGTTAATGCACTGTTTATTTTGGAACACCCCTGTATTAGGATTCATTCAAGCTACTTTAAAGAAGGAAAGTAGTGTTAGAAGCATCTGCCTTGTTCAGCTGGATTAACTCTTGATCATTACATTAGAAAAGATTAGGTGCAGTAATCTACCAGACCTACAATCATATCAGTCAAGATAACTAATCAGATAGTTACTGCATTTGTAAAAATAGGTTTTTCTAGTACATACTAGATAAATTATTAAGTTTTGCAAAAGGTTTAGATAAGGTAAAGTACATTAAAAAAAAATCTATTTTTCAACTTGACAAAGCTTCACAGAATAATGGCAATTTTTCCATATGATACTGTATTTCCTGATATTGAGAATGCTATGGCCTCAAGCAAGCTTCCAAATTTTGAAATTGTATTATTTTGAAAAAGATCAATAAATGAAAATAGAATAAGCTTATGAAAAAAATAATCTTCAGCCTGTAGAACACAGTGTAAAATTTCGAGACCTATTTTTTGGGGAAAATATAGTCTTCAATGATGGGGGGAAATGGTATTACCCATATTTGAGCTCTGGCCTAATTTGGCATAAGGGCACGTGTGGCATACCCAATTAGGGTTGATGATCTGTTGGACTAGCCGGCTCCCAGGTGATATATTTGAAGCTTGGCTTGGCCTGGTATAGGGCCATAATAGTGAGGCAACTTAACTGGTGAATATCAAATCCCATCTCTGGTGAATGGGTTAGCAAGAGGAGTTGGTTTACCATTGATCTACATAAGTGTAGGACAAACCCTCCATTAGACAAAACCTGCTCAGTTACAGTGCAAAGTACAAAACACAGCACAAATTCAAGTAATCTTTAACTTCCTAATTATTCTTACTTGAAAAAAGTGTTCACCTTGCCTCATTTTTTGAATGCACATTTTAAGGTGCCTTTAAGCATTGTGTTTAGACATTTGATATTCAAGAAAAATGAAAATAAGACTCAAAATAACATAGCGGCTTGACTTTTGAGATGTGACATCCTTTTTTTGGGTATCGTTTCTATCAGTTTGCTTTAATGTGAAGATATTCCGGCACAATGCATGGAAAATGGTCACAATCTCAAATTTCTTACACCCTAACTCACTAGATGTTAACAGTGCATAAATAAAGAGAAGTAAGAGAAATTGATATCTGTTTTGAATAAATTAAATTGTTATTATTTGTTCACTGTTTTTTACCCTTTCCTACATTATGCCCAGAAACTAAAAAATTTAGAATTTATTTTTTATTTTTGCACCATTTTTCAGTAATTGTTTGTAAAAGGTACATAAAGACAATTTTGCTATGATATGCAAGGGAGGTAATCAAAATAGACACAATACATGATTGACTGCTGTGGTTAATCTATTATGGAACAAATGAACAAATCTGAACACATGAAACAGTATTTTATTAAATTTAACAAGAAAGGTTTGGATTTAGGGGTTGCAGTAATCATAAGATTGTTTTTTCTTTCATATTTGTGACTTATAATTTTTTTCAATTATTTCAAATGTTCATTTCAGACTTATTAAATATTTTTCTCATATTCGCATTTTTATGTTGTTAATTGTAACGCTAACCGTCCGTTACATTCTTTGTTGTCGAATTTAGAAAAATAAAATTCATTTTTCTGTTTTCATTTGTTCAGTGATAATTCAACAGCAAAAGCAAATCCTGTTTGCTGAAGTTCTCTCTTTTGCAAAATAAATATAGTGTTTTAATTCACCTATTCCGGATGATTACCCAAAAGGTAGATTAATCATGTAAGCCGTATTTCGGTGAAAATGGCCAAAAATAAGTGCCCACTTTATCTTTTTAGTTGCATTGTAAACAGAACCTCTCCCGGGCTGAAACCATGAAAAATTCACTTATTTCAAATCGGAAAAATCCCCTGGGTACGCCAGCGTCTTTTAGATTGAAAAATTACTTGCGAGAATATCTCCTTTTTTTTTTCTTCAATGTTTACAAAATAAATATCTTTTAAAAATTGTTACCATTATATAATAAAGATTATTATTGCCAGTGTTCAATCAATATTTTACTGATCATGTACGAATGAGTTTCAGGGAAGGCAATCGCCACTCTCATTTAGTTGAGTTGTTGTGACGTAGACATGCGATCTGTCGAAAATTTATGAAGTGAGACAAAACGATTTAGATAAATTCAAAACAATGACAGTATGATTCACGCACATATTTTTTCGTCATGAATCATCGTATTTCTTCTTTTTTATTTTATTTTTAAAAATCTTACCTGTATGCTATTTATATCGAATGTACGAGGGTGAAAAATTTCCCACTTTCATTATTTTGAAAGCTTCATACCCTCAACAGCAAGTTTTTTTGTGTATCTCATTAAATTCACATGATAAGTAATAGTAGCAGCTCTGTGAAAACTTCGCTGAAAGAAGTCATGAAGAAAACTCATGTAAAAGATAGCTGGGGAAGACTGGATTCAGCTACCCTAACTTATGGCAATAATGTTCATTGATGCTGTGTTCTAATTGAATTTAAAAAAAAATGATTCCAGGCCGAAAATAAATAGTATATAATTACAGGAAAGAGCTGCAGCAGTCTCAAATTATTGCTTAAAAAAGGCTTCCATACTTTCAAATGTTTTTCAGAGCATAGCGACACGAACAGCGTCCGTTCACGTCGCTCAAAAGCTTCCTATTTCAGTTATAATTTACGTGTAAGAAATTCGCATTAAAATTAAAAGTCTAATAGTGAAAAGTAATGTGTAATTCCCATGAGCAGTGGTTGAGAAAAAGCCTAATATACATTGAACTCCGTGCCTCAATATGATTCACGATAGAGAAGATGAGGCTTAGTATAATTTGTAACTCCAAAAGATCATATAATCCGGGCGCCTCCGTGGCCCAATGGATAAGGCACCGGCCTCCTAAGCCGGGGATTGCGGGTTCGAGTCCCGTCGGAGGTATAATGTTATATTTTTTGATGATATTTTTTTCATGTCGTTCTATCTTCATTTTGAAAAAATATTTGTGGAAACTACAAAAAATATACTTTTCTTTCTTTACAATTTTTTCCTTCTTTTTTTTCCCTTCTACTTTTCTTCAAGTTTAAAAATCAATAACAATAAAGCTTAATTTTAGCATCTAGTAATTTTATGAAGTACGACAGCGCCACGCACATCGAATCTATGAGATGAATATCGATATTCAAACATTGATTGAAATCAGTGGTGGAAATAAGGTTGGGGTGCAGCATATAATCTTTCTAATTTTCCAGCTTTTTGTATGTTCAATGTATTGTCTACTGGTGGAGACATTATCACCGTATACCTAATTCTGAAACCCCAATCTTACCGTATACCTAGTTCCCAAAACCAATTTCTATTTCTGATCCTGTGATTGAAACTCAATCATTTCAACACTCCAAGGTCTTCAAAATGATTTTAAAAGTTTGAACGATATGAAATATAACTCTTGAAATTAGTTAATTTTGAATATTAATTGGTAGGGTAAAGTTTCTTTCCTCTTACATCTGAATGAATAACCTAACGTAAAAAACAGACTTAAGCTAAGCTTATAATATTGTGTTTCGTGTGGAGGGAGGAAAATTGTGTTCTTTAAATTTTCTTACTTGTCTGCAGGAAGGCATTGAAAATTCTACAGGCTTTTACCCCGGCTCGAACACTGATCACTGGCGGTATTAGGTGATTCACAAATACTCCAGTGCCTATCAATATAGGGTCACCTGACCCGCCTTAGACATACATATGTTACACTGATTCGGTGAAATTGTCCATTTTGCGAAATTTTATTTATTTATTTATTTATTTATTTATTTATTTATTTATTTATTTATTTATTTATTTATTTATTTATTTTACAAAACTTTGAAGAATAAATAGTTCTGATTCAATTTGAAAAGTTCTTCTAATCAAAAAAATCATTTATTTTTTACTATCAAAACTTTTTCTTTAACGATAATAAATAAGTAACTTGCAAAAATAGTTCTAATTTAATCAACAACGAAGTATACTTAATCAAAACAAGGATATGAACTATTTTTGGTTTATGTAATCAAACTCTTTTCTTCTTTCTTTTACAAAAAAAAAAGAAGTAAATTGCGCCAATTAGACAATTTTACTGATCCGTCGTAGCATGCTGGGCAACTACCTACATTTCCCCTTGTTCTTGTGTTAAATTATCGATCTCACATAATTAAAAAGAAGAGTGTAAATGATGTCTTATTTATCGTCTGTGTCTCTGAAATCATCACATTAAGACAGTCAACAACGTTGCTCCAATGTTTACGGCGTAGCCGTATTGCTGGGACGGATCTAGGATTTTGACCAGGGCGGGGGTGCAAATTTGTTTTCAGTCCATCTGTAGATAATGGATATGATTATTTCTATTTTTTAGGTTAATTCATGTTTACTTGCGATTGATTCGAAAGAAAAAAAGAAAAGAAAAAAAGATTTCCCTTTGTTCGAGCAGGAAAAGGATTTCCGGACCACTTAGACCATCCCTCTCTGGATACGCGCCTGGGTTTACATCATTTTTATTTTACTTTTCAAAGCTTCTTGGCTAAGTTCGACATAAACACAAAATAAATTAGAAGATTGTGTTGCGCCAATCTTCCAAATGACATGGGCTTTTCTTTGAAAGTTCACATGACAAATCGTGACTTATATACCGGTTAAAACGCCGATCCCAAGTGATTCAGCCTTCACTATAACAGTCAATCATTCATTACTCCTCAATCACAAGTCTGAAGCCTAACAAAAGAAGTCAATAATATAACTATGATTCACGAAATATCTGTCTGTATGTGACTGCGTAATTCAGGAACCACAAAACATATAACCATGAAATTTTTCTATGTTTACTAACGGGAACACACAGCATGTTTTTACCGTTTAGGTTTTTGAAATTTCCAAAAGATACAATAGCGTTGGGTCTGCGTTCGCGCTCAGCACAATATTAGAGATCTTACGTCTATCTTTTTCATTCATTTATGCTCATGACCGCCCGGGCAATATCTCAAAATGTTCACAATGAAATTCAATTAAATCTAGCAGAAGGATGGGCAATAGGCGACGGGAAAAGTGATTAAATCTTGAGGTGGATCCATGAAATTCACCCCCCCCCCCGGCGATGACGTTGGTAGAGGTATGCGCTCGCTGAGTACTTTTTTAGTTATTATTCTTAATTGTCAGATAGTTTACTTTTCTTTATTTGGCATAGCTTAGTAGATATTGAGAACAGTGGAAGACGGCGTGTCTGTGGTGAGTAGAGATGGGGAACGTTGTAAAAATAATATTGTTTATTAGCTATCAACGTTTCTTTCTTTTGTGTGTTCACTGCCATGTTATACTGTAAGGACGCTTGTATGACTTTTCAAGTACTTTGTACTGTTTTGTGGATTCAGCTGCCTGTCTCAAGATTCTAATAAAGTGAATATAATCAGCCCTGGATAAGGACAATTTTTATTGCACGTCGTTTGCAACTTTTACTTACACACACACACACGTACATACACTAATCTAACTAACCCATGATAGTCGATCTACTATACTGGGTTCTTCCTGGTATTTCTCGGGGCAATGGAGTTATTTGGCAGTGCTCATCTTCTCAAGTAACATGCAACAGTTTGTTCTGGGTTACATGGTACCAACAAGGAGTAATGGCCAAATGACATACTGGAAGAGGTGCATTTCCCAAGGGTATTGATGCGTATTGAACTCAAACTACTTCAAGTGGAATTTTAATACGCTTTGTTGATGTCAGAGTTAGTCTTCGTAGATTGGCCGTTGTAGTTATTTACAAAGCGTTGCTTAGTTTTGGCACGAGTATGGGGCGCTCAGTGAGGATCGAACTCACTATTCAGAATCAATGATTAGCAAGATCAGTTTGCAAACCATGACACCACGACGAGTACGTCCGCATTGTCCATTGTAAATTGGATTCGGAATTAATATTCAATTCTATGAAAAGTACAAATTCCTAATTTCTATTCCTGTTTGGAAATCACGAGGAATTCTTTAATTCATAAAATCTGGCTACTAGTATCCTCAGATTTATTGTTTTTATCAAAGATGTTTCAGTCACTGCACCCTTCGACATTCCCTCCGAATTCCAGCCTCTCTGTAGAAATTATGCTCATGGTTTTCAACAATCAGTACTTTTTTTCTAAGAGCCATCATTATACCGATACCATATTTGTAAAATTTGTAAAAGAAAATGAAAGGTTTAAAATATTATATCATGTGCACTGACTTGTTACGAAGCTGTAGCAACCAGCAGTGATTACCACACTACTAGATCACAAAGGATACAAACGTTTTACTACGCTTGAATACTTGGGAAGCGAATCAGAGTGACTGGGTGGAGGTCCGCCAAAAACGAATTCATATTTGAATTTCTTCAACCAAATAGGAAAAAAAAATCACATTTCTGGACCATTTAGATTGGGCTGTAATCCATTTCACGAAATCGTTCCTGAAGCTTTTGAATCTAAATGAATAGGCGACAGAAAGCCAATTCCGTCAGAGTACAATCAGATTCTGCAGAAAACCGTATCACTCGAAATTATATATTCTACCATACATACTCACGCAATTTACTTCTGCACAAACACATCGCAGTGTGTTTACTAACTTTTTCGCGGGAAAAGAACTTTTCTTCCATTGAGAAGACAATCCTCTGATTGATAATACCAGCCGACTATAATCTTGTTTAAACTATTTTCTTATCAATGAAAATAATACTTACACTATTACAAAACGTGATAATGTAGTGAAAGTGTTTATTAAAAAAAACAACATGCCTTTTAACCTTTTCATCATATTTATCAATTCACATTATCTTCTTGATTCCGTCTAAAGAAAAAAAAACCCTCGATTATAGCGCATTGAATGCTTTTGAGTATTTCATTCAATTTGATGCAACTTATTCCATTCAATGACTTTTCGACCTTCCTTGCTTCTTCAAACGGTTTACTACGAAGTGCTTTGGTGGAAAAAAATCAAGTAACTGGTTTCTCACACGCCAGTTATCTCAAACTAAATACTGCAGCTAAATGTGGGCTTCCACTTAATATCATGACAATTATTATTGATATTCAAAAAAGTGATCTTTCTTTATTGATTACTAGTTAATCTCCGTGAAAAAAGTAGAGAATAGTTATTAGGACCTTTCGTTAGCCGAATTGTCGTAAAGCGACTAAGCGATTACCATCAATTCAAAGAGCAATTTTTTAAACCGTTCCAAGACCCCAAAATGTTCGGGATGGTAGGTCGGGCTGAGTTATCGGACGTTATGGTGGTGGAACGTACAGACTATAATAGCTTGCCGTAAAAGAAGGTTAAACACTACTTTCGCTTCTAGACTTTTTTCGTAAAAGCGAAAGTGGCGTAAGGCAAAGTTTGGAAAGGCGGGGACAACCAGTGTTTGAATTCTATTGGATGATTTTTTAGGAAAGAAACTATAAATAAATAAAATTTTGAAGTGGTGTAAAAAATGAATAAATATGGTCAGAATAAATTCTATTCATGACATCACTTGCATTTTCCACTGGAAGAACATCTACAATAGAGTACAAAAGATAGAAATATCCACATTCTGAAGAATCTAGATGTTATTAATAAACCCATCAAAAGATAAAGAAAAGAAGCTTCTTAATGGTTCAAGGAGAGTACTGATGTCTATTTTCAAGTCTGTATACATAACGGTGTGGCCAGGAGCGCTAAAACACAAATAAATACACGCATATATGAAAAAAAGGTTAGAGCCCTTCACCATCACTGATGGCCACGGTTGTTCAACTCGTTACAGTTGAGGTGTTCATCGTTTTAAATGGTTGGATAAGATATTTTTATTAATAAAATTGTCCAAGGTTACGGTCATTAGTAGAAAATAGGAGTAATAGTCATTACTTTGTGATAGTAACTGATTGAGACTATCAGTTACTGATGTGGAAGTACCAAGATCACCAATGAAGGTGCGAAAATGATTAGCAATCTGTAGCGAATGAAATTTAGAATCAAAGAAAATAAAAAAAAACTGTAAATACATGTATTGCTCTTGTTTAAATAAACAATCAGTTATCGGCTGAGTCGATGTGATAACTTGACTAGAATACATGATAGGTCTGTGCGTATGTGAGACTGACGCAGGTGATGTTAGTAAGAGTTCACTCATAGGCTGGCACAACGCAGTGAAGTAGTTGTGGGTTAATGAAATGATTTAAGGGTTTGTTCAAGTCTGGAAGACCAGTGTAGAAATTGAGGGATTATGGAGCCCAGACGAAAGATAATACGGTCGACTACTGTAGAGTTATCTACGTGTGAGTCTATTACAGGTACTCTATCTCTTATCCAGAATTTGGCAAACCGATAAGCCTCGAGAAACGAACATTTTTTCCCATAGATGTCGCCTGATCACTAAAGCCTGTGTTAGTCGTCAAACATTACCCGATGCGACCTATATTCGTTTACTTTAACTGCACAGTACCAGGCATTGTTGAGCACAGCAGAAGCTATTATTCCGAAAACGAGTTTTGCACCCCCACCACCACGCAGTTATATCTCAGTGCTCCTACTGGTCAGACAAGCCTCTCCTGCTTACGCATATGTTGTTTATTCTTTTCGGTTAGTTTCTGTTGAGCTGCTGTGTTTTCAACAGCTGGCACATCCAAAACACGTCCATTTCTCGAGAAGACATCAACACTGAAATCTCAGCGAAACACACTTTGGGCATGCATTCCTGCAATGTCTTGACTGGTAGGTCACCGAGAGGAAATCCTTAATGTCGGAGAACCTGATTGATGCAAAATTGGTTGTCGTCATAAACAACAAGTCCACTGGTCCTAACACCGGGACGGATCTCGGTCGCATACTCATTCTCATTACAACTATCGTTGTCTGAAAGCAAGTAGTCTAGTCAGATTCTGTGTCAAGGCACGATCGTTTTGCTGGAGTTTGTGATAAGCTGGATTAATCCACTGTATTCTCCATGTAAGAGTCTCCATGTTGCCAGTCAACCTTTTAATCCCAGAGCTATTTTCTGCTCATAGATCTGCACCTTCAAGGCCTCGGTAGCAGCTTTCTCTTGTAAAATCTCAATTTTCGGCAATTCTGACTAGCTTTTACCTTCATCCCAACTTTCATTTGCTTTTCATCACAACTTTGAATCGGATCGTAATTGTACGACAACGATTTAACAGCACAATCGGGAAATAAAGAGCAAGTCTACGATGAAAGTCGAACTCAGCCCCTCTAGCCAGAGGGGGTCCAGTATACGCCTGTCCACTTTTATCCATTCAGCCACACGGACTTTATAATTAGACGTACACTTTAAACCTAACTCTTCACATCCGATATCCCATGCTTGTTGATGTTTACTATTGAGACCTGGTAGTATTTCTAATATAACAATATTTTTTATTCTGAAATTTAGGATGAAGGCAAAGCGCTAGTCAAAATTAATAATCATGTTGCGATGCTCCATTCAAGAATAAAATCGAAAAGATCTTCTCAAGTTGTTTTTAATCAGATTTTAAAGATGATATGTCTCTCCTGTTCTTGGTGGAGCTTCCTCAGAAGTGATGCCTCCCCTCCTTGCAGTCTTCAGAGGTGCTTTTGACTGAAATTTGTTTTTTGATTGCAATCAATGTGACGTCCTGTTGCGGTTCAACATGGGACTTGTAGAACGATGGTGAAATCTGGAACGGAGTCAAAGTCAATGTCATCAGAAGTTGATCAGGCATTTGCCCATATCCACCATTAGGTAGATATTTAGCAAGCTGGTGTTCGGTGACCACCAGGAATTATTACCTGGAGACAGTCCTTACTGCAGGTAGATGCTGCAAGAACCACCGATTGGAAAATGGGTCTTGGCTCCTGAAATTCCTCTCCAAAGACTCACCCGTAGCCGCCATCAAATCAGAGGCGCCCCTTTGTCCACGGATGTATTCAAAGACTGGGCATATTTGTCACTGAGAGCAATGTAGCTGAGTAGGCCAACAGCTCAAAGCAAAGTAGCGATAGTGTCATCTCGAATATCGATTTCCACATTCTGCAGCTTCAGGTTGTTGCATGGGTGATGTTGAAAGATCCTACCAATGGTGTTTCGATAGTGGACAAATGCTGCCGAGCTTTTAAAGGAACTGTTAAATCTGATTGACGTGAAGCTGGTGATGTGTGTCTTTTCTCTACAATTACAGAAAGTTGGCTATCATACATGACAGCCATTCTTCTGGTCATTATTGGGCTCCGAAACATCAGAAGTTGTTCGGATGCAGCGAGCTCGAGCCGACACAGAATTTCTAAGATTGGCAAAACCTTAGATATGCAGCCCTTCCAAAAACTCCATTAGGTCCAGCAATGGTAGATTCCACAATAGAAAGCCCCTTAACAAAACCGGCTAAGACATAACAGAAAATGAGCGGACAGTAAACAAAATGAAGTGGTGCGCTGTTCTCATCCAGATATTCTAATCTTGCCAAAGGCAGGTTCTGCCTGAACTTCTTCATATTTGCTGTTCAGTCAGATATCACACAAAGCAAAGTATGAAATAGAATAAATTTTAACGGGAACTAATTTTTAAAATAAGAGAGTCAGATTATTTTCTTTACACCCTGTCTGTCAAACAGACCTAAAGAAACATTGAATTTGTAAAATTGACTTTAAATCTCATTGAAACTATTAATATTCCAGCGTAAGTTATCGATAAAATTTGTACATTTACTTTTATCAAACATATCAGATTTGTAGTGAATCAGCTGATAAATTTTAGTATCTGATTCCGAATACACTCTTAGAACAAAAGTTCTGGTTAAGATTCGGTTTGTCGATATCAAGTAAAAAGAATTATGAAAAAGTACTTTCCTATGTAGTTTGAATTGCTTTGATTGAATCTGATATCTGTTTCTTAAGGACGTTTTTTTGATTTTGAGAAAAAGTAACTTTTTCAAGGAAAGCAAGTAAATTGGCTCTAAAGTGAGATCGATCTCCAATCTTAATGTAATGTAAAACTAAACCCTTACTGAGTCTTGGTTCAATTCACAATGTAATATCTGCTTAACTGGACCATTGCTTTGTGTCCATCAATGCAAATATGACCACTATTTTAGCGATGCATTTACATAGTAAATCGAACTCTCCCTCTTTTAGTAAATACAGGCGCCTATTTTAGTATTCACATCGCTCGGGTACTCTGAAAAACATAACTTTCGCTACAAAAAATCTCACTGACAAAAGGAGGAGTTGATCAAATGCTCGCTGAAAAAGTTGAGCAGGTGAAATTTGACCTGAAAAAATGTCGAGTTCGTGGAAATATCGGAGAATAAATTGTTTAGTTGGTGAAACTTCTGGAAAATAAAATGTCGAGTTGGTGAAACTATGGTACTCCCAGTCTACCGGTATTTTGGGCAAAAACTAGGCAGCGACGGTATTTTTCGCAATTTTCCTCAGGTCTTCATTTTCTACACCATTGGCCAGCGCAAGTAGGCTATGATAAATGAGCAATATTAATGAATGTTCAATTCTGAATATGATGTCTTTTTCTCATCTTTTGACTTAAATCTAACTTATATATATATATATATATATATATATATATATATAGAGAGAGAGAGAGAGAGAGAGAGAGGGAGAGAGGGAGGGGAGGGAGAGAGAGAGATGGATATATATCGTTTGTGTCCACGTAGGATAGCCGCTTCAACGGTCGCAGGTCCGATTCCTGCAGCAACTCCATTTTACGTGATACATTAATCGTGTAATGACGGGAGATCATTTATAAAACTGTTTTGATACAATATAACGCAATTTATAACCGTTCTGTCAGATCATAAATACCCATTTCGTAACACATAAGAGTTATGTCGAAAGAAACGAATAGACCGAAAATGAATGAGATGAGAATTCGGAGCTGTTGTGCTTATTTAGGATTTCACATCACCGGTGGCTGTTTAGCTCAATGGTAAGAGCAACATTACATTGAAGCGTCTACTCTACCGGTCCCAAGTTCAATTCCTGCAGCAGTCCCAGTTTATGTAATTGCTTATTCTATTCACATTGCCAAGGCCAACTGATACATTGATCGTGTGATGACAGGATATCATTCGAATAAGATTTTATATATTCACATACATATATACACCTTTTTAAATCTTCATTATCAATTTTTTTTAAAATTAAGGCGTAACCGAAACTGCTGCTGATAAATTGATGCCTCTTTCCGCATTATGTTGGCTTTGAATTTCGCAGGTAAATGAATGATTTCTAAGAAAACTTTTCGCTTTTTTCCCTAATAAATAACCCGATGATGGTCTATGCATTTGTGTACACCCCATCCTAAACGGTTGTGCCAGTGCACAGAATCTCAGGTAGGCCTGTGTATCGATTCCTAACACTTTAAGAATTGATTCTTCTCTCATGACCATCGGATTTTAATTGTTCCCATGTTTCATTTTGATTTGGGGTTTGAATCAGGGTTAGAAGTAGAGTTACGTTGTTTTTCCTCTTAGAAAAAAGTTGTTTCATTGTCAGATTAGCACGAGATTCCTTAAAAATATTGTCGAACTTGCATAATCACTGGGTAGAAGGAGAAACACACATCCATGATTACCTATGACGAAATGAAAGTAAGGTTGTGGCTTAGCATCATAACTATATTGTCAATAGAACCTCCTCCTACGAAACCTTCAAATATGCAATTTCTCAAACCGACAGATTTCAAGAATGTTTGAAGATCTAAGACAGTGATCCCCAACAGTGTCGTATGGTCCTTTGTATTGCAGGTTTGTTCGGATGCACAAAAACATTTTTGTCTCAGTAAAAAGCAATGAATAGCCCTTTGGTTCAATGTATAGAGGCTGGTTCCGACTATAAATTGTAAATTTTCAAATTCTCGCTCAGTCGATCTACAAATAACGTCAAACAAATAAAAAAGAAATAAGAGAATTGATGAAAAGTCTTTTAGTGGTACAAAATGTGAAAATTCTCGTAATTAGCGGATTAGTAGAACAAAAGAAGAAAAACAAGTTCTAAATTTGTTTCTTAAAAATAAATCTTTAAAGGTTTCTTCCAACTGTCAGTCTCATCAAAGGGTCACCATTGCTTTTTACAGACACTAAAATATTTTGGCAATTTTGTGCATCCGTAGCTCAGAGCATGCCCTTGATACAAAGCACCATACGCACCTGTTCCTCAACTCTATTGTGTCGAAGAGCACTTTCACGACTATCAGTAGTGTGGCAGACACCAAATGATACTATCTTTTTATCAATTCACTCGAGTAACAGATTGCAGATAAAAATTAATGACAATCGTCAGCTAAGTTAAATCACGTTTTAATCTTTGTATTTCTGAAACCTCTATTCAATTTTACGTTAAATATATGCAGATGAGTTATCCCTGAGATAAATTTCCATGTATATAACGCCAGTTACAGAGCTTAAAGAATATTCTTGCTGTACATATTCTAAAATTGGAACAATACAACTGTAGCGCCCTCTATACTTTTAGTTAGGATTTAAATACGAAAGCCTTCTTTTTGCTAGATATCGAAAACCTCACTTCCTGTGACTACCCCTATAAAACCCCTGGACGCACATAGTCCAATACTCATTAGCACCAGCACCCCTAGCTGGTTAAGCTTCTGGCCCCGGCACTTGTTGCCGGCTACTCTTTTTCTCCCTTTCCTTCTCCCTAAAATCGTTATCATTTCGCCGACCTCCCGACCGATCCGATCTTGACCATTTTCCCACCATGACGTATCTCTGGACTAACTTTGCCCATTTCACTTTACCGATATCGAGGCATCACATATATGCACACCTACACAGCTACGCCAACGTTTCCTCATCACGTCGGGGTCACCAGTTTTGGGGCTACTAGTTATATTAGCTTCCCCAAAATAAATTACCAGAATTTATCTTCTTAGATCTATTCTGATAATTCATTTTGGGGGGCTAATATAACTAGCACCCCCAAACAATTATCCTATCGCAAGGACATGTAACCAAAACTAAGAGGAGAAATCCATTTCATACACAGAAACAAACAGGAAAGAATCTCACTGTTCATCATACATAAAAGCTGAATAACCTGTCCCTAGGATGAGTATCTGAATTAGTAATTGGCAATAACTTATTATGCGTCTGGGTTGTATATTTTACACCTCTGAAATTATAGGCGTTCAGAGTGGAGCTAAACCATCATTTCTAATGTGCTTTTTTTGTTAGTCAGGTTCAGTCAACTTTCTAACTCTAGTACAGCCACAGCTATGGCTACCAACATTTCTATGGTTTCTAATTGGTACGAGAGTAGGTTTTTGCGTATTAGTCTTTAAAATTCTAAGGCAATATCAGGTCTGCATCCGCTCTTTTCAACAAGAATGATTTCCGTGTTTCTATACATCTCAATAATACTAAAAATGACTTCTAAATAGCCAAAATAGTGTATTTTAGCGAGTACTATAGAATCAAGGTGAACTTGCAGGAACAGTTTTGATCTTTCATTTGAAACAAAGGCCCCGTACAGGCCTTCCGCAGGGATTTGGTGGAAATTCCGGCAATTGTTTTAAATCGGTAAGGTTAAACATTACGCCGATATGAAAGTGGAAAGATTTTCACCGATGATCAAAAAACGTTATTTTCGATCTGAAAATGCCGTTTACTCTAAAGTCAATATGGTAGGTAGTTTTGGTTAGAGTTAATATGTAAAGTTAGTAGATAGTTTTGTTGGTAGATAAGAATGTAGGTTTGGGGTTGGGATTATTAGATAGGTCTAGGTTTACCAGGTAGGTAGGTCTGAGGTTCGTAAGCATGTTTAAAAATTATTATGTTGTTCACTGAGAAATGGCCACTAAGCGGCGAACGTCTTCATTTCTCATGTCCAGCGTCTGTCACAAAGAATATTCTTTATTCTCCGTGTTCTAAATGTCAGGATCGATATTAGCCTATCTGTGTGCATGTGCGCGTGTGTATGTGTGTGTGCGTGTGTACGTATTATCTTGTATGCATATATGTGCTTCTCCGTATACGAGTGAGTGTACGCGTTTGTAAGTAAGACGTTTCACTTCCCAAAAAACATTCAACAAAATAAATCTTTTGTCCAATATTTATGATATTCATAGGGATTGTTTGAAAGCACAAACAATGTAGTGAACACCGTTCCTACCAAAACATTGAACAAAAATGAAAAAAAAAATCAAACTACACTCCTCGATTAAATTTTATTACCGTAAAAGTGAACGGATACGGCTTAGCGAACTTCCCGCCAAAATCAAATCAGAATATTCTTAACCAATCAGAAAAAAGCAAATAATATTTTTCCGATCAATAAAAACCACATGTGCATGTTGCAAACAACTCTTTTATGGAACCATGTCTACTTGATAGTGCAACCAGAAAATCATTTTACCAGTACGCGTATTGTTTTTCCATGGGAAGCTACGCTACTCAAAAATGCACTTCACATACACCTATATTAGCATGTAATAGCTTTTTATTAAGCTTAATAACTATGCAGCAAAACAATGAATATTCTACGCACTATGTTGAATACAACAAAGAACATTTTACTCTCAAAAAGACAGTCCCACTTCCTAGACTATTTCAAAGGACAATCCCAGCAAGTTCCTTTCCGCGTTACATCAGTATCGATAAGATTGATTATTAAGAGCCAGACTTGATTATCTAGCAACAAAAACTTTCAAGATACTATACATAACTTGTATCAGAACACACTTAGAAAACGCAGTCCAAGCATAGAATCCATGCCTCAGAACCAAAAAAATGTACATGGAGCAGCAACGGAAATTGTCCCTGAATCCAAAAATCTCCCAAACGAAGATACACTTCATAGAAAAATTAGGGAGAAACGTTCCCAATAAAAGGTATAGATAATATCATAACTAAGAAGTTCTTTACAATGAACAGAAAAATCAGCAAAATAACGCCCCCCCCCAATCCCACCAGAATCTGGAACATAGTAGTACAGCAAGATCCAGATATACTATAAACCCTAACTGAGCTTTACTCTCTTCCCCTCTCTAAAGCTGAATAAAGAGTTACTTGCTTTAATCAGCTTTAAAGAGTGGAAGCCTTACGTGATTGAATGTGGCCAGCAGCAAAAGTATGACTGACTGCTGTCGCTGTGCGTTTAAGTTTTGCCGGAAAACATTTTCAAAGTTTTACTTTCTTCCTCTCCTTAAAGCTGACTGTTGATGTATCTGTATGTAAACTTTCTATGTCTGTGTGTAAGTTTTGTAGGATAAGTTTTACTCTCTAAGATAGTGACTGAAACGATGCTTAAAAATATAACTATTCTAAAATATCAATCTACTAGATTACAAAAATAGATAACAAAAAATCCCGTCATTTTTTTACAGCTACTATGTTAGTGATAGAATGAAGTTGTATTATCCAACTTAAATGCTGATTTTCTTCTTATCATTAGTAATTATTTCATCCCGACAACGTTGGATAACCCTGCTTTTTAGTAAAATTGATAGAAAAACAACAACAACAACAAAAAAAAAACAAAACAAAAAACGGCATGTTCTGAACGAATACTTGACGTTATTTGTAAATGCTGAATCATATTTGCCCAAGTGATTTTTCATTTTCTTTGTATTTCTGCTTATGCAGGCGATTTACGAAAGCGTAAAGACAAAAACCGCGCGAATACTCAAGACACGCGCTTGTGCATACACACACACACACATTTAGTCTTTGTGCATTGTCCTTTATAGTTATTCACTAAATGTTAGGATTAAGTATTAATTTTAGCATAGGATCAAACTCACCATTTAGTATTAAAATAGCAAATATACACACTTACACAGAGGCTTTTATATACGTACAGGTAAACGCATTTACACAGACACAGACACAGACACACACACATATATATATATATATATATATATATATATATATATATATATATATATATATATATATATATATATATATATATATATATACATATATATAGGGATAAATATGCACACATGCACACAAATAGCACTAATATATACCATATTTCCTGTCATATTGGATGCATTTTTCGCCCCCCCCCCCAAATCGGTACGCGTCTTATTCACTGATGGTTGGCTTAGTGACACCTAAACGCCCCTGTTTAACGCACCGGTGCCCTAATGACCCCAGTATGAAATATATATGATAATAAATCATTACGAATCGAAATATAAAAATATTAAATGAAATGAAAAACGATGACAAAAGCCAGAAGCATATTGATCGTTTTTATTTTTTTCCTAAATATTCCCCGCCAAATTATAGGTGCATGTCGTACGCCAGTGCATGTCGTACAGAGAGAAATACGATATACACTGATTTTATCATGGTGACACGCCCTAACCCCTCACACAAATCCACGGCCAACCAATTCAACCCGTGTTTAGGATCTGGTATTCTGGGGTTACTTGTCACTGCCCCTCTCCTTTTCGAGCAACATGGGACGGACTATGCATTATATCAACAGCATAGACTAATAGCTGATGACCTATTGGAAGAGGTGGATTTATGTATTTCCAGAGGACAGCCATCCTGATACTTCCATGAGAGATACCGACGCTATACAGTCTTTCAAATAAATTTGACCTTTTGGCAATCAACATGCACAAATTTGAACTATTCTGACTACAACGATTGACCCAAGGAATAAAAGGATTAGTTTCACACTGGACTTTTTGTGTTTCTATAAAGATAAGGACAGTGTCCGTTCTACAGGTGCATGTTTGTAAGGAGCCAGACTTTATGGAGCGGCCTATCATGATAGTCATGTAAAATGATACTCCGTCCATCGTACGAAACTGCAGCTTCGGAGTATTTCGGTTACTTCTCTTCGCTATTGTCATTTTAGATAATTTATACTTAAATTTAGATCAATAGCTAATTCAGATATTTAGCATCTAAATTTAGATTTATAATTTTAGATAAAAGATCCACAATCTGTACGTTTTAAATTCATTTTCATTAGAATTCTCCAGAGCTGCTGATACAAAACCCGATACTGCCCTGTGTACTGACTAATATACCTGGCTGATGTCATCTTCGAGCAATGGCCAGTAAAATAAGATGGTATCAAAATAACCCATCAGACAGATACCAACACTTTAAAAGTGGGGTGAAATGTATGGCACGATGCCCCAAGCTTAGGATAAGGGGCGCCCGCTGGCACTTTTCGAATGGGGATGAGGGACAAAAGTATATATTCTAATGGGTGGGGACACAACGGGTATTTATCTTTGTGGTAACCCTGTCATCAGCGGATAATACCATTCTTTTTATACAGAAGCATCAAGTTCGGCTTAGATAAAACACTTGTACTGCACCATTATCCTTTATTGATTATTATATAAGGTTTCACTTTCAAACCCCTCGCCCTTAGCGAGAAGGCCTGATCCGGGAGGCGGGGGTAAACAAATGCCCCGTTTACCCATGGCTTCAGATTTTTAGCCTGCTTGGCTTTTTAGCAACAACTAAGTGTGCATGGTTGGTTGTGCAATGTGCACTCAAAATACACAACACCTTTGGCGTTGGGTGATTACTTCAAGAACACTTGTGGTTCAGAAGCAAACACAAAACACCATCAAGCGAGGAGCTGCTGTCACTTCTCCACGCACGCAAACACACACACACACACACACACACACACACACACACACACACACACGAACAAAAACATTTATGCGCCAATTCTCTAGTACGTCGAGGAAATAAACAAATAAGCGAAATTGAATTTTTGAGCGGTGAATACTCGAAGGCCAGAACTTAAGTCAAGTGATTTTAACTGAAACAAACCTGAAAATCTGACCATAGACGAGCGAATTCTCTCTCTAGCACCAAAGAGGAGCTAGATATAGCCTCAAACGAGCTAAAACAGCGAACTCTGAGTCAGTCAGTGACGGCGATCGGTACTTTAGATCCTAGCAGATCTAAAAGTTAAAAAAAAAGAAGCGTCTGATACGGGGACCGAAAAGGTTTGAGTCGCGTGTACAGCCCGAGCCATTCACATTAGAAACTTGAAATTTCGCTCCCCAACTTCCCTTAATGGATATGAGGAATGTTTAAAGAATTCAGCTTGGTGGCTGAAATAAATGCATTTTTCAATCTAAAAATGTTCTATATGTACGTTGTACAGTCCTAACCGTCCATAGAAACTTGAAATTTCGCACATACACCCCACTCAATGAGTAATGAAAACAATTTTTCGTTGTTTTGAACATTCAGCCAAATGGCGGGAACAGTGTTTCTATGTATGCGTCGTGTGTACAGACTGCTCCAATGGAGTTAGAGAGGAGTTTGTCCCCGAAGCAGCCAGTCTTGTTCCTGGGTTAGGGTTAGGGTTAACCCTAACTTTAACCCTAACCCTCATCAGCAGAGTTGACAACGGAAACTACAGAACTTTTTACAGCCACGGGTTATTATAGCTTTAAGCTCCAACAATTCCAACTATAACCTTTGAGACGTCTTGGGGATCAGGAATTGACCCCCTACTCTACCCCATCAAGTACAATGGAGTTGCAACTAGGGGGAGAGGTTACTCCTGGGACAAGACATTAAGCTTATCTGGCCTCAGGAACCGAAGTCCAAGACTTGAAAAAACTTTCTTTTGCTCCTAGGGACACAAAAACGATTGACATTTCAGTTTTTAAACCACAGAACCTATACGAAATGATCCAACCCAGTTTTTCCCAGCATTAATCAGGCTACCAATCCCCTTTAAAGCATACATTTCATCAACGCACCGCTTGAGTCGGTAAAAAAATGATTCATGATAATCTTGCAATGTTATATCGAATGTGAGAGAGGCTTGAGAATCTGATTTTACTGTAAGTAATAGTAAGTTTTTTTTTCTTTGAACAGCTGTTGTAGAATCAGTTTTTCAGTCATATACCTTGATGTACATGACGTATTGAAATATATTCTTTGTCCCTTGCCCCATAACTACTTGTCTTCCAGCCCCCTTCGTGATCATTTGACTTTCAGTGTCTCTACTCTCTTTCAACACCCCAAGGGGGCGGTAGCACCCACTTTGGGAACCACTGATCTAAACAATTCCAGGATTTTATGAAAATTGAAATGTTAGGGATATGTCATTACCAGTTTCATGCTCAACATCATATGGAGAGAATCATATTCATTATCATGCCATAGAATCCATCAGAAAACTAAAATGGCAATAAGCTGGCCATACTGCAAGAATTCAGACAATCTATTGACATCATGACTCACATTGATTCTCAGAGGTTATGCAAAACTGGCCGGTTAAAAATAAGATGGCATGACGATTTGGACAAGTTCAGAAAGTATTTGCTCCGCGATGCACTGGATAGAGAGGACTGGCGAATATGTGCACTCTGCCTAGGATCAAAGTGTCAATCTCTGGTGCACTCATGGAATAGTGTTACACACTTTCTCTCTTATTCATATATATATATTGCATTATATGATCTACAAACTTATTAGAAATGATCTCCCGTTGTTACACGCTTCATATATCACTCAATTTCGACAACGAAGATAGAATAAACAATTGAAGAAAATGGGGCTGCTGCAGGAATTGAACCTACCATCGATAGAGTAGCCACTCTAATGTAGCGATGCACTTACCATTGCATCAAACAGCCACCGGTAATGCAAAGGCCAAATAGCTGCTTTTAATCCAAAATTCTCATCTCGTTTATTCTCAGTCTATTCGTCTCTTTCAACACGATAGTTATGTATCTAAGAAATGGACATATTTGGTCCGACATAATGAATCATAAACTGCATCATATTATATAGAAACTTATTTGAAATGATCACCCGTCGTTACATACTTCATATACCACTCAATTTAGACAAATATATTGATGCGCATTGCGTTTCATATAAGTGAAGTATTACTAATGTTGTTTAATCTATATTACAAAAAGCAATCCGTCCATCTGTCACATCTTTCAGGGTAGACTACTTCAACAAAGGGGAACAACTCTACATCTCGATCAGTTTTGAAGCGAACTATTAACTCCGTTCCAATATAATGGATGAAAATATTTTTTGTATCAGATTTTCCTCCATTCGTGATTATGACTCTGACCTATTTTATCTCAAACAAATGGCAATAAAGCCCACGGCCAGCAAGAATACGTCTAAGCATTTTAGTTGTTTCAAGTCTAATATAAGGTTGCTGCAAATATATTGGTGGTTATACTTATTTTAAACTTTGATGCTTATTTTTGAATAAGGTATTGTTTAACTATGCTCATGTAATATACCATTTTAAGGAGAGGATTTCGCTCTGTTCATTTAAGCTTAGTATTTCCTTCTCACTATTCATTCAGAGTAGATTTGAGCAGTTTTGTTGCATGATTTCAAAATAGGGCGTAAATCAGCGGAAACTGCTCTCTCAAGTATTTGGCCTAGGAAACGCCAACGAACGTACAGCTTAGTTCTAGAAATTTCAAGACGGAGATCTTGAAGATGAGAAGGGCTGAGGATGTCCAGTGGTTGACTACATCCAATTTAGGACCTTTATTGAAGCAGACCGACGCATAACAATCGGACATTTTGTAGAGGAACTAAACGTTGACCATTCAACAGTTGTTCAGCATTTGATTGGATCCGATTCGAAAAGCAAGAATGCTCGACGTAAAGATGCCGTAAGAACTGTACGAAAATCAGAAAATTCACCGTTACGAAGTCTGTGTTATTCTCCTTTTGCACAACAAAAATGATCCATTTCTTGATTGCATTGTGACATGTGACGAAAAATGGATTCTGTACAACAATTGACGGCGTTCTACGCAGTGGCTGGACAGAACGTTTCCCCAAAACAAACCTGCATCAAAAAAGATTATGGTCACTGTTTGGTGGTGGGCAAGTGGAATCATTCACTACGTTTCCTTGAATCCGGGCGTAAACATCACAAGTATTGCCAGAAAATCGACAAAAGAACTGCAACATTTACGTCAAATATAGGTCGATAGAGAAGAACCGATTCTTCTACATGAAAACGCACGACCACATGTCGTGCGAATGATCCCGCGAAAATTGGACGAACCAGGCTACGAAACACTACCCCAGCCAGATTACTCATCAGACCTCCCCCCGACCGATTACCATTTTTTCAAGCATTTTGACCACTTCCGGTAAGGGTAAGTCTTCAGCAACCAAGCAGCAGCTCAAAATGCCTTCGGAGAATTCATTGGTTTCAGAACCGCAGAATTTTATTTTTCGGTAATAAATAGACTTGTTTCTAATTGGCAAAAATAAGTAGATTCTGAAGGTTTTCATTTCATTAGATAACTTCTATTCAAAACCGATATATATATATATATATATATATATATATATATATATATATATATATATATATATATATATATATATGGCTTCAAAGTTGATGGTGAAAACTGCAATTATTTTTACACCAACCAAATACAAAATGAATGCAAGAATCTTAGTCAACATTACCTTGTCTTAACCTTTCAATTTACTGGACAACATACCGATAAAGAACACAGCTTTAGTTATACCGTTAGCAAAACAACAAGTATTTCCACTCATCTTATAATTTACCATCTGACTGTCCGTGATAGTTTACCACAAAAAAACGCACAACGTACACCAATCAAATTTTCTATGTGTACTACTGTGGACCTGGGGCAGGTTTTTAGCAAGTTAGCCTTTGAAAATAATCCCCATGAATATATTTTTTGGAGTGGGGATGTATGATTTTCAATGCAAATTCATGTTATTCTTGTTCCCGCTTTTCAGCTTGGAGGTCTGCTTACTGCTTACCTTTTGACATTCTCAGAGCGAATGGAAACTTCGTATCATTCATACAGAGGTGCTGAAAGTAAAAGGGGGAGATCTCGCCAACAATGGAGAGGGGCTGAGAGAAAAAGATGCGATGTTTTCCGAGATCTTGAAATAAACTCTAGAAGTCACAAAAACCGCACGACATAACCTCATGAAATTTTCTAAATAATTTTTCTAACAAATCAATTTTTGAAAATTAAACCCAAAGTTTGGTTTAGAGGAGGAGGTCTATTTACAACTTCAACAAATTCAAGCTGCGTCAAGCGATGTTTTTCCAAAATGACCTTTCAAGTCAAAAGCATCAGTTTTCAAAAACTAATGAAATTAAATACTATCTGATTTTTTGATGAGTTGATCATTCTATTCCACCCAAGGGTGCATATATTTCTCTAGTATGAATAATTCTTCTTTGAAAATATATATAATACCTGTTATATGTATTAATGTACACCATAGATAACTCATAATTTGAAGAAAATAAGAAAATACATCTACCTCCGACGGGACTCGAACCCGCAATCCCCGGCTTAGGAGGCCGGTGCCTTATCCATTGGGCCACGGAGGCTTACAATATCTATTAACATAATATTGTGATTAATAACGTAAGAATATTAAAAATCGAAACATTCAATTTTGAATTAAGAGAGAGACGCTGCACGACGAACGTCTTTACGTTTGTAAGCCAGATGTTTCACTTTTAAACAAAAACTTGATTTTCCAACAAGAAGTTCTTTCAATTATTCAATTCTTGTGATATCCACAGAAATTATTTGAAAGCACAGACAGATTCTTGATTAATTGATTAGAGCAACAGATGACTGGGACGCCAGAGGTTCTATTTCAAGGATAAAGTAAGTTAGGTCAGTTATCATGGGTTCAAATACCTGCCAATGGTGTAGCAAAGGTTTTCAGCACCACGGGACAAAGACAGCGCCCGGGTAAGTTGCCCTTTACTATATCCTATAGGAGGGCGTGGCAAGCACTATAGAAAAATACAGTGTCCCTTTACACCTGCGCTCAGAGGTGTTTTCTTCTCACCCCTCTTGCTACGTCTCTGATACCCTCTTACATCTTGTCTCATCCAGGTGGAAATCTGATATCTTATAACTGAGCAAATATCAAATAGAAACTCTGTCTTGCGCTAGGCGTTGACAGTCCAGCAGTCAAAAAGAATCGAACTCACAACCTAATGGTGGGCATGACTACTTTGCTCAAGGTTTGCCATTTGGTATTTTTCAAGACTAAAATTGATCAAATTTGGTATTGAACAAAGTTATCTGGTCCGAAGAATTTATAAAAGATAGTCGCTTATACACGAATGATATGATACGACATAGATATACATTTTCCCTGCAAGCTTAGTTTGATGATTGATTTCTATGTCATTTTATCATTTTGGTAGACCATTAAAACAATTGAATATGGTCCCAAGAACAAGACATCTATCGACTATGCCTGCTTGCCTTACCATTACTTTACAGAATTAGTAAGTTGTTTTAACTTTATGTTCTGAAACAAAGCGTTGTCAAACCTAATACAGAGAAATCTCAATTATCCGGACGAGACAGACGGAGAGTAATTAGTTCCGCTAATTGACTATTCGGATAACTGAAATCCTTATGATAGAATGAAGCCGTACTGAACACAATTACCTTCGAATTTTGTTCGGATAATCCGAATTTAGGATAAGTGATGTCTGGATAACCGAATTTTACCTGTATACAATCAGATAGGCTGGTCTAATTCATTGATGATGGAGCCATATTCAAAATGATTCATACAGCTGCTAACTTTGCATTGTAGTCTTTTCTCTCAGCCATTGAAGATGATGTTAAAAATTTGAAAAATAGCTTCAAATATTATTTATTTTCATTAGACGAAGTATTGTAAATCATTATACTAATTTTTTATACTACTATTTACCTCCACCTCAATTCCTTGTTGCTTTGTATTGTCTCCCTTTAGCATTAAATATATAAAACATGGTGATTGCAACCTTTTCCTCGTTAAATGGGAAACATTTTTGCATTAAATTTCCTTGCATTATGTGTGTCTGGGGAGACTTCAGAACGACATTTTCTCTTCACAAATTTTGAAAAATTTTTCGGTTATTTTTCGAATGAAACAAAATCAGATAACTTGACCAGTTAAAACTATATTTCATTAAATTTAACAATGCATATGTTGAGTTGAGTGCTTAGACTTTGGAGTAAAGTTATATATATATATTACAAAAGAAATGAAAAACAGTTCACGCCGTTCATATTTTGGTACTGAAGCTGAATTACCACATTAACCAAAACGCCGTGACAAAAGCAACAAAGATTAAGATACCAGTCTAGATATTGTATGGGAAATATTTTCTTCATATTTATCTACTAATGAAGCCATTCTTTGAATACAGTTACCGTATATTTCAGTCTTAATTCAATGGTTTTAGTTAATATCGATGTTACAAGATGACCTTGAGATTAGCAAATTATCTGTGATGAAGTTTAGATCAGTGATCAGTGAACAGCTGAAATGTCTGTTAAAATGTATGTGAAGTCAGAAACCACACAACTTTGGTAAGAAGTTTGTAGTTGAGTTGACTGATTGGCCTCTAGTTGTTAAGATCTCTCGGGTTCCCTTTCTTATGTAATAGCATTATGATTACAGTGTTTCAATCTTCTGTAACTTCACTGTCTTAGGCATAATTTGAGTAGGATGACTTGTTTCCTGATGATGAGTTTACCAGCTTTTCTGAGTTGGTCGATGGTGATATTTTTTCGTTTGTTTGATGGCTAGTTTCACCTCTACGGAATATCTTCTATGAATTCTTCAAACTAGTTACTCGCAATTTGTTTATCATGTTCGTTGTCTTGTGTCCCTCTTTTGGGAGAATAAAGGGTTTTGTAAGATTCTTGAGCGCGTTCGACAATTCAGTCTATCCGTTTTTAGTCTCCATTTTCTTCGAACACACTACTTAACTGCATTTTTCCTGTACTGAGCCCCCCCCCTTTATAGTTTTAAAGCCCCCACCTCTTTCGATGACTGCTGTTGACTATCTTCTTTTATCTTCTATTTGTCTCTTTTGGATGGTTTCGTTTAATGGGCTGCTTCAGTCTTTTCTCTTGTTGTTGTCTGCAGCTTGAAGTTTCTGCATTTTCCCATGAGATCCTCGGTTTCCCCTGAGAGTTTACGGATGGTTTGCTTGCTTTTTGGCTTAAGCATATCAGCGTCTTCTAACAGAGAAGTTATTTTGTCGTTGAGCTCGTTGATGTTCTCTTCGGGTTCGATGGGAATTTAATACCTGTTTTTCAATTCTAGCTTGAAAGATCTAATGAACTCTTTTTGTAAGTCAAGTGGTTACAGATTTGTGCAGAACATTTTCCTGCGCTCTTTCTTGGTACACATTTGAATTTTACATCATTCTGTGGTCACTTCATACGACGTTCTTGGTTTAATGATTGGGGCTCCTCCAAATCCATTTTCTATTGGGTTTCTTCTTGGAGAAGATATTCATGATATTTTTGTGCAACTTAGAACTATTCTAAAACTGCACACATCCACTCCTCTATTTGGTGCATATAGAAACACCTAAGTAACCGCCTCTATGGCCGAATGGATGATGCAAACAACAAAAAAAGATGAAGATGATCGTCCGAAAAATGGAAAAAAATTCAAATAAATAATCGTGATTTAATAACATTTAGTTTGTCTGGCCAGTAGGATATTTGTGACACTCAAGAGGAGCATATTGCTTAAAATACATGACTTATTGTAGATATAATCCTATACAATCTTCCCGAGAAGAAATGCCATCGTTAGCAATGAAAACAGCTTGTACAGGATAAGAAAAATTGATCATTGCACAATTCAAGAACTTTTTACTAAAATCTCAATTTTCCACAGGAATCGTAAATTTAAAATGTATATAAAAGTTCTATTGATTTAATTGCAATATAAGGACTAATATAAATATTCCCTACAAGTTGAAACATGTTTATGAATTCATGAATATTTTTGAATTTCTGTGAAACTATTTACTGATCAATACTAATAGTGAATTTGTTTCAGTTGAAGAGTCAATAGTTTGAAATGGTGGATCGGAGGTATTTTTATCAGCAAAATCCCCCCTTGAGTGAGAGAGTCAAGTTTCATTAACGGCAAACAAAGAAATTACACTGTTCATTGTATGAGTATAACTTGAGACGAATTGGTGTCAGACCATCTATACTAAGATATCCAAGGAGGATCAAACCTTCGCACAATTGCCACCAAGATTGGATGACCAGGCTGCATGACGATGTTGGAGGTTCTGCTTGGATGGGCTTTGATTTAGCACCGGGAAGCTTGATTCACGGTAGGTAAATGTTTGTAATCAATTGATATTTTTTAAATCTCCGATGTGGTTGTTGCACATGATCTTCGTCTTGCTGAAGTTCATGTGTAGGCCAACTTTCTTGCTCTCTTCATTTAATAAATCTATAATTAGTTGGAGGCCGTGAGAGTTCTCTGCAAAAAAAAAACAAACTAGATCACTACATCTACCTAGGACAACGAATCTCCATGAGACCCTCAAAAGAAGAAGAAATCAAGCAAAGAAACGCTCTAAATGACAGTGGGCTGGCCATGTTGCAAGAATGGCAGACAACTGACGGACATCGCGACTCACAACATGGATCCCACCAGATGACATGTGCAACTGAGGCCGGCAGAATATTGGTTGGAAAGACGAGCTAGACAAAATCAGAAAAGTTTGGCGAATCCTGGGGAAGGTCTATGGCCAACAACGGACGTTAAAAGAATGATGATGATGATGATGATGATGATGCTGCTGCATATTTGTTTTAATTTTGTTTCGATGTAATTTGTATCATTGTTTATTTTGCATAATTTGAATCACCACAAATCACAGTAGAAAGAAAAATCCACGAATATATTTTAAAACCCCACTGGAAGCGTCCATTGTTACAACCAGCCAGCAAAGAAAATCACACAGTTCATTATTAAAGTAGTTTACTTTGAAACCGACAAGGTTTCTCCAGTCAACTGCCGCTACTACTAAGCAGACAAAAATTGGTAAGGTTTGAACAATGACTTTCTATCGTATATGCACATGGGTACGTTACGTCTTGTCTCTTTTGCTACAAACAGATCCTTTCCTTTTTGCCTGGTTCGTCTATGGAATTACTAAGTACTTGCATTTTAAAAACATTTTGCTATTGACATAATAATGGAATTGGATGAAATTCGCACTTACCGAAACCGCTACAGCAGTGGCACTTCATTAGTGCACAGAATAATGATGATCACTGCACACTCTATAATGATCACTTCACATTTTAAAATGATCACTACATATTTTAGGATGATAATGCACATTTTAGAGTGATCACAACACATTTTAGAATGATCAATGCTCATTTCAAGATGATCACTAAACGTTTGTATAATGATCAATGTACATTTTAGGATGGCCACTACATGTTATAGCACGATCAATTCACATTTTAGGATAATAACTGCGCATTTTAAGGTGATCACCGCACATTTTACAATGATCACTCCACATTTTAAGATGATCAGTACCCATTTCAGGATGATCATTACACATTTTAGGACGACCACTGCATATTTTAGGATGATCGCTGCACGTTTTAAGATGATCAACGCATATCTAAAATGATCATTACACATTTTAGGGTGATCTCTGCACATCTTAAGATAATCACAACACATTTTAGGATAATCACAGTATACTTTAAGATCATCACTGAATATTTTAGGATGATTACTGCACATTTTAGTGCGATCAATACACATTTCAGATGATCACTGTACATTTCAGGATGGTCTCTAATCATTTTAGGATGATGTCTGCACATTTCAGGATGATCATTGCACGTCTTAGGATGATCACTACACATTTCAGGTAGAATACTACACATTTTTGGCACACAGCAAGCTTTTTCTATACCAGGAAGTACCCATTTTTTGCACATCAAGAACGCATTTTGTCATTTCTATTTTACGATGGAAATTTGGTGACTCTCAATCAATGGATATGTGTTGGTATATGCAGGGCAGGGTGGAAGTAGGTTCGTTGTTTTCATTTAGTCTTTTTGATTGAATGTTGATAAGACCTTTTTGACGGTTCTTAAAGGCATGGCGTTTTGAAAATAACTAAACTAAAAAAAATACCTTACGTATTGGACTATGAAATAAATCAATCACAAGGGTATTTGGACGACTGCAACTCATCCCAACCCAAAACTGTCCATATCGAGCGTCAGTAGACGGCTCCTAATCATAATACCAGCATAGTTGATGAAGTGTAATATGATATAGAGCTCATGGCCATTCTCCCAAGTTTACATACTTGAAAATTGGCATCAGTACTCCACTAGGACCCAAATGCTTTCTTTTCTGGGGGATGAGGGGAAGGCTGTTTAGGGCCTTATTTTGACGGTTATAGCTTATTAATGGTATCTAATTTCTATGCGTTTTTAGATGTTTTCCAGTGGAAAACGCTAGAGATATCACAAATAGAATTTATTCTGACCGTATTTATTCTTCGATGAAATTTGTTTTTACATGACTTCAAATTTTGAGGCTACGGTTGTTCAATTATTGACTATGATGTAGTGGTTTTTTTCCCCAAATCAAATGTCTTATTTTGACGGTTATGGCTTATTAATGGTATTAATGGTATACTGGCGTGTTATTTCTGCATCTTGCACTAATGGTATGCCCTCGTAAATATTTCATGTCTAATGATAAAAAACCGAAATTCAAATTAAGTAAGATGTTCTTTAGCAAAATCAGTAGATATTCAACAGACTTTACATCTTTTGAATAAAAATATCCTATACCTCCGACGGGACTCGAACCCGCAATCCCCGGCTTAGGAGGCCGGTGCCTTATCCATTGGGCCACGGAGGCTGTTGCATATATAATTCTATCAATATTTATCAAAGAAATAGAAGCAGGCATATAACGATATGTTAGAAGATGAAGGCTGATGAAGCTGCCCTATTTTTAGACTGGCTGCTCTTTTTGTCAACGAGCAACACATCAAATCTTGTCAGAACTCGTCAATGTTTGCTTTGGCCCGTTCGTGCTCAAAGATAAAAATGCATACCTATGAATATGATTATTTATTCATAAAATCTGCAATTTCACATTTGTTTTATATACAGTAACAACATAAAACTAATATGAACCAGTAATTAATTACCGCTATCCACAACAGACCGGTTTAATCAATGTTGCTAAGTTCAGGTTCATGTGTTCTGACATAAATATGTATCCTCACTTCACCCAGCTGAAACTGTTCAGTGCAGAAGCTTCTCAGTGCGTTGTGGAAATTTAAAAAACAAAAATATTTTTAGACACCCTCCCACCGAGTTTTTTTTTTTTATTGGGGGATTCAATTCAATTTTTTTTTTTTTTTCACTAGATTCTATCGATTTTTTACGTTCTATGTTGAATGCTCTCCGATCGTTTAAGTGAATTGCGTGGAGTCAGAACAAAGAAGTAGCTTTCGGCAAGATTTGAACTTGTATCTCATATCCCAGAAGTTGAACTATCATTGGAAGTCTTTTTTAACGCAACTTACTTTAACGGTCAGAAAGTATTCGATCGGAAACCCTATGGTTAAAAAAAAAAAAAAGAAAAATTACTGTGTAATCTATATTTTGTGGTAGACGAATAATTTTTTTCGGACAGCTGCAACTTGACAATGATTCCTCTAAGCTGACTTTTAGTGTCCAAATGATATTTCTTTGAGATTTCATAAAATCAAATGAAGGCAGGATTAATTGACTTGAAGAAATATTTACGCAAATATTTCTCAAAAAATACCTTTTTTCATTGATAGATTATTCATAAATTAATAAGTACCGAGAATTTCATTGAAATCCGATTATTAGTTGATTAGGGGTACATTTTTAAAACACAGGTGTGGTCTGCCCGTCGTTTTCTTGTCAGAAATGCAAGCACACGCTGCAGACGTGCCTATGATTTTGTTATCTTCTCTTTGGATTAGAAAAAAATCGAAAATCTCAATTATCCAAGGACCTAGTAGATCATCGGGGCACTACACAGAGTCCATAATGGCATTTTTCAACGCATTTAGGTTACTCGAAGATGTCCATCTCTTCACCTGTAACATATTGTACTTTGTTACACGGTAACAGTAGCAGGTTGTAATCACTGACCTGACTTGACATATTCGGAGAGGTAGATGCACGCCTATCCCAAGAGCACACCTACGAATAAAATGCGAACTATTTCAGTAGGAATTTGAACTTGTTTCACTAATTCCACCTTACACGCTCTTGACCGTTAAGTCAGCCCCATACCTCCTTCTTTAAATTTCAGGCTGATGTAAATGCGATAATGTACACTTACTGGACGTAGGAGGTTGGCAACTTATGTTCAAAACGACAAAGGTAGTAAAAGACATCGTTGTTTTTTTTTAATGTATCCACACATCTCTATTAGACGCTGCTCGATCGGTCTGTCGGTCCCATTTACGTTAAAAAACAAAAATAGGAAGGAAAGATGAGGTGTGATTCCATAAAAAGAAATATGATTCTATTAAAGGTTGTGTCATCATCAAAAAGGTGGGATGCATTTAAAAGAAAGCCTATTTCAATCAATTATTGAACCACCTGCTAATGATATCATAATAGGGAAGAAACCAAAAATGGTAAAAAAAAAATGCCATTTACGATTTTCATTGAAAATGATATTTGCAGAATATTTCATATCGCATTATTTTACAAGTATTGGGTAAATCACAGAAAAATATTTGTTCTTCCCTGACCTTAATCTTTTCCTCCTTCTTTTATTTCTACCACGGATGGTGAACACACCGTTGAACTTATAGTTCTTGTTTTTTCACGCATGAAAATGCATAAATTCAAGCTGAAGAAAATCAGATGCAATTACAAGTTTCAGGTAGTACCTCTTTGCGTATCGTGTGGTAACGTATGGAACAGAGCAGTCTACCAACCACGGTGGTAGATATCCGTTCATTCCAAGCTTTCATGAGCAGACTTGACCAGCTATTGGCTGGTAGAAAGTTTTGGTGACGCCAGTGTGTCACCAGAATCATCCGTGTCCACCAAGTCTTGTGAAAGTTGATCTGCTGCAGTAATCAATTGATGATTGATAAAGCCTTGGCGATAGTGCAGTTCGGTTGTAAACGGAGCAGTACAACTGCTTCATTTAGTGAGGTTAGTAAGGCAGGACACACAGCCACACATAGCTTTATCAGAAAATAAAACCGAACATAAAACAGGTTTGCTATGATCGAATCAGCAAGTATTTCAATTATTTAGAATATATCGAGGTGTGAAAAAACTACTACAATATACCCCCATCGTAGAACGCTTACCTTCGTCTGGATTCACGACACCTCTCTATCGTGGGCGTCACGGAGCATATACTTTCTGAATTTGTCTAGTTCGTCTCTCAATCTCAGTTGCGTATGCGATCTCTGGTGAATCATGATGTCTACTGGTTGTCTGCCATTCTTGCAACATGACCAGTCTATTGCCATTTTAGTTTTCTAATGGATTCTATGTCTCGGACTCCTTCATTCATTTGTTTGCATATTCATTCGATACATTCAACACTTAACTATCTCTTAGCTTTCGTTTCAGTCTACATGACTTGATCTCATTCAAGTCAAAAATACAGTATATACCTCCGACGGGACTCGAACCCGCAATCCCCGGCTTAGGAGGCCGGTGCCTTATCCATTGGGCCACGGAGGCTTCCGTTAATATGCGTCTGAAAATATCAATATATAATTCAAACAGGCATATAGAAATACAACTAGAGGAGATGTTCTATTTTTAGACAGGCTACTTATTTCAACACATAATCTTGTCAGCGCACTCGCTCTTTTCAATTCCCCTTTCTTCACACTCAAGCACACACACACACACACACAAACTTGTGTACATAGCTTAGATTCTGACACAAGTTCGCAAAAGTAGGGCTCCTGGCATGGATCGAACCAACCAGCCAAGGTCAGCTAGCCTGTTATGTAACTATCGATCTTGGGCACTCAAGATAAAACCTTATGTTTATTAATCTGGTTTTCTGTTATAACGTTTGTGTGCACGCCTGACGGGAATTTTAAAAAAAGGGCAAGGAGCAACTATTAATATTATAGAGTTAACGACTGCAAGCAGCGGCGTATCTATTTTTATCAGATGACGATTTGTAGATCAGTGCTTCCCAAACTAGGGGTTGAGAACCCTTCAGGATCGGGTCAAGATCATTGGGTTTTCGCAGGAGTATTAAGATTGATTATTTAGCAACTTAACCCAGCTGTGAATCTACGGCATTTTATAAAGAAGGTAGATAGGAAGTAAAGAGCAATTTTCAGTGTAAATGATTTTTTTCTCTTCATTTTGTTGTTGTGTGCGAAGAAATATATTGAAGAACATACTTTCCTCTGTACCGTTACATTTGAAGTTATCTCTCCCCAGGTAACGCCAGGTACCTCTATTAATATGTATATAATCTTTGTAAGCTTAGCTTAGTTTGGCACATGGACACGGTGTTGGGATACTTTGCTATGATCGTTCTTTATAAACTAGCTCACTATCACTCAAAACCGGGTGCCTGATACATGATAATAACTCAACAAAACCAGCAAAGCAAATGAGACTGATGGTTGCTGTTTTATAAAATGAGTTGTGTACAGAAGATCAGTTTAATAGACAAACTCTAAAACGAGAGTTGGTGGTTGATTCTTTGGAATAATAGCCGCTCAAGTGTTGACCACGCTGAACAGAGTTAAACAACAAGATGATGATGATGATGATGATCAATACGTAGGTACACACATTTGGAGAAAGATTTTTGTTTTCTTTCACTCTTTTCTTTCTAAATATAATGTACTGACTGCTTTGCGTAGAATAAAATAAGAATAAGGATAAGGAAAATAGAATACCAACGGAAGAGTCAATGCCTGAGCGATTAATTGTGCGGTAAGAGGGATCGGTGAGTTGAGCTCAAATTCCGACTGAGACAGTTTGCGCTCACTTCATACTAAAGCCGGTCAGAACAAGACCAATCCCCCGTGTCTCTTGATAATCTTGGGAAGGGAGGTCAATGTCAAAAAACGGACTTCAGCGGCGACAAAAAAACACAAAAAAAACCTCACGGACCTGCTATAATCATCAAGAATGATGTTGTTTATATATTCCATCGTAACTATTGGAGTGGCATTCGATATTTGCCCGGGAAATGATTTTTATTTTTGAAATGAATTACTGTTCTATTACTATATATTGGTAATTGAGACTGTGTAGGGGTCTACGATGATACTGAGACGAGTACTGAAGATTTGAAGAGACTTGAGCGATGATCACCGGCCATCTACAGTGAACATTTTCCAGTGGTTTCGAAACTCCGGTAACTCAAGGAGGTCTTTTAAGAAGTAAATATTCTGGCGGACCCCAACTTTCCACGTTTAGTTTTTAGACTAATCAACGATTTAGCGGCCCTTAGAAACCATTTTTATCTCAAACTGATTACATATTCGAAATCTAGTATATGGTACATATCTGCGTATAATGATTGTTTTTGATAGCTCGGCGACGGATCATGTTGTTTCTCTGCCACAAGATTCGCGATGCCTGGTTCAGCGGGAACATTACTGCAGACCCCAAGAATTATTTGATCGATGGTTTGCATACCCCAGTTTCGAAACCATTATGTTACACGAATTAGAAATTCAAAGAAGGGATGAGACTGTACTGACCATAGCGTTACTAGGGTCTGCAAGGATGATGGTAGGGCGATTAGAGATTTGAAGAGACTTGCTGACGCACAGTTCTCAGCGATGACTGCCTGACATCTGGAGTGAACATGAAAATGCTTGAACAACAAGAACAAGAGAAATAACAACATCATTTTTAAGCAATTTTATTGGTTAGAAAAATTTCACTTTTTATTTGTTGAAGTTGACAAAACAGAATCTGTTTACTCAAAAATGTAAATTTTTATAAGTGATCGATACTTTTTTTATACAAAAATAAATATATGTATCAGTCATTTGTAAGTTTGAAATTTAATCGCCAATTAAAAAACAATAGAAATAAAGGGTTTTCAGGAGAAAACTAACAGCTTTTGATACAATTGAACAATTTCACTTTTACTTGGAATTGACAAAACAAAATTTGTGTTCTCAAAAATGTAAATTGTTTTAAGTGTTCGATGCTTTTTTTTATAGTCATGCACTTTTTGTGTTACTCAGTTATCATCTTCTTGCATGTTCATCATGGAACAACATTCCAGTTTATGCACTTAAACAGAGATTTTCAATCATTACATACATATGAATGGCCAATGGTGTGTTTTGAAAATAAGAAAAAACATCTCCAAAAAGTTACAGCTTTTTGAATTTTGAAAAGCCGGAAGAAGTCTCGCAAAATTATTTTAAATATGAATTTCCACTTAATAGATGATGGAGAATTCTTTTTTTAATCACCTTCGCAGGCCCCCCTCTGTCTGCCCGTCTGTATGTATGTCTGTCTGAGTCTCTGTCCTTGGGTCTGTCTGTCTCTGTCTCTGTCTCTATCTGTCTGTCTGTCTGTCTGTGTCTCTGTCCCTGTCTGTGTCTCTGTCCCTGTCTGTGTCTCTGTCTGTCTGTCTGTCTCTGTCTGTCTCTCTGTCCCTATCTCTGTCTGTCTGTCTCCGTCTCTCTGTCCCTATCTCTGTCTGTCTGTCTCCGTCTCTCTCTCTCTCTCTCTCAATGAAAAACGTAATCACAAACTGCTATTTCTCACGAACTATTTCGGTACATTGTCGTTATCAGTGCTCCATTCATTTCACCGATCCCCAAAATCGTTCCGTCTTTTGTGTCTTGAGACCCCCCCCCCACACACACACAAAAAGGTGCTATCAGTTACTATCAAATAGCAGAAACGTTTCCTAATCCCATTAAGGAGTATATTACAGAAGAATCCACAATCAATTGAGATTATAGACCGGTTCACTCCTCCGAACAAATATGGGGATTGGCAAATGGGGGAACAAAGTACACTAAGTACCGTTGAGATGACAAAGAAGAACTGACACTTCACTACGAAGATAAATAAAGCTTCGACAGTATTACAAAGGTTCGACAACAAAGTAAATTGTTTTAAGCGAAAAGCGAAATAAGGGAGTAAGGGAAAATAGCCGCTTTTGATTTGAAATCCAAACAAAAAGGATTTCTTCGAATAAGCATATTTGATGCATTGTCTTAGAAGCGTACCTATAGAAATGAATAGGCATCCAGTTTAAAATATACATAAAATGTAAAAATTGTTGTTGATAAGTTTAGGTTAGTTCAACACATGGCCAAATAGGGGGGTATATGGTCAGGAAGATTTTGTTGCTCTCAAAATCCTGGCTTTTTACTCGGGCTCGAAAATTGACCACTGGCACCAGTAGGAAATATGCAACGAACCTACCGTGAACACTATAGTCTCAAGTTGTTATTTACTACAGCTTACGAAGTTGGAAGAGGTATGTGTCTTAACTAATATTTGCCCGCTTGTCCACACAATATCTTCAAAAGTTATTGATGATATTCAACTAAGTTTTGGAAACTACGGAGAATTTGATTATATTTTGAGTTTCTATTTGGAGATGTTTTTTCATATATTAAATCAATAGTCCGAAATATGGGAAATCGAAAGACTGTTATCTCCCTGAATCGTATCCACGAACTAATTTCCATTAAGTTTTAGTGACAATGGCGTTGGCAGAAGTATGTGCTCTCCGTGTGCTTTCAAGTTGTTGTTATTTATATGAGTGACAAGAACGATGATGAAAATTATATGATTTTTCAAGTGTCAAAATATGACAGAAGTATAAAAAATATGTAATCTTTGAGAAAATAATCTCATTATATGAAAAATACAAGAGAATCTTTTGATATTTGTTCGTTTTGTCTGATTTGTTTGAATTTTTGAATCTGCTTTTGTTTTTGTTTTTTGAGATTAGCAAATCTTATAATTTATCATACGCCGTATCCCGACCTTTCGATGAACTAGACGCCGCAGATGACAGACATTTACGTCCACGATCGTATTCATCTATGGATTTATCGTGGATTTTATAATTCCCCGACTGTCATCTTGAAACGAGTTCAATGTCTTCAATTATCATTTTCCGTCCTTTTTCCTAAAATGACGCTTTGGTAACGAGCATAGGGAGAAAGAAAGAAAATAAGCAAGAAAGGAAGAAGGGAAGAAAGAAAACGAGAAAGAAAGATACAAGAAAGAAAGAGAACAAGAAAGAAAGATGCAAGAAAGAAAGAAAGCAAGCAACCAAGAAAGAAGTAAGAACTCAGCTTTGTACTCAAGCAATCCTATATTTAGCCTTATCTAAAATGTCTTTAAAATATTTCAACTAGTATATTCCAATGCAGAATTCATTTTTTGTTATGTTCCAATGAATTTCTCATGATTGCATTTTAGATTTGGGAATAAGAATACATATTGACGTAATAGAAATTCACACACAACCGTTGTAGGCCCTTGCCCAAGAATATCTTATTTTCGGCTCGAAGGCCGTATATTCCAAGGATTGGTTTTAACAGTAAGATTATTGAACTAAAAGCTGTTAAACAGGAAACATATGTTGAAATAAGCAATAATGGTGGCTCTAGCGAATTGTTTAAACAGGGCGTTTTTAAGTGTTCAATCCATCTTTTCGCAGCCGTAATAACACAGTAAAGACATTTTCTCGTGAACAAAAACACTGATGTACTTGCTTTTATGCTGATTATTGTTGTAATCAGCAATTCTTTTTAGAATAACCTTATGCATTTAACAGCAACGAGTTTTTTTTTCGGATGATATGCCTTTTTTGAAAAACTTTTTAATCCTGTTTATTTGTAGAAAAATAGTTGCTGTTTCCTCAATTCAAAAGACCAATATTTTTTCATCGATAAAACTACCTGAAATTGTTTCTTTCTATGCTGATCCAGAAGTCATTGTCCCATTCTCTCAACCAATAACATCGTTAGCTATTTTCAAGGTCAGATCAAAGATTTTATGTTAATCGAACGAGTGCGAATCAGGGAGTCCAATGTTCAAACCAAGGATAGTTCCTGATCATTACCACAAATTAACCCTGAAGGAATTCTAAAATAAACTGTCATTATATATGCCAATTCTGATGATAGTCATATGCACAGACACAACAATAATCAATATATATATATATATATATATATATATATATATATATATATATATATATATATATAAATTGCGTAATGTTATTTTGAAACTTTATTTAAAATGATTGATATTTCATTATTACACAGTGATGTATCATTCGGCCCAGACAGCGTAAATAGAATAAACAACTGAAAAAAAAGTGTTGCTGCAGGTATCGAACCTGCAACAGATAGGGTAGCCGCTTGTACCATTCCCCTCGTATTACCGGTGGCTGTTTGGCTCAATGGTAAAAGCAATGGTAAGAGCAACGCTGCAGTAGTCCTATTTTATTCAATTGTTTATTCTATTCACGTTGTCTAGGCCAAATGATACATTCACCGTGTAATGACGGGAGATCATTTTAAATAGAGTTTCAAAATGATATTATGCAATTTATAATTATTTCTGTCGCATCATGTATCCATTTCCTAATAATAATAATAATAATATATATATATATATATATATATATATATATATATATATATATATATATATATATATATATATTATTATTATTATTTTTAAGTTTGCAGCGATAAGAAGATAAAATGTATTTTATTGATTTTTAGCAGCAAAAAGTTGAGTCGCATTATATTCGAGGTTTGCATTGTTTTTCAATAAATACGGTAACAAATATGAAATGTTAAATTAATGTAATCAAACATTAAATTGATAGCTATTTCGTAATTGTGGCCCATTGAATGTCTTTTCAATCCATCCGTAATTTGCTCGTCAAAGTGTTTCCTGTGACTTTCTTTTTCACTTCGACTTTGTTATCCGTCCCCACCTACCTAATCTGATGGACCGACTGACAATACTTCACTTGTGAAATCTTGATTTATTTCATCTTTATAGCCTTAATTCATGCGTATGTCATTATCAATCTATAGAGGTATATCGGTTTGGAATAGCGTGACAGGCGAACAGACATTAGAACCAAAAAAGTGACCATGGTATTTATAAGTTTAGGTGGTCAATCCCCATGAAAAAGTTGACGATGTATTTGAATTTCTACGAGATCATATTTAGTAAAGAAAATAATCAACTTGTCTTAGTGGAAAAGTTCGTTGTTTGAAATGCCATAGACAGGCAGACAAACAAAGAGAAAAAGTCATACTGTTCATTATATATATATATATGTGTGTGTGTGTGTGTGTGTGTGTGTGTGTGTGTGTGATGTGTAAGATTGTGCGTGTCAATATATATATATATATATATATATTGGTATATAACCCCCTAAACGAGAGTGGAATATAATACATGGTCGAGTCTAAAGTGGGGGCACTTACACGTTCGTATGAGCGGTTCCAGACATTGTCGAGCTCACTTGGTACTTCTACAGGTAAGATAAATGTGTCTACTCCAAGTAATGTATCCGTACATCAATTTCTGATGTGTTTTATTTGTTTTCTGTCACGCTGAAAGAAACTAATGTATGGAATCTGGTGGAACAGTCACGATGTGAAGTCCGACGTAGACAATGGTAGCTCGATGTCATAGCAATAGGCCAAGTGTGCATTGATCATATGGTGTTGAAATTTAAAGCATTAAGTATGTCTGTTCGATTGTATACATTGGAGAAGGGGGACAATACATCGAAGCAGCTAACGGCCCAGACGGGCAGAATTTAGTTGGAAAAAAATTCTAACGATATGTTTTCTCTCTCTCTCTCTCTTTCTCTCTCTCTCTCTCTCTCTCTCTCTCTCTCTCTCTCTCTCTCTCTTTCTCACACACACACACAAACACATATATGTATATATATGTCCATAGGAGATCTTATTAGGAGTATTTTTTTGTTTTATTAAAATAACTTCGATTACGACAGGTCTTATTTTGAGCATATATATATATATATATATATATATATATATATATATATATATATATATATATATATATATATATATATATATATATACGTACATATACACACACATATATAAAGTGTGTGTGTATGTGTATGTATAGAGGAAGATATGCACACAAATATGAATGCTTGATCGTTTACATATCACTTTGATCTAAATTGGCATATATGTCTATACATAACAATCATAATTGGCTTTTATATATATATATAAGTGTGCGTACTAATATAATAAACAGATAATTGAAAATGTGGGCCTTTCTATTTGGATTTCGTGAATTTAAAATATTTTTTGTGATTATTATAATTGTTGAATTTTCAAGAAGAATTACAGGTATACCTTGGTTATTGGGGTTAATTCATCTCAAAATTTTCTGTATTATCCAAAATACGCACTATACATGTTATAATTCAATGTATTTTCCCAACTAATACTTAGATACATTTATTCCTTCTGTAATACATTAATCGTTCTACATTAAAACCTGCACTATTCAAAGTATTCCTATACAATAGATCTTACTTAGCAAACGTTATCGAGCTCCGATCTTGAAAAAAATAAAACAATGGAGATAGACAAGAATAGAAAAGTCCAATTTCCATCCAAACCAGTGGCACTCGAATCCCCAAATATACTTATATCCGCACAGCCGTAAAACTGTTCCTGGTTCCCGCAGCCGACACAACCTTTCTTGGTCACCGGGTCCACGCCCCAACTGTTTCCTTAAGGGAAAAAATCACAACAAAATTACAAATAGATGAATAAATAAATAAATACAAACAGGGTAACACTTAGAATATAATAATAATTAGAATTAATAATGTACCAGGAAAAAAATCAACACTAATAGCTACCAACCATTATTGTAATTATTAGCCCAGTTTATTTAAGATTTGCAATATTGGTTGTAAAATACCCATTGTTTTACTAAAGGTTATGCCTAGAGGTGGAAATCTAGTGCACGGAAGTATTGGAAAAGGAACTCAAATTAGTGTTAGGGACAACAAAGCCATATTTGATAGAATTAAAATTTATTAGTTATTCATGTAAAATAATTCATCACTTTACCTGCTAAATCATTTTGAAATCGTTTGTAATAATAATAATAATAATAATAATAATAATAATAATAATAATAATAATAATAACAATAATAATAATAATAAGACCGGACTTAGTAATAGTAGACAAAAAAAGGAAGGCCTGCCAAATAGTAGACGTTGCTGTGCCTGCAGACCATAGAGTAAAAAAGAAGGAGGGTGAAAAAAGGGAAAAATACCAGGACCTAGCAAGGGAGTTAAAGAAAATGTGGAACATGAAAACCAGGGTAGTACCAGTCATAGGAGCACTAGGAACTGTCCCCAGAACGCTGAGGGAGAGACTGGAGGAGATCGGGATTAGGGGGAGGATAGAGACCGTACAGACCACAGCACTACTGGGAACTGCACGGGTACTGAGGAAGGTGCTAGAGATATAAGTACTGCAACGAATTGTAGCTCTGTCATGATATGCGAAAGAGGGAGGGGACGTTAGCTGAAGACCTGAGGAGACTTATTGTCACTCAGCCCTCAGCGATAACCACTGGGCAACCGGTGTGAAACTGTAAATCGCAGAATTACTGCGACCTGCTAGTACTAGGAGAGGAGGGCTGGAGACTTGAGGAGACTTGCTGTCACTCAAACTCCAGCGGTTACCACCAGGCAACTGGTGTGAGATTCCAAATAATAATAATAATAATAATAATAATAAACGCCTTGCTGACCAAGTAAAGCAAATTCAAAAGAAGAAATGGTTGTCTGAGACTGAACTACTAGAGATCCGCATTAATGTAGAGAGAGATTCAGGTGACACATCTGAAAAATGCCCCCCCAGCACAACTAGTACCAATAACAAAACTAGAATAATCCCCCATGAGACCCCCACAGTAAGCTATGCACCAGAGGGTGATGACGAGGCACCAACGGAAGAAGAGAAAAGAAAAATACAAGCTTTGAAAGAGATCATGCGAGGAGAGAAAACAACACTCCCCTCCCTAAGAGACAAAGACAGAAAGAAAGTCGGAGAAGTGACCGAACAGGTCAACTGCCTCTTACAGCACATAGAAACAGACACCCTCCTAGAACTCAACAACCTAATTTATGCAGGGGCGAAAATGGTAGCACAAAGTTTCACAACACAAGATAGGAACCTGAGCAATAATAGGGAAGGGAAACCTAACTGGGAGAGAAGGTTACAAAGGCAGATCTCCCAACTACAGAGAGACGAAGTACTGCTTAGAAATACACCACACACAGACAGACCACGAGTAAGACTTTATAACAAATATAAGGTAGCGCAAAAAGGCATCGCAACTGTAGTCGAAGAGTTACACCAGAAAAGACTAGCTAAAGAGGCAAGACTAAAAAGATACAGACTAAGATCGGCCCAATACACACAAAACCGCACATTCCAAAACAATGAGAAAAAGTTTTACCAAGATTTAAATGGGGAAAGAAGGCAGGACATAAAACCAGATGCCACAGAGGCCAAGAACTATTGGAATAGCATATGGGGGCACCCAAAAAGACACAATGTAACACCGCAATGGCTAGGAAACATGAGAAAAGAACTAGAAGATATAGACAAGGGAGAACCAATAGTACTGAATGAGACCACATTGAAACATACTCTTAGGAAAGTAGCCAACTGGAAAGCACCGGGTCCCGACGGGATCCATGGGTATTGGTTCAAAAAGTTCACCACGTTACACGGTAGACTCACCCACCTACTCCAAAATTGTCTAAATGAAGGCAAAGCACCAGAATGGATGACTAAAGGCAGAACCACCCTCATCCAAAAAGACCTGGGGAAGGGGAACATAGCAAGCAACTATAGACCAATCACTTGCCTACCACTTATGTGGAAAATCCTGACCGGGCAAATAGCAGAGAGAATATACATGTCAATGGATAGAAGGGGGCTACTACCAGAAGAACAGAAAGGGTGTAGGATAGGAACCAAAGGGGCAAACGATTTACTCTACATAGACCAGATGATCTTAAAAGAAGTAAGGAAAAGGAGAAAGAATATCGCAATGGGATGGATAGATTACAAAAAGGCATACGATATGATTCCACATAGCTGGATACTCGAATGCCTTAGAATGTTCAAAATTAGCGAACCGGTGGTTAAATTCATTGGTAATTCGATGAAAAACTGGAAAGTAGATTTGACAGCCGCAGGGGACAAACTAGCTGAGGTAGGGATAAAAAGGGGAATCTTCCAAGGAGACTCGTTGTCCCCACTATTATTTGTTCTAACAATGATACCGCTTAACAGAATCCTGAGAAACAGCAAAGGATACCACTTCTCTAAAACAAAAGGTAAGGTCAACCACTTAATGTACATGGACGATATTAAATTGTTTGCAAAAAACAGGGGAGAGCTTGAGACTCTGTTCAACGAAGTAAGGGAATATAGTGAGGACATAGGAATGGAGTTTGGGATAGAAAAATGTGCAATCATGGTGATGCATAAAGGAAGGCTTTCAATGACTGAGGGAATTGAACTTCCGGACAACAACAAGATTAGGGCATTGACTGCACAAGACCGATACAAGTACCTAGGTGTCCTTGAATGTGACACGATAAAACGGGAAGAGATGAAGGAGAAAATTAAGAGAGAATACCTCAGAAGGATAAGGAAAATATTAGAAACCAAATTAAATAGCAGAAATCTAATAAAAGGAATGAACACCTGGGCTGTGTCAGTAATTAGGTATACAGGACCATTCCTAGGATGGACAAAGGAAGAGCTCCAATCAATGGATAGGCGAACAAGGAAACTTATGACGATGCATAAAGCATTACATCCTAGGGATGATACAGATAGGCTATACGTTAAGAGAAAAGAAGGTGGTAGGGGGCTCATCAGCATAGAAGATTGTGTCCAGAGAGCTAAAGTAGTCCTAGATAGATATGTGCAAACAAATAGTGAAGAAATCATAAAGAGCGCGAGGGATAGTGCGACAAACAATAAAGTAGAAAACAATGGAACAGTACAGCAAACTAGAAAAGAAAAGTGGGAAGGGAAAAAATTGTACGGCGAGTTTAAAAGACAGATAAAAGAAATAGCAGACGAGAAATCATGGACGTGGTTACGAAAGGGAAACCTTAAGAGAGAAACAGAATCGCTCATCATGGCAGCCCAAAACAAAAGCATAAGGACAAACTACATAAAAGCAAAAATCGACAGAACACAGACAAACAGCAAATGCCGCATGTGCGGTGAAAGAGATGAGACAGTAAACCACATAACTAGTGAATGTAGCCAACTCGCCCAGAAGGAGTATAAGCATAGACACGATAGAGTAGCAACGATGATACACTGGGAACTAAGTAAACAAATGGGATTCAACCATGGGGAAAAGTGGTATCAGCACAAGCCAGAGGCAGTTTTGGAGAATGACAACCACAAACTACTGTGGGACTTTGACATCCAAACTGACCACCTCATCCAGGCAAGAAGGCCGGACTTAGTAATAGTAGACAAAAAAAGGAGGGCCTGCCAAATAGTAGACGTTGCTGTACCTGCAGACCATAGAGTAAAAAAGAAGGAGGGTGAGAAAAGGGAAAAATACCAGGACCTAGCAAGGGAGTTAAAGAAAATGTGGAACATGAAAACCAGGGTAGTACCGGTCATAGTGGGCGCACTAGGAACTGTCCCCAAAACGCTGAGGGAGAGACTGGAGGAGATCGGGATTAGGGGGAGGATAGAGACCGTACAGACCACAGCACTGCTGGGCACTGGACGGATACTGAGGAAGGTGCTAGAGATATAAGGACTGCAACGAAGCGTAGCTCTATCATGATATGCGAAAGAGAGAGGAGACGTTAGCTGAAGACCTGGGGAGACTTATTGTCACTCAGCCTTCAGCGATAACCACTGGGCAACCGGTGTGAAACTGTAAATTGCAGAATTACTGCGATCTATGAGTACGAGGAGGGGAGGGCTGGAGACTTGAGGAGACTTGCTGTCACTCAAACTCCAGCGGTTACCACCAGGCAACTGGTGTGAGATTCCGAAATAATAATAATAATAATAATAATAATTGTTTTTTCAGTTCTCCCATTTTTCTGTACCTGGGAACAAAACTGTTCAAGAGAAATCACTCTGAAAGTGTGATATTACGGGGTAGTGAAAATATCATTCGATCTTTCGATATCTTATTTTTGTCACGTGCGAATAGAGACCTAGGAGACGTTGGAAGAGTGTGTGAGTGTGTGTGTACCTTGTTGAGAAATATGTGGGTTTATTGTCACATACCCCGTCAAAATCACTTTCTTATTGATATATTGATGAAAAAATTCGGTTCTGCTTGGATTTTATGTTGTTTAGAAATCTTTGAGCATCAATAACGTTGATGTTGTTCATTCGTTGTTGATGTAAACTATCGTACTACGGTATGCTTCATGTCATTTAGTGAGTTCTCTTTGTTAGCGAATAGGTCTGTTAGACAAAAATCCTAACCGTCGAACTTCGGTAGGCGCCCAACTGTGCATATTTTTACGATTAACTATAAGTGCTAAAATGCTATCCAAAAGTTCGGGGATCAGCGTGTGCGAACCGGATGTGGTACGGACTTTGGGCTTCCAATGACGCATGGACTTTGAGAAAACAGCTTGGATCACCGTATATGTATATCACTGGAGGTACCAGGCAAGAGTAAGCCTGGGCATTTCCTGGGCTCCCAGCAGCCCTACCTGAGCCTCACCCAAGCCTCGCTAAGGATTATAGTTTCTCAAAGCTGCAGATTAACAAAACTAATCTACAGAATTTCATGATGGCGGACAACAGTTAGGCACATTTGCCATGAAAAGGCAATATACTGAAAACATAAATCTGGAAGACATTTCCCTCGTTTCGCAGTAAAACACTGAAACTGGAGAATTGCCGTTGTGTTGACAGTGTTACTGCAACTCGTAAAAGACGTTGCCATCTATAGTGTCTCTTTCTTTTCATTGATTGTAACGTTGCAATTACATCGAGAAATGTCTTCGAATTTGATTTATTATATAAAACTCATATCATTACTTGTAAAAAAAACCTTTGCCCGTCCACATGGTTTTCTGACCGAACCTTGCCCGGACTGATATACAAGGGGACTGATTCGAAGAAGACAGTACTGAGGCAAGAAAACATTTTTCCATTATCAATTTCCCTGAACTTTTGTCTAGTACTTCGTGTGTTAATCAGAATTGCTCTAACCCTTCGTTTGGAAAAATAAATAAAGAAAGAAAGAAAAAAAAAACAAAAAAAAGAACAACAGAAAAGCTTACCGGCGTTGTATTTCCATCGGAACACACAGAAGTTACAGGCCAAGTTTTTTGGCAAATTCAATGGAACCACGATTGATTTTGATCCCCATTCTCCTTTCACGGGGAAATGGACAACGTCCGTGTCGACTACTTTGAGTGGGTGTCTCTCAAAACACTCCTCCGTTGCTTTCTCATCATATACCTTCTTGGGGCAAAGGCTGAACATAAACCAGCCCTTGTGATTAGCCGTCAAGTTAACACGAGCCTCCATAACCTGCCCCATGGTATAGTTGCGCACGATAATACCATTGGCATATTTACCACCAACCTCATTTTCGCGAGGTCCGTGGTACGGATCGCCACAAACGCCGCATTTTCCCCCATTCTCTTCATATTGTACCTAAAAAAATGATGATAATTGGTTGTATTAATAAAATGAAGAAGGTAAATTATTAGAAAAAAATATCGAATTTATCCGAGGCTAAATTGTAATTTTTCAATTTTTATCTGGGTTTCGAGGTGCATATTTACTCGCTTCCCCACAAGAACAAGATGTGACACAAGGATGTTTTAATGTGGGGTTCCGTACGGAAGGATTAAAAATTACCCCAGTCCCTGCAACTAGTGATGCAAAAGCGTCAGGGCAAGCCCAACCCTTGCCTTTTCAGTGCAACAGGAAAGTGCTGTGCAGGGGTTTACTGATACCCCGAGACTGAGTTATTTTTTGAGGTCACAGGACGAATCCTAGGCCCCTTGCGCTTAGTAATACCGAGCTTCAATCGGCCATCATCGGCCACTGTGTTGCAAAGGCGCAAAGCTACCAAAGAGTGTACAGATACTGCACTTGGATTACTGTATTGAGTTACAAGGTCTGTCAGGAAAGTGTCTTGCCATTCAATATCAACGAAGTGCGACGGTGCCTTGAGCTCCTTCAGCTATCTCGTTGCATTCTCCTTAATCTTATCCAGGATCTGAAATTACCGTTCAACGGTGATTCTGGATTTGGGAAAAGCCAGAAATCGCTTGGTGGCAAATTCTGGACAACATGGACCGTGGGCTGACAGACCTGAACAATGCATTGTTTTGCCCCCCTCCAAAAGCCTACACAAAACGCAATTACAACGGTCACATTATATACACGCTCAATACCGACTGAGTAACCTCATTTTAAGTTTGCACGCATGTGCAGAAAGGTCCCCTCTGATCGGTTGCTGAGTCGCATTAAAGCCACAAAACTGTTTCTCGAGATATTTAAAGTGGTCGATTCTTTTCTGGGTCGACCACTTATATATATATATACATATATATATATATATATATATATATATATATTTATATATATATATATATATATATATATTTATATATATATATATATATATATATATGTGTGTGTGTGTGTGTGTGTGTGTGTGTAGTATTGAACATCCACAAGCATGGTTACTTTTATCCTTCATGTTTTAAAATTGATTGATAAAAACCTCTCAATCGCTATCCCAAGCTCACTTTCTCTCCCTTTCTTTCTTTTCCCTTGTTCTTCTGCATATCTTCTTTTTTTTAACCTCTCTGTAAGTAAAGACAATTAGTTCTATTAGTTCTATTCTCTTTCACGCAGAAGCGCATCTCTCCACCATGTCGAGTGGTAATATCACATTCCTCATTTTGCAAGTCCCATTCAGAAGAGGAATCGACATAGTTTCATTGTTGATACAGGTGTTTTACGAGAGACAAAGAACATACTCATCCGCACACAGGATTAAAGCCAGTATTCATCCGCCTTAGCCACAATGAGGGCAACATGACGCAAGTTCGAGTTTCTAGCGGCGACTCACAGGCGTAAATTTTCCAGTTTCCACAGCACATCCCCTTTGGGACACCTTGGGCATCAAGTGATTGATCTTGACCTAACCCGTCCACGTGCAACGGGGATGAGCCACCCTGGAAATTGACTTTGTACCTTCGGGAGCCACAGGAACACTCTTTGCCGGGTACAGAGTTAAGAAAAGATTTTTTTTATTCATCGTTGTTTTTTGTTTTTTTTTTTGAATATATTACAGAGTATAGTTTCTCTCAAATAAACTATACAGAGTAGATATATTCTGAAAAATCGACAAAAATAAAATTTTACAGCAAAAATGTATAAAAGGGCAAATTATCGAAGAAATATTTTTAAAGAGTTTTTTTTAAGGCAAAAATTTCGATGATGCAATAATAGGCTGTAATTCAAGCAGGACCTCTCAGGGGAATTTTATCAGGGGTAAACAAATTTGTTCAGGGTCCCCGCCTATCTCCACTAGTAATCCTATTTCATCCTCTTCAATATATGATGCAAACATCTTCTGTGATCGTTGGATATTCTTGTGCCTCTCATGACTATCTGACCCCAGATATGATGCGCTTCCTCTCGTTGGCCTCACAAAAAATTAGAAAGCAATTCATTTCGAGTGTTCATAGTAACACAGTGATTTGTAGCAATATTAGATCCACGAAGACAAACCGATGAAGTCAATCATCATCATCATCATCATCATCATCATCATCATCCATCGTTGGACATAGACCTTCCCCAGGATTTGCCATACCTCTCATGGGCGCCCGAGCCAATATTTTCTGAACCTGTCCAGTTCGTCACGCCATCTCATATTCTGCCGGCCTCGGTTCCGTATTTGATCTCTGGGGATCCATGTGATGAGTTGTGATTTCCATCGGTTGTATGCCATTCTTGAAACATTACTGGCTCATTAGAGTTTTCTAATGGATTCTTTGATGTCTCGGACTCCTGTTTTACCCCTGATATTCTGTGCCGTCTTGTGGTCCCTCCACAGGACGTTGAGTACAATTCTCTCCCGTGAATGTTGTATGTTTCTCAGCTCCATAGGTGACCATTGGGTGGATGCTTAGGTTGTATACTCTTCTTTTCAGGACTAGTGGGATCTTCTCATTCTTGAAGGTTGAGCATGCTCCTCTCTACTGAAGGCTTGCCATCCTGGAGTGATTCTGTGTATGATTTCTTCTTTTGAAGATTTCATGGAGATTCGTTGTCCTAAGTAGATGTAGTGGTCTACTTTGCTCAGCTTTGGGTTTTCGATTTTGAACGTTGTACGTTTATTTCGGACGTGTTTGTTGTTCTTGACCATTGATTTGTTGAAGTTGATATGTAGGCCAACTTTCTTGCTCTCTTCGCTCAATTCGTCTATCATTAGTTGGAGGTCGTGGAGGTTCTCTGCAAAAGGGATGATGTCGTCTGCAAATCAGACGTTGCTTCGGTATCCAGCGTCTATTCTGATTCCTTTGTTTTCCCAGTCTAGGCCTCTAAAGATCATCTCTAGGCAGGTTGTAAAGGATTTAGGTGAGCTGGTGTCACCTTTTTTTTTTAGAGCTGAAAGGGCTCTAAGACTCTATGTAGCTCGACAACTCCTTTAAATAGAAACTGACGACTCTTCTACGTAGAGAGTAGCGACTCCTCTTCTGACGACTTTGTATAGAAATTGCCACAGGAAGATATTTGAGCACCCCAGCCCCCCAAAATGAGTCATTGGATGTTTAGGTGGTGGGAAGTACAAGAGACTCTGGTGTAGAAGAGAGAGAGGGAAGAGGAGGATACGCACCGTCTCTTTAACGGTTCTCAGCAAAGAATGCTGTTTTCGCTTTTCGCCCTTTTCCATAGAAGCAGAACGAACCGTCAAAAAGCTGCGGATACGTCAATTCGTCTAACATTCAGTGAGTAATGGCCTGACAATGGCTGTGGCTATACATCTCTCATTTCAACTTATTTGGCCCGTTCTCGATATCTGAAATAGACTTAGATGCGACTCAACACCCGAAGTGGCGTCACTCCTTTCTACTCAAGTTCACCTATAGCTGTGGATGGGTGGTGAAATGAATTCGTACCTTCCCCAAAGGCATTAGTGCGAAATGAACACGGACTGTCCCAACCGGAGTTTGAACTCGTCTCGCCTAGTCCATTTTCCGAGCCGTTATCCGCTCGTCCAGTTCGAAACCTCCACCACCTCCGTCAACCTCAATCGACAAAGCGTCTTCCCACCGTTGTTTTCAATGTCATGTTTACATTTCAAGAGACGCTTTTTGGTTGGATTAGGTTAATGCCATATTTATCCGTTGTTTATTTTACCACACCCCGTACGTAATGGTATTTCGATCCCATTGAAGCTCTATCTTCTGAAAGTTGATTTAGGACAGTGTGACGAATGAGTATATATCGGCCCACCTTCTAAATAAACGTAACAAGTCGCCAACAAAGTAATATTACCAGTATATATATATATATATATATATATATATATATATATATGTGTGTGTGTGTGTGTGTATGTGTGTATGTATGCGTGTGTGTGAGTGTGTATGTGTGTGTATAAGTGCAAGTACATATACGTATTTATATGTATATCAATGGGTTTGCATATATGTATATATATGTATGTATACATATGTACATATATGTGTATATGTATGTGCATATATATGTATATATGTACGTGCATATATATATATATATATATATATATGTGTGTGTGTGTGTGTGTGTGTATGTATGCGCGTGCAAATATGTGTATATATTCAAGAAATGGATATTTTGGTTCAACAGAATGAATTATAAGTTGGGTTATATTATATAGAAAGTTCTGAAATGATTTCCCGTCGTTACACGGTTAATATATCATTCAACTTAGACAAAGTAAATTATTCTAATTGATAATTATCAAATGATTAAAATGATTATGATTCATATATATATATATATATATATATATATATATATATATATATATATATATAGCCAACCCTATCCTTTAAACCAAGGGTACTGAATGAAACCACATTGAAACACACTTGAAAAAAAAATAGCCAACTGATCTTGGTTTGAGAAATTCACCACATTACGCGACGGGCTCATCCACCAACTTCAATATTGCGTAAATGAAGGTGAGGTCCCAGAATGGATGATCAGAGACAGAAACAATCTCATTCAAAACGATACTGATAAAGGGAACCAGGCAGCAATCATAGACCAATTACGTACCAATTGCTAATGTGGAAAATCTCGATCGGACAGATAGCGGAGAGAATATATATCCATGGAAAGAAGAGGACTATTGTCTGAAGAATAGAAAGGACACAAGAGAGAAACCAGATGGTCGTAAAAGAAGAAAGAAAAAGGAAGAAGAACGTTGCAATGGGATGGATAAACTACAAAAAAGCATACGACATGATTCCACACGGCTGGATACTCAAATGACTCGGAACGTTCAAGATCAGTAAACCAGTGGTGAAATTCATCGCCAACTCTATGAAAAACTGGAAAGTAGACTTGACATCTACAGGAGAAAACTTAGCTGAGGTAAGAACAAAAAGGGGAATCTTCTAAGGAAACTTTCTGTCCCCACTACTATTTGTTCTAACTATTATACTACACAACAGAATCCTGAAAAACAAAAAAAGACACCAATTCTCCAAAGCGAAGAGAAAAGTCGACCATTTAATGTACGTGGACAACATAAAACTATTTGCTAAGAACAGGGGAGAGTTCGAAAAGTTGTTCAACAAAGTGAAAGAATACAGTTCTTGGTCAAAGAGCTAAAAGCAAAATTGGACGAAACAAGAGAAATTAAGTTATAAACGCCAGTCTGGAAGTCAGACTGTTAATGCACTCATTCGATCTTTAATGCTTTTAAATGCCCTTCCTCTAGAAGCCCATCCGCTATAGAACACCCGTCTTTAGAAGTTCTTTCCTCTTAAAATAGCCCCATTTAACACTAACGTCGTAATAAAGAAGAATTTCATTCATGCAATTGACGCATGTTTGTATTTGTGCGTGGTAAATTAGAATTTCACGTTCTGCCAGCCAAATAATAACATGTCACTTGAGCGACATCAGATTCATTGAAAAAGTGTCGGAATACTTTGTAGAGTTTGTTTTAGGCATTTGCTAGGTATAAACGCATCTGACAAAAAAAAAAAAAAAAAATATGTTGAAAACGGACGCACCCAGCGAGACTCTTTGTTGATAAAAGAACATTTGAATTCAAAGAACAACGAATCAGGAAAAATTACGAAAACAGAATTCTAATGATGTGTCCGCGTACCAACGAACACTGCAATATGAGATATGCCAAAAAAAAGAATGAATGACAGGCAAAGTGAGTTATAGAGATATTGGACAAATGAGGGAAGCAAAAAAAAAAAAAAAGAAAAAAGGGAAGCAACCGTTTTAGACGAATGTGAGCAACTTGAAATCAATCAGCTAGTGAAGTTTTCACGGCCCTAGCAAGCCGGAAGTGAATATTATGAACTCTTCTTGTAAAACACGTGATCGTAGAACGGACGAAAACGAAGAAAGAAGAGGACGACCTCGCACTCAAGTCCCATGATCTGACCGTCACGACCATAGCTCGGTAATGGGTGGTCCGCAGCCCACGAATGGGCCGCTGGGGCGTTGTCTAGGGGCTTCAGACCATCTCTAAAAAAATGATTTGATAGTTTTTAGATAGTGTCTTGTGTCATGATTTGTTTCATGTTTGTTTACATAAGCATTGCATTGTGTAATTTATTTACTATGGGCATTTCCACTGCTTTTTTGACAAATCCTGACGTGTGTCGACACACCTAGTTTTCAAAGTTTTACTAAAAATTAACTATGGGGAAATTTTCTAGGAAAAACTAATTGAAATATTTTTTTTAAGTGAGTCATCATGGGTAAGATCCAAAAATCGATCAAAAGCGGGTCATAATTAAAAGAAGTTGCCGACCCCTGGTCACGACCTATCAAGTCATCGCAGTATGAGTGGAAGATAAAAATTCTGTTCGAAATTGAACAACAAAAAGAAAGATTCGAATGCGTGAGTGACTATATTCATTTATGTGGATGCTATTCCCATTATTCAGAAGTTTGCTTTACGGTATTTTTCGCTTTTTATCAAAAAAAAAAAAAAGGATAAGGAAATGGAGTTCAGCATTTATTTAGAAGCGAGGCACATTGAACCCCAACTTCAAGCCTAATCCCTTCAAAAGTCAAATCATTAAAATTATTAGAATCCTAAAATTTTTGAATGAAATAACTCGTGTAAGCCGCTCCTCCGTCTGGACCCCTGTAAAAATGGCGGAAACTATGTGCCCAATTTACAATTATAGTTACATTGAAAACAGAATCCCCATCCAAACACCTTTTAAAATCATCTTAAAAAAGATTCCCTGGTAAGCCTAGAGTCTTATGGATTAAATGAACAGAAGATCACTTGCAAAAATATTTAAGGGGCTAGAAACTGCGACCCCTTTCGTTACGCCATTTCAGGTTACGAAAGATTTCTATAGAAACGTTCTACTTTATGTAAATATACTTACATTTGAACCAGAAACATCATTTCCAAATGTTGGAGTCAAAGTTTTCAGAATTGTCCAGTAAATTTACTGCATTTTGTAAACACAGAAAATCTACTTATCATTAGTTTATAGAGATCACTTCTGCCTCTTGGAAATCATAGTCTACGTTAAACTAGCGTTTCTACGGTGGTAAGCTTTTAATATTCTATTAATGACGACTTACGCAACCGACATTTTACTGTCCTTTCTGTTAGAATCTATAAGAAAAAAAATATAATTCTGAAAAAAATGCATTTGATTCCATGAGGCAGTTCTTGTCATTCTATATGATTAATTTGATTTAATTATTCATCACCATGTTTTTGAAGAGACGATCTTCTACAGTTTTACCAACACAATCAATTGCCTGTTAGAATCATATGAGTCATTTTCTCATGTCATGCTATTCACCGACCCGATAACTTCATAAATACTAATTATACTGCCAAACCTGGTACCATTAAGCACTTTTGATGAAAAAGCGATATGTGACAAAAATACCGAAAACTTGTATATAAATTAATTTGATTGTAATAATTCATCTCTGTGCCATTCGCATGAAAAAATGATTGGAAAAAAATCTGATATAGAATTATTTGTTTTCGATGTTTAGAATTGGAGATTTTTTGTCTTTGAAAAACTTGTTCACACTGAGTAAACAATGGGACAAAATGATTTGCATTTGATAACAAACATTAATTTGAAAATTCCATCAAAAATTGAGAAAATGATCGATTTCAATAAGATTTTCAGTTCTTATTAACCTATGGATTAATTTATTCATGAAAAGGCTATTTTGTTAGGAAGAAATTCTGGAAATATTTTTGTATCAATCAACATCCTATCATCTAATTTTTTGAAATATCTCGTGGTTACTAAATACTAATGTTTTGCATTTATTGCAAAGCTTTTCTGTTGGGAGAAATTAATGACAAAGAATCAATATCTCATGAATTCAAACAGAAAATAATTTATGTTTTAGATTGAGTCACTTACCTGGACTCCACCGCAGAATAACTGATTATCCTCGTAGTTTGGGGGTGTGTTGTATCCTAACCGCCACATGCTTGACCGAGACACTGGATCAGCTAATTTACCGTGGGCTTGAATTGACTTCATACAACCACACATTAACATTACGACAAGGATCTGAGAAAACTGTGACATTTTCGTGCTTTTTTTTCGCTGTATTTTTCCTCAATTTCCTTTGGTTCTTTCCTTTATTATTGAAAAGTTATTTTTACGTTTGTTTCGTCTCTTTTTGCGTACACGGGGTGGCAGAACGAAATAGCGGTTTTTAGTTTTAGTTTGAGTCAAGTTCTTGACTGTCTCTGTGTTTTTGAATTTACGTTGCGTAGTATCAAATCACGTTTTCTCCTTTTCAAAGGTTAATTTACGAAAGAGATAATAATGTTGTCCGTTACGTAGCAACAAAAAATTAGATTAGAAAAAAAGCAAATCTGCTTATGTCGGTGGCTTAATTTTTGTTTCCATTAATTGTAATTTTGCTCTTTAAAATTCTTTTTTCAATTTTTTTTTTTTTTTTTTTACACTTGTTAGCTTTGTTTTGTAGTCTAATTTTCTCTCTCTTTTTTTTCTTGACAGAATTCTGTAGTGTCTAGCCTCATCAGAAAAAGGAAAAAATATTTTCTCCCTTTTTTTAAAAATACTTTTTATTTTGTTGCTTTACTATATGAAATCCTTTCCTTTCCTTCCTTTCTTTCTTTGTATTCTTTTCTTTCTTTCCTTTTTTTCTCCCAAAGTTATCTCTTCTTTCTGTCTGTTTCTTCCCCGAGGCAACAGGCTGTACTTTCACTTGCTCGACGGTTGTTCACTGATCATCTGCCAGACACCAACAAAAAAACAATAAGAGAAACCCTCAGATCATCTAATCTAAACGTACAGAGTAGAGCACAATGAAGGTGACAGCTTTAAACAGGGAGGACTTAAAGAAGAAGAAGAAGAGAGAGAAGAATAAATATATTATAGTGCTTCTTCCCCAACCTGTAGTTGACCAATCACAGCTAATGGCAGGACACTAGGAAGGGGAACCCACCCATAATAAATAAACAAACCTATTTAAAAGTGCAATGGAATGTCCTTCTTCGGTCAGCTGAGTGGTTCAACGATGAGACACTCCACGGCGGATGTCGACCATCAGTGACATGGGTGTTAGGATGTAGAAGCATACAGTAATACGTGGGTTAGCTTGCGTTTGATATGTCCGTGAACAAATGCAGCGATGAACAAAACGGTACTATATGAGGTCACTATAACATTGCGTAGAGACTGTATTGCATGTCAGGTGTACAAAACAATCGAACTATCGACGTGCTGAATTGCCGGATCAGTTGACAGTGCAGAGTAGTGGGAGAGGGTTGATTGACCTTTCTTTTCTGACGGTGTTATCTTCGGGGTATGATTCTCGCTGCAGAACTGCACGAGTGAGTCGCAATTGTAAGATAAAAGAAAGGGAAGCACAGCAAAAAAATTTAGTTCAGAAATATTGTTGTTTTTTTTTCTTTCCTCTAATAGTCAAAAGTGTAAACGTTGATTTGTCAACAGAGAAAGAGGCAGTGCGCGCGCGCATGTGTGTTTTAAGGAGAGAGAGAGAGAGAGAGAGAGAGAGAGAGAGAGAGAGAGAGAGAGAGGGGGGGTAGTGGGTGTGTGTTAAGTCCACAGCTCTTTAATCATTAGATTCGCTTTTTCTTTTCTTCTTCTTCTTGGGGTGGTTGTTTCTTTCTTTATTTCTTTTGTATTGAAATGATTTCCCATCCGCTTTCTTTTCTTTTCATTTGTCGAAGATATTTTCCTTGTTTACGTGACGGGTTTTCCCTTAGCTGCACTTGCTAAACCTATCCCACTTTTCAAACCAGGATGCTCCCACATGGGGTGGGGCGCTCAAGAAGACCGTCCATAACCGACCCTTCGGTCAGATCCCCAAGAGTCGAATATTCTTTCTGACTTAGCCTTTATCTTAGGTAACCTCAGCCGTTATCCTAACCTGGGACATCACTTCATACTCTCTTTCTGTCTCTTCATAGGTTGTTTTTCCTTTTTTTTCCCTTTATGTTCATAACTTTCTTTCCCTTTTTTTCCAAACTAAAAAGCCTATTTCCGTATCAAAGATTTAAAACTATGTTTAAACTTGAAATTCGAACCAGCAAATTTTCATGCTAACTTAAAATCTGAAGATATCTATTTTTCAACAATCGTGCCAGGAATCATTTTGAAATATATGATGTCGTTGTTTGGATTCGACAAGATGGTTTTTATTCTCATATATATGGCTCTTTAAGCAAAGTGTACAATGTACAGCTATTTTGGAGACTGTCCATGAGGCTGTCTTTTACATTATTAATTTTGGAAATTTTACAACACTAAATTTCATACGAAATTTATTCATGAAAGAGCACTCTAGGTAATAAGCGCTAAACGTAGCATTACCGTATTTTACTGCTCCAAGTGCTTGATTTAAACTTGTTGAGGAACAAAGCTGTGTAAAGCCCCAGACACCCCTTATTTGAAAATACACCAGAAGGTCTCACAAAACATGAGAAGATATATGCTATATTGATTTTTGTGACCCTGAGGGTTATAGGACCCTAAGCTGTAGCTTATGATGCTTATGCATAAATCCAGCAGTGACTACTAAACAATTTTTTTGTTGGTGTATCGATGAAGAAAGGAGAAAGTTATGCTTTCATTTATAACCTAAAAGGCTGTTTAATCTATGTTTCTATTTCTAGTGTTACGGAGAGGTCATTGCAAATAATCGTCATCTCTGACGCACTACCACTATTTTTGGGGGCATTTGATCATGAAAAGAAAATGACTTACCCCGAAACTTAGTTCCTTCAAAGTAGACTCCTTGGGTACAGCAATCTCACTAAAAGGGGGACTGCCAATAAGTTTAATGCCAAAATCTGTGCTGCACTCGGTTTACAGGCACTGTTAAAACTTCCTGAACGTTTTTGCAGCATCGCATGTGTATTTTGTTATAAGATTATGCATTGATTTTTATTCATCTATTATTAAATTTCTTTCGTATTCGACCAGTTTTCACATCATTAGCAACCGATTCCCTCACCAGGGATCGAGTGACAACAAGTATCTCCAATACTACACCTTTCTCCTTAGTATCATTTCAGTGTTCACTACTATAACTGTCGCTGGTATTGATTTTATAGATATTCAAGTATAACTTAGTCTGGCACAAGGTCGAAATATGAGAGTATATATAGAGAGAGGATCAAACTCATTTGCATCAACAATGAATTTCTACATAGGTGTGATAACCATCACCTTACGATGGATTTGTAATGGATATTTCAATGGTCACTAAGTTTAGCTTCGTCTGACACAAGGCAACAATATCGGGGCACCTAGTAAGGACCGAACGCACTACTTAAGCAAGGGCCTCTAGAGTGGACTGGACTGGACTATTACGCTGCCCCTACCAAACATTTGTGGTGTATAGTTCTGGATTCAGAGATGAATGGGGGTAACGGAAACGTGAATGATAGAGACAAAGGTGTAGATAATAGAGAGTTGGCAGAAAACTTCAATGAGGTAAGAAAAGAGAATGTCACAATTATGTGACACCATGACATTGTGACATTTTTCATTAGCATCTGTTACCTGGAATGGAGATGCTGCTATAAAAACACGGGTAATGGAGGGAAGAGGCTGAAAAAGACGAAAGAGAGGAACGAACAATACAGTTATCGAACGAAGCGGACACCTGTTGTCGAGAGCTCATCAGTGGGACGAAACGACACACCTGTTAACGATGAATATGCTCACGCTGTGAGAACCGTGAATGACTGCATGACACATCGTAGAAGTTCCGCTATGCTGTGAAGGAGAATGCACACCCCAAACGAAAAATAAACAAATCAGAAGCACGTTGGGTAGCGTTAGTCATTTTCAACACTAATGAAACAAATATTTACGACAGGAGTTGGTAATGTTTAAGTCAAAATTAGCTTTAGCAAGTTTCGGCACAGTCTGCATTAAAAATCAAGAGAGAATGGATTATCTGGGATCAGGAACTAATGTAGACGTCACTGAAAGAATAGGGGTATGAGAGACGGTGTGTGTGAGAAAAGTGATGAAATCAGACCCATACATACATATATACACAGGCACGGACACTCAGCCATATATACGCGGTGGATCAATGAGTTAGTTGACTGGCGCCGTTATTTCCCTATATAACGTTCAATCTATATGATTAACGGGAAATGTTTTGAAAATGAAAAAGATTATGTGGATAAAATAAATAAACTTCATTATCATTAGGCTATTCAATTATTGACTTACAAACGTATCTGTGTTTGAGAGTGTGCATATATTTGTATATCTAAAGATTATCTATTTACGTGTGATCAATGAATGGTCGAGGATTCGAACTCATCCGATAGTGTTATAATGAAAGACAATTTGGAAAGCCGAAAGAGTTATTACAAATGATAACTTTATTTTTAATTTGACATGTTCCGGTCCCTGAATCAACTTCTTCAAAAATTAATGATGCATACAAGTTGGTTTCTTGATATATGCTTTGAAGAGTTATTGGTATAATGTCCGGTAGTCAGTCAATGTTGTCCGTTTTAATTAACCATAATGGATTTTTTAATTGTCTGGTACAGATTGGGGTGGTATATTTGACTTCGGCAGGCGTGCCTTTATAGAGGGAATTCTGTGTGTGATGAGTTATCAATTGGTTGTGATAAATCATTTTAACTGCAGGTGAATACATGCGTTGGTATATCTGGTGTGATTGATTGTGGCTGATTATGCTTTAGGTTACATATCTTGTAGATCTGAGGGATGTACAAAATGTTTGGAGAGATTTTATCTGATTGCGTCCGACGTTGATGTCTTTTTATATATATTTCGAACATCCATCATGGCTGATTGAAACATCCACTAAAAATCGAATATCATACCAACTGCCTTTCGAAGCATGTATGAAAATACGAACTTGTATTCTTCGCACTTTTCTGAAGAGGTTAGCTCGGCTAATGGAGCATGTTGAATTAAATAAAGAGTTTGTGATAACACCTTCGGCTTTCCAAATTGTCATTTAGTATATATATACATACATATATATATATATATATATATATATATATATATATATATATATGTATATATATATATATATATATATATATATATATATATATATATATATATATATATATGCACACATATACACATACACACACAAACGCTCACATGCGTGTGCGCACACATACACATACATATTAGAAAACCTAAAACTATCAACATTATCAACATAGGTTTCTTCAGATTTTAAGTGATTCTGACAGGCTTTGGGTATAGCATTCGCGCGTTTTTTGTTTTTGAATTTCAACTTTTTAGTGATTGCTATTCAACGAAAGAAACTCATTAATTTTCCAATTTTCAAATGATCATCCCCCCCCCTCCCCAGGAAGGCATGTTGCAAAAAGATGTTGGTCAAGTGATGGTTTCTATTGAGTGACTTACCAGGCCTATATATATAGACGGTGAAATTGCTGAAGAAAGTTCTGGGGATTTGTCGAAACCTGCTGTCTTTTGTTCCCCAACAGCTCAGTTTGTCAGCATGACACGGGGTTGTGACATACTATCTAAAATGTCCCCACTTTATACTTTCTTACTCTCCACACCGTCCCCCACAACCAGTACACCAATCCTAACTCACCCAATCTAAAATAAAAAGAAAAAAGGACAGACAAGACTTCTCAGTAAGCATCAATCAACCTATTCTAAAAAGTGGGAAAGGGACTGGTAAGACTTGATTAATGATTAACCCTCTATAATCAATGAAACATTCGTCATTTCTGACTACAGAGGTATTTGTAATGATAATATCGAATATTCCGAAGCTGTCTTGTGGCTGAGATAGTTGTATGTTTTCCACCACTGCCAATGATCGGTGGGCTGCTGTTGCTGCTGCTGATAAAATTCCTCTTGGACACCCTGCTCCCGAGAAATACGTAACACTTGCGCGGCGCATCAACTTTTTACTCTATTTGGATATGAATACACATTGGTATTGCGAGAGGCATGTTTTATTGTTTTATCACAATCCCGCTTCCACATAGCAGTAAACTTTCAAGGTTCGATGAAGGCATGTACTGTAAGTCGATGTAATGTAAAAATAAAATGAATTAGATGAATTAAACATTTCACTCTGAGTAGTCATTGAACGGAACTTCTATATAAGCCTATTCATATCCATCACCTTTCATCTGTCGCTGAAAAAGTTGAGATCTTACAAAACCCAGTGATAAAATCACTCAATTGGCCACACTATGGCAGAAGCGAGACAGACACAGTGAACATGTTCAAGGTTCGAAATACATGCTTTGGAAGAATTTATTTGGCACCCTTGGAATATAGTTGTAGCACACCATAGTGCTGTGACACACAGTTTGAGAACCACTGATGTAGCACAATCGCAAAAATCGTGTCTGGTCCGCTGAAAAATATAATTTTTTCAGTGACATGCTAAGTTCCTGAATTTTTGTTCCTATAATTCTATAAAATCCGTGTCTGAGCGCAGCAAATGAATGTATCCATATGTACTTCGTTGATAGTTTCGTCATGGCGAGAGTTTGTTAAGCGGGAGTTTCTTACGATGGATGCTTTTTGTTAAGGAGGATTAAGGTATATATTTAATCCATTAATTGCTGACTGCTGAGAGGTTATACTTTCTATCCACTATGTACGCCAGATGTAAGGGAAGCAACTCTTTAATATAAATTCATTCAAATTAATGACTTCATGCCCGGTATGGGCATAAATAGAAATCTAATGTTTGTTTGAAAAAAATGTCAAATAAAAAATATTTTCCACTCAAAATGCACACCAGAATGTGTACACTAGAATATGCACCAAAGAGAGCAACTATTTGGAGTAATATTTTTTATGCACAGAAGAAATGTGAAACTTGTATACTTTAAAAAATTCGCCAGTAAAGAAAAAAAAATCATTAAAAGGGAAGAGAATTCATAAAAGAAATAATTAACAACGGGAAAAAATTCCTGAGCTTACTTTCAGTATCAGTATTGCCTCGTTTCTTTGACGAAAGTAACATTTCGAAGAGGTCCACAAAATTGAAGTAGTACTGCGTATATTGTAATGTAAGAATTAAATTACTGATAAGCTTAGTTTTCTTATCGGATTAAACTTGCTTAAATCATTTACTTGGTAGTTTTTCTACAATCTAGTTTTTTTTTTAGTTTATCAAGGGTCAATCAGTTATTTTTCAGTTGAGTGGTATCAGTAGTTGATAATGTGCTACGGAAGAATTGAGTAAATTCTTGCGTGGATCTACGCACCTTGACCCCCTGTTTCGAGCGTATAATTGAATGTATGAAAGAGATCGGAAAAATATCTCTAAATGAAGATATAATTCCTGGATCCACCCTCAAATTTAATCAACTCTTTCTTATTTGCATCGCCCAACCTTCAACAAAATTTTGTCGGAATTAATTCCGAACATTAGGAGATTTTGTTTGGGCTGACGTGAACATTTGACGATATCGTGGTGTTGACATATAAATAGGACACAGAATTAATCACTCCTTTCGTAGTCTATTGTTCACCTTTCCACAAAATTACATCAAAATTCTTTGAGGACGTTTGAGAAAAATCTTGTGGGCAGATATGAAATCTTATATATTATGTGATGTGAAAACATAACTACGACGTAGGGGAGGCAATTTTGCATTTATCTGCCCTCAAATATAACTCCTTTCTCCGTACCCTATTATCCACTTTTTAACAAATTTTTCGTCGAAATTCTTTGAGAACTTTTGGAGATGTTCTGTGTAAAGTCATGGGCATATACATAAATTTTAAAAGAAAAAAACAAAAAAACAAAAGGAAAAATATCTCACGATCAAAAAAAGAAAAATCCCTGGATCCGTCCTAAACTTTCACCAGATTTTACATAGTCTACGGCCCACTCTTCAAATCCATTGAGTATCTTGGGAGATATTTTGTGACTAACAGTCGGATACTTTTTCTAGGTATCATAATCAAAGGGAAGGTTTTCCTCCTTTCGGAGCTTAAAATCGAGTCTGTTTTTTTTTTTAGTTTTAGGAGTCGAGATCCTTGGGCATTTTTGTTTACTTTTAGAAGATGAAGATTTTTTCCACTTCTAGCAGTCCAAGTTGAGAGGTAATTTCCCCCAACACTTAGGGGTTAGAAGAAAAAGAGACTTTTTTCACTTTTACGGCTCAATATCGAGGGATTTTTTTAAAAACTTTCTGGAAGAGATTTTATTCCCACTTTCAGGGGTCAAACTCCAGGGGGATTCGTCCAATTTTTGAACATCAGCCCCCTTTTTCAACAATAGTCCACTTTCTTCCTCTTTTTTTTTTTTACATTATTCCTCTTTTCCTAAACACTACGGACCCATTTTTTTTTATCATCATCATCATCATCATCATCAGCAGCAGCAGCAGCAGCAGTAGTAGTAGTAGTAGTAGTCTTTTAACGTCCGTCGTTGGACATCGTCCTTCCCGAAGATTTGCCACAATTCTCTATCATGGGAGTCGTCAAGTTCATCTCTCCATCGTGTGTTCTCTCGGCCTCGGTCTCTCATGTGATCTCTGGGGATCCATGTCGTGAGTCGTGATGTCTATCATTTGTCTTTCATTCTTGCAACATGGCCTACCCATTACCATTTTAGTTTTTTAATAGTTTGTATGATGTCTCGGACTTCCGTTTTCTTCCTGAATTACTTTGTGCTGTCTTTTGTAAGGTGGAGCATGATTCTCTCATGCACACGTTGCATGCTTCTCGGTTCGTAGGTCTGTCTCTTGGTTAGGTTCCATGTTTCAGCTCCATAAGTGACTATTGGGAGAATGCATTGGTTGTATACTCTTCTTTTTAGGATTATTGGGATCATCTGGTTTTTGAAAGTTGAGCTTGCTATGCCGAAGGCTTACCATCCCAAAGTGATTCATAGCTTGATCTCCTCCTCTTTTGAGGGTCTCATGGAGATTCGTTGTCTTAGGTAGATGTAGTGGTCTCTCTTGCCGAGTTTTGCATCTTCTATCTTGACAGTTAAGTTCTTATTCTCAACATGATTGTTCCATATGATTTTTTCTACAATTCTTTTAACACGAAAACCCCTTTTTCTTCGCATTAGCCCTACTTTTTTTTCCTTTCATTAACACCCGTTTTTAACTTAGCCTCGCCTCATAACCCCTTTTTTGAATATTGATTAATTTTCTAACAGTAGCCAACCATTTTTTACATCTTTTTTTTACATTAGCACCCCAATTCTTCAACATTAGCCCCCTTTTATCTAACAAGTTAAAAGGTTGTATTAAATCAATAAAAAAACCCCCAAAACAACAACAAAAACGAGTTAAAGTACACGCTATCTAATTCCATTTATTTATCTTTCTATTTCTTTTTCGGACTGCAATTTAGTCTAGTTTACATAATTGAATAATCGATACAAAGTATCTGATAAGGTGGAATTTTCAACACCTGTCTCCGGTGATAAGACTGCTCCAATCTAATCGTTCGTAAACAGGTCTGGTAACGTCACTCAATAGAAACCGTCATGTAAACAATGTTTTGACTGCATGTTGTACTAGGGTGATCAATTGAAAAAAAAAGATGGAGTTAAAAAAAAAATTACTTCTCTTGCCTTCGGTTGGGCGGTGATCACTAAAAAAATGTGAATTACAAAAAAAAAGACAAAACAAAAAAAAAAACAGGCGCACGCAAACAAAGGGATCAATACAGCTTAAACCAACATTGTAAATTGAACCCTTACAAAAAACCTATACAGGAGTGGTTAAAAAAACAAACAAAAACGTTTTCCTAGATATGATAAGGAGTAAATGTTGGAACGTACAGCCCTTTAGTCCCATATGGTGTGTATATACGCGTTATACATACATGAATAGTCAGCCAACTAGACTAACTTGAATTGAATCAGAGAAACTCATTTTGACAGTCCTGGTGACAGTTTTGGTTGACGGTATCTTGTTTGGGACATTGCACATAACCCTCCCTATCCACAATAAATAAGGAATGAAAGACCCCGCATTCAATATTTTAGATACGATTGAGATCTGCAACAAAGATGTTCGCCTTTCTTATTGTACTGGTAACTATCTCTTCGGCATTAGGTAAGCAATTTCTTACAGTTTCCATTTAAAATTAACTCCGTGTGTGTGTGTGTGTGCACGTGCGTGTGTGCGTCCGTGTGTGTGTTTGAATATATGTAGGAGTTTTCTAAGCGTAATTAAATCTGGTAAAAGTTAGTACTCGACCTTTAACCTTTCCCTCTATCTCGATATCTCTGCACCATGTTCAGTAGTCAAATAATAATAATAATAATAATAATAATCTATTGATAAGCTGGTTATCGCTGTTGTAAGATATAGTTTTAATATAATCGGAATCTAGATGAGATTAGAAAAAATTGACACATTAATAAGGGAACCACTAACATGCCACAGAATGTACTAACCTAAAGCTGATGTTGATCGTCTGTATTTGCCAAGGAGTTACAGTGCGAGGGGAATGATATGACTCGAACTGACATACAAAACAACAATAATAGGATTACACCAGCATCTTGAAATCACTCAGAACTGGATTCTAATCCTTAGTTAAGGAGCCAGAAAATATAAAATGTTCCACTCAATAATAAAAGAAAACAAAAGGTTTGCAAGATAAAAGGATATAAACTTGAACAGTGGAGAGTATTCACAGAATATAGTTGTGAAAAAGTTGAGGCAAGATGCAAAGGAGCAGGGCCATGAACAGTTTCAAGTAAAATGGCTGATGTAGACCAAAAAATACACCCATCATTGGCCCCGGAGCAATGTCTAAATCAGAAAGCAGAGATTTATACTGGCCGCTCAAGACCAAAGCTTGCCCACTGGAAACTTCCAAGCAAATATTATGAAAAATGGTGCCGACCCAAGATGCCACTTCTGCGACCTGCATGTAGAAACAATAGACTAGCTTGTGTCTGGCAACTCTGTTTTAACACCTACAGAATACAAGTCCAGACATGACAGGGTGGGCCAATATCTACATTGGAAAATCTGCAAACATTACGGAATACCAACTGATACTAACTGCTATTAACGTCAAACCAGTCACTGAAGGACAGAATGCCACGCTTCTATGGGACTTTTCAATAAATACCGACAGGACCATCAGAGCTAATGCAGCAATCAAAGACCTTCATAAAAGAACTTGCCTTTTAATTGCTATGACTGTGATGCGGCACATGAACAACACAAACTGTTCCCGTTATAATCGCGGCACTAAGAACGATCAAGAAAGACGCTGAAAAGTATCTCGCCCAAATCCCTGGCGACTCTTCCCTCTGTTTAATCCAGAAGATAGCACTTACAGGCCCTGTCTGTATATCGAGGTAAGCGCTATCATCAATTGCATACTTAGGTAAAGTGCAACACAAAAGAAAAAACAAAGCTATGACACAAAAAAAAACAAAAAAAAAAAACTGCAACACACAAAATGAAGAAAAAAAATTCAAAATTGTACATCATTTCAACCTTCTTTTTCCCTAAGCTGTTGGTAGCAACTCGGCAATAGAGTGTAAAGAACAAAGATAATAATAATAATAATAATAATAATAATAATAATAATAATAATAATAATAATAATAATAATGATAATAATAATAATAATAATAATAATAATAATAATAATAATAATAATAATGATGATGATGATGATTCTTTCGAATCCCAACGTGGGGGGGGGGAGCAACTGGTGGCTGGCGTCACTACCAACTAGAATGTGGAAAGGTAGAAAGGTAGCTAAAACGAGATGGCGTAAGCACTGACTTTTTGGTGAAGAATCATTTCTTATAATGTTGATTAATTCTGTTTTTAATGATATTTTTTACTTTAAAATCTTTTGGCTTCTGAAATGGTTTTCTTCCTGATTTCGAATAATTTTGAATTTTTTGACTTTGAAATGACCACTGCCAATTCAAAATACCATTTCTAGTTTTACCTCAGACCTGTAAGCACTCTATGACGGTAGATGGAATTAAGTGTACAATTAAATCCACATTTCTTCCCCTCCTAACGAAATTAGGTTTTCTTAAGCAAAACTAATGCGTTTGCACATGGATATTTGGATCGTACCCTCGTGTAGGAATTGGCTAGACTCTTCTGAATCCTAACGTTGGGGGGGGGGGGAGCGACCGGCGGCTGGCTTCACTACTAACTAGAATTTGGAAGGGTAGAAAAGACTTTTACCAAGTCAAGACATAAGATATAACGGGGGAGGTATAGCCTTACTGGATGTACGTAATTAGTTATAGAGGCAAAGATTAGTGCTTTAGATATTAAATAGGTGGTGTATGACAAACACTTTACCACACATAGATGTTGCGTACACCCATATGGCTCCTCCTGGCGAGGATATGCCCTGGGTGCTAAGAGTCAGTGGGGCTCTGAAGTTACTTCTGGACCACAATAGTCCTAACCAACCCACCAAGGTCTGGTACCACCTTGAAGAACTAAAAAATCCAATCATGACTGTACAACCAAATTAATTTACTGCAAGAAATGGGGCACAGATCCATGATTTGTGTGTCATAACCGGCAGGTATTCCCCTTTTTAGCCACCAGGAGGGATCCGGTCGTCTTCCTGTGACTGCTGGCCCAAACCCCGACTCGTGTACCGGTAATGGCCTTCAGTCGTTACTGTTGGCCGAAACCCTGACCCAAACCCCACTAACGGCACCCAGAAAGGACACAATCACTATCAAGTGGCTGCTATAAATAATAAGAGGAGGAGATGGTCAAGAGAGGAAAACAGACTGATAACATATTGCTACTTCAAAAGCAAACCTTCGGTGCGGTATTATAGGGAATGCATGCACAAAATATGAAGGGAAAAATCTACTGTGGAGGTATCAAGCCAGCGCCTAGCTGACTAAGTAAAACAAACCCTGGAAAACAAATGGCTCCCCGAGACGGAACTAAATAGAGGAGGAAGAAGGTGACCCACCCGAAGAAAAACCTTTTCATACAACCAACACAGTAAATGAAAAAACTGAAAGGAACACAAACAAAAACAAAATTCCTGAAGAAAGGCACACACCAGAGAGAGACAACGACACCCCAACGGAGGAAGAGAAAACCTGGATACTAACTTTGAAAGAAATCATGCAAGAAAAAAAAGGCACTCCCAACTCTTAGAGACAAAGACAGAAAAAAACTTGAAAAAGCGACCGAACATGTCAACTGCCTCTTACAACATATCGAAACCAACAACCTTTTGAAGCTCAACAACCTAATCTACACTTGAGCGAAAATAGTAGCATAACGTTTCACAACACAAGAAAGAACCCCAAATAATGATAGGAAGGAAAAACCCATTAGAGAGGGAAGATTAGAAAGACAGATCTCACAACTCCAGAGAGAGGAAATACTACTGAGAAATGCACCCCATACGAACAGACCACGAGTAAGATTTTGGAACAAATACAAGGTAACACAAAAAGGTATCCCTGCGGCAGTCGAAGAAATAACATCAGAGGAGATTAGGCAAGGAGGCAAGTCTGAAGAGATACAGGCAAAGAATTTCTAATACACACAAAACCACCCATTCCAAAACAACGAGAGAAAGTTTTACCAAGACCTGAACGGGGAAAGAAGACAGAACATAAAGCTGGACGCCACAGAGACCAAGAATTACTGAAATCGCATATGGAGGCACCGAAAAGACACAACGAAACCCCGGAATAGTTAGAGAACATGAAAAGAGAACTATAGGACATAGACAATGCAGAGATAAGTATAAAAGTGGGAATCTTCCAGGGAGACCCGCTGTCTCCACTACCATTCGTTCTAACTATGATACCGCTCAATAGAATCCTGGAAAACAGCAAAGGATACTATTTATCCAAAACAAAATATTTACATAGACGATATAAAATTATTTGCAAAAACAGGGGAGAGCTCGAGACGCTGTTCAACAAAGTGAAGGAATACAGTGATGACATTGGGATGGAGTTTGGAATAGAAAAATGTGAAATTATGGGAAGCTCGCTACGGCAGAAGGAATCGAACTCTCGGACAACAGGAAGATTAGAGCACTGACCGCACAAGACCGATACAGATACCTGGAGTTCTTGAATGTGTCACGTTAAAACGGGAAGAAATGAAGGAGAAAATAAAGAGAGATAACCTTAGGAAGATAAGGAAAATATTAGAGACCAAATTGAGCAGCAGGAATTTGATAAAAAGGAATGAACACATGGGCTGTATCGGTAATAAGATGCACAGGACCATTCCTTGGATGGACAAAGGAAGAACTCCAATCAATGGACCGGCGAACAAGGCAGGTTATGACAATGCACAAAGCCTTACACCACAGAGATGACACATATGTACGTGAAGTGAAAAGAAAGCGACAGAGGATGCATCAGCATAGGGGACTGTGTCCAGAAGACCAAAGCAGGTCTAGGAAAGTATGTACAAACAAACAGTGAAAACATCATAAACAGTGCCTAATACAGCGCAACGAGCACCAAAAAAGTAGAAAACGATGGAACAGCACATCAAGTAAGAAAAATAGGAACAGAAAAAACTATACGGAGAATTTAAAAGACTGATGCAGGATGTTGCAGACGAGAGATCATGGACATGGCTACGAAAGGGAAACCTAAAGAGAGAAACGGAATGGCTCATCATGGCAGCCCAAAACAAATGCATCAGAACAAACTATATCAGAGCAAAAATCGACAGAACACAGACAAATAGCATGTGCTGCCGATGTGGGGAAAGGGATGAAACTCTAAACCATGTAACTAGTGAATGTAGTCAACTATCCCAGAAGGAGTATATACAGACACGATAGAGTAACAACAGTGATACACTGGGAACTAAGTAAACGAATGGGGTTTAAGCACGGGGAAAAGTGTCACCAGCACAAACCGGAGACAGTCTTGGATAATGGAAACCACAAATTAAAGACCGGACCTTGAAATCGTAGATAAGAAGAGGAAAACCTGCCAAATAATAGACGTGACCGTACCTGCAGACCATGCAGAATAAATAGAAAAGGGAGTGAAAAACTGGAAAAATACCAGGATCTAGCAAGAGAACTGAAGGAGTTGATACCTGTAATGATAGGTGCACTCAGACCCATACCAAAGACACTGAAGACAAGATTGGAGGAACTCAGGATAAAAGAAAGGATTGAGACGGTACCCCGACCACAGCACAGATAGGGAACTGAACGAATACTGAGGAAAGTGCTAGAAATATAAGATCTACGACCTCAGCTGTTAGCAGTGGCCTAACAGAGGAGGAGGAAGGAGAGAAAAAAACAAAAGCAAACAAAAACAAAAAACGAACAAAACACCCAAATGTTGGGGGAGGTACGAATCACAGCAGTGCTGTGATAGGTAAGGGAGAGATGAGATGAGAAGAGGGCTGGAGACCCTCGGAGACTTACTGTCACTCGGGCTTCAGCGATGACCACCGGAAAAAGTTCGAATATTTTCTCACGAAATGATGTTTTTTTTAGTTAGAATTAAGGAAATAAAGCTAAATATGCTGGAATCTGAAAGATAAGAAAACCCAAAAGGGGTTATCTGGAATCGAAACTTAGACCCTACAAATAGATCCCTGATCAGTTAATGAAAATCTAATTCTTCGCCAGGCGACAGAAACACTTCAGTTAGATATAAATGAATTTTTAAAGAATATTTCCAGGCTAATGAATGAAAAGATCTGAATCAAAATGGCCAGTCTATGTAAACACTCCAAGATAAACGAAACACTGAAAAAAGATAAACGATATATATATATATATATATATATATATATATATATATATATATATATATATATATATATGTATATATATATATATGTATATATATATATATGTATATATGTATATATATATATATATATATATATATATATATGTATATATATATATATATATATATGTATATATATATATATATATGTATATATATATATATATATGTATATATATATATATATATGTATATATATATATATATATATGTATATATATATATATATGTATATATATATATATATGTATATATATATATATATATATGTATATATATATATATATATATATGTATATATATATATGTATATATATATATATATATATATATATATATATATATATATATGTATATATATATATATATGTGTGTGTGTGTGTGTGTGTGCGTGTGTGTGTGTAAAATATGTAGAAGTTGGTGAGTCTATGACGTTGCTTGAGACAGGAAAGTTAATGAAATCCGTTTTTTTGTTTTTGTTTTGGAATATCAATAGCAGTTTTGTTCACATGAACAAACCTCGTCCCCCTTTAATACTACGGGACTGAGTGCAATGAGCCCCTCCTACTCGTTGGTCATGTGACCAAAAAAAAAATGGAAACACCCTTCTGGTAATCAAATTGAGTGGTAGGAGTCAAAAGAAACAGTTGCCTCATCTGCAAAGTGGCATAGGAGCTGAATTCATGACTCAGACTGGACATTAGTTAACCCTCTATGACTCTCTCGGTTCAAGAGCATCCAATAAATAGACCCGAATGGGCTCTTCGCCGAGTTTGCCATCTCATGATTTGGAATGTTCAGAGTTTCTATTTGTAACCTGCGCCCGGCACCGTGAAAGACGTTTATGAGCCTTTATAGATCCTCAGATCTCAGCAAGGGCATGAAGATCAGGGCCGAAGTAAAAGCGACTTGTGAATCGTCCGTCTACAGAAGTTGCCAAGTATGTAGGAGTATATAAATAAATCCTTGATTTCCTGGTCGGGTGATTTCTGGAGATGCGTTAGATACGTGACGAGAGTCGGAAAATGCTGGGCAACTTGAGCAAAGGAACAGATAAACACGGGATTCAGATCAGAGGAGCTAGGAGGCCATATGCTGATCGCGGGAATTCTCTGCCAGCCACTCCAGAGTCACGTGGTAGGAGACAGTGTCCTGCTGGACCGCCACTTCGATCCCGGGCTTGAACATCATCGGCGATGGCCTTCATCAACTTGCTAGGGTCGTCTTTGATGATGTCTCGGTTGTCCTGGCCAGATTTGACGAATGAGAATTTTTTTCTCTTAGCCATGGATGATATGTTCTCGCCAGATGCCCCAAGCCTGTTCTGTTCTAGACCTTGAATACGTAGGGCCTTGACACGTTCGAGCAATGGCAATCTCCGAGTCGCTGTGCTTTGTGTGTCGGACCACGAACACGGCTTGCCTTTTAATTTCGCATGTCAGATTGGGAGCTGCCATGTTGATGCTGTCAATACACCTTAAAGGGGAGCGAGAAAGTTGATATTTGGTGCATGCCACGTAATATTGTATTTGGTCGTCTTCCATTTATGGCCAGCTTGATCCAAATTTACCTGGGACACCCTGTATATCAAAGTTGTTCCGTTCGTACTCCCGTGGGTGTGAATTCACACTTGCATTTCTCCTCGCATAGGTTGGTAGTGAAGTTATGACAATTGGAGTCCACTAATACGTCTTGGGAAGTGTTTCTATTTTAATGTTGAGTTCACAAGTAAAATGAGAGAGAAAATTGTTTTCCCAAAACTGCTTTCTGGGTTTTAAGTGATTTTTTTTGGATGTCTCACAAGGATGAAAATATCATTGATATATTTGGATACCGCCATGTACGTGACGCTACCATAACGGATAAATAGCAAGCGCTGAGTTTGAAATCATAACGGTCGGATGATAAACGCCAAATTCAAGTACTGAACAACAAAAGGCATCAATATTTTTCTCCTATCTTGACAATGACCAGAAATATGGTTGGAAGCATACGATCACAAATGTTTGGGCAATATTTGCACTCACTTGTTCCACTCATATGTTCTTTGTACGTGAAAAACTTGACTTTAAAAAAAATTTCTACATATATAGTAAAAGACAGTGTACATATGTCTGCATGTGTTACAATAAGATTGTGAAACTTGTGATTACGTTAAATCCCAGGTTTCACAATCAGTGTAATAATTTTTAACAAGCTTTTGATGCTGACTATCACTGATGAATTACAGTCTCATTTGGTACTCACCTACTATTGGCTATTGGTAAACTAAGCTAAACTTGACTGAAGCAAAATTTACTTCATGTTTACTAACATTAGCTTAGTTTGATTCAAGGCCACGGTTTTAGGACATCCGGTGAGAATAAAACTCATTACAGTAGGATGTTCAGCTTCCCAAGCTTGTTAACCGTTACTACACCTATTGTGAAACTAAGAGCTTCGTGAAATTACTGAAATGTTCACGGATTTTACAAAATCACTACCTTCACAATCTTACAATAACATCTATACGAGGGAGGATCATTAAATCCGTATACTGACACAGTTATTATTATGTTATGGTTCTGTTTATATATATATATATATATATATATATATATATATATATATATATATATATATATATGTATATATATATATATATATATGGTCATAAATTGTGTTATATTATATTGAAACTCTATTTGAAGACGATGAATGTATCATTTGGCCTAGACAATGTAAGCAGAATAAACAATTTGTGAAAATGGGGCATCTGTTTCCTTTGATTGTTCATTCTATTTATGCTATTTAGGACAAATGATAATTCACTGTGTAATAACAGGGGATCATTTCAAATAGAGTTCAGTATAATGAAACGTAATTACTAATCATTCTGTCAGAGCATATATCCATTTCTTAATAACACATACACACGCATATATAGTATTTTCCGACAAATAATCCATATATGCCGTTCTACGATGGTTCCATTCCAGTGAACAGTGGCCAGTTGGTGCCATTTGGTACCAGTTGGTGCCAGTTACTTTTGATCAACAATATATATATATATATATATATATATATATATATATATATATATAGAGAGAGAGAGAGAGAGAGAGAGAGAGAGAGAGAGAAAGAATGGGGCCTGTGTACAAAATAACCCTCCAGTCTCAGCAATGGAGTTTTAAGGAGAAGTGCAACTTGCTCAGGGCTTGCACCACCCTTAAAACCAAGGCTTGTTAGAAGTGTCCTTCTCCTAACTGATAGCTATACGTATGTATGTATATATGTATGTATGTATGTTTGTCTATGCTTGCTCGTTTATGCGTATTTACAAAATTCAAGCGTTCCTTTTGAAGTGTGGCCGCCCGACATCAGCACAGTCTTCCAAACACCCACCCCATTTCTGCGTGTAAATGACATTTGTTCTAAACGTAATAAGCATGAAAATGTGTCTGTCTCTCTGTCTGTCACCCTCTTTCTCTTTCTCTCTTAATCCGGGTGTGCAATACATTAAAGGGAAACGCAGACTTGAAATTAATGTCTTCTCACCGGATTATGTACGCATAATCTCCGCTAATAATGGATTAGTCCAGTTAAGTAAGATCATTATCATCAGCGGCAGCCTTTATCGTCCGTCGTTGGACATAGACCTTCCCCAAGATTAGCCAGACCTCTCTATCGTGGGCATCTCGGAGCCAGCACTCTCTGTGGCTATCTAGTTCATTCGAGTGTGATCTTTGGGGATCCACGTTGTGAATCGTAATTTCCACTGGTCGTCTGACATTCTCGCAGCATGACAAGCCCATTACCATTTACGTTTTCTTATAGATTCTATGATATCTCGTACTCCTGGTCTTCCTCTTATATTCTGTGCATGGTTGCATGGTTCTCAGTTTATGGGTCAGTCTTTTGGTTAGGTTCCATGTTTCAGCTCTATAGGTGACTATCGGCAGGATGCATTGGTTTTATACCCTTCTTCTTAAAACTTATGGAATTTTCTTGTTCAATACAGATAATTGTGCTATATCATCTCCTAAAGGCGGTGCGTTGACCGAAGAATTATCATAACAATAATTTCTCTTGATTTAAACCAGTAAAGATTCAGGCATAATTTCAGTATTGCACATTCACATACATGTTGAAAATCAAGTGCAACAAATACAAAGAAAAACAATACCGTTTTTGCTGGCATTGGGCGCCCTATTGAATATTGTAACGTATTGCAATATTGATTAATCTGGCATATGAGATACGTTTGAATAATAATTTGAAAAAAACAAACAAAATTAAAACAGAACAATACGATATCACATTGCATTCAATGCGCTAGCATTAATGACTAAGGAGGTGTCTACCAAAGCTCGAAATGGAACCTTTATGAGTTGTTGAGAGTAGCTGTCGCCGGAAAGCCAATGTGAAATATACGTTTTCTAGTGCCAGAAAAAAATACAACATTTTGCATATTATATATTTAATTTAATGGAATCGTAAAAGGGAAACGATCATGTAAATTTGGAGGGAAAAATTTCTTGTTTTTTTTTATTTATCTGTTGAAGCATCTGGCTTGTGACGTAGCTGGAAATTAAAGGGACACGAGGGGGGGGGGTGGCAGGCTCAACTCCTGCCGCATTTAGTGCGATTTGATGAAAAAAGGTACGTTGAAAGACTAATGGTGGTGGTGGTGATGATGCTGCTGCTGCTGATGATGATGATGATGAAAAAGGAAGATTCGCTGTAAATAGATACACGGTATCACTTAATTCGTGAAAAACAACCCCATTGGAATAAAAATCATCGATGTACAAATACATCCATGTTGTCGTATAATGTCGGTAGAAATTCAACAGATTTATGAAGTGTCTACCCAGTTCCAATGGGGATCTGATTCGTTTTCAAATAGTCCTTTATCTCATACTCAACTAGGTAGGCCTCTAAATCTGACGCGTTTAAATCCTTTGATGAAATTTTACTACAATTAAAAACAAAATATTCAACTAACGCGCAATTAACCATAATCAGTTGCAGCTCACTTTCTACGTAAGTGATTTAGCTAAAGGTATATTCGAGGAATCTTTGATGCCTTCGGGTGAAGGTGAGCCCAATAATTAGGGGTACTTACAGTAGTGTAATTATTAACAAGCTAGTCTGGTAGACCATTAGCGGGTGTACTGTTTCCAACGAGTGCCCTACTGCTGTGGCCTTGTACAACTAACCTTAGCAAATATAAAAAAGTTGCTTCCTTTTGGAGTAATGGTTAACAAGCAAGTTCCCGAAAACCATTTCCATTTGATCCCCACAAGGCGCTCCTCACTCATGGACTCGTGCCAATGTAAGCTATGCTTTGTAAATACAGAGGAAGCTGCTAATTGGGATCTCCTCGGGACAGAGTCTTTTAGATAATCATAACCAGCTGATAACAATAAACGAAGGATATAAGAACTGGGACAATTTAAATCCATTTCTATAAATTTGCATTCATTGTTATATATTTATAAATTTTTCAGTCTTGTTTCATTATATTCATCATATTCAAAACAGTCTTGTTTTTCTTTTTTTTTCCATATACTTAAGGAAACTTGCTGTCACTCAAACTCCAGCGGTAACCACCAGGCAACTGGTGCGAGATTACCTTTGCTGCTGCTGCTGCTGCTGCTGCTGCTGCTGCTAATAATAATAATAATAATAATAATAATAATAATAATAATAATAATAATAATAATAATAATAATAATAATAATAATTGTCGTTGTTTTCATTCTTATCATATTTTCCGTCACATTTAAGGGAATAGTTCACACAAAAATAAAACAAAGTACTTTCAAATGTCTATAGTTTCTAATGACGAAGACTTGTCATTTTCAGTCTCTTAGGCAGTCCTCTTCCTTTACTGTTATTCGTTGCCAATCATTATTTAACTTGGATAACTATTCATTTATTGTATAACTCTTGCATACGTTTGTAATCTTTATGTTCATGTTTTGTGGTTTTGTTGTCAGTGGTTTATGTTGACACATTTCCAACTGTTTCCATTCTAAACGTGTTTAAATACAATTGTCATTGATGTACAAATATTAATGACTCTTCTCATTACTATATCGGGTAGACTGATCCTACGTTACAATAGAAAATCATTTGTTACGATCAGTTCAGTTGAAACACAATCATGTTGGTCCAGTTGGCATGGTTGGTGAGTAGTGTTAGGTCAATCAGTTGAGCTGAGTTAGTCAGGTTGGTCGATCTGAATTTTGGCTTTTTCACGGCGAAAAAGGCTTTTATAATAGTTACAATTGAAAAAATTGAATATTACTGAAGTCATTTTAAATAGTGATAGAAAATTGAAGACTTTGTGGAACAGTTCCCAAAGAAAACACGAATTTATCATTGTTTAGCCATTTTTCAAGAATTAATTTACGCCTGCTATTTTTTTTTTTACTAACAAAATATATACATAATACAACGATGCAAATTGTTCTAAGGGAGGTAACTGAAGAAATGTTTCGGAGTTATTTCCCTTGGTTCTGTTGGATTATCCTTCGGAAGGCTTAGACCCCCAAAAAGGAAAAAAAGCCGGTAGCCGATCGGTTGGACTCGTTTTTCTTCCTCTTTTTTCAAAAGGAGGGATTCATTTTGCACTTTTAGAGGTTAAAATCGAGGAGAAAAAAAAGAAAGCGAAAGAAAGAGAGCGAGAAAAAGAAAACGAAAAAAATGAAAGAAAGAGAAATGGAAGGCTAAGAAAGGAGGTGAGAAGTCAGAGACGGACACAGATTATATTTCTCACATCATCAATGATTCAACTGGTGTCGCTAATGATGATAAATTCTTCAATAGTGACTTCAGCTGACCAATCACGATAGAACATCATTTATTTCATAAAACGTATTACTAGATAATTTTTACTCTCGCTATTTTCCACTTATATCGGGAATTTTTTTTCTCCACTCTTAAGTTTCAGTTGTAAAAATTGAGGGTGAATTCACCCTCCCACTTTTAGAGGCCCAAATTGAGGTGTTATCTTTTTTACATTTAGGGGTCAAAATTGAGGGAAGATTTTCTTTCACTCTTATTGATCAAATTCAATGGGAATTTGTGTTACACTCAGGGGTTGAAATCGCGGGTGAAGATTGTTTTTCTTACTTTTAGAGATCAAAATAAACGGGAATTGAAAAAAAAACTTTTCCCCTTCATCTAAGGGGTCGAAATCCAAGAGATTTCTTCCACATCCAGGGATCAAAATGGGGAGGGGGTTTATGGGTCAGAATTGAGGGGTAATATTTCCCTCATGGAGTGTCAAAATCGAGAGGAATTTATTTTACTTCAAGAGGTCAAAATGAGGCGTGGTCACTTTTGAGGATCTTAAGGGGGGGGGGGTGTCACTTTTTGGTGTCAAAATCGAGCGGAAGGTTCTTTCCCCCACTTCTAAGGGCAGAAATCAAAGGGATTTTTTCTTTATATGTAAGGGTCATGGTTGATTTTCTTCTATCTATTTTACCTACTTTTTTTTTACATTTTTTACATTTTTCAATTTTTTCAATTTCAGAGGTCGGAATCTGAGGAATTATCTTTTCTAACTTTATGGGATCAAAATCGAAGATAAAGATCATCTTCCTACTTTCTGATCCAAAGGATTTTTCTTAAATTTGAGCCGTAAAAATGGGATGTTAACTTTCTGTTGTCAAAATCGAGTGGAAGATTTTTTCCCCACTATTAACAGTCGAAATGAAAGACAATTCTTTTTTTTTTTTCACATTCAGGAGTCGGAATCCAAGGTGTTTTTTTTTAATTTTAAGGGGTCAAATTGAAGATGATTTTGTTCACTGATAGAGGTCAAATCAAAGAGAATTTTTTTTTTAATTTTTAGGGGGAAAACTCGAGAGGAAGATTTTTTTCCATGTTCATGGGTTGATATCCGAGGGATTTTTTTTACTTTGAGCAATCAAAAAAGGAGGGGGGATTCTTTTCACTTTAAGGGGACGAAACCAAAGGGAATTTATTTGGGGTCAAAAAAGTGGGGGAGAATTTCTTCACTTTTGGGGCTCAACGCCGAGGAGTAATTATTGTTTTCTTTTTAAATGTAGAAGTGCAAGGGATTTTTTTTATTTCCTTCGAGTCAAATCGAGGGAAATATTTCTTTCGTTTTTTGGGGACAAAAACCTGGAAAATATTTTCCCACGACTTCAAAATCGAGGGGCATACTCTTTTTTGCTCTTGTTTCAAAATCAAGGATGGAGATTTTTTTTTCGTTTATAGGAAATAAACCTTTCCTTTAAACATTTATTTTCATTTTTAGAAGACGAAATCAAGTGGAAATTTTCAAGAAGGTGGGTTGAAATCTTTCCCTATTCATAGGGGTCAAAATCGAGAGGGAGCGTTTATTTTCATTTTATGGGCTCAAAATAGAGTTTTAACATCAACCTCTCTACTTTCCCACATCTACTCCCGACGCCCTTCTTTTCTATTTGCCCAATTTTTGAATATTAGCACCCCTCTTCAAGATTACCCCCTTTTCACCATAGTTCCCTTTTTCTAAACGTTTTCTCTCCCCTTTTCCTTAACATTACGCCCCCATTTTTCAACAGTATATCTCTCCTTTCTACCATTTTTTAATACCAGGCTCCTCTATTTCGCATCAGTTAGCCCTCTTTTTGGAGATTAGCTCTACTGTTTCCAGCATTAACTTTTTTAAAACTTCGCCCATGACTTTTTTTTTAAAAAAAATATTTACTACTTTTTTTTTTACATTGATTCACCGTTTTTACATTAGCCTTACTCTTTCTTCACATTAGCCGAACGGCCTTTTTAACATTAGCACCCCAGTTCTTCACCATTGGCTTCCTTTTCTTTGTAACAGTGTAAAACGTGGTATCAAATTAATATTAAGAATAAATTAACTCAAACACTGTCTTATTTCCATTTATTTTTTGAGGAGCAATTTAGTATTTAGTCTAGCATAAATAGATTTTGCGTATGCCTTTGTTTTACAAATATCACGTGAATAGTATTCAGTCGTCATACGTAATAGACCAAAATTAAATCAAATGTTGGTACTTCATTTTTTTTTAGTACTTCACTGTTTCAGGTAGTAAAAAATAGACTTGGTTACAAATTTTTAGCTTTGTATCTTATACGGTTGTTTTCAACCATATTCGGGCATAGGGATTTATGACTATTTTAGTTTGGTCTGTAAATTTCCCCTAAATCATTTTAAAATTGTAGAGATTTTTTTCTCAGTTTGCATGTGGTCTACGCATTCCGAAAAATTACACGTTATTCATCCTCTATTTTGCATTTTGCTGTTTTGGTGGAAGAATATATCAAACGAGGATGTTGTGATAAGAAGCAGCAATGATAAGATAGAGTAAAACTAATGTTCAAAATGGGCCATAAAAGGGCATATCTCTTATGGGGGACAATTTGAGATGTTGTTTATCATTTCATTCTCGTATCCCTTTGAAGCACGTTAAGTGGCAGATGGTTGGAGATGAAAAAAATTGAATGTTCCTGCCTCCTCAGTGCAATATTAAGTATTCAAATAACACACACACATACGCATATATATATGTATATATAAATCAATAATATCAAAGATTAATCAATATACATGTATATTGAGTTTGAATGAAAGTTTGCAATAATTAACTAAATAATTCTAAATAATTCTATTTCTAAACTGAATGTATTTAAAAGAGGGCAATTCGTTGCAAAATCAACGTTGTTTTCTTACTCTAATATCGCTCGACAAAAAAATATTATAAGTAAAACAGATAAAGAACTTAGAATCTGAATAAAGACTCTGAGATACATCAGTTTATTCATTTTTATTGTGTCTTTTAATAGATGAATTAATTCTCTCTCTCTTTCTCTCTCTCTCTCTCTATCCCCCCTCTCTCTGTTCTGTGCACAGGGAAGAAGGACACTTCGTGCGATTTTAACGCTCGTCACGGTATGTGTGATTGGAAATTGAACAAGAAACACTCCTGCGCATGGGAATTAAAAAAAGACGATAAATATAACGGAAATGAAGGTAAGAACATCTTTTTATACATTTCAATAATGATTGTAACTGACGTGTAAGTCAAGCTTCATTTTTTCAATCTTTTTTTTTTTCCAAAAAGAAATAAAGGTACCAAAACATCAAAGTAGCTGGTGAATTGGTGTTGAAGATGACAATAAATCATTTCAGAATGGATAAAATTTTTCAGCGGAGTTAACAACTCGTGAATGGAGAAAAAGAGAGAGGCAGAGCGGGAAACTTAATTGGAATCCAAACGAGCCAGATCTATTAGAAAACATCTTTGTAAAGGCCGATTTTCATGGTTAAAAAATCTTTGACTATTATTCTCTCTTTCATTACACGCCCTAGAATCCATCCATTTTTAAAGTATTTTCAAACAAACAATGAATACATGAGTGTGTATGGTTATAATAGAATTTGGTGTTTTTCAATAACATTAAGAAAAATGAAAGAAAGAACATTGTTTTCAACAACGAAAAATGCAACCATTAAATTTTTTACTGTGATAAGTCGGGGTATCCTTGTGCAGCTCATTGCGTGCCTCGCCGGTTGCTCTAGGGGAGGAACGAAAGACACAAGATTTGAGTCAGGGCACAAAACCGAAAGGTTAATAAATGTATGTCTCCCTATGTCTGTTTGACAAACCTTGGCATCATAACTTCGGGTCAAGGGCTTTTTTTTTCTATCTCTATCGCTTCCAGTAAATTAACCTATACCCTCATCTTCTACATAATACCTGAACCAAATAGGAACCGCGCAGATACTGAGGAAAGTGCTAGAAACATAAAGACTGCAACACTAATTGTTAACAGTGACCTAACAGAGGAAAGGAAATGAAAGCGGAAACGTAAACCACAGCACTGGCATGATAGGCGAAGGAGAGAAGAGATGTTGGCTGAAGACCTGAGGAGACTTATTGTCACTCAGCCTTCAGCAATGACCACTGGGCAACCAGTATGAAATTGTAAATTGCAGTATTACTGTGGCCTATGAGAACTAGGAGAGAAGGGTCGGAGACTTGCTCTCACTCACCCTCCAGCAGTAACCACCAGGGCAACTGGTGTGAGATTGCAAATGCAAATGCGAATGAAAATGCAAATGCAAATGCAAATAATAATACATGTCAATGGATAGAAGGGGACTACTACCAGAAGAACAGAAAGGGTGTAGGATAGGAACCAAAGGGGCAAACGATTTACTCTACATAGACCAGATGATCTTAAAAGAAGTAAGGAAAAGGAGAAAGAATATCGCAATGGGATGGATAGATTTACAAAAAGGCATACGATATGATTCCACATAGCTGGATACTCGAATGCCTTAGAATGTTCAAAATTAGTGAACCGGTGGTTAAATTCATTGGTAATTCAATGGAAGACTGGAAAGTAGATTTGACAGCCGCAGGGGACAAACTAGCCGAGGTAGGGATAAAAAGGGGAATCTTCCAAGGAGACTCGTTGTCCCCACTATTATTTGTTCTAACAATGATACCGCTTTACAGAATCCTGAAAAACAGCAAAGGATACCACTTCTCTAAAACAAAAGGAAAGGTCGACCACTTAATGTACATGGACGATATTAAATTGTTTGCAAAAAACAGGGGAGAGCTTGAGACTCTGTTCAACGAAGTAAGGGAATATAGTGAGGACATAGGAATGGAGTTTGGGATAGAAAAATGCGCAATCATGGTGATGCACAAAGGAAGGCTTTCAATGACTGAGGGAATTGAACTTCCGGACAACAACAAGATTAGGGCATTGACTGCACAAGACCGATACAAGTACCTAGGTGTCCTTGAATGTGACACGATAAAACGGGAAGAGATGAAGGAGAAAATTAAGAGAGAATACCTCAGAAGGATAAGGAAAATATTAGAAACCAAATTAAATAGCAGAAATCTAATAAAAGGAATGAACACCTGGGCTGTGTCAGTAGTTAGGTATACAGGACCATTCCTAGGATGGACAAAGGAAGAGCTCCAATCAATGGATAGGCGAACAAGGAAATTTATGACGATGCATAAAGCATTACACCCTAGGGATGATACAGATAGACTATACGTTAAGAGAAAAGAAGGTGGTAGGGGGCTCATCAGCACAGAAGATTGTGTCCAGAGAGCTAAAGTAGTCCTAGATAGATATGTGCAAACAAATAGTGAAGAAATCATAAAGAGCGCGAGGGATAGTGCAACAAACAATAAAGTAGAAAACAATGGAACAGTACAGCAAACTAAAAAAGAAAAATGGGAAGGGAAAAAATTGTACGGCGAGTTTAAAAGACAGATAAAAGATATAGCAGACGAGAAATCATGGACGTGGTTACGAAAGGGAAACCTTAAGAGAGAAACAGAATCGCTCATCATGGCAGCCAAAACAAAAGCATAAGGACAAACTACATAAAAGCAAAAATCGACAGAACACAGACAAACAGCAAATGCCGCATGTGCGGTGAAAGAGATGAGACAGTAAACCACATAACTAGTGAATGTAGCCAACTCGCCCAGAAGGAGTATAAGCATAGACACGATAGAGTAGCAACGATGATACACTGGGAACTAAGTAAACAAATGGGATTCAACCATGGGGAAAAGTGGTATCAGCACAAGCCAGAGGCAGTTTTGGAGAATGACAACCACAAACTACTGTGGGACTTTGACATCCAAACTGACCACCTCATCCAGGCAAGAAGACCGGACTTAGTAATGGTAGACAAAAAAAGGAAGGCCTGCCAAATAGTAGACGTTGCTGTGCCTGTAGACCATAGAGTAAAAAAGAAGGAGGGTGAAAAAAGGGAAAAATACCAGGACCTAGCAAGGGAGTTAAAGAAAATGTGGAACATGAAAACCAGGGTAGTACCAGTCATAGTGGGAGCACTAGGAACTGTCCCAAAAACGCTGAGGGAGAGACTGGAAGAGATCGGGATTAGGGGGAGGATAGAGACCGTACAGACCACAGCACTACTTGGAACTGCACGGATACTGAGGAAGGTGCTAGAGATATAAGTACTGCAACGAATCTTAGCTCTGTCATGATATGCGAAAGAGAGAGGAGACGTTAGCTGAGGACCTGAGGAGACTTATTGTCACTCAGCCTTCAGCGATAACCACTGGGCAACCGGTGTGAAACTGTAAATCGTAGAATTACTGCGACCTATGAGTACTAGGAGAGGAGGGCTGGAGACTTGAGGAGACTTGCTGTCACTCAAACTCCAGCGGTTACCACCAGGCAACAGGTGTGAGATTCCAAATGATAATAATAATAATAATAATAATAATAATAATAATAATAATAATAATAATAATAATAATAATAATAATGATTTTATTTTTTATTTTCCCCCTGATTTCTTTCGTTTCTCACGCCATTTAACTAACTGATTATTTTTCTTATTTCCTCTGTTAGGAGCCTCATATATGTTCTCTTTTTTTCAAATCCTTTTTCACTTTCTTTCTCCAAACGTTTTGTTTTTTTCTAATTAAGTGGCTGTGACTGGCTATCTCTAAGAAAAAAGTGTGGAACATGAAAGTCAAGGTAGTGCCAGTTATAGCAAGTGCACACGGAACCGTAGCAAAGACACTGAAAGCGAAATTGGAGGAACTAGGGATAAGAGGAATGATTTAGACTATACAGACCACAGCTCTACTCGGGGCTGCACGGATATTAGGAATTGGAAATATGAGATCAACGACTCCCTGCTGTAAGCAAAGGGTTAATTACCAAGAAAAAAAGCATAGCGGAGACGGCATTAACCACAGCGCTGTTGTGATAGGTGTTGACGATATGAGAAGTGGGCTGGAGACCCTAGGGGGCTGAAGGGACTGTCACTTCGCCTTCAGCAATATCCAATGGCAACTGGTGTAAAACTGTAATCAACAACACTGTAGTGGACTGAGAGTGTGAAGAGGTGGGCAAGAGACTTGGGGAGATTTGTTGTCAACGGTGACCACCATGCAACTGGTGTGAAATGTAAATATTAATAATAATGAATAATCAAATTGTTCTAATAATATTAAATCATTTAATAATATGGAATTATTCTAATAATAAGATAATAAACATGATAAATATATATAGATGTGAATATATTTTAACTAGATACCGTTTAGGATAAATCATCCATGACATTATTCATTCGATATATGAAATCTATATTTGTATTTGTTACATAATATCAAAATATCTTTTGAAATATATTTGCAGGCTATGTTGTTTTAAATGGTGCCAATCGATGTTTTTCCACTATCGTCTGGAAATTCGGAATGTTTGATAGTTCTGCTACTAACTTCTTAACAATTGAATATTACGTGGTTGGTCCCGGGCCATTTTCATTGGAGGTTTCCAATGATATCTTCGACCACCCAGATTGGTTTTGCTCAATGCATCCAGGGAGTGAAAGAAGGACAGCCCATGTTAATGTTACAGGAGAGGCGGTAAGAACATTATTTACTTGAAATTCAAACATAAATGCAAACATTTTCAGAGAATTTAATCCTCACAATCCATTTAGAGATAGAGTATACCAAATTACCGCCTGGAAAACTCAAATTGAAGTAAATCAGCAAAAAAACACGGGAGATTCGTCCATTTTTATTGGTTTTCCTCATCTTATCGCAGAATATTCTCTTTACAGTCTTTCGGTAATGATTAAAGTATAGTATATGCCCCCTTTAATCAGGTATGTCCACAGAGCTCTATCACGACTCACCGTCCAGGAACGGAAATCTACGTTTTCAAAGCAGTTAATCTTCCGATCAACCTTCGTTAAAATTGATTCGAATTTTTTTATAGCTTTCAAAGTTATAGCCCAGAAGATTTGAGAAACCAAAAGACAGCTCTTTTTAGGTTTCGTTTCTTTTTTTTTTACTTATGCAAGAGATATGTTATGTCAATAAAAGTAAAAAAAATATTGAAGATAATTTAACACAACCTGATTTGTCTTCTTTTTCAGACATACGTGCACATAAAAAGCAAAGTTGCAAAAGGCTCCCGTATAATCATAACCCAAATATGGAACAGTAAGTGAAAGTATTTGTATAAAATCTTATTGCACAAAAGGTGAATGAGTAAACTTCAATAACAGTATAACAAATAATGCCCGTAGATGAAACAGAAAAAGATACAAGGGAGGGAAACATAAAAATGACGGAGGTAAAACAGAAAGCATTCAGACACTTATGCCTTTGCCTGGGGAAGTAATTGTGAATTTAATCGATTCTTTCATCGCTTATTGTCTACCATTCAACAAAATATCTTTGAAATCCATCAAGAACCTTTCAAAATATCGTGCAGACAGACATGGAATTATGGCGATATTATTTGGTTGGGACACAAAATTACAACGCAGGGGGAGATAATTGTGTACGCATCTGCCCCAAATATAATCGATTCTTTAATAGCCTATTGTTTACATTCCAACAAAATATCTTTGAAATTCATTGAGAACCTTTGAAGGTATCCCGTGGACAGACATGAAATTTACTCGATATCTTTTAGTTTGGACATATAACTACAATGCAAACTATTGGCTACCCATCCACAAAAAATATCTGAAGCATTCGTCATTTGATGGTAATACCACAATATCGATGGACACAAATTCATATTGGTGCCTCTGGAATGTGCAAAGGTAGCAGTCGGGCTTTAGGAACCTGTGTAATACGTTCAGTGTGATAGTATACCGAACCTGTCGGGACGTGTCGATGGACAAAATATTCTGCCCGCAAAAATCTGTCTTTGAGGAGTGCATATGTTTTACCTGTACTGAAGTGGGCAATTTCATGAATAATGAATGTCTCAAACCACCACATTGAAGCTAGTAAAATAGGTCTTCCAAACTTGGTAAGCACATTATCCTCTAATCTCAATTGACTGGCCACACATTTTAAACGAATCATGTAACCATGACCAAACAAACGCTCAGCAGGTCCCAGCACAGGGTCCCAGCACTGATAGTATCGAAATTATTTTAGTAGACGTGGCTCCTGTTGTTCTAGACTGTACGTCCGTTTTAACACCTAATTTTCCAAGGTATTGGTAGGTGTAACTGTACTTTTCAAGGCCCGAAAGCCATCTTGCAAATTTTCCATAAGGACCCCTCTGGTCCGTACAGTCACCTGCAGGACAAACGTCTGTTTAATTTTGACATTTCGAAAGACGGGTGAAGAAATAGTTAATTGGGTAGATGTTACTATCGCTCTTGTTTTATGAAATACCCCTCTGACTGCTTTGTCACTTGCTTTAACTTCCATTATGAATCACAAGCCACACCGAGGGAAGGCCAGTGAAGGTTCTCATCATAATTCGTTTTTCAGGGAGATAGAAGCTCTTTAACAGCTCAATTGCTACTGTTACAACATTTTTTCGCTAGTGAACTTATTCGATGGCTTGGAAATTCCAGCAAAATGTTTTATAATGTTTCGGTAAATTCCTACCAGTCCCAGGAAACGCTTTACCTCTTTATTTGTTTTTTGCCGTTCATAATTATGTATCCCGTTGGTGAGATGTTACTGTGCTTGATACCAGCCACAGACAATTCGTATTCAAACAATCATACCTTTTTTTTCTACAAAAGTACATTTTGATTGTTTCAGTGTGAGGCCTGTAGGACGGAATCTGCTGCACGTCACTTCACTATCCTTTAAATATTCTACAAATGTCCTGCTAAGAATAACAATGTTGTCCATATAGGCTAATGTTTATTCGGCAGGTAAACCTGAGAGACTAATGTCCATTAATCTTTGGTAAGATGCACCTGCATTGCAAAAGCAATATGATGTGACGTTGAATTTGAACTTTCATTCTTGCAATCGTGTGTCAATGTTACCAGATAATCTTTTGGCGCAGAACCTTGCACTTAATGAACTTCAAGTGTTTCTCAACAAAATTGTGGATCGGGAACGTCAGTATTTCAAATAATTTTGTTTCAATAAAATTTTGAATGTGATGTGACGTCCCTTGATTGTCTGCCATTCTTGCATTCTTGGTGTCTTGTGGTCTCTCCATGTGATGCTGAGCGTGATGCTCTCGTATACACATTGCATGGTTCTCAGTTTATAGGTCAATCTTTTGGTCAGGTTCCATGTTTCAGCTAAGAATAGTTAAGCAGAATGAACCTTTGAGCCATCTGGAATGAGAAAAAGGAAAAATTGATTCAACATACGTGGGGATCCAACGAACCTCATGAGACATTTAAATAATAAATAAATTAAGATTTATTATCATAAGAATTGTATAAAACTATACATCAAAATAGAGTATTAAGTTTTTTTTAAAAGCAATTATTATGTCTGCTCTTTGCCTTTCATTATTGAGGTCTCAAATGTTACTGTTATTCATTTCTTTTATTAAAAACACATTTGAACTTTATCCAACTCTTTGTTCGAAAGTTGAAAAAATGCTGAAATCATTTTCATAAATCAAGAAGTAGCGTCATATCACATGTCTCTGTGAAAAAAATTGTATTTATTTCGTGGATTATCATTTATTTACCTTTCTAATTTATCGTTGATCAAAATTGTTTATCTTTTCAGGTTTGCAAGAACACGAAGCACAACGTAAATGTGTTTCAGTGCCGAGAGTTACAGCAGGACCTACAACAACACCTACAATTACATCAACACCAACACCAACAACAAAAACTGCAGAAGCTACAACAGCATCTACGGCAACACCCCCAAGTACACCTACAAAGGAACCTACAAAAACACCCACAAACAGACCTACACCAATAAGTACAACAAGACCAACGATGGGACATATAACGAGATCTACAAACAGACCAACAACAGGACGTATAACAATAACTACAAAACGTATTAATACAGAACCGACAAAAACACCTACAGGTAGATCTACACCAAGACACATAACTAGACCTGCAACAGGAGTTACAACCAGACCTACATCAAAATCTTTAAAAAGCCCAACATCGATTGACATCAAGGTTAACAAAACCTACATCCAGACCTACATCAAGACCAACATCAGCACCTCCAACAGCACCTATAACAAGACTCAAAGCAAGACTTATAACAGGACCTACCGGAAGATTTACCTCAAGACCTACATCAACCTACACGAAGACCTGCAGAAAGATCAACAAAAAGACATACGACAAAGAAAACAACAGCAACAACGACCCCAACCACCATACAAATTATAGATATGTAATCCATACTATCCTTCCAGAAACCATAAGTTTCACAACAACAAAATCAAATTCACAATAAATATGTCAAAATCGACGGTACAAAAGGCAATAATGACAATCCCTTAAAGAATAAATCCTAGGAACAAACTACAGAAGCTGTTCCACCATCAACTCTTGAAAATAAATTTCTTCCATTTCAAATTCAATTATTAGAGATAGATTCTTCCATTCCAAATGAAACAACCTTTCGATAGATCTTCAATGAAGGATCTTCACGAAGCGCCCAAGAATCCACCGAAATAACGCCAGTTCACTAACACCATCAATAAATCTACTGTAAACAGAGACGCTGGAAGCAGTTTTGAGTGAACATCATGCAATGTTCAAATCGGAAAAAAACTGATGTAGAATTAGAGAAAGAAAGGCGGAAAAAGTGATTATTGGAAAAGGCTTTTTTTTTGGCCTCCATCATTTTTCGTTATTATTATTATTATTATTATTATTATTATTATTATTATTATTATTATCATTATTATTATTATTATTATTATCATTATTATTATTATTATTATATGGTTACCGCTGGAGCTTGAGTGACAGCAAGTCTCCTCAAGCCCTTCTCTCCTAGTTCTCATAGGCCACAGTACTACTGCGGTTTACAGTTTCACACCGGTTGCCGAGTGGTCATTGCTGAAGGCTGAGTGACAATAAGCGATTCCGATTATATTAAAACTATATCTTACAACAGTGATGGCAGCTTATCAATAGATTATTATTATTATTATTATTATTATTATTATTATTATTATAATGATAATAAAAAAGTAAATCATCAACCCATCTTTTACTATCAACATTATAGGACCGGGAAAAGTGTAATATCTTATGAATAATTGGATTATGAATTAACTATTTGTCTGGAGCAATTCCCAGCTTTTGTTTACACAGATATCAAGATTGAAATAAAAACAAATTAAAAAAAGAAATAAAAGAAACAAATACCAGCAAAAGCACTTGATTCATTTTTTTGATCGATCTTTTGAAAACTGTAAGATGAACCATGATGAAGTCAATGGTCTAAAACATCTACACGTAAGTCTTCTGCTTCTGCCAACCAAGTGGGAAAAGCTATACGTATTAACTCGTATCTGTTCGTCAGCCAATTTGTTAGTCCACTCAAGATCTCCTCAAGTTCCGAATGAATTTCCATAAAATTTTGTTGAGGAGTAGACGATTGGCTATGAAATTAGTGATTAAAATTTGAGACGGATCCAGGGATTCCTTCCCCCCCATCATGGTAGCTATAATTCCACACTATTCAATATCTCCAAAGGTTCTAAATCAATTTCAATATAGATTAGTTGGAGGATAGGCAGTTGGCTAGGCAAGAAATGATTACATGCGAAAGTATCCAGGATTTTTTTCATCGTTATTTCCTCTGTATTGTAGCTATATGTCAAAGAGTTTAAATTTTGGGGCTGGTCAACGATTTTCCCCACTGATTGAGTGGTATTTTTAATTTTTTTCAAACATTTATATATTCACTCATGCTTATCTATGTCAATATCTCCAAATGTTCTCAATGAGTTCCAATGGCATTTTGTTGAAGCGCACGTCATAGGCTGAAAAAGAATTGATTAATTTTTTTGGTGGACCCAGGAATATTATACCGTCACCTCCATTGCATCGTAACTGATTTTAATTCAGTTTTTAGTGACAATGACACTGATAGAGATATGCACTCTCTGAGTGCTTGCCATTTTTTCTTCTGTTTTATGCTATCTACCGGCCCGATTGCTACAAGGCTAGCTTTTTTTTGTCCACTAGTTATTTGATTTAATCTCCAAAACACTTATCAAACTTCAAAAAACTATTGAAGTTGGAGATCATCAGTTTTATATTCGGCAAAATACGAGGCGACATGCAGTTGAAAGAATTGTTAAAAATATTTACGGATGAATTGAAAGTCAAAAATGGACTACATTTACAAAATATTTAATGATTTAATATTTTGTTGCTGTTATTATCATTGATTTCATTGTTATTATCATTATTATTATTATTATTATTATTATTATTATTATTATTATTATTATTATTATTATTATTATTATTATTGTTGTTGTTGTTGTTGTTATTATTATTATATTTTTCTTCTGATCTCTGGTAGTATTCATTGCAAACCGAGTTTCAGTTAGGGACTCAGAACTTTGGACAGGCAACCATGTTTTGTCCTAGTTGGCACTGGCAATTTTTTTTTCTGCATATATACAAAGGAAAGGGTCAGTACAAAAGATTACACAAGAAACACTACTTACGTTTTTTGAGTATGGTTGCAGCTTGTGTTGAGGCTCGTTGGTTTATATCGGTCATATTTAGTTAATCTCAAAATGCCTTGGATTCCCTCACAGCTGAGTGAAGCCTTTCTGGTCTTTCATGGTTTTTCACAAGAGTCAACATCCAGTCATCTCTTGCCTGCTGGTAAGCGGGTTAGCCGATGGTTGCAGTTTTGTACAACAATTCTGACTGGATCATAGCCGATCTATCTGCTTTTGGGTGGTGCATTCTGCTAATGGTGAGGAGTTCCGTTGTTATAGCGCCCGTTCTGTGTTTGTCAGTGATGGCTCAGATAATGGTGTTAAAGCTGTACAGTAGTACGGGTATTGTCAAGGTGTTGATGTCTTGGATGCAGTTCTTAGAGTTGGGTTCAGTTTTAAAGATAGCTCAAACCTTTCTGTAGTGCCCCTTTTTTATTCTTTCTCTCATTAACGCATGTTGGATTCATTTGCCTTCATTGATTCCAGTGTACTTTTTAGGTACCTTCCTGTTCAAATTCTTGAATGGATTTTGTCCAGGTCCAAGAGGATATATTATGTTGTTGCCAGATTTCCTCGTCTGAAAGTTGCACATTTATTGAGGCCAAATTTTATTCCTGTATCCTCAGTGAACATTTTAACAGTTTGTAACAGCCCCTTAAGCTCAGAGTCATCCTTTGCATAGAGTTCAAGGTTATTCATGTAGAATAGGTGGCTTATACTCTTGTTACCGGTTTTATATCCATAGGTAATGTTGTTCACTTGAGAGAGGGATGTGGGCTAAAATGAAAATGAAGGACGGACGAGAATCTCCTTGGAAAATTCCACAGTTAATGACTATATTCCTGGATTCAGAGGTACCTTTTTTGTGGTTGAGGAGGAGTTTGGTATTCTATGGTTTCATACTATGTTTGGAGAAATCAATTATAGTTGGAGCGATTTTATATAATACTAAGGCTTTTAGTATTCAAGTATCAAACGCCTTTTTGTAATCTATCCAGACTGTTGTTGGATTACGACGGCTGACTCGACAGTTCTCGAGTATCATTTTGTTTATTAGAAGTTGGTCTTTGCACGCATAAGAACTTCTTTTTTAGCTGTTCTCAGGGATTGTAATTTATTCATACCATTTTATACTAGAATATTATTTGTCATATGGCGTTGTGTTGATGTTGGGGATATAGCTTTGCCATTTTGGATAATACCAGGTTTTATGATCTTTAGGTATCCATATTTCAACTGACTTCTGAGATGCCCGTATATGCAAGCGAGCTTTTATCATATATCGATAAGAGAACTCGATACATACATTATCAGATAAAGTGTTGTTTTCGGGTTTCAAGAATAAAAATAAAAATACACATTCAACATTTTTCCCCGGATGCAGAGGGTGTATGAGTTAATAAACCAACCAAAATTTGTTTTTTCTAAATTTCTATTTTAGTTATTGATAAGTCAATTCGACGAAGTATCAGATAAGGTGGAATTTTCAACATTTGTCTCCAGTGATAAGAATTCCTCAATCTAATCGTTTGTAAAACAGATTCAGCAACGTCACTTAATGGAGACCGTCATGTGACCAACGTCTTTTGACGGCATGTTGTCTTGGGGCTGATCAATTAAAAAAAGAGATGAAGTTAAAAATCTTATTCTCTCGCCTTTCGTTGGGCGGTGAGTACTAAAAAAACGAGAATTAAAAACAAATTAAGCGGACAGAAATAAAGGGATCAATTTTGCATAAATCAACATTGTACATTGAGCCCTCACTAAAAACCTACGTAAGGGGTGGTTCGAGAAACAAAATTAAAATGTTTTCTTAGATAAAATAAGGAGCAATTGTTGGACTGACCAGCTCTTTAGCCCCGTATGGTGCGTATGTAAGCGTTATACATACCTAAACACATATTACAGTCCTCTACCTACATTGCCACCGCCTGTACGCGTTATAAATACATGAATAGCCAGCCAAATGGAATTACTTGAATTGGATTCAAGAAACTTATTTTGACAGTTTTAATGACAGTTTTGGTTGACAGTTTCTGATTTGGGACATTGCACATAACCCTCCCCATCCACAATAAATGAGGGATAAAAGGACGCAGATTTGTTGATATTTTAGATACGATTCAGGTCTGCAGCAAATATGTTCGCCTTTCTTGTTGTACTTGTAGCTATCTGTTCGACATTAGGTAAGCAAATTCTTCCAGTCTCCCTTTAAAGTCAACTCTGAAATTATGTGTTATTCTTCAACAATGATTCGCCGAAGAAGCTGGTGTGGCTTCGTCTGGTGCAGTATCATACTGTTTGTTTGTGTATGTGTGTGTGTGTGCGCGCGTGTGTGTGTATGTGTGTGTGTTTGGATATGGGTCGAGACTTACTAAGCGTAGTTTAGTCTGGTACAAGACCACAATTATGTTGCCCTCATGAAAATGGTTTACAATTGCAGGTACAAGATGTTAGCAACATCCTCTGACCTTGCCTAATATGCCTTCACAGAAGGCGTCGAGCATAAACAGCTCTGGTTATAAACGTTTGAACAAAACGGAAATTTTGCTTGTATGGTTTGAGAGTTGGATACAGGGATTTTACGGAGAAAGTACCAAACTGTATTGCAATCAGCACCGTTAGGCATGCATTTTGACACGTCTTGTCGTTCTAGGTGCTAGATTTTTGAAAAGAAAATATTTTCTTATAGAAATGATATTCTGTTGAATGAATAAAACCAAGTATTTTTATTTTGTCCGGCTAAAATCTTGTTCATAAATGATTTACGCGTGTAGTTTTTTTTTCTCCATAGAGGTAGGCAGTGAAAGTATATGTTTTATAGTCGACTAATACGTCCAGGAAAGGGGTTCTATTTTTACCGTTGAGTTTGTAGGTAAAATGGAGAACAGATTTGTTTCTCAAAAGCTGCTTTTATCTTTTTTTTTTTTCAAATTTTTCCCTATCTTTCAGCTAAGATGAAAATATCGTCAATATATATTTTGATTATTGTACATTTAACATTGCCGTTAGCATACGCCAATAATCTTGAATAATACATGCATGCTATACAACATTAACTGTGGAAAAAGGCTCCAAGATGTTTTCATTTGTAGGTACCTGTTGTCCATCTGGTGATGTGACACTGTCTATGTGTCGGCTGGAAGTACCCCGAATTTCTTCTGCCCGCAATTCAGTGGCCATATTCGTTTTCCTCCTTTCAATTAAGCTGTAACTATCGGAGCTTGATCATTCTTGTTAATCAAGTAGGCAATCTCTACCCTAGCTATGGCTACTTTATCTACAACCCTGCTCCAAACCGCCTGATCATAATTATATACTCTAGATTATGATGTCGTTCGTGCTGCCAATTTATCCAGGTTGGGTCGGTGGCCACAGCCGACAGCAAATGATCCAACCTTACAATTGAGGCTACCCACCACTCACCACCAAGCACAGCCACCGTCAATTCCTGTAATATTAATAAATGTTAACTAGTCTCGAAAATCCTTCTCACCCAATAAAGATGTGTTGAATTTCTCGTTACCAGTCATCCTAGGTTTAGCCATACCTATATTTTTCGGACATTGTCTGTGAACCCAATAAGCTATGCTATAGAAACTTGGACACACTACGGGCCCTACATCGACTCTCCTAATATTCGATCGATATATCTAGAGTGCTACATTTTATTCGAGTTGCTTTTAGCGGCCCAAGTCTATACTACTTCGTTGGGTTGTCCATTCCGGAATTGGTCGACAACGTTCACCCTGTTGATCAATTCACGAAATTGAATCACGTCCAAGTTGTTATTATTTATAACTGCGATCTAAATCAGGATCAATGACGGCATTCCAGTCAACCAATCCCCCTGCCCCTGACGTCGCCATGAAAATGTTCAAGTGCAAACACGTTCAATTTCTAAAATGTCCAATTTATAAGCGGTCAAATGATGAAAACGTCTAACATGCAGCAACATCCAATGCCAAAAGGACCCATGAAAAAAAAATGCAATGTGAAAAGGGCCAGGTTATACGTATATACACACAACATGCACACATGCTAAATACGCATATGTGCACGTTAACGTATATATACACACATACACTTAAGCACATATGGAATGTACGCATAAATAAAAACAGACACACACAAATGCCATATACGTGTGTACATATATACAGACGAATGTCGCATACGCACATGCATATACAGACATATGATCCGCACACTCACTAAGAATACATATGTACACACTACCACATACATGCTACATACACTGAATTTAAACTCATGTGCATTTATATGTATCCATTACGTATAAGTGAATATATGTGCGTATGTGACATGTGGTCGCATGTAGTTTGTGTATGTGTGTATGCGTGTATATAGAGTATGTGCATATATGGGGTATGCGTGTGCATATGTAGCATGTGAATGCATGTCTGCATGAAAGTTTTGTTTAAAACGTCCAATGATTAAAATACGTCCAATGCAGTCGAATTTTTTTTTTGCATTCTTCAAGTTAACGCATTTCAGGTGTACCATTCTGTACCGTCAACTAATATGCAACGTTCCGGCTATTTACAAGTCACAAACAGATCAATATATTAAAACTTGGATAAACTGGTCAACTAAAAATTTTATTAAGGAATAATTTTGAATGGGCTAGAAAATTTCTTGATACAAGGAGATGAAGGACACCAACATCTCTCTTTAAAGGTGAATCAAAAAGCGAAGCTTTGTTTCGAAGAAGAACATTTTGCTGTAACAATATGAATATGCATTTTTGACCGGAAATTTTCACCGATGTTTCATTTCTCAATCTGTATATTGTCCATAGAAAACCAGAAAATTTAAAAAGATGTGTGTAGGTATAGCCACAGGTATGAAACAGGTCAGTGTATATGTATGGTATGTACGTGGGTATGTATGTAGCATGTGTATGTTTGACAGGTGTATTCATGTGTATATGTGGGGTGTATGTGCGTATGTAGTGTGTGGCATGTATCCGTATGCAGACCGTGCGTACGTATGAATCAATGCTTATATGGCATGCGTGTACATGAGAACAAATACGGATAGTGTATGCAAGTACATACGTGAGTATGTAGCAAGTGTGCAAACAATATGTGGGTAGATGTTTGCGTACGTGGCATATGTGCATGAGTGTGCGTCTGCAGCATGTGTGTATATGGTATGTGTGTGCATGTGTCATATGTGCATGTGTTATGAGTGTAGTATGTGTTTGTAGTGCCTGGATATGTATATGCGTATACAACATAAGTAACCAGTTGAATTTTTTTAAAAGTCTGTTAAAAAAAAACAACTTCTAATGACGGAGGTGAATAAAAAAAAAATGCCGTATGGATGGTGTGAGGCTCGTATACGTGCACATCAGAAGTGTATGTTGTACGAATTGGCCCTCTTTGCAGTGGACGTCCTTGCATGGACCCTTTCTGCATAGGTCGTGTCTGCATCATTGGGCCTTACTGCATTGGACGTTTTTGATGGGACGTTTTGGTTTAACACCTTTCATAGTCACTTGGAATAAAGTATATACCTTGCATACAGCATAAAACTGTTATTTGTCCCCATCCCCCTCTCTCTCACGTGATGTGTGAAGCAGCCTTGGTGCATACACATTGACAGAAATTACCATATTTGCTGGATCATAAGATGCATATTGAAATTATTAAGGGAAAACAACTATACAATATAATTAAATTGCATCGAATACGCGATTGTATAGTGTCATGGAGATGCAAAAAGCAGTTGCTGACGAAATACCCGTGTAAAACATGCGTCTTATAGGCCAGCAAATACGGTACTTATTCATTATGAGCGGATCCACCCGTTGAATTGTTCTTCGGTTACCCAATTATTCGTGTATACTGCAATATTTTGCAGGTTCTAGAGCCAGTAGTGGAACTTCAGGTAGGGTACTTACGGGTTACAGTGTGTACCTACTTCTCAATATCCGTTTTTTTGTACGTCTCAAAACGGCCCTAAAGTTGGCCATATTCAGGAAGAAACACACACGAGGGCTTACAGTGGCCGAAACTCCCAACTGCACAGGTCCACTTCTTTCATCCCTGGAGAACCCCTCTGTGATCTCTCAGCATTAATACTAGGTACAGTCTTACCGTATATCTAGTTCTCGAAAGCCATTCCAATTAGTGTCTATAATAGTGGAGTGGATAACAGAAAAATCGTGTACATCTTGGTTCAAGCATGGAATTTAATGCAGTTTGTTCTCCAGGTAGTTCTCATCAACTTTGCCCAGTTGGCCATTTGAAAATCCCAGACACAGGAGCCTAGAGTTAAAGCATTTGCATTTACGGTTGTAACTTTTTTTACAAGAACACTTGGTCAGTTTCAGACAGCTGGTTGCAATCGGGAATAATGTTGACTTACATATCTGCCATTCCCCTCCTTCCTACGTCCAACTCCAGTCAGTAGGACTGCTGTTGACTGGTCTGGAGATGGTAACCTCGCACCAGATGATTCCAGCCTGATAAACAGTGCACTTGGTGTACTGAGGGCTGTCTGTGTGGGTGGAATTGAATTGTACGAGCTCTGGTTACAGGAAAAGAGATCCATCTTGTTCCGTCCACATCAATGAATGGGCTCCATTCGTCATACACGAGGACATCGAATAACTCCAGTCGTTGCAGGTCAAGATCAGTAACTAACGTTTGATCCTGACTTAGTTTAGTGAAGGTTTTCAAAAACCTCATCACAGGTGTTCCAAGTCTGTAATTAAGTTTTCTTCCCTTTACATTGGAAGCCAGAAACAATATCACTTCTAGCGATTGCATGCCTTCTCAGGTCCTATTGCTGGAACCACCTTATGGACAGGAATCTATTGTAAATCGGATTCTTCGCCAAAGACGATCCACATGTTCTCAAGACCAAGGTCCTGTAAGGATGGCAGTACGGATGTAGATAAGAAAATGACGTTAGTGTCATTTGACTAGGTGATGAGAAACTTCCAATATTGTTATATACCTGGTATGTACAAACAATGGCATGTCGCGTTCATGACAGCATGGAAACACACCATCAAGGGACATGTCTGATTTATTTATTCGCTTTCGTATTCGTATTTGCTCTTGTTTTCATTTTTTGTATATCGTTTGTGAACGTTTCCTTTTCAAAATGAAACCTTTTCTGCTATGTCTCTCATAAAAAAATAAATAGAAATAAACAACAATCTATTTAAAACTTGACCTAAACTATTGAATTTATACAGAGAAATATTTTGTGGAGAATTAATTCTCCAAGCGAAACAGTTCCAGCGCCAACTAACAAGAATTTTTATTGCAAAAAAAGTTGCGCAGTTTTGTTCATTATTATGAGTATAGGATATACAAATTTAGGTTATTAATTTATAGATGGTATTAATATCGTTAAAATAGGACCAGAATGAATTTTCTGCGATTGACAACTATGGATTGTTGGCTATGAATTGTTGGCGATGAATCTTTCGTGATGAATAGTTGGCGATGAATAGTTGGTGATGAATAGCTGGTGATGAATTATTGGTGATAAATTGTATATGACGATGAATTGTTAGGGGCGAATTGAAGGGGATGAACTCTCCAGATACCTCACTGCATATCTGTTTTGCAGTGATTGTTGGCGACGGATGATTCTTTTCTTCGTATGATTCAGGGGGATACAAGGTTATCCGTACTGTAGGTCTCGCAACCGAGTGACAGAATGTCTTCACTGGAAACGGGTATCCTTGAATGAGAATGAGTTGTCTTTTAAAAATGTAAAATCTAACCCAGAAAATTAAAGTTTATTGAAAGTTTTGTAGTTTTTTCTATCACCCCAAACATTGGATTATCTTCAAGTAAGTATACCGTGAAAGACAATAAAGTAAGTGAAACATTAAAATACTCTCTCTCTCTTCTGTCTGATACTGACACCATTTTATGTTAATTGAAAAAAACCCACACACCTTATTACGGAAATAATTCTATGAAAAATCCTCGAAGAATTGTCACATAATGTTGATCTCATCTTAGTAACATCTTTCATATTGATAAAAACAGCTTTTGACTACAAAATGTTATTTTCAATACTTGTTTGATGCTCTTGCTTCTCAGGTCTCTGACCTTTTCTAATAGGCGTATGTTATATGAAAAGATTGTCCCAAACAGCTTTTCATTACCAAGAGTATGGAGACTTTTTGGAAGAAATCGATGGTGGGGATTTAGAAAATCCTCGTGATATCGCAGTTAAGTGCGTGTTTTTCAGTTTTATGACGTTTAATGTTGTCAAATTTGCGGATTTTTTTTGAGAACCATGCAACGTGCACATGAAAGAATTATGCTGGGCCTCACATGGAGAGACCAAAAGACAGTACAGTACATCCGAGAAAAGACAAGAGTCAGGGACATCATTAGAAATCTCAAATGGCGGTGGGCTGGCCATGTTACAAGAATGGCAGACAACCGATGGACATCACGACTCACGACATGGATCCCCCGAGATCACATGCGCAACTGAGGCCAGCAGAATGTTAGATGAAGAGATGAGCTAGACAAGTTCAGGAAGTACTGGCTCTGCGACACCCATGATAGAGAAGTGTGGCAAATCCTGGGGAAGGTCTATGTCCAACGACGGACGTTAAAAGACTGATGATGATGAATGTTGTCATATTAGTGGCGATACTGTAGCACTGACCCCATTGGCGCTGATCCGCTATAGAAAACTTTTTTTCGTAATAAATTTAGTTATGTTCAATTTTCAAAATGAATAATGATAAAAAAGGTATTAGTGACATTTTCTAATATAAATGTAGAATATACATTTTGGTTTGTGAGTCTTATTTATGAAAACAAATGCATACAAATATGCTATATTCTATCATATAGCAATATATATCGACCTCTAGTATTATTCTACTGTCTCCAGAATGTAGATACCAGATTTGGGCTCAGCAACAATATATATTTTAAACATGGTCACTGGCTTAATCCTTATTTATGTTGGCTATAATGGCCCTGTTTTTGCTTTGTTTTTTGTTTAGCATTGCGTTTTAGAGGAAGTGCTAACCGAGACTCTACTGTCTCATGACGTTACACATGAGATGTCGTTTTTTTTTACAAGCAGATATTATTTTTCAAGAAATCTATTCTGAACAATATTGACAATTGTGGCATTTTAGGCGCACCTTCGAAGATTCAGGTACCTGGTTCTGTTTGACACAAGTAAAATATACCTGAGAATAAGGAATTTATCAATTCATGCGTAAGTAGTGATATTATCAAGAATTTTTTAGGCATAGATTATTTTGATTTTACGACCCACTTTCTTGGTAGGTCCTTCCTGGTTGACTTGAAACTTATTTCCCATTGGTCATTATTTGCAGTAATATAATTATCACATATTCAGCGTTCAATACACACGAAAACATTTCTTTTTGATCTTTGTGTTACCCTTTTCTTGGGAAAGAAATTTAAAAAATAAGTATTGCATGTTTGATTGCAAAACTAGAAAGCACCCTGCCAAAGCCACACATCAAGTAAAGACTGCTGAAAAATTTGTTTATATGTAACTAAGATGCAGGGGAGGGTGAGAAAGATTCTATATTAGCCCCCAAATTCGAGCAATTTTTCTTTAACCCATGAACCATTCCTCGATAAAATGTAATTGAAATCAATTTAGAACTTTTGCAGATACTGTATAAAAAACCATGAGCAAATACAAAAATTCATTAAAAATGAAAATCTTGGAGGCCACATCATACATCTTTAAGATAATTCAATATATTTTTCAACATTTTTTGCAAGTAAAAAATAATTAAAACTAAACATGTTTAAGGAATCATTATTTCACATAGAAATGAAATATTGATCCATACATGACTTCGCGTCAAATTGAACATCATATATTTTTTTATAGATATTTCATTTCTTTTTGACTTATTCAAAATAATTGCTAAATATAAAGATAGGAGAACCCAAGAAATAATGTATACTGTGCCCCTTCAATGGTAAAATCGAGTATGTTAGGAGCACAGAAGTATTGAAAGTGAAGGGACTAATGTGATTATCAGCCTACTGCGGTCCCTCTCAAATTTTATTGTACGGCGATTTCCCCCTTTCTCTCCCTCTTGCTACGCCTGAGGCTCCACGAGTCCTATATTGATAGTAATAATTATATAATTCGATAGTAATATAAATCGATGAAGATATACATAATCTTTGATGAAAGTTTAAAACAATTGAATCAATTTCGAATAATCTTATTTCTTAACAGAACATATTGAAAAGAGCGTGATTTGTCGTGAAATTTATTGCAGTAATTAGCATTCAGTGCATACACACACACACATATATATATATATATATATATATATATAGAGAGAGAGAGAGAGAGGCAGAATTGAAACCTTTTCTTCAGACCCAGAGGCCGATATCCTACCTCTGGACTACGGAACTGGACGGTCAGTAATACGATATATCTATTTACACAGAAATTCCTCATCCACTAGAGTGCTCTATTCCTATGGAAGAGCATTGCATAAGCATATGATGGACGAGTTACCTCACTTAAAGAGTGCTTAACCCTGAATAGAGGAGGATTAATTATTGTGTCATCCACAGACAGCTCTTTCGATGTATTACATCTCTTCAGTGTGGCTATAGACTTTCCATTATCCCATCTAGTACCGCGAGGATGTAAATCAATGAGATGCTGATTTTTAACTGAAATTTAAAATAATCGACTTAATTTCGAACGATTTTATTCCTGAACTGAATATATTTGACAGAAAAATTTTTTTTGCTAAAAACTAATTCGTTTTTGTTTTTCTAATATCATTCTCTGAAAAGCATTACAACCAAAATAAATAAAAGAAATAAAATAAGATATCTGAAAAATACGATTATCAATACGTGCATTTCCAATGGGAGAATCAATTTTTGAAAAAATGTTTGATGGGAGTATCGATTTTTTGATTTTCAATGTAGGAATCAATTTTCTTTATATTTAATGGGAGAATCAATTTTCTTTCTTTTTCATTCACAGGTGAAAAGGACACTTCGTGTAGTTTTACGAATAAAAAAGGTATGTGTGGATGGGAAGTTTACAATAATACCCATTGCGAATGGATAATAAATTCTCGTGCTAGATATAACATGAATAAAGGTAAGAACATATTTTCATTGATTAAAATGTTTTAATTCAGTAATGATTTCAAGGGAGACTGGGGACAGTAACAACACTTTTTGCATTTATCACAATTACATAGAATCTGTTTGGACTACACCAACTAAATTAGTATATGATAAAATTACATCGGACTGTCCATCACTCATAGTATTTTAACGTTATTACATATGACAAATCGTTCACAATACTTATCTGAATGTAAAAAAACAACAACAGACGGTGTACCTTGTTTGTTTATGCATAGAACATAGGCTTACCTTGAGTTAACGTGCAGATATTACAGATGCTATTCAATCTCTCCATAATTCAGCATTAGACAAGAAAAATCGATCAATTTGCAATGCAAAAAATTTCTATTAAACACGCATTTATTGCACAAAACTGCAACTGTTTTAAAAACTGATTTTTATCACACTTTAGTGAGTGTGAACTGCAACATTGGGTTTCCTGGAAGGTACACAAACATCTCCAGATAACACAGCTAATGAGAATTTAAAACCCTTTTTAAGAGACACTCCAAAATGGTCAATCAAATGCACTTTTTAGAAAACCTTTTAAAACTTGTTGCAATCTTACCCAATCATGTCAGTAATGATAAAACACCATGTGCTACCTGACTGAGACATAAGTCACTTAGAAGTCGACAAAACAATGATTCAAACTAAGGAAATTTTGATTAGTTAATGCCAACGACCAAGAAGGTATGACAGAAATACGGCTCTTGAAATTTTTGCTTTCATTGTGTCAAAACACATTTCCAATGAACGAAGCAACAGATGGTGAACGTGTCTTCTGTCTCCCTGGTGGGCGTAAGGTCTAACTGTGTAAGTTTCTGATTGGGGGAATAAGACCTGTTGCAACCGTCCTAGTATGCCCTAATGGAAGTGCAAGTCAAGTTTCATTTTCTCAGACTTTTACTTTCTAAAAAGAAATAAAAGAAACAAAATATGAAAGCAGCCGGTGATATCGGATTGAAGAAGGCAATGACTCATAAAAGTGGATGAAATTTATCAAATACCCGTGAAACAGGGAAGAAGAAAAAAAATGATCTAAAAAGCCGAATCAAAGAGAACCTCATTGATAACGGCTGATTTCCATGGATGAAAAAGCTTTGACTGCGATTGACTCTTTAACCGGTGTCTCGGACGCTATCTGTTTAAAGTCTTCTCGAACCAATAGGTGATTAAAAACTTTGAAAGTAATGAACGGAATGCAGTTGTTTTATCAAAGAAACCATACATTTTGTGCCGTGGTGGGTTATTGGATTGATTCAGTTTGCTTGTGATCGAGAACAGAAACAGTAACTGCCGTGTTTTCGCATTATACACCGATTCATTCTGACCAAATTATACGGAATGTAAGCGAAATGGTAAACAAAGAACAATATTAGAGAATAAGAAAATTCAGCGAAGCAGCACATATGCTGTGATCAAATCATTCAATTAGCAAATAGAGTATAGACATTAACACCATATTGAAACTACCAACTAGAAAAGAAAAGACATATAAAGATCCAAAAATTGTGACGTGACATGGCTCAGTGAACACTGGTAAATCCAATCTGTTTCTATGGAAATCGTGACTTCAATCCTTTGATTAGATTGTATAGGAATATACACCACCTGAGTAGAGGGCCAGATCGCATCCCCGTTCATCAGAACTTTTCTGTGCTTAGCCCTTTGTCTTTAACATCTCCTGCATGCCACGTATTTCAGTCCATTTTTCCCGGCTTCCTTAACTTTCTCTGATTCAATTACACTTCATTAGTGGGTATTGGATTTGTACTAATTGGACTACTGTTGATTTTAGTGATGCTATTTCCATATAATTCCAATTCTTCCTTGGATATCAAATTCTTCAAATTCTTTATAAGAGGCTTTTCAGGAATGCTCTTATCGCAACTTCATATTCCATGATTATCAATATCATTACGTTGATAACGCAATCAACGATACAAACAGGGAACTCAACTATCAATGTCTGATGTCTAAACAATGTCTAATCAACAGGTATTCGATTACAGCACGCATCTCACTTGGTGAACAGAAGAATCTAATGTGTTGAATGATCACATGGTAATATCAGGTGGATTTTTGAAATCTTAATTGTCCGTAATTAGCTAAGAAATCAAGCGTAGTGCTTTAGGTTTTAAATCGGTGGTTAAGGTCAAACACTTTGCCACACTTAATTGTTGCGCACACTCATATGGCTTTCCCGGATGAAAATATACCCTGGGTTCTGAGAGCCGGTGGAGCTCTGAGGTTACTTCTGAACCACATCAGTCCTAACCAACCCACCAAGCCCTGGTATTATCTTAAAGAATAATAATAATTAAAAAAACAAACAAACTATCATGATAGTATAACCAAATCAATTTACCACAAAAAATGGGGCACAGATCCAAGATTTTTGTGTCATAACCGGCAGGTGCGCCCTTGTTAGCCTCCAGGAGGGATCCGGTCGTCTTCCTGTGACTGCTGGCCTAAACCCCGGCTCGTGTACCTTTAATGGCCTTCAGGAGGGAGCCAGTCGTTACCTAGCTACTGTTGGCCAAACCCCCAGGTCATGCTCCTCTAACGACACCCAGAAAGGACACGGCCACCATCGAGTGGCAGTTAGCTAGAACAAGAGGAGGAAATGGTCAAGAAAGGAAAACAGATCAGTAATGTATAGCTACTTCAACAGCAAACCATCGGTGCGATGTCAAAGAGAACGTATGCTCAAAATTTGGGAGGGAAAATCCACCGTGGAGGTATCAAGCCAGCGTCTGGCTGACCAAGTAAAATAAACTCTGAAAAACAAATGTTTCTCAGAGACTGAACTACAAGAGATCCGCAATGAAATATAAAAAGAAGAAAGTGACTTAACCAAAGAAGATTCTCTCAACACAACCAACATAGTAAATGACAAAATTGAAAAAAAAAACCCAAAAAAGAAAACCCCTGAAGAAAAATATACACTAGAGATCGACACCGACATCCCAACGAAGGAAGAGGAAGCACAGATACTAACTTTGAAAGAAATTATGCAAGAAGAAAAAACGATTCTCCCAACTCTTTGAGACAAAGACAGAAAGAAACTCGGAAAAGCGACCGAACATGTCTCGTGCCTCTTAGGACATATCGAAGCCAACAGCCTTTTGAAGCTCAACAACCTAGTCTACGCTGGAGCGAAAATGGTAATACAACGTTTCACAACACAAGAAAGAGCCCCAAATAATAAGAGGAAGGAAAAACCCAATAGGGAAAGAAAATTAGAAAGACAGATCTCACAACTCCAGAGAGATGAAGTACCACTGAGAAATGCACCCAATACGAACAGATCACAAATAAGACTTTGGGACAGATACAAGTTAACATCCATACGACAGTGGAAAAGATACATCAGGGGAGATTAGCCGAGGAGGCAAAGCTGAAGAAATACAGGCAAATAATTGCCCAATACACACCGAACCGTATGTTCCAAAACAACGAGAGAAAGGTCTACCAAGATTCGAACAGAGAAAGAAGACAGAACATAAAACCAGACGCCACAGAGACCAAAAACTACTGGAACAGCATATGGAGGCACCCGGAAAGACACAATGTAACACCACGATGGCTACGAAACATGAAAAAAGGACTTGAAGATATAGACAATGGAGAACCAATATTATTGAATGAAACCACAAAGAAACACGCTCTTAGAAAAATAGCCAACTGGAAAACACTGGGTCCCAACGGGATCCATGGATATTGGTTCAAGAAACTCACCACATTACTCGACAGACTCACCCACCTACTCCAAAATTGCATAAACGAAGGCGAGACACCTGACTGGATGACCAAAGGCAGAACCACCCAGATCCAAAAAGATCCTGAAAAGGGGAATATAGTAAGCAACTATAGACCAATCACGAGCTTACCACTTATGTGGAAAATCCTGACCGGACAAATAGCGGAGAGAATGTATATATCAATGGAAAGAAGGGGACTATTACCAGAAGAACAGAAAGGTTGCAGGAAAGGAAACCAGATGATCTCAAAAGAAGTAAGACAGAGGGAAAAGAACATTACAATGGGATGGATAGACTACAAAGAAGCGTAGGATATGATCCCACATAGCTGGATACTCGAATGCCTTAGAATTTTCAAGATCAGCGAACCAGTGGTTAGATTCATCAGAAACTCTATGAAAAGCTGGAAAGTAGACTACACAGCCACAGGAGAAAACTTAACAGAGGTAAGGATAAAAAGGGGAATCTTCCAAGGAGACTCGCTGTCCCCACTATTATTTGTTCTCACCATGATACCACTCAACAGAATCCTGAAAAACAGCAAAGGATACCTTTTTTCCAAAACAAAAAGAAAAGTCAACCACCTGATGTACATGGATGATATAGAATTGTTTGCAAAAAAACAGGCGATAGCTTGAGATGCTGTTCAACAAAGTAAGAGGATACTGTGATTATATCGGAATGGAATTTGGAATTGAAAATGTGCAATCATGGTAGTGCACAAAGGAAGGCTCACAATGAATGAAGGAATCAAGCTCCCAGACAACAGGAAGATTAGAGCACTGCCTGCACAAGTCCGATACAAATACATGGGCGTCCTTGAATGTGACACGATAAAACGGGAAGAGATGAAGGAGAAAATAAGGAGAGAATACCTTAGAAGGATAAGGAAAATATTAGAGACCAAATTAAACAGCAGAAATCTGATAAAAGGAATGAACATCTGGGCTGTATCAGTAGTGAGATACACAGGACCATTCCAAGGATGGACAAAGGAAGAACTCCAATCAATGGACAGGTTGGAAACTTGTGACTATGCATAAAGCCTTACACCGTAGAGATGACACAGATAGACTATACGTTAAGAGAAAAGAAGGTGGCAGGGGGCTCATCAGCATAGAGGACTGTGAAAGATCTGGAAAAGTACGTGCAAGCAAACAGAAAAGAAATAATAAAAGTGCATGAAACAGCGCAACATAGTAGAAAACAATGGAAAAGCACAGCAAACTAGGAAAGAAAAATGGGAAAAGAAAAATTTGTACGGAGAGTTCAAAAGACTGATACAAGATGTGGCAGACGAGAGATCATGGACATGGTTACGGAAAAGAAACTTGAAGAGAGGAACGGAATCGCCCATCATGGCAGCTCAAAACAAAAGCACCAGGACAAACTATATAAAGCAAAAATCGACAGAACACAGACAAACAGCAAGTGCCACCTATGCAGTGAAAGAGATGAGACCGTAAATCCCATAACAAGTGAATGTAGTCAACTCGCCCAGAAGGAGTATAAGCACAGACACGATAGAGTGGCAACAATGATACACTGGGAACTGAGTAAACGAATGGGATACAACCATGTAGAAAAGTGGTACCAGCACAAACCAGCCCTGGAGAATGGCAACCATAAATTACTCTGGGACTTTGATATCCAAACCGACCAGCTCATCCAGGCAAGAAGACCGAACTTACTAATCGTAGACAAGAAGAGGAAGACCTGCCAAATAGTAGACGTGGCTCTACCTGCAGACCATAGAGTTAAGAGGAAGGAGAGTGAAAAACTGGGAAAATACCATAGTACATAATACAGTCATAGTGGACGCACTAGGAACTGTCCCAAAGACACTGAGGGCGAGACTGGAGGAGATCGGGATAGAGGGAAGGATTGACACTGCACAGACCACAGCACTACTGGGAACTGCACGGATACTGAGGAAAGTGCTAGAAATATAAAGACTGCAACACTGATTGTTAACAGTGACCTAACAAGGGAAGGGAAATGAAAACGGAAACGTAAACCACAGCACTGGCATGATAGGCGAAGGCGAGAAGAGATGTTGGCCGAAGACCCGAGGAGACTTATTGTCACTCAGCCTTCAGCAATGAGCACTGAGCAACCGGTGTGAAACTGTAAACTGCAGTATTACTGTGACCTGTGCATACTAGGAGAGAAGGGCTGGGGACTTGAAGAGACTTGCTGTCACTCAAACTCCAGCGGTTACCACTAGGCAACTGGTGTGAGATTGCAAATAATAATAATAATGATGATAATAATAATAATAATAATAATAATAATAATAATAATAATAATAATAATAATAATAATAATAATTGAATTATCTCAAGAATATTGAATGATTCGATAATATGGAACTTTTTCAATAAAAATATAAGAAATTTGGCAAATATATTTTCGTTGCAAATCTATTTTGATTGAAATAGTAGTTCAAAATAAATCATCCATGATATTAATATAATGTATAAAATCTTTAGTGAAAATTTGTAGAGCAATACATAACATCAAAATGTTTCTTTTTATTTATTCGCAGGATTTTTAGTCTTGGAAGGTCCCTCTGGATGTTCATCCAGTATTTATTGGAAATTTGGATTTTTTGATCGTTCTGAAACGCACCATTTAACAATTGAATATTATGTGTGGGGTCCTGGGCCATTTGAATTGAAAGTTTATCATGATCACTCCAGCGCAAGAGATTGGTCTTGTCAAATTCAACCAGGGGATGAAAAGAGGACGGCTCATTTTGATGTTACAGGAAATGCGGTGAGGACTTTATTTATGTGAACTGATGAATGCAAACATTTTCAGTGACATTCCTTCAGAAGTATCCAGTTTCCGTTCGTTTCTAATAATTGACAAGTTGGTTCCCTTCGAATAAATATGGCAGTATATGTTCTCATTAGATTATGCATGCACAAAAATCTGTAAAATTCGCCAACTTTAATTGCTTTTCCTCATTGTATATCAGAATGTTTTCTATGAATCCTTTTGATTGTGATCAAAGTGTAGCATTTGTCGCCTTCAATTCACTGTAGATCACACACGCTATATTATGGTTTAATTTTTTTAATGCCTATCTAGAAACAAAAATTTCCTTGTCATTAAAGCAGTTTATCTACTGATCATCTTTTATAAAAATTGCTCTGAATTCTTTTGAAGGCTTTTGGCATTAAGTCTCAGAAGATTTGAGAAACAGAAAGACTAACCGGACAGACTTTTTGGTTTAGTTTCTTACTTCATGCAAAAAGTACTGGTACTGTTATGTCAATAAAAGTGAAATATTGAAGTTAATTTGATCTAAACTGTTTTGTTTTCTCTTTCAGGATTTCATTTACATAAATGGAAGAGTTGCAAAAGGCTCCCGGATATTCATTACCCGAATATGGAACAGTAGGTGACAGTATTTACATAAAATCTTATTATATAAACGGCAAATATGTAAACTTCAATAACTGTATCAAAAATAATCTCCGTAGATAAAGCAAGAAAAAAAAAAACAATACAAGGAAGAACATAAAAAACAGGACAAAATATACTGTTGCTTTCATAGCTTCCGAATTGTCTTCGTGTAATTCATTGTCATTATGAGAATTTGTGTGATTTTTTTCAGTCTTTCATCCAGGTGAGCAATAGGAAATGATAGCTTTGAGGGCTCACTTATCTTGACCAGATGGTAACATATCTTGGGAATTTATCTATTTCCAGTCTTAATGGGTGTCTGCAGCACATATCTAGAATTTCATCACCGTTTGACAATGGTTTTGATTTTCTCATTATTTGTCCGAGGATATGATTTGTGTGATCTAAAAAGATCCCAGAGGGCTCATACTAGGTTTTAGAGTAACACCTCGCTAGATGGGACTTTTTGCATTGCCTTATACGACCAAACCAATTACACTTTCGTATTAGCTTTAAAAAAAACAATGATTGGTAGCAAAAAGCTTGAGTTGTTCTAAGTTTTACGAATCCAAAATACCCAAAGGATCCTGTTGTGTTCTTCATCGGATTAGTAGAATCAATTCATGAACTTGACCTTCCCCTGACCAATCGTAGTATTATATATATATATATATATATATATATATATATATATATATATATATATATGCAAAGCCCTCTAGAATATATATATATATATATATATATATATATATATATATATATATATATATATATATATATTGAAGAATTTGTTTCTCAATTCTCAAAAATCTTTCCTTCTGTGGCACTGATACGATATACACTGGCCATAAGTTAGACACGATGAAAAAGATGAACGTATCACAAAGACGAGGGAAATATAAAAAGTAGATCATATGATAGGAAAAAAACAATATTAGGTCTGCTATCAATGTTTAGCCTGCACACTACTAACGCTCACGTGAATTCACATGAGTTCAAGTGATGTAGTAGCAATGTCAAGAGGCTTCTGATTCACTGGCTTTGTGACGTCAGTGAGCAATCACGCCTCTTTAGGTGATGGAAGATAATTTTAATTTAGAATCCTAGACATCCATACACCACATCTTATCCGAAGTATCCTTATAGATACACGAGATTTTGCCGGCTAAGAAGTAAGGAATCGGATAGTCACTGTTGAAGGCCCGTGGGGAAAGTTGCCGAATGTTGCGTGGAAGACTAGAAGACACGTGAGATGATGGGCGCTGGCTGCTGCTCGGAAGATGAACCCGGAACGAAGACCTAGCTTAGTACGAACCACAAACTTGAAGGCCGAAGAAAGATTAACTTGAAGTATCATACTTAAACCCCATCGAACAGCCCGCTGGTAGCATTCATTCCCTATCAAGTGGAAGATAGCAACATCTGCGACGAGAAAGAGAAAAAAAAATGATAAACGAATGTTATCTGACTTATTAGAATACGGATTTATTATAAAAGGAATTGTATCATTCATGTATCAAAAAAGAGCATCGTTTTGTAAAAACAATCATTATATCCATTACGTCATTATTTCACGTCTTAAATTTTATAGTTATTATGAGAACAGATTTAATCGTTATTCAACTTTTTGCTTTAAATTTTTAAAAAGGCACTGAAATCATTTCTAGAAAGCCAGAAGTTCTGCTAGTTCATATATCTCTGAGTAAAATCATTTCTATATCGTCGATCATTTATTATTCACCCTGCAAATTTATTCAGATATTAATCAAAATCGTGTCCTTTCAGATCTTCAAGGTTACAGAGCACAACGTAAATGTCCGACATTGCCAATGATGCCGAGGTCTACAAAAGTTTCTACAACAAAACATATAACAAGACCTGCAACAGCCCCTTCGGTAACACCTACAACAGGACCCAAAACAGCACCCTCAAAAGGACCTACAGCAGGATCTAATAGAATACCTACATCAAAGCCTACAACCAAGCCTTCAAGACTTACACGATCTACAACAATACCTATAACAGGACCAACCTCAAAACCTAGCACAGGACCTACAATGAGACCCACATCAAGACCTGTTACTGGAACTACCACTAGACCAACAATGAAATCTACAATACACCCCAAATCGATCGACATCAAGACCTACAAAAAGACCTTTATCCAGACCTACATCCAGACGTACCACAGGACCGTAAATAAGTCCCTAGATGAGACCCACAGCATGAAATATAACAAGACATACATCGAGACCCTCATCGACCTACATTAAGACGTAAAACCGGACGTACAATTAGACGTTCGCCGACAACAACAGCAACAACAACAACAACCCGCGCAACCATACAAATCATAAATGTATGATCTCTCTCAGATAGCCGCAAAATTCACAACACCAAAGTAGAGTTCACTATAAATATATCGAAATCGACGGTACAGAAAGTAATAATGAAAACTCCAAAAGAAAAGTCGCTGGAATCAACTGCAGGAACTGTTTCACCGTTAACACTTAGAAATGAAATAACTTCTTTCCAAAATATTGCAATCTTACAATTGAACTTTAATGAAGGATTTGCATCCTTAGCAAGGATCTCCAGAAATAACGCCTATTTAGGAGTTGGGCATTCATTGATATGGACAACAAATCCTTTCACGATTACAGCTACACAATCCATAAAGAGGGACGCTGGAAGCAGTCTTCAGAGGATGCCTGGCAATGTTTAAACCGGAAAAAAACTATGAAGAATTAGAACTAATTAGAAGAAATGAAAGGAAAAAAAAATCCCAAGAAGTGATTATTAGAAAACTTTATCGGTTTTTTTGCCTGCATCATTCTATCTTCCCTCTCATCATTATTGGAAAAGCGACTCAAACAAATTACTATATATCTTTTAAAATCGACATTATAGGATAGGAATAAAGTGCAGTATGTTATGAATAATTAGATTACGAATGAAACATCTCGTCCGAAGAAATTCACAGTTTTTGTTTATACAGATATTACACAGTATTAAAAGATTCACATCACTTGTTTCATGTTTTTGTACATTTGTGTGTGTATGATTGTGTATGTGCGTGCTTGCATGCATGTGCGTGCGTACGGACGCGTGTAAAAGTGTGAGTTGAAGAGAGCTCTGCAAAAAAGTGTGTGTGCGACGATATCTTTACTCTGATGGAAAACGTTGCAGGGGCGAATCGTCTCTCTGTCTACTATTTTTTTTCAGAACTTTGGAGATATTGTGTGGAAAACCAATGGACAGACGGACAGATACGAGAGAAATACATATGGCAATTTCAACTTCTTTGGCAAGATGACTTACGTACAGATTTTTTTCGGTCTGTTGTCTTCGTCATAGTTCACTTCAAGATGAAGGCAAGTCCGGAAAAATCTATACAAATTGATGATCCCTCATCTAAATGTATTGACTGGTAAAACAATTGGAGACTATCTCTTCAAAATCAGAGAACATCGGTGAGAACGAAATATTGGATGACAACAATTATCCTAGCGTTAGAAGTAAATTTTATAAACTAATATTTAGTAAAACATTATTACTTGAATTTTTATGACCACTTTTTTCCATCATTTTAATTTTTTAGTTAATCATCCTTTTGGGTGGGTCTACGAAATAACGTCATGACAACATTCTTTCTGGTTCCTTCTCTCTCTCTGTATCATTTTTTGAATTCCAATGCAAGATATTCTCAGACCTGAAATTCTAAGATCTGACAAAATCATGATGATAAAGTTAACTCTTGAAATTTTTCCCAGAAGTGTTGGCCAAGTGGTTAGAAAAAATCAGTTAAATTTGGAGACGGACGTAAGATTTTTTTCAACGGAGTGGTACTTAATGTTTTTTCATACATTCATGTATTCACTCATGTTTGTTTATACAATATCTCGAAAAAGTTTTCAATGAATCCCACTGAAATTTTGTTTGCGCGTACGCCATGGGCTAAGGAAGTATCAATTAAATTTTGTGGCCATCAAGGAATACATCACAGTTACCCCCCCCCCTTACAGCTTAAGTGATAATTGATTTCCATTCAGTTTTTAGTGACAATAGCGTTGGCAGAGTTTTGTGTTCTCCGGGTGCTTCCAAGTTTTTCTCCTTCTACGCAAACAATCTATCAATTATGCTTAAAAAAACTCATAAAGTTCAAGATCTTTCTTTTTATGTTGGCTAAATTGGATGCAACTGGTAGTTAGTGAAACAAATGCCCAGTTGATTTATCGATGGATTGAAAGCAAAGAAGAGGCTACATTTACAAAATATCTATCAATTTGATATCTAATTGTATCAATCAAATATGTGATATTTAATAATTTGATATTTTATACCTATCATCATTGACTGTTTGTTAATATTCATGATACTATTTATCATTATTTATTTATATCGATGGATTGAAAGCATAGAAGAGGCTACATTTAAAAAATATCTATTAATTTGATATCTAATTGTATCAATTAAATATCTAATATTTAATAATTTGATATTTGATACCTATCATCATTGATTGTTTGTTAATATTTATGATACTATTCATTATTATTTATTTATATCATTTTCATACTAGAATTCTGCTCGTCATATGACATTATTTTCATGTTTGGCATTAGCAGGTATAAAATCCAATTCATAATTGACTCCACATTGGAAAATATGTTCGATAATAAATTTCTTATGAAACTACAGAACAAAAGAAGAAAAACATTTAAACCAACAGCTTATTCTCTACTAACGACCCGGGTCCGCACTGTTTAGTCACAGTCGTAGAATGACGGCCCGCTTTGGGTTGTGATAAACAACGAATACGTTCCGTTTCACTACTAAATGACAAAAACTCTATAAAAGTCTTTTTTTTTTCGACGAAAGTTTTGTCACTTTCAACCAATAAGACCTCTGCTAGCTTTGGAAAAGTGCCAGTTAAGGAAAAATAGGGCAGTTGTCCTCTCTTTTTGTTGTAACTAAAATGCTGAAATGGGCCCCTACTTTCTGACTGTTGTACAAAACTATAGCTTGTGAGGATTTCATTTACTTTGTTATAGGAAAAATATTTTCGGGTAAGTTTTATTTGTTCATCATCAGTCTTTTAACGTCCATCGTTGGACATAGACCTTCCCCAGGATTCGCCACAATTCTCTATCATGGGCGTCGCAGAGCCAGTATGTTAGTTATATTCATATAAATGTTAGTGTTTATTTTATGCAGTCGAACCACAGACGATGAATGCCCCGTTCATGCTAAGTATGTCCCATGAAATGCCAAGTATAATCCCCACTAACCTAATAATCATTTCATTAAATCTGACACTCTCCCGAAGGTAACGAAGAGGTTATTGATTGAAAGCACAAAGAAATTGTTAGGAAAACAAAAATATTTTGAACTTGTAAAACGGACGTTGATTATAGAGAAAACAGCTAAAAGAAAATAGGATCAAAAGTTAATAGTAGTGAAAATAACCGTGAAAAACTGATAAAAATGATTGACCATAATTCATACAAAAAAAATAAAATCATAACTTTCAACTGTTTTTTTTTTTTTTAATTCTTGCAAGAAGGGATTTGAACATAGTTTCTGACCAGTGTATGTTGTGACTATTACTACCGTTGATGTTTTTTTCGGATTATATGATACAAAAAACAAATATTCAAAACTGGTGGAGAAAATTGTAAGAAATGTTTATGAAAAATGATTGGAGTTCACATAGAAATATGCCTTTCTAGTGTTTAGAACCGGAGATTGAGAAAGAATATTCTTTATGTTTGAACAACTTATTAACTTTTCTGCTAAATTTTATATTTTCCTTTACATTACTACTATATCAAATGAGTTTGTATTCTTATTTTCGAACAGAAAACGGTGTAAACTTGTCAAAAGAACAAGTTTAGAAACAATAGTTGACAGTGTCTAAAAAACTTCAATGAAAGACAATGGTTGCGAAAAAAATGGAACGGAAATTATAGAAACCACTCACTTGAGAAGTTTTTTTTAGATATCTCCTTTTTCAGTTCGGATTTTTTTTTCTTGCAGAGACTTGTTACTCATTTATTGAGCATAACAGCAACTGGATATTCCCCGCAAAAATTATAGTGGAAGGGTGTAAAAACAAAGATATGTGTGTGCGTGTTTTTTTTGTTGCTACTACTACTCCCTTGTTGACAAGTGGGTCATGTGTAAATACCGGAGTGTGTCTTAGAGAAAAACGCCGGAAATTTGATAAGAATCAATTCTATTGTTAGAAATCTTTGTGCCATTCGCAACAGGAAATATTGGAGAAAATTCTTGTATAAGAATATATTGTTTCCAGTGTTTAGAACCAAAGATTGACTATAGAATGACATTTGGTGATCTCGAATGACCTCCAAGGTTAGACTATATGGGAAACTGTCCTCTTTACAGTATAAATTAAGAATATAAGGTCGGAAGGTCTCGTAGTTTTACGGAGAAGAGACATAGCCAAACAAATAAGTTGCTCGAATATGAGTATTGATATGCTTTTGTCATTGCAGATATTATCAAGTTTTATCATTTTTGGCATTCATACGCCAGCTAACTCATGAGATACTCGTAGTTTTAAGCAGGCTTTCATCACATATGGGTGAAGAAAACTGACTGAATACATACATTACAATATAGATCGTTGTTTTGGAGTTTGTAAAAAACAAAAAGGAAAATATATATTCAGCATTTTTCCAGGACGCAGAAGGTGAATAAGTGAACAGAGTAAATGAAATTGATTCCAAATGAAGATGTGATGTAATCGACGAAAAACCAGATAAGGTGGAGTTTTCAACACCTGTCTCGAGTGATAAGACCGCCCCAATCTAATCGTCTCTAAAATTTAGAACATCACTTTTAACCCTCCCTATCCAGAATAAATAAAAGATCGCACATCTGTTGATATTTTAGATACAATTGAAATCTGAAACAAACATTTTTGCCTTTCTTGTTGTACTTGTGACAATCATTTCGACATTAGGTAAGCAAATTCTTCCAGTTTCTCTTTAAAATCAACTTGAAAATTATGTGTTCTCCAATGATAATTTGCCCAAGCGTAGTTTAGTCTGGCGCACCGGTGAAGATGGTTTATTATTTTAAGTGAATAATATTAGCAATATCCTTTGACCCAGCGAAACACGCTTCACAGATGGTGCCTAGTATAAACAGTTTAACTTCAAAGTATTTGAACAGTACAGAAATTTAGCTCGTATGGCTTGAGAGTTGAGAACAGGAACTTTAAACGAGAAGAACTAAATCATATTGCAATCATAACAACATGGCAAGCATTTCATCATGTTTTGAGGTTCGGAAAAATAGATTTGAAAAATATTTTTAAATCGAATTATTTATGTGTTTTTCCTTCCACTCTGCTAAAATATTGTTCATGAATAATGCTGACTTGCAGGTATTTTTCATAGAGGTGAATAGTGAGTATATGATCTTGATTTTATTTCAAATTATATTTGATATATTTTGCTAGAAATTTGACTGGGGATTCCATGGATAAAGATCTCTCCCTTTCTCTCTCTCTCTCTCTCTATCTCTCTCTCTCTCTCTCTCTCTCTCTCTCTCCCCCCTACCTGATGAGATCGGCAAGGCTAGAACTGAAATTACTTATTGATGATCACTGTGAATTTGAAACAAAACGAAACAAAACAAAACACAAGGGAGGATGAAATGGAGGTAGTATATAAATACCCCCCAATGCTTTCCGACAAAAAAGGATTTTATCGATAGACTTCTAAGGTCGAGCAAAGAAAAGGAAAAGGAAGTTCCCAGACATCCAAGTAAGGTTGAAAAGGGGAGCGAGACTCTTCGACAAAATAACAAATGGTTGAATTCTGAAAACTTCGAACTATGACTGTCGTATGGAAAATCACTCAACTTTCAACCCCAAAACCTAGTCTGACCACGGATAAGTATTATTTGATCTCGATTTTATTTCAAATCATATTAACTAGATTTTGCTAGATTTTTTATATGTAGATTCCATGGGTAGATCTCTCTCTCTCTCTCTCTCTCTCTCTCTCTCTCTCTCTCTCTCTCTCTCTCTCTAGGCTAGAAGTGAATTTTTCAAAAATCTAACCCTGGGACTTCAACTAAGTTGAAAACTTCGAAAAATAAGGGAGAATTATGATAAACGAAAATATTTTCCAGCGTTGTGAACACCCATTCCTAACTTACAAGAACAGATGGGATGGGTGTAAAGAGCCGGTGGAGCTCTAAAGCCAGTGACCCACATCAGCAGTGGCGAATCCACTAGACCCCCTGCCAACGCATCATTGGCCAGCGTGGCAGGCATGGCCCATCACTCCCCATGGTTTGCACACTGAAAATTTTACCGGCCGTTCCTGCTGAGTCCTCGGTACCAAAGGGCCCAGTCACATCACTCGCTTTGGGTGGGGGTGATGTGCTCCAAGGGCGACTACCCAAACACTACACTAAGAGAGCATCTGTTCCTGCTGGGTCATCGGTCCCAAGAGACTCAACCACATCACTTACTTTGGGTGGGGGTGATGTGCTCCGAAAGCAACTACCCAAACCCTTCACCAAAAAAACACCTGTTCCCACCGAGTCATCAGTCCAACAGCAACCATTTAGACTTGGCCCTAAACCTTTCAGCAAAAGGACAACATTATACATGGACACGCATAACGTCAGAACGCTGTCAACTGATATGCATCCCACCGATCTTGAAAGTGAAATCAAAAATGTCAAATGGGACATCAATGGCATTAGTGAGATAAGCAGACCTGGAGAAGAACTAATCGAACTGAGAAGCCGACACCTTCTTTACAGCTACAGAAAAGAGAAAGTAAAACAAAGTGGAGTAGGCTTTCTCATCAATAAGGACCTCGAAGACAATGTAATAGGCTTCTAAGCTGTCTCTGACCGAATAGCTAGCGTCACCATACAGCTTTCAAAGAGGTACAAACTCAATATTATCCAAATCTACGCTCCCACTTAGCAATCAACTCAAGAGGAAATAGACAACTTCTATGATGACTTGAACACCCTACTCCAAGACACCAGAAAACATTTCTATGTTATCATGGGAGACTTCAACGCACAGGTAGGACAAGGAAATGAAGATTGTGTTGGCAAATTTGGATACAAAGTACAGAACGAGAGAGAAGATCTTGTAAACTTTGCAACGGCTAACGGATTCAAAATCATGAACACCTTCTACAAGAGGGAACCCAATAGGAAATGGACTTGGAAGACCGCCAATCACGAAACAAAGAACGAAATAGACTACATCCAAACAGACAAAAGTGATATCGTCAAGGAGATCAAAGTCCTGAATCAAGTCAATGTAGGCAGCGACCACAGAATGGTACAATGTAAAATGCAAGTAAACACCAACAAAGAACGCAGGAAAATGTATCATACCAAACTGCAACCTCTAAACATACTAAAAAAGCGGGCTCGATTCTTCAAGCGCGAACTGAAAAACAGATTTAGACTTTTTACTGAACAAGACGACAACAACATCAACGAATTAAACAACAAAATGACAGCATCTATAATAGAAGTACAATTAATATATAAACATTTATGACAATACAAGACTGATAACGGAATACATATGAGAAAAGATTGATACGATCGTGTTCAGTTCTCTGCTCGAACTGATTATCAGTCTCTTTCGATGGTCTTATGTGTCGTCGATTTATTCTATATTTCTGACCTTTCAACAACGTATGATCTCAGAATATCGCCTTCATTTTTGATAGTTACTGGTGTCCATTTTTTATTATTCATTCACATTCGTATACGGTCACCTATTTCCATCGGTGTGAGTTCTTTTTCTGCATGCTGGTAATTATATTTTTTTGAATCCTTTGACAGTAAGCATGCCCACCCCGAATATTGGTTGGATTTTCTGCGTATGGATATAGCAGCTGGTGTGAAGTTGACAGTGTTGTCCTGAAACGACGACTCGTTACAAGCTGCACAGGCGATTTACGAATCTTGTCTAATGACGTATATCTAGAAATGCCAGATAGGGGTCTTTTTTCACTCTGCATTTTTATTACTGTTTATTATTGCCCTCACTGCATTCTCAAATTGTCCACTTTATTGTGGGAATCGCAGATTGAATGTAATTAGGCGAAACTCCCACATTTTAGCAAACATTTTAACCCTGGAATTCTGTGTCTAGCAAAAACTTTTAGTTCATTTATTGCTGGGAAACTGGTCTGATCTCTCTGTTGCATTACTTCTGTAAACTTTGAGTAATGATTCACAACAATTACATATTCATCTCCATTGAATGAAAAAGGTTTTTCAGTGTTCTCCTTCCTGGATTTAGGACAGACGAGACAGTTTTTCAACTGCTTTTTGAAGTTTCTGAATCTCTGTTTGCTTCTCAAAATACTTCATCACAGTTTCACTTCTGAGTGATTCAGGAACAATTACTCTGTCACTCTTTAAGAGTCGTTGGTCGCAATATGCTATTTCGTCACGGAACACAGGAATGGTTCCACTGATGATAGACATTCCTTTCCTGATTCCCGCAAAACATTTAACACAATCTTGCGTAGGATTGTCAGACTTACACTTTGACGAGTTGCTATCTGAAACTGTTCCAGTTCTGCTGGTGACATCGGCAGTGGGCTTATAACGTTCAAGTCTGTCCGTTTCACTTTATCACTGATAGCATATGAATTCTCCGTTGGAGCTAAACAACAGGCGTAGCATCTGGTTTTAACTTGATCGAATACTGACCAGGTAATCTCCCAAGGTCTTCACGCAGATGAGAATTATTTAGCGATAAGTTCACAGCATTTACCTCAAGTCTTTTCAGTGGGACTTATTCCACATATGCGTCTTTTCCCAGGATCGGCGATGCCTTCAGAATAACAACTTGAAACATGAAATTTGTAATTTTGTCGTTGACTGAAATTTATTTCGATCTTCTGGTTGGTTTGGTGATATGATGACTACTGCTCTTCAGTCGGACGTTAGTTAACTGCAATGGACTGGTGTGAAATAAACGTAGTATGTTATTCGGAATTATATCTACTAGTGCCGCAGTATGAAGCTTGAAGATAGTGCTCTGTCTATTTCTACTATGATAGCTTGTATCCAGTCAGATGTCACTGCATTTGTTTCTAGTTTGATATCTGAAAAATACTGGTATGACTTATCATTGTCTTCGTGGGTGATCATTTCTGATACTCTTTGTGATTGTGAAGAACAGCATATATTGGCAAAATGGTTTTGCTTATGGCATTTTGTGTTAGTTTTCCCGTTGTTGGAGCATTGTTCAGGTGGGCTATCCTTACCACACTTATAACATGCATTGACACGGTCATTTCTGGGCCTCTTAAATTTCACTGGTTTGTTTTTGTTTTTGCATCCGTCAATATTTGTTCTGAGCAGAGATTGGAGAATATTTTCACCTGTTTAGCACCTTCATTGATGTTTCCAAAGGTGCAGTACTTGCCTCAATAGTTAGGCATTTATCAACAGCCTTTTGAATCTTGAATCTGCATACTGAGGTAGTAATCCTTGGTTTTCTTTTTTTTCTTTTGATTCAACATACAATCTTGTCTTTGATCAACTCATTCTGTAATTTGTCAAATTTTCAATCTTTAGCTTTTAGCTTAATATCCGTTTGATATTTTTTTCTGGTAGTAACTGATTTTTACTGAAAATTGTCAGCGGATGCATGCAGTATTGGTGCGGAGTGACATTACTCTTGGAAGTTTTTTGGCCGTTATATCTGTTATATCAGTTTGTCTTTATCGTTTGGGATTTTACATTCAAAATAATTAAATACCTGTTGTGCGTTGGGTCCGGCGATATGCAAAAATATGGCAAATTGTACCAGTTTGTCTTTCCCTGTCAATATTTCTTTCAAAGTTCAGGTTCTTCGGTGGCTGTATATCAAATTCTAAGAATTATTTTCGAATGATTCAATTTTCACATAATTCATGAACGTTGACGGCCTTCTTCTAAGCAAGTCTTCGCTGCATGAATAGAATACAGTAAAACAAGGTAAAGAGGAAAGCAAGTATTTTTTTTCTCTGACGTGAGTGCAGGTTACTTCACACTGATACAATGTCACGTTGTGTTATGAGCATAAATAAATGGACACCAAATGAATACGTTTTGAAAATAGTGGGTCCGTTATTTGTATTGGACACAATTCTGATGTGAATATTAATCATTTGAATACAACGGATGCAGTCCAAGAGCGGACAACTCAAAAATAATGTCAGTTCCACAAAGCGTATTAATTAGTAAGAGAATTCATTAGTTTATATTATCATTATTTTTATTATTATCATCATTATTATCATTATTGTATTATCTGCGATTTCACACCAGTCGCCTGGTGGTTACCGTTGGATGTTGAGTGACAGCAAGTCTCCTAAAGTCTCCAGCCCTCCTCTCCACACTCTCATAGACCACAGCAATACTGTGGTTTACAGTTTCACACCAGTTGCCCGGTAGTCATAGCTGAAGGCTGAGTGACAGTAAGTCTTCTCAGGTCTTCAGCCCACATGTCATCTCTTCCTCGCCTATCACGCCAGTGCTGTGGTTCACATCTCATCTACCATTTTCTCTCCTCCTATGCTAGGCCACTGCAAACATTTAGTGTCGTAGACCTTGTATTTCTAGTACTTTCCTCAATATCAGTGCGGTTCCTAGCAGTGCTATCGTCTGAAAAAGTCTCAACCCTTCGTTTTATCCCGAGTTCCTACAATCTCGCTCTCAGTGCCTTTGGGACAGTTCCGAGTGTGCCTATTATTACTGGTACTGCCCTGACATTCATGTTCCACATCTCCAGTTCTCTTGCTAGATCTTGGTATTTTTCCAGTTTACCACTCTCCTTCCTCCTTCCTCTACGGTCTGCAGGTACAGTCACGTCTATCATTTGGCAGATTTTCCTGTTCTTGCCTACGACCACCAGGTCCAGTCTTCTCGCCTGGATGAGGTGGTCTGTTTGGATATCAAAGTCCCATAGTAAATTGTGGTTTCCATTCCCCAGGGCTGTCTCTGGTTTGTGCTGGTACCACTTTTCTGCATGGTTGAATCCCATTCATTTACTCAGTTCCCAGTGTATCACCGTTGCCACTCTATCGTGTCTGGGCGAATTGACTACATTCACTAGTTATGTAGTTTACGGTCTCAACTCTTTCACCGCACAGGCGGCACTTGCTATTTGTCTGTGTTCTGTCAATTTTTGTTTTGATATAGTTTGTCCCGATGCTTTTGTTTTGAGCGGCCATGATGAGCGATTCCGTTTCTCTCTTCAGGTTTCCTTTTCGTAACCATGTCCATGATCTCTCGTCTGCCACATCTTGTGTCTGTCTTTTAAACTCTCCGCACAATTTTTTCTTTTCCTATTTTTCTTTCCCTAGTTTGCTGTGCTTTTCCATTGTTTTCTACTTTGTTGTTCGTTGCGCTGTTTTGTGCACTCTTTACGATGTCTTTGCTGTTTGCTTGCACGTACCTTTTATTATTATTATTATTATTATTATTATTATTATTAATATTATTATTATTATTATTATTATACTACATTTTCACAAATTAAACACACTAAAGAAAAAATGTGTAAACTTCAATAACTTAATCAGGAATAATGTCTGTACATGGAATCGACAAACAATACAAGGAGGGAAAAGATTAAAAGAAAAAAAAAAACAGGAGAAAAGATATCGTAGCCTTCATAGTCTTCATGTCGTCTCCATGCAATTTATCATTATCATCACGAGAATTTTTGTGATTCTTCGCTATTTCAGGTATCAAAATTTCCCATATAACATCATTGATAGAGAGATTATATACTAAATTACAAATTGATTGAGAAAAAGACTATTTCAATGTTCGATGGTCTGGACACTTCTTCCAGTCATAACGTCTCGGAGATGATATAAGTAAACATCGAAATATCTACTCAGTCAACTGTCTAGTTTGTTAAATAACTAGTAAGCAAACATGAGTACGTCTTTTGGGCGTTAATTTCAATATTTGTGGTATTAACCTTTTCAATTTCGTAGAAAATTGGCGATTCGATGAAATGTTTGCATCACACACACACACACACACACAAACACAGAGACACACACATATTTGTATATGTTAATGAAAGTGACAATTGGAATGTGAAGAGCAAAACTTGAGAGAAAATTAGTGTTACATCTCAAAATCTTTTCATTATTCTGCAAGCATATTTAGATGCATTTCGACGGGTACCAGCCATCTTTTTCGAAGAAAAACTCGCAGCGATTCACCGAAAACTTTACTGATTACATGTTTGAGGGCGAGGAAAGAAATGGGAATACTTTTGTGTTGTTTGGCTGTTCAGAAGTAGCGAGAGGGCAGGTGTTTGTTTCTGCGCAGGTGAAAGTCAAGTTTAGCTTGAAAAGAGAAGGGTTCGTGAAAGGCGGGCTCAGAGGATGTTTGTTTCTCGTTTCTGTGGGTGTTTGGTTTGTCTTTGATAAGAAGGGACAGTGAGAGGAGGAGGTCGAGACTAGAATGGTCAGTTTCCAGGAAAGTAGGTTTTCAAAAAGATAATTTATTCCCTACCCCCTTATTATAAATCAATATTCATCCGGTTGTTTTACAAAATTAAATGGTATGTATTTCACATTAATATAATCTTCCTTGACAAATAAATTACTTCATTTTTGTATTGAATTTTCTTTCGGATGGAATAAGGTGGGGTGTGTTTCTCTTTAGTTTTCCAATGATCTTTCAGGAATTTCAATATGAATTGGTACCTAAAACAAAATAAATCATGCAATGGTTTAAATTCAAAATGTTTTCCTTATCTAGAGGAAACGTCGTATATAATAAATGTTAAAGACAAGCATAAGATATTAAATATCAAATCTGAAATTGGAATCCGATGTAAACAGGAGTCCAAATTTATATAAAAATTCCCAAAAGAAAAACAATGATTAAATCAGAAAATGAAGCAGAAACATAATCCACCTTATTGACATCTGAGAAAAATAAATAATTATCAACACAAAGTAATTTTAAGAAAACAACTCCGTGAATCTCTATGGAAAGGAACGCTCGTTCCGGGCTTATTAGACAGAAAGACGGACTCTTGTTTCTCATATCCTCCAACTTATTTACATTCAAATGGATAAAATAAAAGCAGTTGCTAACTTTGAAAATGACCTTTTCACATTTTTCACTACGATTGAAGAAATCATTATAAGTGCATGTACGTTCATTGCGATTTCCCAACAACTGGCCAATGTACGAAGTTGATCTTCATCAGATATGCTATTTAGCACTCAAGGCCGTAGAGAGTCGCTTTCTAAGTTGTTTTGATGAGCGGTTCATGAGAAACCTAATAAAAACAAATAGAAACCGCCGACCAAATCTGTCAGCATAGGTTTCTCTCGATGTTTTAACTGGTCCAGCTGGCTGGCTATGAATAATGCGTATAGGCTTAGCCAACAGAACATTTTAACATTACTCTTTACTATGACAGCAAAGAAGTTTTTGAAAAAAAAATTCCCCAGAATATATTTTTTAATGGGGGTTCAGTTTACAAAGTAAGTCCACGCTAAATTTGTGTCTTATCTGTGCACGCCTATTTAAAAAAAAATAATTCAGAGACTTTTTAGTGATCACTGCCCAATGAAAAGGCAAGAAGAGTAAGTTATTTATTGATCATCCCTCTTTCCAACGTTTTAATTGATCACCCCCAACACAACATTCTGTCGGAAGACGTTGGTCATGTGACAGTTTCTTTTGAATGACTAAGCAGACCTGTTTCTTCATAGATTCTATCAATCATCTCCCTTGACTTTCATTCTTTAGGATACGTTTGCATTGATCACTGCCGATGTCTTTTTAAAAAATTCGATTTAATCCGGCAGTCTGCTTCACACACTACAGAGTTCGACGTCTACTAAACACCCCCCTTTTGGAGGTTGCACTAGTACCTGTAATTACAAAGATCGGATAAAAATATGGTATTTATAAAAACATTCCATAAAATCGGTCATTGTACTACATTTGACAAATTCCTTTCATCTAATTTGAATCTCTCAGTTTCTCCCCCCCCTCTTTCCACAAAATTTAGTCGAAATTCATTCAGAACTTTAGGAGATATAGAACAGCCAGGACTAAATAAAACTCTCTGATCGAAAGTTTTGATACTGTTCTTTCCGTCTGTCTGTCCATAAGATATCTCCAAGAGGTCTCATTGAATTTCAGAGAAAATGTGAGGATAGGTGGATAATAAGTTACAAAGGAAGATAAGAAACTTCGGATCAGATCCCTGCCTAATTATACCCCATATTACATAGCTAACTGCGTTCAAACACAAAATATCTCCTCCAGTTCTCTGTCCATACACAATGTCTCCCAAAGCTCTCAATGAATTTCCATGATTTATTTAATGCATCAGTAAAGGTTATTTAGAGGCGATTATCATGTCTGACTTTTGTCTTTCATGATTTTGCGTCCATTTTACTGCTATTATTTTTTTGATAAAAATAAATCCAATCTTTATTTAACCCTCTGCTTGAAAATTACGGAACAATTACTGAAATAATTCTTAGAAAGCTGGAAGTAAAGTTAGTTCACATGTCTCTGCCAGAAAAAAAACATCCTGTATATCATGAATTATTACTTGTTTACCTTTCTAATTTACTACGATTATCAGCAAAATCGTATCTTTTCAGGTCTGCCAAACCACAAAGCATAGAGTGAATGTCCTTCACTGCCAACTACACCGAGACCAACTACAAGACCCACAACAACAGCTACAACAACACCTACAATGATACCCACAAGGACACCTCCAACAGGATCTACAAAAACACCAACAACCAGAACTAGAAAAGGACGTATAACAAATCCTACTATAGTGCTCACCTTTTCCAGCTGAAGAAAATCATACATATACGGAGTTATCTGCCCTTCGGAAAGGATCTGCTTCTAACCCTTACATCTCTGTAGAAATGCTAAATTCCTCGTTGCTTCCTCTTTGACGTCACACAGAGCCACCCGATAAGATAGCTGATTGTTATCTTTACGATTTTTAAACTGTGGCGGTAAATCTCTCTCTCTCTCTCTCTCTCTCTCTCTCTCTCTCTCTTCTGTTCCACCGGCCTCGAGGTAAGCTGGTCTCTTCTCTTTATAAATTGGTGACCCCCTCCCGACGTGATTTAAGCGCAACTTAGAAGAGACGAACTTACCTCGAAGCTGCCAGAACACAAACTACAGAAGCTGTTTCATAAGCAATTCTTAGAAATAAAATAACTTTTTCTATCTAAATCATTGCAACCTTATGAACGACCTTCAATAAATGACTTGAACGAACCACGGCAAAAATTACCAAAAGCAACGCCCGTTCAGGTCTGCGTCTCTAGACATTCATCAACATAGTAAACAATTCATCCTACTGATAGGACAACAAATACTGTAAACAAGGACGCCGGGGGTAATCTTGAGAGGATGTCTCAAAATACTTGAATCGGAAAACCCGGTGTAAAATTATAGAGAGAAAATACGAACAAAATTATCATTGGACGCATTAGCTATTTTCTGGCCCCCGTCATCCTATCTTCTTTATCATCATATTAGGACACGAAAAAGTGCAGTGTCCTATGAATATCTTGTACGAAGTAATTCCCAGTTTTTGTATAGTCAGGTATTGGAATTGAACAAAAAAAAAAAAAAGAATTTTAAAAATAAAAGGAACAAATACGAAGCAAGCAGCCAGGATTCAAAGTATTTCGACTACTTCCATTATAGAAAAAAACCTTTTCGGGTAAGTTTTAATTGTTAGTTATATTCAGATAAATGTTCACATCAATGTTTGTGTTGTGAAACAGATTTCGTATGACATACGGTAGATGTCCTGTTCAGCGATATAGTTAAACGTTAAGTATAACCTCCACAGACCTAATAGTTATTTCATCAATCCTGCAACTTTCCTAACGGTAACAAAGGTGTTATTACCAAGGATGAAAATAAGTTTGCTGCTACTATTTGCAGAGATGTAGACTCCACTGTAGATGAACTCGAACTGACCAACCGCTGAAAAAAATTAAACAGATTCAAATTTCAAGTACTGGCACCGCGACGCTTACGAGAGAGAAGTGTGGCGAATCCTGGGGAAGGTCTATATCCAACGACGGATGTTAAGAGACTGATGATGATGATGATGATGATGATGATGATGAATCCGAACTACGAGCCACTCCCTCTTCGAAACAAAACCTGATCTACATTTTGTTCTGGCTAGTTTAACCTGTATCCCCGGGTCACTGCCTTTCAATATTTTTTTTTCGGAAGAATAAAATTACCAAAACTTTTTGGTTCAAATTTTACATCTAGGAAAAGAAATTGCACTGTATATACAGATCTTCATCTTTCTGATCAGACCGTAATTCTCTATATGTGGGACAACAGTCTAATTTAATCTGCATACGATTTTGCAAAATCTATGATTATTCAATGTGGACAACGGTCTAATTGTATTTGCATACAATTTTGCAAAATCTATGATTATTCAATGTGGGACAACGGTCTAATTGTATCTGCATACGATTTTGCAAAATCTATGATTATTCAATGTGGGACAACGGTCTAATTGTATCTGCATACGATTTTGCAAAATCTATGATTATTCACACCCGCTATATATTCTCAATTCAAAATGATATCCTTAATGCCAGAACTCGTGCCCTCCTGATTCGTGTGACCGTTATTAACCATTAAAAACTTCGCACCCTCATAATTTCTCTTCTCACCCCCAATCAGCGAGTCATGCCCACAAATGACCATCGAGCAGTGCCACGCATATATCAGCAGATACAATTAAACTAACACCTTTTATATTTCAGAGACCATGATACAACTCGAAAAAAACAAACCAATGCACAAACCAACACAAACAGAAAAGGTATAACGGATTACACGTTAGAATGGCAGCTTCAAAAAACAAAAAAACAGGGATATGAATTCATCATTTTTTTCCTGATAAAAAAGGTGAATAAGTAAGTAAACCAGCCAAAATCGTTCTTAAATAAAGATGTATTTTGTTTCCTTGATCTTATATAATTGATTAGTCGATACTAAGTATCAGATAGAGTGGAATTTTCAACACCTGTTTCCAATGATAAGATGGTCCCAATCTAATCGTTTCTAAAATTTAGGACATCACATTCAAGACTCCCCATAAACAATGAATAGGGAATAAAAGAACGCATATATCGTTATATTTTAGATACCATTGAAATCTGAAGCAAACATGTTTACTTTTCTTGTTGTGCTTGTAACAATCTCTTCGACATTAGGTAAGCAAATTCTTCCAGTTTTCCTTTAAAATCAACTTATAAATTTAATGTTGTTCCGCAACAATGATTTACCCAAGTAGCATGTTTGGCTTCGACTAGTGCATTGTGTGTTTGTCTACGTGTCTAGAGATTTACTAAGTGTGGTTTAGTTTGGCGCAAGGTCACAATAATGGGGCACTCATGAAGCTGGTTTACTGAGGAACAATGTTATCAATATCCTTTAACTTCACGAACCATCCCACAGACGGTGGCTAGTATAAACAGCAAAGCTTTTAAGAATTAGAACAGAACAGAAATTATGCTTATTGAATACAAGAACTTCACGTAAAAAGAATCAAATTATATTGCAACTACCATTTAGTCATGTTTTGTGGTTCTGAATGATAGATTTAGAAAATGTTTCTCCATTGAATTAGTTTTGTTGAATGAATCAAACCAGGTGTCTTCCGCCATCCGGTTAAAATCTTAGCGTACTAATACGTCCGAATTCTATTTTTAATGTTGAGTTCATAGGTAAAATGGAGAACAGGGTCGTTTCCAAAAGTTACTTTCAGTTTTTTTTCTATTGCTCCGAAGCTTTTAGCTAGGATATAACATTCCCTCTAGCATAGTCTAAAGTCGCAAAAATACGTGCATGCTATATAATATTGACTGTAAAAAAAAAAAATAAAGCTGAAAATTCCAGATGCCTTTATCATAAAATCAAAAACCCTGAATTAAATACAATCCTTTTCAGTCTGGGACCTGGAGTGCAAAATGTATTTAGCAACAGATACATACTAAACACCCAGTCCAACATTTCGCTAGGGTTCTGCTGCGTGTGTTATGCCGCCATTACGGAGAGATAGCAAACGCCGAGTTTGAAATCATTGCAGTGAAATATCAAATACTGAAAATAAACGAATAAATAAATAGATAAATAACATAATAATGTTTTTTCCCCGTTCGTGATAATAATCAGAAATAGGTTTGGAAGCGTTCGGTCACAATAGTTCGAATAGTATTCGCACCCACCAATTCCACATTTCTGTTACTTGTATGTAAACAAGAAAATCAAAAATTTAATTCCTTGGAAATGAAAGATAGCTGCCTAAGCACATGCACACGTGCACCCGCATACACACACACATACACACACGCTTGCGCATACACGCACGCGCACGCGCACACACAATGTTTATTGTGTGGATCGAAGATAATCTGACAGAATGGTAGTCGTAATTTGACTGTAAAAGTGGAAGATTTAGAAGGTGTGTTATATCTCAGAAATATCATTAGAATAAGGCTCTATACATTTCATCGTCTTTCGATCGGCGTCTTAAGATTATAGGGAATGCAGTCTGTTATATACGGAGAAAATACAATAAACCCACGCTATAACGAACTGACTCACAGAGGGGATTGTCGGTAAAGCCGATTGTCTGTTATATAACCGATGTTCGTCGCTCATAGTTCGGTAGTTCGCCGCATTTAACGAGAACCGTTCGGTGAATCCAAAGGCAGTACGGTTGTCCCTCGTTTTATTTTTGATCTTACCTAATATCGTTCGGTAAGTAATGATTCATGACTCTATTCTAGATTTCTTATCCAGCCTCATCCAGCTTTTTTAACATTAGTTAAAGATCAAAGTGTGGTATACATAACATTACGTAACTGTTTTCAATTTTAAACGTTGATACAATTGTATTTTAATCATTTCCCCAAAGAATCTTCATTCATCATCATCAGACTTTTAATGTCTGTCGTTGGACATTGACCTTCCCCAGGATTCGCCACAATTCTTTATCATGGACGTCACAGAGCTAGTATTTCCTGAATCTGTCAGTTCATCTCTCCATCTTGTGTTCTGTCAGCCTCGGTTTTTTATGTGATCTCTGGGGATCCATCTTGTGAGACGTGATGTCCATCGGTTGTCATTCATTCTTGCAACATGACCTGCCCATTGCCATCTTAGTTTTTTAATAGTTTCTATGATGTCTCAGACTCCTGTTTTCTTCCTTATATACTGTACTGTCTTGTGATCTCTCCATGTGAGGTTGAGCATGATTCTCTCATGCACTCTTGCATGCTCCTCAGTTTGTAGGTCTGTCTTTTGGTTAGGTTCCATGTTTCAGCTCCATAGATGACTATCGGGAGAATGCATTGGTTGTATACTCTTGTTTTCAAGATTATTGGGATAGTCTGGTTTTTGACAGCTGAGCTTGCTCTGCCGAAGGCTTGCCATCCCAACGTGATTCTTCGGTTGATTTACTCCTCTTTTGAGGGTCTCATGGAGATTCGTTGTCCTAGGTAAATGTAGTGGTCTACCTTGCCGAGTTTTGCATTTTCTACATTCTTCAAATTATCTTAATCTAATTTAATTTTGAATTTCTTTTTCGATTGACAAAAAATAATAAATTTTACATCATGGTTATAGTTTTGATTATTTTGAGATTTACAAGACAATAACTTACATACGATGCACACAATAATTTAATTACAAAAATATTGAAAAATAATTATTTATCCAAATACAAAATTCATTAATAAATAACGAGTTAAAAATTATAATTATAAGTTGAAATGATCTAGTGAAATCAGATGACTTGACTTTTTGACATTGTGAAATGTGACTGGGGCTCAGGTTAGCTTTGAAACGGGAATGCCGTGTCACATCTAATGGCAGTGATAAGTAAAATTCATAACAACTTCTGTTTTTGCCACTAGTAAAAAAAAAAAATTCAAATTAAATCAAAATTCACGAAGAAAACAATTAAGATACAACCATAATAACGTTTAAAATTGAAAACAGGGAGTTGATCCTATCTTTCATACTACATTTTGATCTTGATTTAAAGGTCGCAAAAGACTGGACCAAGAAAATGAGATAATCCAAAGTTCTTTATGGCTCTCGTATTCGCTGCATTTATCAAACTTCGTTGAGTGAAAAGGAGAAATTTCGTCATAGTCAACTTGTCTGTTAAATCCGAAAATCGTTATATCGAGGTTCGTTATAAAGAGGGTTTACTGTGTACTTAACTGAAAAGCAAAAAAGAGAAGAGACTTTGGTATCAGCGGACCCAGATATAAGGAGGTCATCTTGAGAAATGAACGACCAGACCTACAACAAACTGAAAGCATTTCTCAAAATTACAAAAAAGTTAGACACTAAACGAAACAGCTACGGAACAACTATAAACAACAGGAGCAAAAGGGTCACCGGAGAATTGAAAATCAGCAATATAGCAGGGACATTAGAGAAAAAAAATGATGCAAATATACTCATGAAAGGTCATAAACCGAATTTTTTAAACAACCCCACTACTAGACTGAACAACCCTAAGAAAAATTAGTATTAGTATACAAGAAAACATAAAGTATAGCATTAAACAATAACTACAGTTGAATCAATGGAAGAATACGAATGATAATATTGGCTGGTTTTGCAACATTAAGCAGAAAACACCTGTCTATTTGTGCAATTTGATGTAATGGATTTTTACCCTTCAATATCCAAATAAATCTTCGAAGAAGCCACGGAATTTTCAAAGACCTATGCTTACATCAATGCAAACAAAATAGAAATATTAAAAAACTGTAGACAGGCTGTACTGTTCAATAACCAAGAACAATGGACTAAAAAGAACTTCTGTTTATGGCCAGGATGTTTCAATGGAAAACTTGGATTCAGTTCAGATATCGGTTTGTAGATTTTACTTACTGGGAAATTAAATTCTCAAAATATTGGACTTCACCAAGACGATGGTTTGCTAATTGCCGAAAATAGCAGCAAGTAAAATGCAAAAAATGAAAAAATAAATATAAAGAAAATTTTCAAAAAATAGACCACAAACTTGAGAAGACAAGCTAAAAATAGACTATAGCTGTATGGATAACTTCCACAAAATCATAGAAATTATAACAACAAAGTAATCAATGATAATACTTACGAAGAAAATATAAACGAACCAGACTGCAATGGTAAAAAAATAGCAACAGGTGCCCTTTGTAAAACAAACGTCTTAAATCTATTCCCTCCTCTTCTCTCTGTTAGGCCAGTGCTAACAGCTGGAAGCATAGATCTTATATTTCTAGCGCTTTCTTCGGTATTCGTGCAGTCCTTAGTAGTGCTGTGGTCAGTATAGTCTCAGTCTTTCCTTTTATCTCTAGTTTCCCCGACCCCACTTTCAGTGTCTTTAGTACGGTTCCGAGTGCACTTTCTATTACTAGTACTAGTCTGACTTCAGCTCTCTTGCCAGGTCCTAGTATTTTCCCAGCTTTTCACTCTCTTTCCTATTTACCCCGTGGTCTACAGGCAGGTCCTCTAAAATTTGTCCACAATTACTGGGTCCAATCTTCTCGCTTGGATGGTGTGGTTAGTTTGGGTGTAAAAATCCCAAAATGATTTGCGATTTCCATTCTTCAAGGCTGTCTTCGGTTTGTGCTGGTACCACTTTTTTGCATGGTTAAATCCCATTTGTTTACTTAGTTCCCAGTGTATCACTGTTGTTACTTTATCTTGTCTGTATTTATACTCCTTTTAGAGTAGTTGAGTACATTCACTAGTTATGTGGTCTACAGAGTCATTCCTTTCCAAACATAAGTGGCATCAACTGTGTGTCTGTGTTTTGTCGATTTTTGTTTTGATATAGTTTGTTCTGATGTATTTGTTTTGGGCTTCCATGATGAGCGATTCTATTTCTATCTTCAGATTTCCCTTTCGTAGCCATGTCCATGATCTCTCGTCTGCAACATCTTGTATCTGTCTTTTAAATTCTCCCTATAGTTTCTTCTTTCTGTTCCTATTTTTCTTGCTCGCTGTGCTGTTCCATCGTTTTCTAATTTTTTGTTGCTCGTCATGCTGCCCTGTATGATGTCTTCACTGCTTACTACATTCTGTTATGCTGTTGAATCCTCAGCCACTTTCTTTTCTCTTCACATACAGTCTATCATGTCATCTCTGGGATGTAAGGCCTTGTGCATTATCATAAGCTTTCTTGTTCACCGGTCCATTGACTGGAGTTCTTTTTTCCATCCAAAGAATGGTCTCGCGTGTCTTACCACTGATATAGCCCATTTGTTCATTCCTTTTATCAGGCTCCTGATTTTTAGTTTGGTCTGTAATATTTTCCTTGTCCTCCTAAGGTATTTTATTCTTATTTTCTCCTTCATTTTTTCCCGTTTCATCGCATCGCATTCAAGAACCCCTGGGTGTTTGTATCGGTCTTGTGTTGTCAATGCTCTGATTTTTTTGCTGTCTGGGAGTTCAATTCCATCTGCCACCGTAAGCCTTCCTCCGTGCATTACCATTAGTGCACATTTTCTATTGCAAATCCAACCCCAATGTCATCACTGTATCCCTTCACTTTGTTGAACAACGTTTCGAGCTCTCCTTTGTTCTTTGCAAATAGTTTTCCGTCGTCTATGTACATTAGGTGGTTGACTTTTCCCTTTGTTTTGTAGAATTGGTATCCTTTGTTGTTTTTCAAGATTCTGTTGTGTAGTATCATAGTTAGAATAAATCGTAATGGAGACAGAGAATCTCGCTGAAAGATTTCTTTTTTTTTTATACTTACCGCTACTAAATTTTTTCCTGTGGCTGTCAAGTCTACTCTCTAGTTTTTCATAGAGTTGGCTATGAATCTCACGACTGGTTCACTGGTATTGAATATTCTGAGGCATTCAGGCATTCCAGCTTTGTGGAATCATGTCATATGCTTTTTTATAGTCTATCCAACCCATTGCAAGGTTCTTCTTCCTTTTTCTTAATTCTTTTGAAATCATTTGGTTCCTTTCCTACATCCTTTCTGTTCTTCTAGTGATAGTCATCACCTTTTCATGAATATATATATTCTCTCCTCTATCTGTCTGGTCAGGATTTTCCAAATTAGTGGTAGACACGTGATTGATCTGCAATTACTTGTTTGGTTCCCTTTTCAGGTTCCTTTTCGATTAGGGTAGTTCTGCCTTTGGTCATCCATTCTGGCACCTCACTTTCATTTAGGCAACTTTTTGGTTGGAGGGTGAACCTGTAGTGTAGCGTAGTGAATTTCCCAAACCAATACCCGCGGATCCCATCAGGTCTTGGTGCTTTCGAGTTGTTTTTTTTCCCAAGAGCGTGTTTCAATGTGGTTTCGTTCAATACTATTGGTTCTCAATTCTCTATGTCTTTAAGTCCTCTTTTCATATTCTCTAACCATTCTGGGGTTTCGTTGTGTCTTTCTGGGTAACCCTACATGCAGTTCCAGAAGTCCTTTGTTTCTGTGGTTTACGGCTTTGTTTCCTGTTTTCTTCCTCCGTTCAGATCTTGGTAAAACTTGCTATCATTGTTTTGGAATGTGCAGTCGAAGCAAACCCGCTAAGAATGCTGAAGGAGTTAAACATTAACAATTAATGTCATTTGAAGATGAACCCTAAAACTAGTAGACGGTTGAATTTATATGATATATCACCTGTAACTAAACCCATCCACTTGACTGATAGATCCCCTACACGACACGACCGATGAAAAGATTCTTAAATAATCCAAATACTACCAACATAATTTATAACAATTGGCCACAAGCTCATTTTCTGGTATGGGATATATACAAGATAAACAAACAAATACAAAAACGAGTTAAAAAGAGAGCAAACATTACTAACAGATCAATTACTAATAGATCGATCGGTGTAATATCTAAATTAATTTCAAAATCCACTCACCAATAATATAACAAAAATATAACTAAAAAATTTTTAAAAAATGATTTCTTTTAAAATTCTAACGTAACGAACGAAAACTAACTACGAATGGAACAATTTCAAACAGGAATAAAGGAAAAAGAATATAAATGAAATAAGGATAATTTTTCCACTCAGAAAATAGACACACTTCCAAATAAAGTCCAAATTAGGGATCTGAATGCATCAAATCATTCGTCTAAGGAAGTTCAAAAGGGAAGAAACATAAACATGTTTGTGTAGCGAATCCATTATTTCATCACATATAAAGCTATACTCGGACTAAATATTTTTGTTTGGAGCACGTTATGAAATAAACCCCTCACACATCGAATATTCAATTATGAACATAAATTGCATTACATCAAAGTGAATCTCTTTGAAATGATTTCCTGTTGTTACACGGCAAATGTATAATTTGACCTAGACAATGTGAATTGGATAATTCCTTCCACAGCCCTATTTCATTTTATTGTTTATTCTATTTACATTGTATAGGCCAGATTATACATTCACCACACAATAACGGGAGAGCATTTCAAAAAGAGTATCGATATGATATATCGCAATATTAATATATATATATATATATAGGTTCCTACATGTATGTGTGTGTATGTGACACAGGGGACGAGTATCAACCCCGTAATCCTACTAATTTAGAATATTCATAAATGCAGGGTTTCTTTTTGAAGTGAAATTGTCCGCCATCAACCCAATCTCCCCAACGCTAAAGCCACTGCTGCATACAGATTGTATTTGTTCACGAATGCGTGATAGGCATAAAAAAAATGCCGTTCACTCTCTCTGTCTAAGTTTCCTAGCCTACCTGTCTGTCTCTCTCATTCTCTCTTTCTCTCTCTCTTAATAATGGATGTGCAATACATTAAAGAAGGAAAAAGACCTGAAATGAATGTCTTTTCATCATATTATCAATAATCCCCGCTAATAAAAGATTAGTCTAGATAAGTAAGATTGTCACCAACCGAAGGAGATGTGCAGACCGATGAATTATAACAATGGTCGTTTTGGTTGAGACTCAGGCATTTTTTAGTATCATGTATTCAAATATTCTTAAGTAGTACCTGTTCCAAAGATGCATGTTTGGAATTGGCCAGATTTTATGGTGTAATTGTATGTTTGGTAAAATAATTTTCTGTCCGTTGTACGAAATTACGGCTTTGCAGTATTGCACTTCCTTGTGTGCTGACTCATATAACTGGTTTATGTCAACTGCATACAGCACACAGTTGTCGAGCAATGCATATACACTGACAGATGCTTCTCCAATCGTAGTCTCACACAAAAAATACGGAGTTGTCGTTGTTTATCGAAGAATAATCAAAATTTGCAAAGATTTTATCATTAGGCATATTATATTCTAACATAGATTGATCAGAAGTCAAGAGAGATAATTCATAGAAACCTTACACAAATATCTGTGATCTAATTTTAAAAAAAGAAGAGATTTCTCGAGGAACGCTGATCTAAACAACTTCAAATTCGACACTGCCATGAAGTTTCTACTGGCTAATATATTTGACCAGTGTCAACTTCATACAATGACCAGTGATCGAGAAATCGCGTTACACATATACATAAAGATTCATCAGATTGTAGTTAGTACTTCTGTACCTTTGTGGTACCTTTGTGAAAATAAAATAAAAACAAAACAAACAAGACGAATTCTAATGTCGTCTGCAAGCGTTGGGGGTCGGTCACGCTGTTAACTCTTGTAATCCCGTTGCTTTACTAATAACAATTTTTTTAATCATTATTAAAAAGGGGGAAAACAAAAACAAACTATACAATATTAAATTGTATCCAATGCACTGGTATTGAGGGATAGGGAGCCTACTGAGTTCGAAATGGTCAGTCATGGGATCGCAGAGAGCAGTTGTTGCCCCAAATAGTCGTGTAAACCATGCGTTTTATAGGCTAGCAAATACTAGCACTTACATATGAGCTATTCCAACCCGTTAAATTGTCCTCCGGTTACCCATTTATTCGTGTACTATCCGATATTTTGAATGTTCCATAGTCAGTGGTGGAAATGGTATATCAATCAAAAAAAACGAAGGGAAGACAGAAGGAGATACACGACGGCAATCATCGAATCGTCTCTTGAAAGAGATCAGGGCTTCAAAGCTATAAATAAACTCAACTCAGGACGAATGCAAATAACCAGCATACTCGAGGAAAATGGAAACCTAACAACAGACAGAGACAGGATTGTCGAACGTGCCAAAGAATTCTACCAAAAACTTTATTCGTCCAAACAAGGACTACAAAACAATGAACAGGATACACAAGACGTGAGCAATCAATTCGAGGACTTCCCACAAGTAAACCCGTGGGAGGTGAAACAAGCCATTAAACAGACGAAGAAAGGAACGCTCCCCGGACCAGACAACATCAACATTGACCTACTCCAAAAAGCTGGTAAAATCATCACCAGGAAACTGGCCGTTCTTTTCAACTTGTGTCTAAAACACAGTAAAGTCCCAGATGATTGGAACACTGCTATCATAATCCTTTTATACGAAAAAGAAAACCTGAAAGACCTCAACAACTACAGGCCTATAAGCCTACTCAACTCATAAAGATCATCACCAACTGAATAACAAAAACACTTGATGAAAACCAACCACGATAGCAAGCTGGCTTCGGAAGAAGCTACTCGACCATGGACCACCTGCATTCGATAAGTCAGCTGAAAGAAAAAGCAGCAGAATATAAACCTTCTGTGATGCACCAGCATAAATCCCAGGGACACGGTGCTATCTCACAAATCCATTTTCACCAATTTCTACTACTAATCAAACTGGATTGTACAAGAAGGTAAACAACCGTGTTAACTTGAGAGCTTTTTCATCTGATGAAACACCTGACATCTTTCCTGTTTGTTTGTGACTCTATCATCTGATCAGTGTTTTTAGAATCAAGGGGTCTAAGATGTCGGTTAATAGAGAATAACAGATTCTCTTAGTTGGGTAGCTATGCTATCATATCGTAGGGGTAGTCTATCATGATTATCAGTGTAGTTAATGATGTCTTCGCCATGTCTATGTTCTTAGGGGTGAATCAGCAATTGGTTTTCTAATGTGATTCTATGATATGTTTATCGTCGGGTATTCCAAAGTGGACTCTGAGTTTAATTCTTTTTAAGGAATCTTTAAGGTCATTTTCTAAGTTATTATTGTTGTTGAACCGTGTGGGTTGGGGCAGATTTGAGGCCTTTATTCAGGAGAACACATTTCTTGTGAATTTATATTTACTTAGATTAATTACTGTTCTATCTGGGTCGTGTTTAATTTTAATAGTTTGCTGAAGCTGTTTTTTTTTTGGTTTCCTTAAATTGTTATGGTGTATTTTAAGCAGTTCCGTTGCCCATGTGCAGTAGTCGGTGGGTGCTCTTAATTTTTGGTGGGTTGTGGACTTTGTATATGCGGTCCCATTTCGCACTGACTCATAATAGCGCTATTTTTCAATTTGTTTCGTAATACATTTAGTAATGTCAAATTTCCGAAATCAATGATTATAAAAGACAGTACCACTGTCAGTCTCATAAACAGGTTTATACCATCTACTTCGATTTAAGTGCCATGGGTATGAGAATAAACACATACATATCGACGTACAAATATACAATAATTCATCATGTAGCAATATATATTGGTATCTAGTATTATTTCCCCAGCTCCAGAAAGTAAATACCAGATGGGATGAACATCACTGATCCATTCCATCTTGATGAAGCTCAGCAATATCATTAATCTTGAGCTAAATTGCTGGTACAATCTCCATCATACTATGTTATAATGAGCCTGTCTTTTAGTTTAGCACTGCATTTCTTAATTGATGGCTAATTTCTAATGATTGTTAATTCTTAGGAGCACAATCTACCTCTGTTGAGCGGGGTCCCTATTGATTCGCAAGACGTGAGACGGTCAAGTGGGTGTGATGGAAGACGTGAAAATGCGTGCTTATTGAAAGTTTGAAATAATCAAATTAATTTGTCGCAAGCTTTATTGCAGTATTCATGATTCAGTGCACACACGTACGCACACACAAACACACACACACACACACACACATATATATATATATATATATATATATATATATATATATATATATATATATATATACATATATCAATAATAATTTTAATTAATCAATACATTTTTTGAATAGTTATTTAAAATAATCGAACTAGTTTATGTATGATTCCATTTCTGAACGAAATATATTTGAAAGAAACATTTTTTTCTCAATGTTATTCGTTCACTAGAATGCATTTTAATCAAAATCAATAAAAGGCATAAAGTCTGAATAAAACACCCCAAAGATATTAGTTTGTTCAATTTTAAAACGAGCCTTTTTTAAATGGAAGAATCGATCATTTTTCTTTCGCACGCAGGTAACAAGGACACCTCATGCTATTTTAACGCTTATGATGACTGGTGTGGATGGGAACTGGACGAGGTACAAAACTGCAAATGGAAAGTAAATACCGGTAAATATAATGGAAATAGAGGTAAGACTATCTTTTCATTCAACAAAATGTTTAATTCACTAATGATTGCCACTGAAGTTCATCATTTTTTTTTCAATCTTTTACTTTTTCCAAAAGAAATGAAAGCACTAAAACATTAAAGCAGCTGGTGAATTGTTGTTGAAGATGGCAATTGATAATATCAGAATGGATGAAATTTACTGCCCTTGAACTGGAGGAGGATGAGGAGAAAAAGTAAGAGATATGAAAACGTAATCAAAATCTAAACTTGTCAGACCAAACTAATTTGTCTATAATTGTGTCTTTAATAGACTTCCCAGACTCCATTCCTTTATGAAGTATCTTAAAACCGATAATGAATACATGTTTCAGGGGTAATAAAAATTTGATGTTTTTTAATGACATTAAAAATATATAAACTAAACAATAGACGTTCTTTTTAGCAATGGAAAATGCGACCATACATTTTTACAGTGCTAGGGTGGTGGATTGATTCAGTTTCCTTGTAATTGAGAACAGAAACAGTTGATATTGTCGTATTATACATTGATTCATTCTGATCAAATCAAAAGGAGGAAAAATAGACAAAGAATGACATTGGAGAATGACACAATAGAGAGAAATAGTGATCATGCTATTTTGGGGCTGCTAATCATATAAGATAAATTCTTGTAAATAATGCGTTCACTTCTTAAGCACAAAAACAAGGTTAGTACACAATTATTTTGATTGTTAGAAACGCGAAAAAAAGAACTAACATATTGGTTAACAACGGTAATAAATTTTAATTCATGATTGAATCAAAATAAAGAACTGGAGTTTCTGCCGACACGAATATGTTTGGAGAGATCTACCGCGATAAGGATAAGGAGGGAGGAAGAATGAAGCGAAAGGAATGTCACTAACTAAATGTGAGATAGAGTCTTTAGGATGTCCGCCAGTTTTGGTCATCTAAATTATAGCCACTAAAATGTAGAGGTCCGAACTAAAGACCATAGAAGGTATATTGAAGGAGCTTGAGATAAGAGGAAAGATCGAGATTATGCATATCACTGCACTACTGGTGTCTGCAGGAATACCAAGGAGAGTACTACTGGAAATATTAGACTTACAATCTCAAGTCGTCAGCAATGACCTAATCTTATGAATTTTGTAACAAAACACTCATGCAGAGAAGTAAGACTAACTTATAGTAAAACCAATCATGTACGTAAATGATCGAAATAGTAACAAATAAGACTGAGAAAGTGATTATTCTGACATCAAATTAGTGGGATATTGTTTAAATACCAATCAACTGAAAGCAATTGCAACTTACCTGATTCAGTATTTTGAAGGAGACGATACAAAAAAGGAACTCCTCTGAAATCGTAATTGGAAATTGCATGAGAAAGACCTGAACTCTTCTCTGGAAACCACTTTTTTTACAACTAGGGATTTCAATTTTCAAGTCTTCTCGTCATATTTTTCTCAACTGATTTTCCTCGCTAAGCAAGATATAAAATTGACCATATCGACCTCCTCATGGATTTGGAATCCAAAGGCCTATTGCAATGAAAGCTTCCATCATCGCAGCAAATAGCAACTTGACAAAAAGTTTCTATATTTACAAACACATCCAAACAAAGACAGAAAATAAGCAAGACCCTATGACAACCGATGATTTCAGTTGGCATAGCGCCAGAATTTGTCCATTTTTATCAATGCAGTAATAAGAGAGAACCTTTCTCCGAATGAGTTGAGAAATGACCAAAACAACTTATATCCTTCTTGAACAATTTCTTGTTACGATTTCAGAGGAGCTCCTTTCTTCTACGTTTCCTCCAGAATCCGTAAAGTTCTTATAAGAAAAGTATTCTTATTTCATCTCTTTTAGTCAACACAATAATGATGATATCTCATGTATATCAAATCAAGGACCCATTTTTTCTTTAAGTGAGAAATACCTTTTACATCTTCTCCCCGAGTTGTTTTTCTCCACCAACGATTTTATTGGTCTCATCTTGTCGGTCATGTCTTCTCATCATATTTTTTCTCAACTGATTTCTCTCGCTGAGCGAGATACAAAATTCACCGTGCCAATCTTTCATTGTTTAGTTTAAAACGACCAGATTTTATTGGCAAATACCTTTGGTCGGTTGAGTCACGTGATTCAAGAATTCGTAGGCGAAATAAAAAATGGCGTCTTATTCATAATAGTAGTTGATACTTTACCAAACAACAAAAAGGAGGTTGCAATTTCAATCAATACGTGAGAGGCAATTAATATTTCAAGCTTAAATACGAATTCAATCGCACTCAATAAAAAAAATATTAATACATAGCTTGAATGAAAAGAAAAAAAAAACATGTGTAAGCAAAAGTGTGTAGGATTGGGAAAGTGCAAACCACCACGCTACTGTAATATTTAAGGACGATGAGAAAAGGGGTGGAGACTTGAGGAGACTTGTTGCCAATCAGCCTCCAGTGATCACCGCCAGACGTCTGGAGAGAGAGAGTCCAAACCACAACATTGCCGTGGACAGCTGGAATTTCGAGAAGACTTGCTGTCCCTCGCTTTCCCGAGCAATTGGTGTGAATATGAAAAATAATGTTAACAGTAATATTTTAATCTTACTGCAATGAATTATTGAATTATTCCAATAATTATATTTGATATGTACTTATTTATTAATCATATAATAAATGTAATAATTTTAATATTGTTTTAAATCTGATTTATTTTAATTAAACCCCGTATAGAATAGGTCATCCATGATATCAATTATTCAATAAGATCAAAATGTCTTTTCAAAAATATATTTGCAGGATACTTACACTTAGGTGGTGCCGATCGATGTTCATCCAGTATTTCATGGGATTTCGGCATATTTCATGATTCTGATACCAACTACTTAACAATTGAATATTACGTGATTGGTCTCGGACCATTTAAATTGTCTGTTTCCAATGATCACCGCACACAACAAGATTGGTCTTGTACAATTCAGCCAGGGATTGAAAGAAGGACGGCACATGTTTCTGTTATGGGAGATACGGTAAGAACAATATCAATCGAAAATTGCAGAATCATTACAAAAATGTCCAAGGAGTTTCTTTCTTACAATCTGTAAAGAAAGAAAGCATATTTAAGGAGAAACAAATTTAACGCCTGAAAAATTTGAATTAGAATAAAATTGGCGAAAATTCGAGTGGTTCACACTCTTTTATCGGTTTTCTTCATCGTATAACAGACGTTTGATTTTAATCAAAGTGCAGTATATGTCGCCTTTGATTCAGTATTAACATAGGGCTATATCATGATTTGAATATTCCAGATGTCCACTCCGGAACTAAAATTTACATGTTTTCACCACAGTTTATCTTCTGTTTAACTTTAGTTGAAATTGCCTTGAATTTTCGTCACTTTTAGAGTTAAGGCCAACAAAATATGAGAAACCAAAAGATAGACTGATACAACAGTCTTTCCGGTTTCGTTTTCTACTTCATACAAAATGTTTGATCATGTAAAAAATAGAAGTTAATTTGATGCAACCTAGCCTTTTTCATTTTCAGGATTCCATTCAAATAAAAGGTGAAGTCGCAAAAGGCTCCCGGATAATCATTACCCAAATATGGAACAGTAAGTAACAGTATTTGCATAAAGTGTTATTGTTTAGATCACAAATGTGTGAAGTTCATTGATCAAATAATGTCCGTTGATCAAACAGAAAAAAACTATACAGGAAAGAAGAACAGGAAATATCAGGAAGAAGATATTGTACCTTTCATAGGCATATATTTGTTTTCATGCAATTCATTATTATTACAAGAATTTCTGCGATTTTTCTTTATTTCAAGTTATAATGTTTCCCACATAGCATTATTTACAGAGAAATCATATACGTACTAAATTACAGATCTAGTGAGAAAAAGAGAGTTTCAATGTTCGTTGCGTTGGACACTTCTTTCAGTCATAGTGTTCTCGATATGACATGATTGAACATCGAAATATATTAATCAATTTTCTTGGCGGTTAAGCAAATTTCAAACAACTAAAATATGTCTTCAAGAGGTTGATTATCGTTTGTGATATTAACTTGTATTGAGTTAGTAAAAGGTTGGCGATTAAAGGATATGATTGTATTGTGAGTGGAGTATTTGTTTTTAAATTAAGAAAACTCTTTATCGTTCGGTGACACTATGATATACGATATACGTACATAGGTTCAGCATGATAGAATAGATAGAATTTATCATAAAGGCAAGGAAAACAAAAACTATATTTTATGGTAGAAAAATACAGAGACATATAGTACGGTTTTAAAGTTTATGACTTTCTCATGGGAAATGTGGCTGAATGTAATCGGTGTGATACCGCAAGTAGTGTCTCTTACACAAGCATGTAAAATCACAGATTGCAGATAATTTGGAATTTTGAACGGTAGTACAAAATTAAATCTCGCGCGAAAATGGTGTTCAAAATGAAGTGCTATTGTCTGTTGGGACAAATGACTTCGGTGATAGTCAACAGACGTATTCAAAGTTGGAACTATAAAGCTAAGTGATAGCAACCTGGACGCGGGAACTGAGTACGGAGAGCTAGGTTGATTTGTTTAAGATCATTGGCTTGAGGCTAATCCCTGATAAGTGCATGAGTCTACCCTTCCCCGGTTGGAATAGGGAATCTTTAATTCAATTTTTTTGAAATTTTCAAGAAAAAAAACAGTAGGTGGATGCCGTTTACATTGGTTGTTGGAATTGGCCAGTCCCCTTTCCACATGAGCCATGCGTCTGATTCGTGAGCTCTGAGACGTAAGCAAGTAAACACGCCTCTTTTAGTGACGGAGAATAATCTTGATTTTAAAAGCACCAGAATACCTACCCCACACCATACCTGAAGAATCCCCATGAATATGAGATTTTACCAGCTAGTCAGTTGCTGCTCCCGGATGGTTGCTACGAAGGCCCGGAAGGGAGAGTTGTAGAGTGCTGCCCGGTGAAGACAATTACTGCGCTAAGCTCTGCGACAAAGACACGAGGAATGGTGGGAGTTGGCTGTTGCTGAGAAGATGAAGCCAAAACGAAGGCCCAACTTGGAACGAACCACAAAGTTGAAGTCTGGACAAAGATTACTAGCAGTATCAATTTGGAACCCCATCGAACAGCCCACCGTTAATATCAATTCCGTATAACGTGTAAAACAGCAATTGACTGAAATACCCAGAAATATTTCAAAAGTTACCTTGTATTCGAGAATGGGTGATGGTTATTGTAACTGGAGAAATAAATCACTTGTTATTATTTACTTAAGAAAAAAAGCTTCTAGCCTTTTTTTTTCAACTTTACTTGTGAATCTGCGCAGTTTAGTCAGATGCTTTGCGTCAACAACAGAGAGCCTCTTTGGACAAGAAAAAAAAAAACAGAACACAACATGGTCAATGCAGGAACCTGGTGTGAAGTGACCACTGACGACGGTACGGGTCATCACTTTGGAATGATTCATCGTTTGAATCCTTTTTAGAAAGGAACGCATGTTCCGTGTTGACAGAAAACGAACTGAGTCTTGCCTGTAAGTCTCAGATATGTCATCATCAGTCTTTCAACGTTCGTCGTTGGACATAGACCTTCCCCAGGATTAGCCACACTTCTCTATCATGGGCGTCGCAGAGCTAGTATCTTCTGAATTTGTCTAGCTCGTCTCTCCATCTAATATTCTGCCGGCCTCGCTTCCGCATGTGATCTTGAGGGATTCATGTCGTGAGTCGCGATGTCCATCGGTTGTCTGCCATTTGTGTAACATGGCCAGCCCAATGCCATTTGAGATTTTTAATAGATTTTATGATGTCCCTGACTCTTGTCTTTTCCTAGATGTACTGTGCTGTCTTGTGGTCTCTCCATGTGAGATCCAGCATAATATTTTCATGTTCACGTTGCATAGTTCTCAATTTGCAGATCTATCTCTTGCTTAGGTTCCATATTTCAGCTCCATAAGTGACTATTGGGAGGATGCATTGGTTATACACCCTACTTTTTAGGATTAATTTTAGGATTAATGGGATCTTCTTATTTTTGAAGGTTGAGCTAGCTCTGCCAAAGGCTTGCAATCCTAGTGTGATTCTTTGCTTGATTTCTCTTTCTTTTGAGGGTCTCATGGAGATTTGTGGTCCTAGGTAGATGTAGTGATCTACTTTCTTCAGTTCTGTGTCGTCAATTTTGATCTCAGAATTTTTATCTCCAATGTGGTTGTTGCACATGTTCTACGTCTTGCTGAAGTTCATGTGTAGGCCGGGAAAATAGTATAGTAACCAGATTCCAATCTCTATTTCATATTCTCTCTTTATAAAAGTCTTACAATTGAAACCTGATTTTGAATTATAATCAAACTTTTGCAAGTAATAATTTTTCTAAATACAAATTCAATCTTCATTTAACTCTTTGTTTGGAGATACACCCTCAAAAAACAGATACTGAAATTATTTCTGAAAAGCCAGAGGTAGCGTGAATCCACACGCCTCTAAGAAAAAAGAATGTATATCATCGATTATTGTTTATTTACCTTTCTAACTTATTAGAATAATTATCAAAATCATATCTTTTCAGGTCTGCGAGGCCACAAATCACAAAGTAAATGCCCTTCACTGCCAAAAACACTGCGGACTACAACAGAAACAATAAGACCCACTACTACGTATACAACACGTATAACAAGACCTAAGATAAAACCAACAACAACACCTACAACTAGGCCTACAAGTAAATCTACAACAGGACCTACAAGACCTGTAACAAGGTCTAGAGCAACACCTACAACAAGGCCAACCACAAACCATAGATTGACACCTACAATTAGACCCACAACAACACCAACAACAATTCCTATAAAAACTCCTTTCACCAGACTTTCAACAAGACGTATATCAAGACCCACCACAAGACCTACAATAAGACCTACGACAGGACCTAAAACGAAATTTACATCGGGGCCCTCAGCAAGACCTGCAACAGGACCTTCAACAAAACCTATAAGAGGACATTCAACAGAACCCACATCAAGATCTACAGCAAGCCCAACATCGATAGACATTATCAAATATAACACGACTTACATCAAGACTTACATCAAGACTTACATCAAGACCTACCACAGGACCCCTAACAAGACCACAATTATTACCTACTGCAAGACTTATATCAAAACACACATCAAGACTTACTTCGACCTAAAACGAAACGTAAAACAAGCCGTGCAACACCGACAACAATTCCCAGTACCATATAAATCATAAATACATAATTCGCACCATTCTCAAAGACAACTACATGAACCACGACATCAAAATAAAAATCCACCATGACTGAAATCCACAATGACAGAACACAACAATAATGACTACAAAAGAAAGGTCGTTGGAACGAACTAAACTTCTGCCATAACTCTTGGAAATAAAAGAACTTCTTCTGGATCGAATATTGCAACCCTCCAATTCACCTTCGATAAAGGAACTGTATCAACCATAGAAAGAACCTTAAAAAATAACGCCCGTTCAGGTGTGTATTTCGTCTGTACACATTCATCGACATGGACAGAAAATCTTCTCACGGATAGGGCTACAACTACTAAAATTGAGGACGCTGGACGCAGTACTGATTTGATGTCAAGCAATTTTTTAATCAGAAAAAAAACTCGATGTAAGAGTAAATACAGAAAAGACGAAGAAAGTGATTATTGGAGGCGTCATCGGTCTTTCTATCGCCATCATTCTAACTATCGATATCAAAAAGTGGTGCAAACAAATTACTAATTTGTCTTTTACAATCAACGGGAGGAAAGTGCAGTATCTTATGAGTAATTAGATTATGAATGAAGTATCTTGTCTAAGGCATCTCCCAATTTTTATTTACAGTTGAAATAAAAACGAATTTAAAAATAAAAGAAACGAATACAAACAGAAATACTTCATTCGTTTCTTGTCGCTTGCAGTCAGTCCAGTCAAGGGTTTCAGGGAGTCTTTGGCTTACGATGCAACGATGAGAATCAAACTTGCACTCTATAGCCAGAGGGTGTTCAGTATACGTCTGATCCCTTAAGAGGGTGTGAGTTGGGTTTTCGCTGCGGGCTTGCTCTTTATTATCCGATTGCACTGTTCAGTTGTTGCCATACGATTACGGTCCGATTAGAAATTGTGATAAAACGCAACTGAGAGTTAGGATGGAGGTTAAAGCTAGTCAAAATTAATACTAAAAAAGAATATTGTTTAATATTACTATTTCAGTGTAAAGATTGAAATGAATTACACAAGACATTTTTGGAGTTAGCATGAGAAAAAGTCACGTAAACGCACAAGAAAAAAGAAACAAAGGTAGGTCATTTTTCGTCGAAATGTCCAGTGACAAAATGCCGATTAAAACGATGGGCTCATCAAACTAGCTTTCTCACGACGCATATATTAAAGGAGTAAGGTAGTTTGATGGGGATTTACAATTTGATAGTAATAGAAAAAGTTGCTACAGTGTTTGTTTAAGATTGTCCATTAATTAGAAATGTAATTTGTATAGATATAACAGGTATCCTTTCCAAAATGAAGAATACGAAAACAGTACATGTTTATCAAAATAAGCAAGGAAAGTGAAAGAAGGAAAATGTCACAATTGATCAAATGTGAACTCATAGCAAATACACCAGTTTAAAGAAGTACAGTAAAAATGCTATTAATTACTATTAAATCATGTAGATATTATTACATCGAACGACTACCTTAACGTCTGAAAAATATAAACACTGCATAGTAATTAAATTAATTTCTCACTAACTCACATAATTATGTTTTATATTCTATATAAATAATGAATATGTGTAACTATGCAACCTTAAAGCGATTAATTTGACAATTAACAATATTAGATACCAACAGTACTTCCAAGATAATCCTCTAATAATTGTAACATATGAAATTTATCTTAAAATTTCAAGCCCAGAACGTAGAACGTTATACATTGTTTCAAAAAACATCCAAATCCAGAATGTTGGAAGAAAATTAATGTACAAAACGAGGTATATATAAGATCTAGCATTGATTTTTTTTATTAGGGCTCACTTGATAATCGCAGAGAAGTGTGAAACAAAATTACAGTGAAGATTCTATAAATACATATATATATATGTGTGTGTGTGTGTGTGTGTGTGTGTGTGTGTGTGCGCGCGCTTGCTTGCTTGCTTGTCTGTTAGAATTACAATTTTGTAAATCTACAATATTTACTAAATATTTGTTTATAAAAATCACTTCTAACTCTTGACAATTATAGTTTCTGTTAACCAGCGCTTCTATGTTTGTTAGCTTCTAATATGATAAGCTTCTATTAATGATAACTTACACGACCGACATTTTGCTGTCGTTTCTGTTGATTCAAGTTGAATGGCCATGCCTTTCACATTGTCTAAAAACGATTCGATCATCGCACACCACCCTGGACCTTATTTCTCAATCCACGGCGTAAACTGTGCCTATGTAAGTCTCGTCAATGTTTCTTAAATGTAGTTGTGGATCCTGACAGCACGATTGGACAGTTCACCATTGACAGATTCCTCTACAACGATTCCAGCCTCTATACGCATGACAATAAAACCAGCATCTCCAAATCGCTTTCCTATGAAGGTCAGGGCATCAAATTAAAAACGGAGATAACCAAATTTTTATTGCTTCCCAGTGAGGATGATGACTGCCCATCCTCTCCAAATAGTTAATCTTGGTGGCCTTTTCCTGTGACAACCAGGTAAAAATAAGGAACCTTTCCTTCCGAATAAAATGTTAACAGGTTTCTTTCGTCTTTTAGTGGTACGGCGCCACCACACAGTCAGACCATGTCAATGATGCAAATAAAACGATGTGTTGGGGGCTGGTTGGTACATTTTAAGCTAGGCTAATTGTTATGCTGGAATTGTACACAATCGAGGCAGAGGAAAACAAAAAAAACTGTAAAATAACAATAAAAAACTTCAAACAAGTAAAAAAAACGTATCAACAGAAAAAAAAAGATAAGTGGAAAACGGAGCAGAAACAAAAGAAAAAGAAAAACTAATATTGATGAATCCATGTGGTCATTGTACTCCTAAAATCCTTTTTTTTTTCACTCAAATACATGTCCTTACTACTTGGTTGAAAATTTTATATTTCTCAGTTCTAACAATGTATTTATCACGTCTGTTCCTCCCAGCAAGAGAATTTGCATACCCAATCAGATTGTACCAACTATCCCTACGGTTGGGGTACGTTGATACACCTTTTCCTAAACTTCAAAATGATGATATGATAAAATTAACTAATGTTTTAGACGTAGACAACCCATCCAAAAGGAGTTCTTTCATGTTAACTTTTAGTCATATTTGCGTTTTAGTGAATTCATTTTCTATGAAGGTATAGCCATCTAAGGAGAAATGCAGCAAATTATCCTTCAGTAAAAATATGGAAATATTATGACAATGATAAAACACAAGAAATCTCTCCAAATTAGGATCTTTATCCTCTGGGGTTAAGGTAACATTTTCTGCTGTATTGATGCTTATATGAAATGTATACACGAAGTAATTAGTTATTCGAATGGCTGATTATCAATAAATCCATATGAATATGTATGTCCAATAGTTTTTCTTGGCTTCTCCATAATAAACTACAGACCAATATTTCTCTGAAAAATAAATAGTGAACTCTGCCGAAATTAGGCATCGTACTGCGAGAGCTACCACCGAGATAGTTTTCAATGTAGAATTTTATAACAACGTTTGATGTAAAGTGCTTCAACTAAGCTATCATTGTGACACATTTCAATGGTGAAAGGTCACTGATAGCAAAATATTATCAGGTTGAATACGTATATTTTACGTGTTGTTGATCATTACTTAGAAATGTTTATTTCAGGACAGTGTTATGAATTGCATGATAGCGTACAGGAAGCTGCCATTGCTGCAATACAAAAATAATTACTAGCATGAGAGAATTATTCTGGAGCAGGTACATGGATTATTTTTAGTCTGGCACAATGCCAAAATACTGGCACACCCATGAAGGTGCATAATTCTAGCTATAGCCTTTGATTTTGCAAATCATCAATCAACAGAGGACGTTAAGTGTAAACAGAACTGCTTCAAAGTAGTTGAACAAAACAAATGTTGCTTGTATGGCTCGATAGTTGAAAACAGGAACTTTATGCAAAAACGTTTTGTGATTCGGAATACCAAATCTGTATTTTCATAATTTGCTTTTCAGTAAAATTAATTTTGCTGAACGAATGAAACTGAGTTTTTCCATCTATTCTACTAGAATCTTGTACATAAAAAAATTTACTCCAGTATTTTCTTATAGGGGTAGGTAGTGAAGATATACAAGGCTATTCCAGTCTTGGAAAGGAAATCTGCTTTTAATGTTGAATTTGTTGGTTGAATGGTGCACGGAATTATTTTCAGAAGCTGTTTTTTAAATTACATTTCAAGGAGGCTTTCAGCTAGAAGAAATAAATATCGTCGAGATGTTTTAAGCATATTGTGAGTTCAGAATTCCTGCCTGCATACGTCAAAAACTCATTGATAATGCATGCTATACAGCATTAACTTTAAAGAAAAAGAGACTCCAGATTGTAGAAGCTTTTAAAATAGAATCAAAAACTGTAAACTGAATAAGCATTCTTTCTGTCTGGGAACTATAGTTAAAAAATTAAAAGAAGAAATCCCTCTAGTTAGGTTGTTACAATATGAAAGCTGACGAGGACTCTTTAATCAAATATAACATTTTATTCTTAAATATTTGATTTTATTTTTAGCTAACACTTTTTTTTAATTTTATTGAAGATACGTTTTGCTTGGGCATATGTGAAGTATACTTACGTACTTGGTCAGTGATAAGATAAGTTACAGATTAACCCTTTTCAGGCGCCAAAGGAGCGATGGGACCATCTCATGTAAATTTATTGATAAGATAAAGCGTGGTCGCTTGGAACCCCCGCAGACAGAATGCCAGTCACAGCCACTTAATTAAAAAGACACTAGGAGATATAAAGTGCAAAAGCGTTGATAAAAAAAAGGGACGGTTTATAAGGATTCTAACGGTGGAAAAAAGAAAGATAGATAGTAAGTTTAGTTACGCGAGAAACGAAAGAAAGCAGGAGGAAAATAGAAGAGAAAAGAGTAAATGATCATTTAGTTCTGGTATCAGATGAGAAAAGAGGATAATTTGATTTAATAAAAGATATATCGATCGAAAATAAACTCTTGCCTCTAAGTTAGACGGTCAAAGGTTGTTCCTCTGAGTCAGAGAGATTACTAGACTCCAGAAAGTAGTAGACAGTCGACGGGCTGCTGGCAATAGAAAGACATTGAACTCCTACTCTCTCTCCCCCTCTCTCTCTCGACATCATACTCACTCTCTCTGTCTCTCTGTCTCTCTGAGGGGATTTTGTTCGGTCTTCCAATGAAGACTATCGATGCATTTTCGGTCGGCCGAAGAAGAAAAATAAAGGTTCGATTTTGATCCCCACATGAGTCTTGTGTCTTTCGTTTCCTACCTCCCATGATACAGTCACGGCGCTGCTAGAACGGTGCATCGTCGAAAAATGCCCCCACACCATCATCTTTCAGGCAAGCTTTCAGTAGAGCGAGCTCCACCTTCAAGAACAAGAAAAACCCACTAGTCCGAAAAAGAAGGGTATACAACCAATGCATCCCTCCAATAGTCCCCTATGGAACTGAAACATAGAACCTCACCTAAAGATTGACCCACAAACTGAGAACCATGCAACGTGCACAGGAGAGAATTATGCCCAATATCACATGTAGCCATCAAAACATAAGATCGAATGACGAACTAGACAAGTTCAGAAAGTAATGGCTCCGAGACGTCCACGATAGGGAGGTATGAAGAATCTTGGGAAAGGTCTATGTCCAACGAAACATGCTTAAATGAAGCTGCTGATGATAATTGCATATAAAGCACCCCACCTAAAATTTCACTTGGGTGCCGCTACGTGCGTGACACCCCTATAACTGACAAATTGTAAACACGGAGTCAAAAATCATTATAGTAAAATGTTAAAAGCCGAATTTAAGTATTGAAAATAAACCCAATCAAATAACACCAATGATCCTGATAATGACCACAAATATTTTTATTTCCTACTCACTCACGTTCCTTGTATGTAAACAAAAAAAAACTGGTTTTTTTTTTAATACTCCTCTTCAATCGTCTTTGATCAAACCCGCATAAAAAAGATTACTGCCTAAACACACATGTTTATTGTGTGGATCTAAGGTAATCAAACAGCATAGTAGTTGTAATTTGACAATTCGGAAATAAATTATCAAGAAAGTGTGTTACCTCTCAAAAAATATCATTAAGATAAGGCTTTATGCGTTTTGTCGTGTTTCAAACGGCGTCCTCAGGTAACTATTTTATATCACCGAAAACTGTAGTGCAGCCCGTTTTGTATTGAGAAAATATACTAAAATGAAAGCTAGAAAACTGGTGTCGGTCAGTTTCGGCTGTTGGTCAAGAGCAGAGAGGGGGTATCAGTGAACCCGTATGTGGGTCAAAGGAGGCCAGCTTGAGGTATCTGTGGACACAAATGTATGTAGGCCTAATCTGAAACGCGGAAGGATCAACAAATCCGTAGGATGACACATTTATTCACTGAATTGTGATCCCAAATTTGCAATAATGTTTGATCAATGTTATTGATAGAAAAGTGTCGTATAAAGTGCGTCGACAAAGAATGTGATTATGTTGAAACCCAAAATATTTATTTTGTAAAAATAATTGATTTGTTCATAGAATGGACTCATTGACTTACCTACAGAATATGAACGGCTTGGCTTCGGGATTGAAGATTGTTTTGGGTTAATATCAACAGCGGTAGAATCACAGACGGCAGGGCCTGAGTAATGGATTTTTAAGGTGGGCCAACTTACCCAGGGCCAACCCATCCTTTAAACCAAGGGTTACCTTCCTAAGGTCTCCCTTGGTGGCATGGATAGGAGCTGGATTCTGAGGTCGCACGTTTGACAGGAGTGCTCTCAGCCTGACAGACGCGAGTTAGCTATTGGGAGGGGGGGGTCTACTCTGCTTCCCTGCAGGCGTATCCCGATAGTAAGGCTGAACTGTTGTTGTACCACAGTAAGTGGAGAATCTGCAGTTGGTAGATACCGTGCTTGCTATAGAGTTCTACCGTCCTTTTGGAGGAGGATCTGAAGAGTAAGGCAGTTATCCACTTCAAGCACAGATCCTCCGGATAGTATGGCTCTGTATTCTTAGGCACAGATTCATATGATAGTCCAAGCTGCTTGCAACTTTTGACAGTGACCGAAAACGCTCAAACATAGCAGAAGCACGCTGACTATAGAGGTCTGCTTCCCTTAAAAGTAGTGACCTAACGGTATAATAGCCCAGATCCGAGTCATACCCCTTTAGAAAAAAGTGGGGTGGGAAGGGATGCTCAATAGGTTACGATTTGATATAAGTTTATACTTCCTCTCCTTACAAACACCGTCTCTTGCTTATCTTAACTTTTTTGCTTATAAACTATAAACTTGGGAAATTAGTAATAATACCAATAGTAGCATCAATTCCAGAAGTTATTGAAAAGTTAAAAAAAAAAAATTCAAAGTGGTTTTTATCGGACATAGAAGAGTAGATTTAGTTGTTGCTGGCAAAGATGTTGGAGATAACACTTCATTTTTTTCACGTGCCTCTCCTAGTTATCTACTAAGTCTTTTAAAGCACTCTTGTTCAGCTACATAAATGCTCTAAAAATCTCTGTCTGTTCGACCATATCTCAAGAGGTTCCCAATGAATTTGAATAAGTCTTTGTGAGAATATCGACAATAGGTTACAGAAGAAGTGATTAAGTTTTAGAGCTGATTTATGAACAGTTATCCCCCCTACGTCATAGCTATTAGTCCACTCAGGGGTTTCATTTTTAAAAGGATTTGACATTTGTTTCGCAAATAGCTAAAAGTGACTTGCTTTGAGAGACATTATTTTACCGTAAACTTTACTCAGTATGAAAGTTCTTTTCTAACGATACACAATATGACAATATCTGACGAAAAATATTTTTCTGACTGGAGCACTACAAGGAAAAAATTTCCCATGAAAAATGAAATTAAGCTACAAGGCTGAGAAGGTTATCACGTATAAATGTTTCCATATTAACCCATCTGTTCTCCTTAATGTTGTGCCACTTCAAGTAGCACCAAAATCTGTATTCATCATCATCATCATTATCATCATCTTCAGTCTTTTAATATCCGTAGTTGGACATAGACCTTCCCCAGGATTGGTCACAGTTCTCTATCATGGGCGTCGCAGAGCCAGTATTTCCTGAATCTATCTAGTTCATCTCTCCATCTTGTGTTCCGTCGGCCTCGGTTTCTCATGTGATCTCTGGGAATCCATGTTGTGAGACGTGATGTCCATCGGTTGTCTTTCATTCTTGCAACATGGCCTGGCCATTGCCATTTGAGTTTTTTTGATAGTTTCTATGATGTCACGGACACCTGTTTACTTCCTTACTCACGTTAATTATTTTTTACAACGGTATACCGATTGATTTACACATACAGAAACATTTTGAGAATTCTTCAAAAAATTGACGAAGTAGAAAAACATTGCTCGTGAAAGTAATTTCCCTGCACTCATTATATAGTGGAGTAAAATGGCACGATTAAATCTTAAATTATCTTTTAAAGGAAACCCACAGAGGACAAAACTAGCGCTGAGGGCTCACCCTAGTATTCTTGATGAGCCTGGCAAGCTGAACTTAGACACTCTTGGCAACACTAGTTCAAACACAACAGGCAAGCGAAACAATAAAGAGTCTTTTGAAACGTAGCGTAATGAAAAAACAAATTTTTCCCTGTTTATTGTCAATATCATCATTGTGAGATTAAAAACAAATGACAGATGTAATATAGATCGGTCAATTATCCCGGCTCAATTGTCTCACACTCAATTATCCCTATGCTCAATTGTACCCGCACAGTTGTTACCGCTCAGTAGCCACAAGCTCAATAGTCACCCCTCGCTTGCTAACATTAAACCTCTTACTAATCCTTACAACACCAAATTGATAACACCAGAAATGAGAATAATGTGACGATTAAATATTGCCAAATAATTTAGCGAAGTTCAAATCAACTAGTGCCTGCAATGCAGGGCCCACGACACCAGGGTCGGGTGGGCGCACCTTCCTGGAAAAATGACATTCTTTTTTATGTGAAGACTTTATGTGTGACTCTCTGTCCATTTCTATAATCCTATCTGTAAAGAAGAGAAAGATAACCAAAAGAATCGTTGTAATATATATATATATATATATATATATATATATATATATATATATATATATATAATTATATATATATATATATATATATACTTTTTCCTAATTTATCAAAAATTCTGTATGATTTCGAGAATCTAATTATTTAACAGGTGTACTGTAGTGTCCGTAATTTTGCACTCTTTGAAAACCAACCTTAGATGGGCTTCATTAAAGACAACGCAATGTCTTCTTTTTGATGAGTCTCTTCAGTCCGGTGATATTTCAACTCCTTAACAACGGAAAGAAATTGATAACTCACATGTGAATGAATAGAATGTTATATTTTCCTTAGCCTGTTGCACGATTGTTCGTTGTTTTTTTTTTTCACAGAATATTCAGTTTCAATACCTAAGTAAGTTGTAAATTGTTTTCTAAATTTTATTTAATCTTAAAAAATAACCTCCCAAAGAAAAGAAAGCATTTTTTTCACATTGGCTGTTAGAGGGAGAGGGAGAGAAAAGCGACCAGGCCGCTCCTGGTTGATTTCAACTTAACGTATGTTTAAAATACGTCGAATATATATTTATTATTGAATGTTGCTTACTGACAAAAAGAGTGAGATTTCCAAAATCCACTCAATACGCCACTTGTATGTTTATATTTCTACCTGTAATATTTATCAATGGAGGTAAGCATTAGTGCTAATTATAGAGTAGTCTTCCTTATTTATTTATTCATTTCTATCATCTAAGAATCTTGGTTTATTCTGGTTGAACTTAAACGAAAAAATGCAGAGTAACATAATACGTTTGATATTTTTCAATTTTTTTGACAGAACGCGTGAACGATAGAAATAATTCAACCAGAGTTTTGGACAACAAAATTCCTTCCTTTTTTTTTTTTACCAGTACTAGTATTCTTTCTAATTCATATCTTATTTCGGTCATGATTTCTGTGTGAAAAAAAAAAAAAAGAAAAAAAAGGAATTTCCTCTGGCCATATAGTTCATTGAAAAGCTTTATTTGTATAAGTTACAGTATATCCTACCCCACTTGAACGTATGTATCTTTTCACAATGAAATTAATGACGAACACAATCAAAATCATAAGGGTCGAAACACCGACAATGCATCCAATAATTATTTTCTTCTTCTTTCCTATCCCTGTTTCTGCACTACTTTTACCCATTTGAACATTGTGTGACGTCGATTCAGGAATAGTTTCGCTTCCGGTTGTCATCTTCATAACCGTAGGCAACGTCGGCTGAGTATTTGGTATCTTTTTTGAGTTGACGCCGCCAGTGGATGACTTAACCTGCTTGTCTACCGTGGATAAGGCTGGGTTCACTTCTGGGGTACTAGTGGCACCCCCGTTTCTTGGATTTGTTGCCCTATTCGTAAGAGGATTCGTTGTCCACGTCGATGAATGAGTAGAGACGGAATGTATAAAACCTGAACTAGCATTATTTCTTGAGATACTAGCTGTGGTTGATGTGAGTCCTTTATTGAAGGTCGATTGGAGGGTTGCAACATTGGAGGTGGGAGAAGTTCTTTCATTTCGATGAGATGATGGCGAAACATCCGACTTTTTTGTTGGGGTAGTCATTATCGATTCCTGTACCGTCGATTTCGATATATTCATTGTGGGATTCCATTTCGGCGTCTTGAATCTTGTGATCGTCTGTGAAGATTTTGCAGTTGATTTATCTGTTATTTGTCTTATCGTAGTGGACATGGTTGTTGGTCTTGTAGTTTTGTATATTGTTGTTGTCATAGTCGTAGATCTTGTTGTAAGCCTTGTCGTAGTCGGTGCTTTTGTTGTTGTTGTAGGTCTTGTTGTGGGCGTTGTTGTAGGTCTTGTTGTGGGCGTTGTTGTAGGTGTCGTTGGTGTCGTCGTGGGTTTTGTTGTAGGTCTTGGTGTTGTCGGTAGTGGGGGACATTTACGTTCAACTTTGTGGCCGTGTAAACCTGAAAAGATAAAATTTTGATAAGTACCCTAATAAATAAATAAATAAATAAATAAAAAAGTAAAAAAAGTGAAAAAAAGAAACAATAATAATACAAATGATATCTCTCGTATATACCTATAGACTACTAGCTTTCTAAGAATAATTTCAATGATTTTCTTCATAAAAAGCAATCCCCATTGACTATCAACTTTTAAAAAACTCAAAACAAGTTAATATCACAAACGATGAAATTAACCCCTGAAAAACATACTTGCCAAACAAGCAAGAAAATTGATTGAGATGATATTTCGATATTTAGTCATATCATCTTCTGAACACTATGACTGGAAAAAGTGTCCAGGGCAATGAAACATTTTCTCAATAAATCCATAATATATTAGCTGATTTCTCTATTAATAATGTTACACGAGAAATGTTTAAACTTGAATTAGTGAAAAATCACAGAAATTCCCATAATGAAAATAAATTGCACGGAGAAAATATATACATGAGAAGGATATAGTATCTTTTACTACAGCCAATGAAGTTATAATTATTAACTTGTGTCTGTCTGTGTTTTCACACAATATCTCCATGAGTTCTAGATGAATTTCAATTAAACTTTCTGAAAAGGTAAGCCACGTGTTTATGTATGGGTGTGTTTATGGAGACTTACTTCAATCATTGTCATATCCGAAACTTTATCGATAGATATTTTTTCATTTTTTCCATACGCTTATGCATTCGCAATTTTTTTCACTCAATATCGCCAGAGGTTCTCAATTGATTTCAACGGCATTTTGCGTGAGGCCTGGCTATAGGCTAAGTAAGGATTGCTCGTATTTCAGGATGGAACAAGATTTTTGGGGGTTATTTCCCCTGATTCGTCACTATATATGAACTGATTTCATGCAAATTCTGTCACTTACTGTTCCATATTTGGGTAATGACAATCCGAGAGCCTCTTGAGGCTTTGCCTCTTATGTGAATGTAGCCCTGAAAGAAACAAATCAAATCGAATTAATGAAGTTAACCTCACTTTTTCACTGTTAATGACACAAAAGGGAAGTATTGTATAAAGTAAAAAAAAGAAAACGAAATCGAAAATAGTGTTGTGTCTATCGGTCTTTCTCTTTGTTACATTTTCTAAAAATTATAAGATAATTCTAGAACAATTTTAACAGAACTTTGTCAGTCCATAAACTGATTTGAAAATACGTAAAGGTTTATTTCTAAAAATGGACTAAGAAAATTTAAACAGTGATATAGCTCCATGATCATAGTGAATTAAAGGCCACATATATTAAATTATTATATCAACCAAAAGCACCCGAACATATTCTTCTGAAGTTGCCGAGGTGAACATAATTTTACAAATCATTTGTTAGTGCTTGTTTCCCGTAATTGTATGTATACATGTTGAAGAGTAATCTCTTTTGAAAAAGGTTAGAAATCCAGAGGAGACGTTGTTGGAAATGGAAATCGTTTAATTGAGGTGAAAAAAAAATTAGAGATGAGCATTTTGATCCCACTTTTTTGCAATGTAAAATATTTTCCGGGATTCCCATTTTAAGCAAGATGTCTCATTTATCTTTTGCAAATACTAGATTAAATCAATTTTCGCCATTAAAAAAAATATCATCAGATTACTATTATTAAAAGATCATATACTTTCGTATTGTTGCAGAAATCTCAACTAATGAGGGTCGAAACTAACAGACTATCCCAAAAGTTACCTGTATTATGTGGATCCTAACACATTGTCTGTCTCAAATCTCTGAACAGAAAAAATATATATCCGAACTCATCAATTTTTGGTACGTCTAGCCTTTCCTGGGAACCGCCTAAAAGGTATATAAAGGTGACACTGTGCTGAAAACTCTCTCACTCCCCATCTCCCTCTCTCTCTCTCTCTCTCTCTCTCTCTCTCTATATATATATATATATATATATATATATATATATATATATATATATAATGGACATAATATATTAAAATCAACACTCGCACACACACATATATATATAGTCTGTAAATCTTTACTGCTGTAAGAACTAAAGATCTTACTGAATAATTAGAAATTTATTTGTTTCAGCCTTTACATAAAACATATGTGAATTTATCGTGAGAGGATCCTCATTTGATTACCGTGGCAGGGTTTCTTGAAATTAAAAATAATACCGCTATTCAACAATGGCTCTCCAAGAGTATGGATCATATAGCATCCCCTTCAGCTTAGATCAATATATAAAGCCTCTATACCTTTGGTGCCAGGAATAAACCCACTTAAGAGAAAGGGTACTTCATACAAATATGAATACCCCAATATAACTATAAAGCTTTACTACCGTAAGAACTAACTATATATGTAAATTGAAATTCATTATCTTGAGAGGATCCTCAGTTGCTCACAATGGCATAGTTT
>OY735202.1:24327267-24484767 GCA_963457665.1 Thysanoteuthis rhombus
CGGTCTTCATCCAAAGAAGGCGATGCTGTGTATATGATAGAATTTGATGAGGGTCTTACACTATGAATTCCTTCCGGAGAACCCAACTATAGATTCGAATGAGTAGTGTTCGCAAACGACAAGAATTGTCCGGATTCAGTGAAAAGGGTGTAATATTCTATCACATTGTCTCCAATATATATATATATATATATATATATATATATATATATATATATATATATATATATATATATATATATATATATATATATATGTATATATATATGTAACAAAATGAAGATAAGAAAAGGAGTGAATCATGGGGGTACACTATCACATAAACTATTTACAGCGAGCCTTGAAGCATCTTTCGGAAAAAAATGAATAGGAGTAAACTTCGACGTCAGAAGCCATAGAAGAGTTACAAAACATGTCGACTGATCTAATTAGGAGAAATAAAAAAAGTAGGGCTCAAGAATGAATAGAACAAAGAAAAAAATGATGTTCAACGATGAAATATCGAGAAAGACCATAAGAATTAGATTTTTTTCCTTTTTGCATAAAACAGAGCATTCTACAAAGTCTTTCTTAATAAAACAGGGCAATTCAAACAGTACGAATGACTTCAGAAGGTTAATTCGAAATAAATAATGATAAAGGGAATAAAATTGTTCTTACCGCATTTCCCGTGACAGAAACATAAGCCTTCCTTTTTTCAATTCCAGGTTCAATTGAACATGACCAATCAGGTTGGTTATAGACATCATTGAAAACATACAGGTCAAATCGCCCGTGACCAACCACGTAATATTCAATTGTTAAGTAGTTTGTAGCAGCACTATCCATAAAACTGAATTTCCACGAAAAAGTGGCTGTACATTGGTGGGCACCATTCAAGTATAAATATCCTTCAAATATATTTTTTTTAAAATTGATACTGTGTGAGACAATGTAAATTTGAAATAAAGATTTCATACATTATATAAATATTATCATGGATGATTTACTATAAATAGTGTTTGATGAGAAAAAGTAGATACATAATCACTTTATAATTATTATTGAAATAATTCCATATGACTAGAATGATTCAATATTATTGAGATATTTCGATAATTTATCATATCATGATTGAAATATTATATCAATAATCAAAATAAATACTATTCATTTATCTATTTATTGAAATTAGATTTACCTGACAAAATGCCCTATCAGGCAGTGTAAATTGCTGTCCAAAAAAAGAAAATCAGAAAGTGCTCAATTTAATTCGTTTTTTAAATTGATTTAATACCACTTTTTATTTACTCTTTAAGGAAAAAGAAAAGGAGCTAATTCTAGAAGGTGGGCTAATGTAAACAGGGTGTTCGACTAATGTGGAAAAGGGGGCTAGGTTGATGTCCAAAAAAGAGGCAACTGTAAAAAAGAAGTTAAAAATTTAGAAAAAAGGGTCATAGGACGTATTAAGTTGAAAAATGAGGGTAAATACTAGAATAAAAAAGCAGAACTTATCTCCAAAAGAGGAGGCTAGTGTTAAAAAAAAAAAAATTCAAAGAAAGATATAATGTTAAAATGGGGACGTAACGTTGAGAAAAAAGAGGCGTGATGGTTAGAAAACAGAGACCAATGGTCAAAAATTGGGCAAATTGTAAAAAAGAGGCGTTTGGTATATTTAAAAAAATTGGCCAATGTCAAAAGGGGATGGGTTAAAGTTTAAAAAATGGGAGACCCCCCCCCTCGATGTTGACCAATAAAAAGTTCCCCACGATTTCAAGAACTTAAAATGAAAGCACTAATTCACTCTCCATTTTGTCCTTACAAGTAAAAAGTTCCCTCTTGATGTCAACGGTAAAAAGCTAAAAAAGCAGTTTTGACCTTTGAAAGTGAAAAACATCTTCCTTTCTGATTTTGACTCCTGGAATTTTCCCACTTTATTTTGACCCCTAACAACGAATATGAACGTCCTCTCTCGATTTTGGCCCCTAAAAATAAAATCGAAAATTTCCCCTAAATTTTCATACTTAAAAGTGACAAAAAGTTTCCCTCCGTTTTGACACCGTGACGTGGAAAACAAAAGTGTCCCACAAAATTGTAAAAGATCTTTTCCCCCTTTCAATTTTGACCCGTAAAATTAAAAAATGATCAATACTCCCGATTTTCATTCCCAAAATTGATAAAAATTCCCACCTCAATTTCAACCCCCGAAAACGAAGAAAAAAAAATCCCTCCTCAATTTTAACTCCTAAAAGTGAAAAATATCCCTTTGATTTTTATCCTTTGAAAATGGAAGAGAACCCTCCTCGATTTTTACCGCTAAGAGAGAAAAAAAAACTCCCACTCGATTTTGGCACTTAAAAATGATGATAGATGCCGACTCTCGATTTTGGCCCCTGAAAGAGAAAAAATCCTCCTCCTCTATTTTGACCCTCCTCTCAATTAGCGGAAAATCTCCCTCCTCGAATTTGAGAAAGAATGTTCTTGAAGGATGGAGACCACATAAAAATTGACAATCTTCTTTTCGTAAAATTCGACCTGGACATGTTTGCCATAGGCAATTACCATCAACATAATCAGCCTTTTAGCGCCCGTTGTTGGGCATAGACTTTCTTCAAGATTCGTCAGATCCTGCGTCGTGGAGACAGTTCTTTCTGAATTTATCTAGCATGTCATGCCATCTTACTTTCTGCCAGCGTCAATTTCCCATATGATCTGTGGTGATCCATGTTGTGAGACGTGATGTCCAGCGGTTATCTAACATCCTTGCGACAGGACCAGCCCATTTCCATTTGATTTTTCTAATGGATTCTATTTTATCGATGAGACCTGTTTTTCTCTAACATAACGCGCTGTTCGGTGATCACTCCGAGTTGTGTTAAACATGATTCTCCCGTGCATGTTGCATGATTCTCAGTTTTAGGGCTAATATTTTGGTTAGGTTCGATATTCCAGCTCCATAGGTGATTATCAGTAGGATATATTGGTTGTATACTCTTCTTTTACGGTACTAGTGGGATTTTAATGTTCTTGAAATTCGAGGTTGTTCCACCAAAAACTTGCCAACTTAGTGTGATTCTTCGCTTTGTTTATTCTTCTTTTGATGACTTCTTGGAGATTCGTTGTACTAGGTATATGCAGCGGTCTACTATCCTCAGCTCTGCATTTTCGATTTCGATCATTTTGTCTTCTAACATGTTATACACGACATTTACTTTGCTGGAGTTCATGTTGAGGCCAACTTTCTAGCTTGCTTCATTTAGTTCGTCTAGCAATATTTGGGGATCGTGAAGGTTCTTAGCAAAGAAGACGATATCGTCAGCAAATCTGTGGTTACTTAGATACTCTCCATCAATTCCGATTCCTATGAATTCCCATTCTTGGTTTTAGAAGATCATCTCAAGGCAGGCTGCGAAGAGTTTGGGTGAGCTGGTATCAGCTAGTCTTACCCCTTGACCTGTTGATCTCAGACATGCCTTTGTTCCTGCTCAGTGATGTAACATTTTGGAGAACAAACACACACACATGCAAAGTAAGTACTTTTTAATATATATAGTTATAATAATTTTAGTTGTTTATTCGTTATGATAATAAGAAAATCACAGTAAAAAGAATTCACAAATACACTCCCTACCCAACCCATCCCGTTATCCAAGAGTAGGGAGTTTCCATAAAAGCCTCTTGTAAGCTGAAATAGGGGATTCTTTTTAGCGTTCCCAGACCTTGAAAAAGTTAGGATAGAATAACAGGCTGAGTCATCGGGGGTCACGATGGTAGGAGTTACAGGAAATTAAGATGTTAGAGAGGAAGGAAGATAGTATGCGCTGCCTCTACAATGGCTTGCTACAGAAAAAAATCTGAACATTTTGTGGTGTTATGCGATCTTTTGAAAGGCAGAAACTTCCTTTATTTGGAATCCATCAGATTATTTCTTTAGTAATCCGGTCGGTGATGATTTTTGTGAAAAGTTTGTATATGCAGTTGAGCAGGCTTATGGGTCTGTAGGTGTTGAGGTCTTTGGGGTTACCTTTTTTTATGTAGAAGCATTATAATAGCAGTGTTTCAGTCTTTTGGAACTTTTCTCTGTTTCAAACAAAAGTTGAATAAAATAGCTAGCTTTCTGTTGACTCTCTTACCAGCCTTTTTGAGTAGATCGATGGTCCAGGGGATAGAAACTATTAAAAAACCCAAATGGCAATAGGTAGGCCATGTTGCAAGAATGAAAGACAACTGATGGACATCACGTCTCACAATATGGATTCCCAGAGATCACATAAGAAACCAGGGCCGACAGAACACAAGATGGAGAAATGAACTGGACAGATTCAGGAAATACTGGCTCTGCAACGTCCATGATAGAGAATTGTGGAGAATCCTGGGGAAGGTCTATGTCCGACGACCGACGTTAAAAGACTGGTGATGATGATGAAGATTATTTCTTTAAGAAAAGAAATTAAAAAACTCAAAGTTGAAGAGTCTATTATTTAAAATGGTGGGTTGGAGATATTTTCATCAGCCAACTTGTTACCGCTTAGCGGAAGATCCCAGGGTTACAGAAGGAGAATCAAGAAAATCACATTGTTCATTTTATAAGTAGACTATTATTATATCATAATTTACTATCGATTCAACTGAATAGTACACTTTTTCTTTATTGCGGTAGTGAGACCACATTATCATTTTATTGTTTAGTTTTATTGTTTTCGATCATTGTGCTATTGACGTCGAAATAGTCTGGTATTCAAAAAATAAGGGCTGATTAGTAACATGCTGGAAAATATCCAGACATAGAGTTAACCATGAAAAGGCATTGGTAAACAGATGTTTAATCTGTCTTTTCTAGTGTTTTTATGTATTAGACAATGTCACATCGTGATTTTCGGATCTTTATATCTAATATCTGTTCTTTCCTAATAGTTCCCATATGGTGTTAATATCTATACTCAGTCTGCTGATTGAATGATTTGAACATAAAATGAACGCTGTTTGTTTCAATCATCCTATTTTCCAACGCCGACCCTTTGTCCATTTTTTGCCGTTCCATAATATTTGGTCAAAATGAAACTATGTAGAATACGAACACACAGTGGTTAATTCTTTCTGTTTTCGAACACAGAGGCCTGAATGGAGCCATTGTGAAAATAGAATGGTCGAATCTTTCCTTGTTTAAAGGGACATTTTGCGTTCATTCCATCCAAAGTAGCTGATAGACTCCAATTACATAAACACGTGACTTGCCCATTCAGTGTTGGTTTGAAAAGACTTTCAAATGAATGAAGATTGAGACTTCTATTAAAGAGACGATTACAGTAAAAGTTCTGACTGATCTGACTCGTCAAGAAGGTTGTGATTGATCTGACTCACTTATATCTTAATGAATTTTTGAAATCTCTCTTTCTCCTCCTCCTCCTCCTCCTCCTCCTCCTCCTCCTCCTCCATATCACGGGTTGTTAACCTTGCTGAAAAATTTTCATCACTTTGAAATGACGTATCGTCATCTTCAATACCAATTCACCTGCTGCTTTGATATTTTAGTACTTTCATTTGTTTTTGGAAAATAAAAAGAAATGAGAATATGAAGCTGAACTTTCACGTCAATTATAATCATTACTGAATCAAAACCTCCCAATTAATTAAAATATATTCTTACCTTCATTTCTTCTATAAATACTTCTATGTAATTCCCATCGGCAATTTGAGAACCAGTCCGAGTCCGTGTACCACTGACACCAGCCCGAATAATAGTTAAAATTGCATGAAGTGTCTTTTTTACCTGCATTCAAGAGACAAAAATAATTCTTCCATCAAAAAGACATGTGATAAAAATGAGCAAACTGGTACCTTTCGAGGATTTTATTGAGATTTTATGATGTCAAACTCCAGTCGTTTCAGGAGACTGGAGTTTCCAACGTAACAAAAATAACAGCAAGAAAAATCCACAATTAAATTAGGGGAGTATACTTTTCGACATTTGTTTGGACCGTCAGTTAAACTGCACCAACATATAGAATTACCATCTCCCTACTGTGAATTGAAATCATGAAAAATCGATTGGTTGGCAGATCTTTTATTGACTGAGCGGAACAGTCAAGTCTTACATATCTACGAAAGTTTACGATAGAAATACACAATGGCCATTCCAACAAATGAATACATTTATGCAAAATTTTTTTAAAATAATTTTCATTCATTATATGCACAATAAAAAAGTTGCTGTAATCATCTTAAATCGGATCAAAAGTAGGAGCAGAGTTAGACGCTGTAGCAACCAGGCATGCCGTTTATTAATATTCTTCTAATCCTATTTTAGTGGACGATATTGGAAAGCCAGGAAATAAAATTATTTTTCTTGCATCAATTTACATTCTTTCCAATAGTGCATCTATTGGAAAGAATGTAAATTGATGCAAAAATAATTCAGAAATAAAATTTTTCTTGCGTCAAATTACTTTCTTTTCAATAGATGTAGTTTAGAGATAAAATTATTCAAAATCAATTTGGTTGTTTCTAATTGCCACTAAGTAGTATATATATATATATATATATCTATATTATCAATCATATATATATATATATATATATATATATATATATATATATATATATATATATATATATATATATATATATATATGTATATATATATATATATGTATGTACATATATATATATATATATATATATATATATATATATATATATATGTATGTATGTATGTATATATATATATATATATATATATATATATATATATATATATATATGCGTGTGTGTGTGTGTGTGTGTAAATATAAAATAATAAGTAAATAAAAATAATTGATGATTGTGTCATCAACAGATAGCTGTTTTGATGTATTACAAATCCTTAGTACGGCTATAGACTATCCAATATCCCATCCAGTACTACGAGATGGGATCTAAAGCTTCGCTTCAGACCTAGAGGCTGGCATATTACCCCCACCCCAACGCAAAACTGGACTGTCAGTAGGATCGAATTCAAGCAATATATTTCCTTACGCACAATCCCCCATCCACCAGAGTGCTCCATTCCAGAGTTGGAAGAGCATATATATATATATATATATATATATATATATATATATATATATGTGTGTGTGTGTGTGTGTGTGTGTGTGTGTGTGTGTGTGTGTGTGTGTGTTTAAACTGATTCATATTATCATATTATCATGCATGTATATAATATCATTGTCGTTGAGTGTGCACCCTGAATAGTGCACTGGAGCAGCGGGAATACCCCATTCATTTTTCTTCATCTATCTGTCAGTGTAGTGTCCTTCTTCGTGCGGGGAAGGGATAAGAGTTAAGGACATGATCAGTGAATTTTCCAACTGACAGCCCCTCCCCCCCCAAAAAAAAAATTAGAACCAAAAATAGATGTAACTAGAAATGAAATTATAAACTATTTTTTATAAAATACAGGATTTGAAATCGACATCAAAACAAACCTAAATGAACTAGATTTCCAAAACATGACATTCAACCTCCCAAAGGATAAATACTGATCACTCAAGAAAATAAACCACGACCCTCTATACGTGCACAGCTCATACAACAACCACCCCCACAAAACAAATACCACTGTCTATCAGCCGTAGATTATCCAATTAATTTCTAACGAAAACGTGTTCAACGTAACTCTCTTTATTCATCCTTTTCTTTCCACTTTCTAACCTTTTATTAACTCAAATTTATAGTGAAAAATACATATCTTAATAAAATAATCATTATTCTTACTCATTCAATATGCAGCTAAAAAAACTGGCACGTTTTCATTTAAAAAATTCCCCTGTTTTGCTGGAACAAATCTGAACTGATTTTTACACTTTTTCTAACCTTAAATATGTAGAAATGAAACTAATGCTGGACCATAGCAATTCATCGATTCTAATTCCCATTCCGGTGAGGTAAGGAATAATTCCAATCCGTTAGAATAAGGAATGATTTTAGCTACTATTTACGTTCATCCAAATTTCTGTTGCTTTCTATCAAGACTAAACTCTGGGCTGGATTCCCTTTGGCATGAGCGCATAAATTTACAGCATGGATTAGAATAAAGAATCAGTTCTGGTTGAGAATCACACTCAAGAATGAATAAATTCATTTAACAGCAAACCTTGAAAGCTGACTTGGTTGGAATGGGAGCAAACATAGACGGAGAATATTTCAAGTGTTTCAACGGAGTCAGATGCATCGGAAAAATTGCAAAATATGTTGACTGATCTAAGTACAGTAAAAAGTAGTCTTAAAGATGAACAAAACAAAGACAAACATAATGTTCAACGATGGAATCCCCAAAATAACATAAGAATCGGGGGCCAAGCTCTTTAAAAGGATAATGAATTAATTTACCTAGGATAGGTAATAAAATTAGCGATAAGCCGATTGGCTGGAAATCATTTGATATGAACACAGACATATAGATTAACACTTAGTGAATGCGTCTAAAGAATACAATGATTGCATGATACCAGCTATGGCTTACAGATCTAAAACATGGAAATTTACAAAATGATCTGAAAACAAACTTGGAGTCGTACAGAGAGCCATGGAAAGAGCAATGCTTGGGATTACTCCAAGAGATAAAGAAATATCCACATGTATCAGAAAGAGGACTACCGTGAAGAATATCATGCAGACAATTAAGCAACAAAAATAGAGATAGACTGGAGACTTAGCGAGAAGAGATGACAACAAATATAGCAAAAGTATGACCAATTGATTCTCATTGGATAAAAGACACAGTAGGAAAAGACCAAACACAAGATGGAGGGATGAGGTAGGGAGGTTTGCTAGTAAGACGTGGCAAATGTTAGCACAACTGCAGTCTCCATGGAAGGATATTGGAAAGGCCTTTGTCCAGCTGTGAGCTTATAGTGGTTCATAAAGGTGCATCCCGATCGGGATCCCACTGCTCTGATAATTTTCATCATCACCATCAAATTGTCACTTTCATCGACATGCGCACGTACGTATGGTTGAATGATGTGAAATGGTTGTTGGGCAAATTGGTTGGAACATTCTAAAGTCTGCTAATGAGAATAGGACGAGGATTGAACTGTTTTCACCGATTTTATAGAAGAGGGTAAATGTGGGGGCATGTGATGCACATTTCATTGTCTTCTTGGATGGTCTATCACCGTTTTCGAAACTTGGACTTTAAGAACAAATATCTAAATGTACTTGCTGCTGTAGATAAAGGGCTCAGATATAATATCCAACTTGTGCGTTCCAGCAAAATGTGTTATCTCTGATGGAAACATTTTGGTATATTTGTGTGTGTTTTAATAAATTGATTAGGAAGAAAAAAATGTGTGGTCAGGTCGCTTTGTTATTGTTTTAAATGACCTGAGATATCAATCTGTTACAATACCCCCCCTCCCTCGGGACTGATATAGGATGTCGGAATTGGGATAAAGATAACGATGAAGAGATGTAATGACAATGTGACTTGTAGGATAATCAATTTGGTTGAAACTGAAAAGCGTCTCTGTTAAATACTTCGGTTTTCAGATAATCATATGTAGCACCTCTAAAAGTACAAATAATGAAAGGCAGACATCTTCTATGCGTGTAGCGAATAGGTTTTTGTCATCCGTGTACTTTTATGAAAAGTGGCATTCAGTTTTGGAGAAGTTGTCAATTTGTGTTGCACAGCTGAATTGTACTCGAGTTAAGTTGTCTACTTCAAATGCATGTGCCATAATATTAGCGAGACGTACCAAGTATAAAATTGGTAGTTTTTATAAGTCACTAGTTGTCGAAAGGACGAAATGTTGTTCCGATACTGTTAATAGGGTTTTAAATTGATGCAAATGAGTGAATATTTCAGAATGTGATTTTTGAAACTGTAAAATGTTGTTGAGTAAGTAGATCGATTGAAAAAAGAAACAAAATTTTTTTTTGATCGATTTCTAATTTTTTTTTTAAGAAAAAACGTTTTGTATCTTTAGGATTCGAAAATACGATAGCATAAGAACAGCTTGAAGTGTTCACAATCTTTGAAGAGCGATTAAAGTTAAAAAGTTTTTAAGTCTGCAGTTGAAGTAGTATTGTATCATGTATGAGTTGATAAAAAGAAAAAAATATCAGTGCGATTTGTAATTTATCTGCTATCGTCTGCCTCTAATTGCAAAAGAAAATTTTCAAAGTTTACGGTCGAGATTTTGACACCACCATTAATTTGTAACATATTCTATTGTTTTATATTGTAAGTTTTGAACAGAAAAAAATGTGTGGTCGGGCCACTGCGTTATTTTTTCTTAAATGACCAGATATATCAATTTCTTACACGCACTACGTTTATTCTTTCCATTTGTAACATCTCGGCCTGTCCGAATTGACTAGCAAGACCGGAATCATCACCCTCATCATCTGTCCTTTATCAAATTAATAGTACGTTATTTGCCCAAGAGAAAAAAAATTATACTATTACCATACTAGTTACTATGTCATCAAAACATTCAACTAACTTCATTATTTGGATTTGTCGTATGTTTTGAAAATTATAAACGAAACCGGAAATTTTAATGTAAATATCTGGATAATTTTTTTACAAATTTAGAACATTATTTAATCATTTTGTAAAATAAAATAGATCATTATCTCTGCAAAAATGTTGAACATGAGGCCATAAAGTCAAAAACATTATGTGGTTCGGACATATTACAACGGCGTAGGGAGTATAATTGTAAAAATCCACCAAGTTCTTGCGTAGCTTATTTCCTGACCGCCTACAGCATTCCATATAAATTCATTGAGAACATTTGGAGATAACATACGAGACAGTCATACATAGGTGCAATTGAAAGAAAAAAAAAAGCAAAACAGAAAAATATGTCTATCAAAAAAAAAAAAAGAAAAAATCACCATGGCTTAAGTACGAAATATCCCATAACTACCTTACTGGTCCTGTCCGATATGGGAAATTGACTTGTAGGCCAGTAGCACTAGAAGTTGCAATACTTAGTAGACATTTTCCTAATTAAGAATAAATAATTCAAAAAAATCACTTTTCATACTTAGTAACATACTTCTGTATTATTTTATATATATATATATATATATATATATATATATATATATATATATATACATATATATATATATATATATATATTTTATATATGTGTGTGTGTGTGTGTGTGTGTGTGTGTGTGTGTTTAATATAAAACGAAATCTTACCATTGCATAGCAAAGTCAGCGTTGTAAGTAGCAAGATACATTCGAGCCTCATCGTCCGCGTTTCTCCAACAATCTCTCCTACAAACGTCTTTGATAGTCGGTTACAATATAATTTATTTATTTCCTAAATATACTGCTTTATTTCTTTTTTTTTTCAAATATTTTATCTCCTAGGAGATATGGAAAGAGAACCAAAGTACAGCACCAATCGGAAATATTCAAGATAAGATCGCTGTGTGAATATAGTCATTTGATCTCCTGATCACCAGGTATCTAGAATCGAATGGTGTTTTCTGTTGGAGCCACATTTGAAAATGATTAAATACTACTATAATACGTCACGTGTACTTGTTTTATATTTATTTTTGTGATTAGAACACTAAATTCAGTACGATGCCATTTGCACGAGACATTTAAACAATGATTCTCAAACTTCGTTGTATGACAGCGCATGAAGAAATATCTACTCTCATGTGACTCATCAGTAAAAATGAAATGAATTACGCAGAACCATTTCAGGGACTTAACAAAATATCCATTTCATACACACCACCACTTCGTATGATATGGGTGAATTACTTATGTGTAAAGTCTTATTATCAAAAAATTAGGAGTTTGGATAAACACGATCTTCAGATCGTAAGCATATGGTTTCATTATGAACAAGAATCCAGTCTTTTTCGTTGTTCTCAACTACACTAAATAATTATAGTTATTGCATCTCATCGTATATGTTTTAGCTGATTATGAAACAAGATTAAAAGAAATCAAGGATATTTTGACAATCGGCTGTTATCATCTTATTAAGGTAAAAAACAGGGGTTAGGGTTAGGGTTAAGTTTGTCAGTCATGGCAAAGGGTTGTTTGTGTCGAGGGCTTCTAGCCTTATGGATATCTAACATACGAAGATACGATGAACAGTAATAACCATAATCATATAGCGTGCTTGGGATGAATGAAAAAGACTCCAAAGATCAATAGATCCAATAATATTAACGTAATTAGAGTATAAAAGTCATTATGAGTTTTTAGCTTCGATTTGGTTTGATTTATTTGCATACCCACATTACATAGTGTGCCCGATACATTCTCCGATGCAAAGTCCGTTGGGTTTCAAACGGTGTCACTAATACAGAGTAACAGTTGGGGAACGGAGCTCAGAGAGGGAATCGCATTACTTTAAAGAGAAGACTAATAAGTCTTGATGAAGAGAATTCCGTTTATAATTACATCCATATGTTTTTATCTACTCTCCCTCAATGTACTCTATGTTATTATTTCTCCGGAGAGAGGACAGTGTATTATCGATTGTAGCATAAACATGCAACTTAGTTTTCATTTTACATATAAAACAAACGACGAGGCTGAATTCAAATATCAATCATATTTTTCTATCCGAGATCAGAGACGTCCCGTGATTCAAAAGGTGACTAGACAGGGACTGGATGATTAATATATCTCTGCTAACGATTCTATTTCATGCATGCCTTGGCTGGAAGGTGGCTCTGTTAAAGACCGGTCGCTCTTGCCACTGACCCGCAGGTATCAGTGGCAAACATGAGTCCTAATCAAACACTTGAATTCATTCCTTATCCCGATCTGCTCTGCACCATGTTTCATGATAACTCGTAATTCAGCATCGGTCGTCCAATTTAGATATTTATTTAATTGCTTATTTAAGTTATTAAATCAAATAGTACCAGTTATTGTTAATAATGTTCTACTATTGTTTACATTCATTTAAGTTTTTGTCGTTTTCTTTTTATCGCAACTAAGCTCAGGACAGTTTCTCTTCAACAATTAACAACGTTGATTACAATAAAGAATAATTTCCAGGTGAGAATCGGACACATGACATTTTATATCAGAGGTTGGCTCGATGAACGACCGGCCACTCTTGCCACTGAGCTACTGTTATCAGGAGCAAGTGCAAGTCAATATCAAACACTTATGCTCATCCTCTATCATGATCTCTACTACGCCACGTTTCATATTAACAGGTGGTTCAGTATTGTCAACCCAATAATTTCAATAATTCAATAATTTTATTAGATAAAGTATTGTAAATTATTAACAACTTTTTGATACTATTCTCTTTCATTTCAATCTTAGCAGCTTTTTATCGCAATTAAACTCAGGACAGTTTCCCTTCGGCAGTGAGTGAATAGGGCATCATTGCGAATCAGGATAAATAGTAGTTCCAGGTGTGAATCGAACTCTCTCTCTCTATGCAAGAGGTTGGCTCTGAGCTTCGGGAATCATTGACAAGCGCGAGTCCAAATCAAAAGGGATCGAATGAATGTAAACAAAAAGTCTCTAAATAATCATAGAAGTATTTCATTGGATCATATTCATGAATTGTTGTCTACACAGAAATTAGGAGTGACAATATTTTTCAATAAGAAATCAAAACATTCATCTTCACTCCCTTTCTTCTTTCTTTCTCTCTTCCTTTCTCCCTTCCTCCCTCCGTCTATTTTCACTACCTACTTTCTTTCTTTGCATTGCAGATAATGCCTGTTTATCTTCCACCCTCTATCTTCACTTCTGTTCGGTCTTTCTTTGTTTGTTTTGTTTGTTTTCTTTTTATCTTTACTCTTATTCTTTCATTTTATCTTATAACCGGTTGTCGGCACGCGTTCCAATTTTTTTTTTAATTTTCTCTCTACCTTACTCCTCTCTCTATGTTCTTTCTCGCTCGCTATTCTCGTTCATTTCTTTATCACTTCCTTTGGGTTTCATTAAAGCAAACGACAATGAATGCTGAATACGGAAGCAGTGTTCCCCCCTCTCTTCCTTATCTTCTCGCACATTCAATCTTTCTATCTTCCCCTGTCTCTCTTTGTATACGTGTCAATCGAAAGACTAAAAAATCTGAAGAAGTAGCAGTTAAGCACTTTTATTAGATGTATTCAAATCTACTAGCCTCAGCAAGCTATTGATTACATGTATTTAGGTATGTAATGCCAATAGTATCGTGCTTAGTACTCGCTAATCATTCTCCAGTAGCTTTGCACCAGTATAATACCGTAGACGATGAGGGATTACTGATGCTCAGTATTGCTTAGTACAGATACTTACGATACATCCTGTGGCCTAAAATATTACCTTACGTAGTCATTGAACCTTTGCAACACCAGTTGCGTGGACTGAAATAACACTGCACATCGAATCGACCTAGAGTCTTATTTTGGTCTCGTGGGGAAGAGGGTAAATACGATCTACTCGCGGTCCATTCTGCAGTAGCTGTGCACTGCTTCAATACCATAGTATACATAAATTACTGGGCTCAGCATTGATACGCGCAGAGGACTCTAAAACTTAATCTCCAGGTCAGCAACTGTTCATTTCACTAAATGAGGAAGGTTAGACTCGATCTGACGCCTTGGACACAACTCACTTTGGACACTCAGAATTGCTGATGGTGAAGGCGCAGTGTGCGTTTTGTGGCCTCCAAAAAAAAATAAAAACATGGCCAGTCTTAGGGGATCTGTAAGGCTCAGGGCAGCACCTCTCAAACGCACTCAAAAGAGGCGAGTTTCACTGGCGCCTTTGTTACCCTAGCTGCAAGTACTGGGACATTTTTTGTACCGTATGCGGGACACTATTTTAAATCGACCTTGTGTCACATCCTGCTATTGTAGGGAGCTTGGCAGGCCTGATTTACTCTCAGTACATTCTGCAGTAGCTATGGACTGGTACTATACCTTAGCTGATGGAGGATTACTGAGACTCGGTATTGTTAAGCAGAGGATCAGGATTCGTATTGTGGCTTCAAAAATCACATCGCCAGTCTTGAAGAATCAATAAGTCCCAGGGTATATCCTTCCTATTGATTTATAAGGAGAGAATCGGATCTCAAAACATCAGCTTTTGAACTAGTTGTGGGCAGGACCCATATTAAACCTACCTTGTGTTCCATCCTACTTTAGTGGGGAAGCTGGGTAGATCAAATATACTTGCAGTGCATTATACTATAGCTTTTTGACGATGCAACACCTTAGCCGATTAGGTATAACTGTGACTCAGTATTGTTAAGGGCTAGGGTTCGTCCTGTAGCCTAAAAAATATACTGCCCAATATCGGGGTAGCTACTGGGCCCTGGAGCAGCACCTCACTGTTTCACTGAAAGGGAAAGGATTGGCTAGCACTGACTCCTTCGCAAAATTGGTTATGAGGACTGGAGCAATTCTTTTTAACTGTCTATATAAGGTACCCGCTACATAATCTTAGGACAACGAATGTCTATGAAACCCACGAAAGAGGAAGAGATCAAACGAAGAATTACCCTAGGATGGCAAGCCTTTGGCAGAGCAAGCTCAATCTTCAAAAACAGGTCGATCCCCAAAATCCTAAAAAGATGAGTACAAAACCAATGCATTCTCCCGATAGTCACGTATGGAGCTGAGACATGGAACCTAACCCAGAGACAGACCTGCAACCTGAGAAATATGCAACGTGCACATGAGAGAATCATGCTATTCCTCACATAGAGAGATCACAAGACAGCACAGTATATCAGGGTCTGAGACATCATAGAATCTATTAGAAAACTTAAATGGCAATGGGCAGGCCATGTTGTAAGAATGAAAAACAACTGATGGACATCACGTCTCACAACATGGATTCCCAGAGATCACATGCGAAACTGAGGCCGACAGAATACAACATGGAGAGATGAACTAGACAAATTTAGAAAATACTGGCTCTGCGACGCTCGTGAAAGAGAAGTGTGGTGACTCCAGGGGATGGTTTATGACCAACGACGGACATTAAAAGACTGATGATGATACGGTTCCCCGTGAGGAATGTCAGTAGATCCAGTCTACCCACAGTACACTCTATACTAGCTTTGAGCCAATGCTCGGTATACGTGCAAAGGGCGAGGGTTAGTAAAAAACAATTACCTTGCACAGTCTTGGTTGATCAGTAACCCCGGGGCAGTAAGCCCCATTGTATTTCAAGGGGATTGGGCTCGCCCTGATGCTTTCGCAACAGTAGCAGAGATTGGAGTTATTTTTTAACTAGACATGCAACACCCCATGGTAAACTGACGTTATGTTACAAGCTGAGTAATAAATGTACTTGAAATGGAACGATACAGATAATTTCTATATCCTTTTACTTATGGAGATTTGGTAAAGAGGCTCCCGATAATATTGATGACTTCTTTTGTTTGTCAGTTCCGAATTTTAGCTGAACGAATAAGACTATCTTTGTCAAAAGTATTTGATAATTTTTCTCATGTATTAACAGATTGTTGATAACAATCGACCGTATGATAAATCATTTTGCATCTTGGTATTTCTGGAACCTGTATTTAATCATTTTGCATTTTACATAAATGTATGCGAATATACATATGATATAATGACAATGCTCATCGAGTACTTAAAGAAAAAAGTTTCCCCTGACTTTTGATCCATAAAAGGGAAAAGGGTTTCTTCCCAATTTTGACTCCTATAAGGAAAGGAAGTCCCACTTCAATTTAGACCAATGAAAAAGAGAGAAAGTTTATTCCCAGTTTTGGACACCCAGAAGTTAACAGTGTGAGAAAAAACTATTATCATTACACGATACCCGTCTTACGAAAAGGTTATTTGGTTTGTTTGAAACGATAGACTCATTCAATTAATTTGGGTTATCTTTCCTTACACAAGGACCATCATTATTACTAGCTGAAAACCTGACATCAGCTAGTTCCTTTGGGAAGCCTAAATAGGGTCTTTGGTCCTAATGATCAAAATTTTATTTCTATAATAACTTAATTCTATATCACAGGCTACCATGCCCCAGAGTGGCTTCTCAGAGGCCACATACAAATAAACAGAATAAAACCTCAAAATATTCAGTATTATTTAGACTGATCATTATTACAGGGGGGGGGGTGAACAAAGACTCCCCATTACTGTACCGTGGCGAACCCTTATTGTGATATTCGATATTTAATCAATGGTCTCTCTTTGTTCGAACATAAACATAATCATGCTTTACTTGGGAGACGAAAAATTTCCTGCCGAACAAAATTTACAATGTCACACATGAACAATAGAAATTAAAGAAGTCATAAACGTTTCTTTTACTTGAGAAATGTAGTTCATTTATTGTGCTGAATGGGTTCTTCATTTATGCGACAGAGAAAGGAATGAAAACTGCTATCCGACCATCTTGAGCTAACGACCAGGGTATGAGAAGGGTCAAAGAAAGTTTTTTTGCACCACTCTACTCTTTCTATTGTGTCCGACAACGAGGGATGAGATGCAAGGTCTCAGGATTCAGACCTAAGAAAGAACACATACAAGGAAAATAAAGCTCTGGCCTTCGCAGCGTGGACAACGTTCTCAAAATCATCTGCTACACGATGGAAATCCCCGATGATGGACTGTAGATAATACGCGTTCGCTCCAGTAATTTATGCTTAAAATGATCCTAAACAGGTTGCGCCCTAAATGGAACTGTCTTCTCCTTACATTGTGCTCAGTGCCTCCAGAGCTCTCTCTCTCTCTCTCTCTCTCTCTCTCTCTCTCTCTCTCTCTCTCTCTCTCTCTGCGTGCTGCGGAGCTGGAATTTCAAATCGTACTTGTGGGTCTTTCCCATATTGAGGCCGACCAATACCCTGAAAAGTTCAACAAGCAAAATCCAAGATAACTTCCTGTCCACTTTAGATTTGATCACAGAATGTAGCAGTAGTTGCTTTTTAGGGGGTCAAAGCTATTGAGCTTAAGAGGAAGTGAGAGGTAGGACACTGCTTGTATTCTGTGAGATGACCTTGATTGTCGGCTGGATGTTTTAGTGGGCAGGAATAAACTTACTATCTGAATTTACCTCATCATCAGTCTTTTATGGTCTGCTGTTGGAAGTAAACCTTTCCCAGGATCCACAATTTTTATCATTGGCGTCGCAGAGCCAGTATTTTCTAAATTTGTTTAGTTCATCTCCCCATCTTGAATTCCGTCGGCCTCAGTTTCGCATGCAATCTCTGGGGATCCATGTTGTGAGTTGTAATGTCCATCAGTTATCTTTCATTCTTGCAACATGGCCTGCCCATTGCAATTTAAGTTTTTTGATAGATTCTATGATGTCTCAGACCCCCGTTTTCTTCCTGATGTACTGTGCTGTCTTGTGATCCCTCCATATGAGGTTGATCATGATTCACGTTGCATGCTTTTCAGTTTGCGAGTCTATATCTGGGTTAGGTTCCATGTTTCAGCTCCACAAGTGACTATCAGATGGAAACATTGGTTGTATACTCTTCTTTTTAGGATCAAGTTGTGCTTGCTCGGCCAAAGGCTTGCCATCCTAGGGCAATTCTTCGCTGGATTTCTCCTTCTACGTGTGATATCTTAATTCAAAAATTTCACGTTATTAAATAACTTAATGTAACATTCAATCTACTTATAGATAATTATGAATCATTGGGAGTTTTGAATTAAACTTGACTCATCACTGAAAACATTATCGTTATACTATACAGTTTGTCAACATTTATTAATTCATGTAATGTTTTATCTCTTCGTAAGAATAGATTCTGACGTAGAGTTTGAAGCAACATCATTACTCCATAAGAATGAATGTTGAAAAAAAAGTTTTTGACAAAATCATAACTTCGTAAGAATGAAAATTGTCGAACAGTTTTAGACAGCATTATTACTTCGTGAGAATGAATGCTAACAGTTTTAGACAGCATTATTACTTCGTGAGAATGAATGCTAACAGTTTTAGACAACATTATTATTTTGTAACAATGAGAATTGAAAAACAGTTTTTGACAACCTTATTTCTTTGTAAGGATGAATGTTATAAAACTGTTTTAGACAGCATTATTACTTCGTAAGAATGAATGTTAACGAACAGTTTTCAACAGAATTATCATTTCAAAAGAATAAACGTAGACATGCTATTTTAGACAACATTATTGGTGTAACGCTGGTCACTTAACTGGAACCACGATTGGAGTGGAGACAGCAATTGGAAGGGACTGATTTTTATTGTTCTGATGATGAGCCAGTAAAAGAGGGGCCAAAGTCCTGAGTGAACCGGAACCTCAACGAATCAGGGGTGCTGAGAAGCAGTAAATTGGAACTAGGATGGTATCACTTATGTTAGACGCAAGCATGATGTTGGAGGGGCTCGGTTGTACAGCTGCAGTGTACACCTGGAGAATTAAACGTTCATTTCCTTTACGGTCACTTCGTCTCACGGTTACCTCGGATGTCAGTAATAAGTAAGAGGTTGATAAGCCAAGGGTGACGGTTATAGTTTTCTTTTTCGTGATCGGCAAGAGGAAAACAGTCCATTGTTGTGGAGTTGAGAGCAGATATCTGCAGATGCAGCCGCATGAGATTGCAGTGGTATCTGTAATCCTTCGGGGGGGGGGGGGAAACTGAGATAAATGGTCTGTGCGTGAGAAGACAAGAATTTGAGGCAAATTCCAACCCGGCAATGGAAAAATGAGAACCTGCATAAGACCCACCCCCAATGACCGAGGTGATCGTAGAATCAGGAAAAAACACAGGTAGTCAGTGATTGCTACTTGGACGACAGGGTCGATGTAAACAAAGTTACCTATCGCACGTTGGAAATCTCTGATGCAAAACTCAACGTTCAAGCTTGAGTACTACCGAATCGGATCATGCATTTTGCCCGCCAAATCTTCTTTTCGAGAATGTACAACTAATGACACAGCTGCAGATTATCGTTTGGGGCCAATGAATAACTCAACTTACTGTGTTTAAAATACATAAAAGATATTTGTCATCAAATATTACTTACTGACAAGAAGAATAAAATCTTCAAAATTCACTTGTATAATACGCCATGTATGTGTCTATGTCTTTCTAATGTCTCTCAAGGGAGACTATCAAATTTTAATTATAGAGTAAGTCTCCCTTATTCATTTATCCTTTGCTAACGTGTAAAAACTCCGAATCCGTTCAGGTTGTAAAAAAAAAAAAACAAGAAAACGCAGAGCAACATAATATTGTGATATTTTTCAAGTCTAACGGAATTGCAAACATATTCGAACACCGCCATCAGTTTTTGACGACATGGATAAACTAATCAAGTTATAATTCCTCTTTAGTTTCATGCAACAACGTGCCATTTGTCACCAGTGCCAGGATTGTTTTGTATGTTATATCATTTATATTTTATGATATATATTTTTATTTCAATTCTAATATTCGTGTAAAGAAAATAAGAAATTACTTCCGGCGAGTTCATTGAAAAGCTTTGTAAGGAGCTGTATTTCCTGTCTTATCTTGTAGTTCGCAAACTGGATAAGTCGTTCGTTTGCGCCTCTTTATGATGATAATAATAAAAGCGGACACAGTCAGAACGATAACGGTCAAAACACCAGCGACGCCCCCAATAATCCCTGTCTTCGTCTTTTCTTTTTCTATTTCCGCACTACTTTTTCCAATGCGGACGTTAGGCGACGTTGATTCTGGATTAGTTCGGGTTCCAGGAGTCAGAAACTTAGTAATCGTACGCGATGTCGACTGAACGTTGTTTTTAGAAATTCTCGCGAGAGTTGATAAAAGTTCTTTATTGAAGGTAGATTGGACGGTCGCAACATTTGAGATGGAAAAGGGTTTCGTTGTGGATGTTGTTGCTGTAAGTATCGTTGTTAGTCTTGGTGTTGTTGTTAACAGTGAAGGGCAGGCGTGTTGAGCTTTGTGGCCTAGTAGACCTGAAAAGATACAACTTTGATAAGTATTTGTTTTAATAATCTGCAAAGAAACCGTTCAATAGATATTAATTCTGCGTTGTATAGACAATTGTATATGTGTATGGATAATTGTTGTGATGGGTGCATATCGGTAGTGGTCCGAGTCGGGGGTATCACCAACCGGCGACAAGGCATTGGGTCACAAGAAAGAGAACGGAGGCTTTCCCGCTGAGAACAAGACAGTGGAATGGGCACTGTGGCCCAAATTGCAAAAAGATTTAATGAAGGTGAAAGGAGAGAGTCGTAACGACACACAGAAAATCAATCTTCGTTGTGTATGGGGTTGCATAATCAGAGTAACCACGCTATTCAATATCCGTTACCAGAAGTATCTTCAATGAGAATGCAAGCGTTGAAACTGACCTTGTATCAATGGAAGAAGGTCACTTAGTTCGTTGAGTGTCGCTTCCTCTTTAATAAGTTGGGTTGCATGCTACCTGATATCCCGGGGAAGTGATGACACCAAAATGCACTGTAAGAAAACAACCAGCCAATGGAGGCAGAATGATGGTTTGGGCAACATTCTGCCGGGAAAACATTAGCTCCTGTCAACCATGTTGAAGATACGTTGTCACGTGGTACCTATCTCAACATCATTGAAGACCAGGTACATCTCTTCATGGCAATAATGACAGTGGCATCGTCCAGTAGGACACGAATTATACGGGAATGGTTTCATGAACATGAAGTAGATTTTACTGCGTTAGCCTGGCCATCAAACTTCCTGGATCTCATTCCTAACGCTCCCTTATTCAGGATTGAGTACTCTTTGAGTGAGGTAACTCGTTCATTTTAAGCTTATGCTCTCCCAACTTGGGAATAGAACACTCTGGTGGATGGGGAATTCATGCCTGAGTGAAAATATTGCTTACATTCAACCTTACTGACCGTCCAGTTCTGCGTAGGGCAGAGATAAGATGCCAGCCTCTGCCAGTGAAGGTTTCGATCCTACCTCGTGGGGTATTTATTCGCTGTCCCACTACGGTAAGATATGACACGTGGAAGAACCGTCCGTCCAAAAATGGCGGCTTCGGTTTGCTAAGCAACCAAAACAACCTCTGCCACGAAAGCGTCCACGTTAAGTGCAATGGAACAGTGCTGCTCTGGGCAAACTGACCCCCTACAACTGGGCCAAGTAATAATAGGAGAGCCCAAGGACAAGTCCAAAGGGTTCCAATGCGCTTAGCAGTGGCAGCCTCAGTAAAACCTCATTGTTGACTGAATGCACCGGCGCACTCGGTCTTGACACCATCCACAACCCAATCTCCGGCCCATTCGACGGGCAAGTGTCAGTAGCTACACCTCAGGCTCAACCGTGGAACAGATATTACACTTTGATCCTGCCAAAAATGTCCCAGAAATCGTGGTAGTGGATTGGATAATGCATGGTCTATACCCACACTGAGGAGTAGTAATACAACGAAATAGCTGTCTGTGGATGACACAATTATTTGATTATTACATATATATATATCATCAGCCATTACAAATCCACCGCTGGATAAGTGTCTTTCCCATTTTTTCCAAGACAACCGCGATTGTGCTATCCTGTCATGCCCTATCGGCAAACCTTTCCGTCTCATCCCACCATTTTTGTGAGACTTCTCAGAATTATTCTGGAAAATATTTTTTGTGCAATACACCAAGTTTTTTGTTGTTTTTTTTTCTCGCCTTTCCCAGATTGAAAAAAAAGTATCTGTTTTCCAAATATCTTATGCAATAATTCACCAAAATCGTCAACTTTCAACAAATTCAATACAAGATATAGGAAATATTAAAACTTGAAATAGTGAAAAATCACTGAAATTCTCATGATAATAATGGATTGTATGGAACACTATATGCCTATTAAGGGTACTGTATCTTTTACCTCTGCCAACAAAGTTGCGAAAAACATATGTATCCTCTCGTGACTGTCCACATAATATTTCCAAAAGACCTCATTGAATAAAATTGGGTAAGGAAGGTTCATTTAAATTTAGGCTGATACAGAATTTTTCCGATCGATGGATATTTTTTTCGTTTTCTTATTATCAATGTGTTCACTCATGTTAGTCCACACAACATCCCCAAAAGTTCTGAATCAATGTCAATGACATTACGTAAGAGGGTAGAGAAGGGCTACAGATCCAAGAATTTTGTGCCCCCACCCCGGCATCGAAGCAATGTATGAACTTATTTCCATCGAGCTTTTTGTGACTATGATGTTTGTAGAGCTATATGCCCTCTAAATGCTTTCTAGTTTCTCCTGTTCTAATGAACGAAAAAACTTTCTCTGATCGTCTTTTTTGTATCATCTACAGACATTGTTTGTTATAGGGATATTGAAGTTTATACATTTTTCGTTTACACGATTAAAATTTGGTGCAAATACTGTTACTTACTGTTCCATATTTGGGTAATGATTATCCGGGAGCCTTTTGAGACTTCTCCTTTTATTTGAATGGAAAACTGGAAAGAAAAAAGGTCAGATTTGTACCAGAACAATAAGTACAATTTGTACAATCATAACAATTGACTTACATTTTCCCTTTCAGAAATATTTGCATAAGATAAAAAGAACTGATCCGATAAGGCTGTTGTATCAATCGGTATTTTTGTTTTCATAAAAGCTACAAGTGAATTCTCGTCAATTTCAGCGAAACTTGATAAGTAGATAAACTACTCAAAAAAACACAAAAATGACCCATGATCATAGTTAAGAATGAACCATATAAACGCAATATATATATATATATATATATATATATATATATATATATATATATATATATATATATATATATATATATATATATATATATATATTGTGTGTGTATGAATATTCTACTATATTTATTCGGAGCAAACTAAATGGTCACTGATCACAGACAATGAGGGACTTTTTTTCTGAATGGATTATAAGAATTAAACTCACTGAAAATGTTTGTATTTATGTTGTAAATTCAAGTGAATATTGTCCTTACCGCAGATCCCGTAACAGCTACATGGGCCGTCCTTTTTTCAACCCCTGGTTGAATTGTACACGACCAATCTGGTGGGTAATAGTTATCATTGGAAACAGACAATTTGAATGGTCCTGGACCAGTCACGTAATATTCTATGGTTAAGTAGTTTGTCGTATGATCATCATTCCAGGTGAATTTTCTGTGAATACTAGATGAACATTGATTGGCACCCTTTAAGTGTAAATACCCTGAGAATGAAAAACAAAACAAAACACAATTTCATATTGTGAGTGACAACATAAGTTCAAAGTATAGACTTCATACTTCATATAAATAACACCATATATGACTTACCATGATCAGTGTTTAATTAAGACAACACTAGTTGCTTTTGTATCAAGATCAACTCTGAATGCAACTATTTCAGCGATTTAGTCGAATGTTCAGATGACAAAAGATGGTTCCCCTACTCTTTGAGGGGAGTGTGCGTGCAAAATCTCAGGTTCTCTCTATGGGTGGTTAGGACTGAGAAGGATAGAGAATAAAGGAAATGGAAAATCATTAAGATAAACATAAAAGAAACAGTAATAAATTTTTATGAACATAATCTGTTTCACGACACCAGATAATACACTTTAGCGTCCATAGTTTTCCATTTCCTCTTTCTCTCTTTCTGTTTTCTTTCTCTTTCTTTTTTTCTTTCTCTCTTTCTTTTGTCTTTCTCTCTTTCTTTTTTCTTTCTCTCTTTTCGAATATATTTCATATTGATTCATTAAATTTATGTAAATTTGTAAGTATAATTATTCTAATGTTTTTGTTATAATGAGAAAAATATTGTTGCTGAAGACAACAACAACCACAACAACAACAACAACAACAACAATAATAATAATAATAATAATAATAATAATAATAATAATAATAATAATAATAATCGCACAGATAGCGAGGAAAGTGCTAGAAATATAAGGTCTGCGACACTAAATGTTAGCAGTGGCCTAACAGAGGAAGGAAAATGGAAGACCTGAGAAGACTTATTGTCACTCAGCCTTCAGCAATGACCACTAGGCAACTGGTGTGAAACTGTAAACCACACCTCTGCTGTGGTCTATGAGAATGTGGAGAGGAAGGCTGGAGACTTGAGGAGACTTGCTATCACTCAACCTCCAAAATGTAGCACTTGTAAACACAAACTGTCCCCGTAATTGTCGAAGCCCTCAGGGCCCTGCCCGTATGCACAGAAGAGCTCTATCATCTGCTGTATACGAAAAAAAAAAATAAACTGCAACACACACCCAAAATAAGACAACAAAAATTATGCATCATTTCCCCTTTCTTGTTTTTTGCCCAAAGTTATTGGCAACGAATTGGCAATAGATTATAAAGGATATAGATCAAGATATTATAATAATAATAATAATAATAATAATAATAATAATTGAAAACTAACTCAGACTAAACTCTTATATGTATATTGTCTCAATAATGATAATAATAATAATGATAATAATAATAATTTTAATAACTTTAATAATTTTAATTATAATTATAAGTGGTAGTTGTAACATTCGGACCGCAGGCCCCTCCCCTGAATGAGCCCCGTGATGATTTTCGAAGGTTCAAAAGATATTTTACTTTAGGCTTTAAGAATGATTATTCTTGATATTTTGATGATTTTCGAAGGTTCAAAAGATATTTTACTTTAGGCTTTAAGAATGATTATTCTTGATATTTTGATGATTTTCGAAGGTTCAAAAGATATTTTACTTTAGGCTTTAAGAATGATTATTCTTGATATTTTGATGATTTTCGAAGGTTCAAAAGATATTTTACTTTAGGCTTTAAGAATGATTATTCTTGATATTTTGATGATTTTCGAAGGTTCAAAAGATATTTTACTTTAGGCTTTAAGAATGATTATTCTTGATATTTTGATGATTTTCGAAGGTTCAAAAGATATTTTTCTTTAGGCTTTAAGAATGATTATCCTTGACATATTGATATTTCTACTTCTGAGATGGTTTTCTTTGCGATTCCGATAAGTTTTCACTTCGATGAATTGCCCACTGCCAAATTCTGCCTAATGAAAAAGACAAAAAAAAAAAGTTGAGAGAGTGGTCTGTTGTTTCTTGGAGCTGCACGTGGGTAAGTGGAATTAAATTTATAATTTATAGTTTAAAATTAATAATTCTCCACCCCCCCCACCGAGATAAGAGGTGTCTTATGGGAAAGTAATGCCTAGCTACCCCCCTCCCCCCCGAGTATGAATGAATGGAGTCTGTCCACCACTGACCGTTAGGACCCCTCAGTAGATATAGGCTGGCAGGGGGAAATCCACCGTGGGAGAAGAACACAGATTGCGAGACTTATACTAAGTCAAGACTTAGAAGATTTAAGGGAGACGTATGATCTCCAAGGTTGTTAATTTTATCCAGACGAAGCTTAGTGCTAATTTTTAGGCCTGAATTTCAGAGGGGATGGTCATACCACCAAATAGATATATCTGTGCAGCAGAATGGCCTATCCACGTAAGGTCGTACCATGGGTTATAAGAACTGGTGGAACTCTGAGAATGCCACTGAGCTCATTGCCCTCAACGAACCCACCAAGGTCTGGTGCTACCTTAAAAGAACCAAAAAGAGCTGGTGGGGCTCTTCGGTTATTTCTGAACCACATCGGTCTTAACCAACCCACCAAGGTCTGGCGCTACCTCAAAGAACCAAAAACCCCTATCATGACAGTACAACCAAACCATTTTACCGCAAAAAACGGGGCACAAATTCAAGATTTGTGTGTCGTAACCGGCAGGTGTTCCCTTGTTAGCCACCAGGAGGGACCCGGTCGTCATCCTGTGACTGCTGGCCAAAACTCCGGCTCGTGTACCCTTAATGGCCTTCAGGAGGGACACAGTCGTCACATAGCTACTGTTGGCCAAGACTCATATACCACTAACGACACCCAGGGAAGGTGCGGTCCTCACGGAGTGACTGCTATAAAAAACAAGAGGAAGAGATGGACAAGGGAGGAGAATAGACTAGTTATGTACTGTTACTTTAAAAGCAAGCCTTCAGTGCGATCTTATAGGGAGCGTATGCTCCGAATATGGAGGGAAAAATCTGATGTGGAAATATCAAACCAACGCCTTGCTGACCAAGCAAAGCAAATTCAAAAGAAGAAATGGCTGTCTGAGACTGAACTACTAGAGATTCGCATTAATGTAGAGAGAGGTTCAGGTGACACATCTGAAGAATGCCCCCCCAGCACAATTAGTACCAATAACAAAACTAGAATAATTCCCCATGAGACCCCCACAGTAAGGTATGTATCAGAGGGTGATGACGAGGCACCTACGGTAGAAGAGAACACCAAAATACAAGCTTTGAAAGAGATCATGCTAGGAGAGAAAACAACACTCCCCTCCCTAAGAGACAAAGACAGAAAGAAAGTCGGAGAAGTGACCGAGCAGGTCAACTGCCTCTTACAGCACATAGAAACAAACACCCTCCTAGAACTCAACAACCTAATTTATGCAGGGGCGAAAATGGTAGCACAAAGCTTTACAACACAAGATAGGGACCCGAGCAATAATAGGGAAGGGAAACCCAACTGGGAGAGAAGGTTACAAAGGCAGATCTCCCAACTACAGAGAGATGAAGTACTGCTTAGAAATACACCACACACAGACAGACCACGAGTAAGACTTTATAACAAATACAAGGTAACGCAAAAAGGCATCGCAACTGTAGTCGAAGAGTTACACCAAAAAAGACTAGCCAAAGAGGCAAGACTAAAAAGATACAGACTAAGAACGGCCCAATACACACAAAACCGCACATTCCAAAACAATGAGAAAAAGTTTTACCGAGATTTAAATGGGGAAAGAAGGCAGGACATGAAACCAGATGCCACAGAGGCCAAGAACTATTGGAATAGCATATGGGGGCACCCAAAAAGACATAACGTAACACCGCAATGGTTAGGAAACATGAGAAAAGAACTAGAAGATATAGACAAGGGAGAACCAATAGTACTGAATGAAACCACATTGAAACATACTCTTAGGAAAGTAGCCAACTGGAAAGCACCGGGTCCCGACGGGATCCATGGGTATTGGTTCAAAAAATTTACCACGTTACACGGCAGACTCACTCACCTACTCCAAAATTGTCTGAATGAAGGCAAAGCACCAGAATGGATGACTAAAGGCAGAACCACCCTCATCCAAAAAGACCCGGGAAAGGGGAACATAGCAAGCAACTATAGACCAATCACTTGCCTACCACTTATGTGGAAAATCCTGACCGGGCAAATAGCAGAGAGAATATACATGTCAATGGATAGAAGGGGGCTACTACCAGAAGAACAGAAAGGGTGTAGGATAGGAACCAAAGGGGCAAACGATTTACTCTACATAGACCAGATGATCTTAAAAGAAGTAAGGAAAAGGAGAAAGAATATCGCAATGGGATGGATAGATTACAAAAAGGCATACGATATGATTCCACATAGCTGGATACTCGAATGCCTTAGAATGTTCAAAATTAGCGAACCGGTGGTTAAATTCATTGGTAATTCAATGAAAGACTGGAAAGTAGATTTGACAGCCGCAGGGGACAAACTAGCCGAGGTAGGGATAAAAAGGGGGATCTTCCAAGGAGACTCGTTGTCCCCACTATTATTTGTTCTAACAATGATACCGCTTAACAGAATCCTGAAAAACAGCAAAGGATACCACTTCTCTAAAACAAAAGGAAAAGTCAACCACTTAATGTACATGGACGATATTAAATTGTTTGCAAAAAACAGGGGAGAGCTTGAGACTCTGTTCAACGAAGTAAGGGAATATAGTGAGGACATAGGAATGGAGTTTGGGATAGAAAAATGTGCAATCATGGTGATGCACAAAGGAAGGCTTTCAATGACTGAGGGAATTGAACTTCCGGACAACAACAAGATTAGGGCATTGACTGCACAAGACCGATACAAGTACCTAGGTGTCCTTGAATGTGACACGATAAAACGGGAAGAGATGAAAGAGAAGATTAAGAGGGAATACCTTAGAAGGATAAGGAAAATATTAGAAACCAAATTAAATAGCAGAAATCTAATAAAAGGAATGAACACCTGGGCTGTGTCAGTAGTTAGGTATACAGGACCATTCCTAGGATGGACAAAGGAAGAGCTCCAATCAATGGATAGGCGAACAAGGAAACTTATGACGATGCATAAAGCATTGCACCCTAGGGATGATACAGATAGACTATACGTTAAGAGAAAAGAAGGTGGTAGGGGGCTCATCAGCATAGAAGATTGTGTCCAGAGAGCTAAAGCAGTCCTAGATAGATATGTGCAAACAAATAGTGAAGAAATCATAAAGAGCGCGAGGGATAGTGCAACAAACAAAGTAGAAAGCAATGGAACGGTACAGCAAACTAGAAAAGAAAAGTGGGAAGGGAAAAAATTGTACGGCGAGTTTAAAAGACAGATAAAAGATATAGCAGACGAGAAATCATGGACGTGGTTACGAAAGGGAAACCTTAAGAGAGAAACAGAATCGCTCATCATGGCAGCCCAAAACAAAAGCATAAGGACAAACTACATAAAAGCAAAAATCGACAGAACTCAGACAAACAGCAAATGCCGCATGTGCGGTGAAAGAGATGAGACAGTAAACCACATAACTAGTGAATGTAGTCAACTCGCCCAGAAGGAGTATAAGCATAGACACGATAGAGTAGCAACGATGATACACTGGGAACTAAGTAAACAAATGGGATTCAACCATGGGGAAAAGTGGTATCAGCACAAGCCAGAGGCAGTTTTGGAGAATGACAACCACAAACTACTGTGGGACTTTGACATCCAAACTGACCACCTCATCCAGGCAAGAAGGCCGGACTTAGTAGTAGTAGACAAAAAAAGGAAGGCCTGCCAAATAATAGACGTTGCTGTGCCTGCAGACCATAGAGTAAAAAAGAAGGAGGGTGAAAAAAGGGAAAAATACCAGGACCTAGCAAGGGAGTTGAAGAAAATGTGGAACATGAAAACCAGGGTAGTACCGGTCATAGTGGGAGCACTAGGAACTGTCCCCAAAACGCTGAGGGAGAGACTGGAGGAGATCGGGATTAGGGGGAGGATAGAGACCGTACAGACCACAGCACTACTTGGAACTGCACGGGTACTGAGGAAGGTGCTAGAGATATAAGTACTGCAACGAATCGTAGCTCTGTCATGATATGCGAAAGAGAGAGGAGACGTTAGCTGAAGACCTGAGGAGACTTATTGTCACTCAGCCTTCAGCGATAACCACTGGGCAACCGGTGTGAAACTGTAAATCGCAGAATTACTGCGACCTATGAGTACTAGGAGAGGAGGGCTGGAGACTTGAGGAGACTTGCTGTCACTCAAACTCCAGCGGTTACCACCAGGCAACTGGTGTGTGATTCCAAATAATAATAATAATAATAATAATAATAATAATAATAATAATACCTCCTTAATGGTCGGGGGGGGGGGAAACCATCACTGTGCGGCTGTTGGCCAGAATGAAAAGAGAAATGGACGAAAGAGGACAACACTCTAGTAATGTATTGCTACTTTAAAAGCACACCATCTGTGTGGTGCTAAAGAGAATGCAGGCACATAATATGACGAGAAAAATACAATGTGGAAATATCGAATCATTGCCTGGCTGGCCAAGTGGGATAAATCCTGAAAAATAAATGGCTATCGAAAATAAAACTGAAAAAAAAATGAAAGAATGTGGAAAAAAAGAAGAACGTAGCTGACCTGCTGCGGAATACCCCAACAAAACCAACAGGATGAAGGGCAAAGTAGAAACAAATTCAAACAAAAGAAAAAAATCCCTGACCAAAAGACAAGCCATATATAAGAGAGGGACGTCGACATCCAAACAGGAAAGGAAAAGGAGATGCAAGAAAAGAAAAAGGCACCGCTGTCTCCTACGGACAAGGACTGTAAAAAAAAGTCAACTGAATATGTCAAATGCCCCTTTCAGTATATTGAAACTAAAGACATAAGGAAAGCCAAGAACCTCATCTACGCTAGCGCAAAAAATAGGAATGAGATTAGAGTAACAGGCTTCCCAAATCCAGTGAGCTTAAGGACTACTGAAGTATACATCGTACACGAACTGAGCACGTACAAGACTATAAGACAAATACGAGATCGAAAAAAGGCGTTCCTGCTGCATTAGAACGAATAGACCGGAAAAGCCAAACCGAAGAAGCAACAACGAAGAGATATAAATAGAGGACTGCTCAAAACGCACAGTATCGCGCGTTCTTAAATAACGGAAGACAGTTTTACCAAGACCTGAACGGAGAAAGAAGACGGAACATGAAATAAGATGTCATCAAGGCAGAGAACTTCTGGAACGGTTTATGGTAACACCCAACTGGAAAGCACTGTTACCTGATGAGATCCAAGGATATTAGTAATATCAATTCACCCTGCATTACATGACAGACTCATTCAACCACTCCAAAATTGACTGAATGAAGGCAAGGTTCCAGTCTGATGACGACAGGTAGAACAACTTACATCCAAAAGGACACTGTGAGAGGGAAGCAGAGCAACAATTATAGACCAATCACGTTCCTACCACGAATGGAGAAAATCCTGACTGGACAGATAGCTGAGAGAATATATATTTCCATGGGAAGATGAGCAATATTACGAAAAGAACAGAAGGATTGCAGGAAGGAACCAAAGATGCGAATGATTTGCTCTACATCGACCAGATGATTCTAAAAGAAGTAAGAAAAAAGAGAAAAAAAAACATTGCAATGGATAGAGTATGAAAGAGCATACGACCTGATCCCACTTACCTAGGTACTCGAATCCCTCAGGATATTCAAGATTTGCGAACCAGTGGTAAAATTCATGATCAATTCTTGAAACTGGAAAGTAGACTTGACAGCCACAGGAGAAAACTTAGCTGGGGTTAGTATGAGAAGGGGAATTTTTTGGTGGTGGGGGAGGACCCTCTGTCCCCATTACTATTTGTACTGACCCTGACACCACTCAGCAGAATCTTGAAATACAGAGAAGAATGCTAATTCTCAAAAACTAAGAGAACATCAACCTCCTCATGTACATGGACGATACAAAACTATTTCCAAAGAAGAACTCATAATTTTGTGCCACAAAGCGAAAGAATACAGCGAAGACATTTGGATGGGGTTCGGCGAATAAACTGTGCAATGAGTAGGAATGTCTGGGGGAAGGTTCAATTCTACTAGAGTGATGTACTGACAAGAAAATCGTTCGTTGGAAAGAGGGCCATACGGCGCCAAAGAAATAAGAACGAAAAAACCTGAGAGGAAGATTGATTGTTCTCAACAAGGTACAAGAGCTTAAGTGACTGTGTTCGGTTTTCCCTAAAAGTTGGTTGTTAGTAGCAAACATTAAAAATTGCAGTGTACGTTTAAGTGTAACATTCTTGTTTGTATTTCTGTTTACCTCATTACAGAGAAGGTCCCTGTCCTTTTTCCGTTTCACTCTGCTTTTATGTGTGTCTGGAATTACTCATTTTCTTAGTCACTTCCTCTCTCCGCTCCTCCACCCCCCAAAATCACAGAAACCATTGGATTCACGTATTTCCCAAAAGTATTACTGAAAAGTGATTATAAACAGTCTCAGGAGGAATGACAACGCGGTTCGCCGATTATGTTTTCCGATCATAGATAAAATGCGTTCTATTATTTGAAACACTATTCGAAATGACCTTCCGTTGTTAAACTCGGAATGAGTCATTCGACCTAGACAGCGTAAATAGAATACACAATGAAAGAAAAATGGAGCTGCTGCAGGAATTGAACCTGCAACTGATGAGGTAGCCGCCACAACGTAGCATTGCACTTGACCATTGAGCTAAACAATCTGGATGAAAAGAGGGGGCCCTAATAACCGCCTTCCCTGCAAATGTATATCCCACACTATTGTCATTAAGTTGCAATTTGAACTTGAAATTGCTTTATTCCTTAAGCTAGTGCATTTTAACGGTATTGCGCTAACAAAATTCCCGCTACGATATGCAGTCTCTGACGATCATTATAATGCATAGCTATTAGGCCAAATTTTAAGAAAAGTCATTAACATTGAAACGTTAGATAAAGACTTCCCTTTCGTATCCCTGTCGAGCCACATCGAGTTAAAGTCTTCGCTGACATACATCTAGTCGACAAGTTAATGTATGCCGCTTCTTTGGGTTTTCTCACTCTACTCAGACTTTCTCTCAGGGGAGGTAATGTACATTTTTCTTCCTCCAGATATGGTCTACCGTGCCAGATTTATATCCAACATGTCTTTAGTTATGGCTTTTTTGTGTCCTTCGAGTCTGACTTCAAGAGGACGGGTCGTGCAGGGGTCAACTCAAAGTGGTTTTTGCTGCTCAACAAGGATACGGAATGGAATGCCTTGTCTGTCAAAGAAAGGTGTTAAAAACATTTGAAACCTACTTTATAGGCATTGCTGCTAGCAAAAAATTGTTTGCGACCAGTTTTAACTTGATACTACCAGAAAAAGAGTTATTTCCTTTACATACGAGGTGCAAACTCAAAGAAAGCTGTAGAAGTATCACCTGACTCGGTCATTCATTGTTGATCTTGAAGGGATTTAAAATGGATGGAGTTCTAAAGTCTATAATAGAGACGATAACAATCAAAACTCTGTCATTCACGATAATCAGCTCCCGCCAAGAACATTCTGTTTGATTTTCAGATCTCTCTTTTTCTCCTAAATTTCACAGGTCCTTAACTGCGTAGGAAAAAAAATCATCCACTTTGAAATGATCTATCTTCAACATCGATTAAGCATCTGCTTTGATGTTTTGGTGCTTTTGTTTCTTTTTGGAACAGAAAAGCATATCATTCAAACGCAGGGGGTAAAATAAGAACAATCAGAATGATATTATAGGTAGATGATATGAAAATGCGTTTGAATCCATCTTACGAAAATGATAATCATTTATAATTGATATTTTTGTTTATCATCTTCAATGTTGTCAAAAAGACAAAACAATTCTGATAATCCCCTGACTTGTCTATCTATTGTTGGTTTGCAAAGGTTTGGAAATGGATGAAATTTGAATCTTCTATCATGGGGACAACTATAACCAAAGCTTTTTCATCAATGAAAATCTACCCTTATTAAGAAGGTTCTGTTTTACCTGACTTGTTCTGATTTCAATTAACTTTCATACCTCTCTTTTCTCTTCTTCTGTTTCACAATTTCATCCACTTTTAAATAATCTATGGCCTTCCTCAACACCGTCCGCTGTTTTGATATTTTTGTACTTCAATTTGGGGGCCGGGGGGGGGGTAAATACCGAGAAAATATGATGAACTTTTACTTCAGCTACAATCATAACAGAATTAAAAGGAATCAAAATTTTAATGAATGAACAGTTCTCCTTACCTTTATTTCCGTTATATTTACCGGTATTTACTTTCCATACGCAGTTTTGTATCTTGTCCAATTCCCAGCCACACCAATCATAATAAGTATTAAAATCACACGAAGTGTTCTTGTTACCTGCGCAAAAGAGAAAAAAATTTTTTTTACTCTTCAGTTTGATTTATTTTAGTGAACTATATTCGAAAGCAAGAAAAAAATAAAATAAGATTTGCAAAATATTGCTTTCTTTTCAAAACGTGCAGTTCAGAAATTGAATTTTTCGAAACTGACTCATTTCAAACTTCGATAAAAATAAATATATATTGATTAGTTTATAATATCATTACGATCACGCCGTAAGCAATGTCGCTCTTATCAAATGTATCAGTCACAGAACTGACCCAGATCTCGGTAACTATTGATGATGGCTAAGTTAGAAGTATCCTATTGCACGTGTTTTGTTTATTTATTCAGATTTTTTTCTGAGCCCCCCCCAAACTACCCTAACCGACCGGGCCCTACTGGTTTGTCACACATATTTAAGCTCAATAATCTGGAAACTAAAGAAGACAAAAATAGGATGTTTTCACCAATCAATAACCCATTATTTTAAGACTGGAACACATTCATGTATGGATCGACAGTTAGGAACTTGAAGTTATTTCATAAAGTCATCATCATCGTCGTCCTCCTCCTCATCATCAGTCTTTCAACGTCCGTCGTTGGAAAAAGACCTTCCCCAGAATTCGCCACACTTCTCTATCATGGGCGTCGCGGAGCCTGTACTTTCTGAATTTTATAAAGTCACTTGCTTTTAATAATTCGAGTATCCTAATTTTAAGCATTTCAAAGTCTTAACTCACTTCAAGTTGTTTTAATGTGGGATGATCGGGCGTGAAGTTTTAAGAATTTCTATGAAGTAATTTCTAATAATAAGCTAAATCAACCAATGAGATCATCTCATTTGAGCGCAAACAAACAATTAAATAAACAGAAAAAATGCATAGAAGCTCATAATATTGTTAGATTTATAACGTAAGTGGCAAGTGTGATGGTGTTCGGTAAGCAGTAAGTAAACAGCTGGGATTAAAAAAAAAAAAAAAAAGAATTAAGTTCCCGGTCAGACTTAAACTCGCGTCCCACAAAACGAAGGCTAAAAATTATCGAAATGAATAATAGTTATCAAAAATATTTCATCTTATAAGAATTAACGAAATAAAAAAAAATAATTAAAAAGACAAACCTAATGCAAATTCACAGGTCTCTATTTGTTCGTTCATCATATTAGCCTCGTCTTGTCTGTTTTGTAATTGCTTAGATTAGAGCCAAAAAGAATGGAAACAAATTTTAGTAGTGGGTTACATCTGTCACTCCTTGTTTTTACGAAACAGCGTCTGTTACAAAGCCACATAGACTTAATGACATCTTACGAATTATGTATAGTGAGTAAGTAACTAGTGTCCTTAAGCTGGTTACTGCCTCAGTCACGCCTCCTTGGGCTCCAAATATTACATTACTACTTACTGGGCCCGAAATGTGAGATAAAATAGCACCAGAAGGGGCGATTCTATGTAGACACTTTCTTATATAAAAAAATGCAAATCATCCAAAACAATAACTTTTTAGTAACATACAGAAATAATACAGAACAAAATCTTACCACTGCATAACACAGTTAACGTGGTGAGTAGTAGGAAAAATTTGAGCCACATCGTCTGCGTTTCTACAACAATATCTCCTACAAACGTATTTAGTAGTCGGCTGCATTTGTCGATTACAATACTATTGATTTAATTCTCAAATATCTTGCTTTTTTTTTTTCAGTGCTTTTCAAATTTTATCTTCCCCGAGATATGAAGAGAGAATCAAAGTTCACGCTCCTTCAAAAATATTTGTGATAAGAACATTGGGTGATCATCATCATTTGACCTCTATTTCTTGTCGTATGTGATGTTTCCCATTGAAGTCTCGCCTGAAAAAGATAAAATACTAACATCTACTAGAATAATACACTACGTATATATCTATGTTTGTCTGTAACACCCCAAATTAAATGCGACGCTTTTTTTCACACAAGACATTACACAATGAATCTTAAACTTTGTTGTATGACGGTACACTCAGAAATATTTACACTTACGCCGCATAAAATGAAATGAATTATACGAAAACATTTCAGTGGCCTATCAAAATATCAATTCCATACACACAGTCAATTTTGAAGGCACGGGTAGAATATTTATAAATAAAGTTTTGGCAGAAAATTACGAGTTTTGATAAACACATTCTTTAAATCGTAAGCATAGTTCATGAGTGACAGATGTGTTTTCATTGTTAGCAAATGTAGCTGATCTCCACTACACTAAATATGGCTATTACATCTCATAGTATATTTGTTGGCTGAACAAATGTGAATAAAAAAATTCAAGGACGTCTCATCAGTTAGAAAGTCTATAGCGCCTCTGTCCCAAGCTGCCAATTCGTCCTGTATTTATCGACTTCATTAGCTATCCTATTTGTCAATGAACACAGCGTTTCATGAAGGGTTAAATGGTTCTCCCATGAGGAAACGAAATCATTTAAGGTGTGAACGGAAGTAGATAGTTAAACGAGGGGTGAATGAAAGCTAGAGGGCTGAATAAAGAGTGAATGAATCTATTTGCTCAGAGTAATTCGTCTAATTATTTTTGTAATTATCCTAACAAGTGTTTGTACTTTGAAAAAGAACAGAAGACAGGCTCTGTTCAAAACCTATGACGTTCTTTATACAGTTTTTGATGGCATTTGGCGACATTTGTTTATGTGATGGAAACTATTTATTCCGTTTGATTTCTCAATAAATTCCCGTGAAAACGTTCAAAACAAAAAATAATTATTCATTGCATCAAACATAGAGCGAAAAATATTATCCGAAATGCCATATGATTCAAAGTATATCTATACCACATTTTTCTAATCTTTGTTCTTATTATTGGCTCAGATTTACACGATTAGCGTTTAATACAAGTTTTCTTTTCCACTGAAATTCTTTAGTTCATAGCTACGTTACAAAGCTTACCATTTTTCGTACGAAAAATTAATTTTAGGATATGAGATGAGGCTCTCTATTTTGCTCTGATTTTAATCGTACACATGGTTCTTTCTCATATCACCATTGGCCAACACCCTGATAGACTAAACAATCAGAATCCGTGATGGTTTCCCGCCCACTCCCAGGATCAGCCAATAGCGTTACAGTTGTTGGCTTTAATGAATTAGAGCCTTTAAGCTTAAGAGTTAGTGAGAGGTAAGAGGCTGCTCGGATTTTGTGAGATTACCATGGCTGCTCGCAGATGGTAGTACTTGGTGGACTCAGGAATATAGACTTATCATTAACGTATTTTAACCGATTTTTGATGCTGTTTTAATATTTGGATTCATGTGCGATATCTTAATTATCAAGACTCAAATTATCAGCTAATCTAGTATAACGTTCTACCTACTTATTGCCAATAATGAGCCATTTGGAATTTATCTAACTCATCACGGAAAACATTATCTTGATCCTATAGTATTTCTAAAACTGCCTATCAACATTCTTCATGACGGAATGATTACATTATTTTTTTGTTTCATAGGAATGAGTGTTGACAAAAAGTTTCAGACGAAACTTTCACTCTGTGAAAAAAATGAAAATTGAAAAGCAGTCTTAGACAAAAACATTACTTTGTAAGAATGAATATTGACAGTTTGATACAATAGTATCATTTTATGAGAATGAACGTTGAAAAACAGTTTGGGACAGGATTATTACTTTAAAAGAATGGAGATTTTGGAGTAGTTTTAAGCAAAGCTATTACTTTGTAAGAACGAATGTTGGCAGTTTTAGACAATGATAATAGCGATAATACTCTATAAAAATGACATCTGACAAACAGTGTTAGATATCATTATCATTTCAAATAAATGAACACTGACATGCAGCTTGAGAAAATCACAGATGTTCGATATAAGTATCTTCTTGGAAAGACTCAATCTTTACACACACACACTCTCTCTCAACTATTTTGTTGTATATTATTTATGTAATAGGGAAGATGAAGCGACTACGCCTAACGTTGCTCTCACACACCTAATCATGGAGAAGATGCCCCAAATTATTAACTTGATTTCAGTGTGTTGAAAATACGTAAAAAAATAAGTATTAGTTATTAGACATTACATACACACAAAAAGAATGAGATCTTCAAAACATATATAATACGCCACGTGTATGCCCATAAGCCGCTCACGTTTGCCAAGGTAGATAACTACTAAATCCTAAATGCAGATTAGTCTCCCTTATTCATTTACTTTTTGCTAATCCATAATAATTCAGGTTCATCCAGAAAAGTACGAGAAAACGCAGAGTAACATAATATTTTTATATTTTCAAGTATAATACAATAACAAAATTATTTGAATTTTTTGACTTGCTACGAAAGTAATAATTCTTCTATAGTTTTAAGTGACAACAAATTCCTCTATAGTTTTAAACAACAAATGTCCATATTTCATAGCGTTTATATTTCATGTTTTTGTTTTTATTTTGATACATGTGTAAAGAAAAATAAGGAATTTACTTCTGGCGAGGCTGAAAAGCCTCACTCTCATGCACATTCCCCTGACCTATTACGTTTATCACAGAGTGGGTAATTAGTTCGTTTGCACCTTTTCTAAATTGAATGATAACGAACTTAATCAGAGTGATAACGACCGAAATACCGGCAACACTTCCAATGTACAGTTGTGTCTTCTTTTCTTCCTCTATTTTTGCTTTACTTTTTCACATTTGACCATTTCGTGACGTCGATTCAGGATTAGTTTCGCTCCCGGTTGTCATCTTAATAACCGTAGGCAACGTCAGCTGAGTATTTGGTATCTTTTTGAGTTGACGCCGCCAGTGGATGGCTTAGCCTGCTTGTCTACAGAGGATAAGGCTGGATTCACAGCTGGGGTACTAGTGGCACCCTTATCCGTAAGAGGATTTGTTGTCCACGTCGATGACTGCGTAGAGACGGAATACGCAGCACCAGAACTAGCATTATTTGGGGAGATATTTGCTGTGGTTAATGCAAGAGTAGATAGGGGGATCGTGACATTTGAGATTGAAGAATTTCTTCTCAAATTTGTTTCCCTGACTTCTCTTTTGGAGTTGTCTCTATTTATTTCTGTACCTTCGATTTTATAGAATTCTATTTTGGTGCTTTGAATCCTGTGGTTGCCTGTGGGGGTGGTGCTGTTGATATATTTTCAATCAAATCATTGCAGTTGTACCTCTTACAGTAAGTCTTGTATATTTTGATATAGGTCTTGTTGAAGGTTGTGTTATAGGCCTAGTTATAGGCCTTATTGTAGGTCTAGTTGTACTGGGTGCAGCTGTTATCGTCGTAGGTGTTGTCATAGACCTTGTCTCTGTGGGTGCTGTCGTTGTAGGTCTTTTTGTAGGTGTCGTTGTAGTTGTCTTCGCTGACGTTGACGTCGTAAGTTTTGTTGTTGTCGTTGGTCTTGTTGTTGTACCTGATGTCGTTGGCAGTAGAGGACAGATGTTATGATTCCTGACACTGTTGAACTAGAAAGATATAACTTAATGTCCTGATATCAATGAATTTTCATAATCTGCAAAATGTACACTTTAGTGAAGATTCAATGTGGGGGTTTTATGCGCATGAAGGATTTGCGCAACAATTAGAACTTTACCAAAGTTCTAATTGTTATGTAAGTGGTGGCACCCAGATGGACTGTGAGGAAAGCCGTGAGGTGGTTTGAAAAATACTGGGAAATACTTGGTTTTATCATTTATCTGTAAGATTCTTTGTCATGTAGTGCTTACCTCAACATCATTGAAGATCAAGTTCACACCTCTATGATATTAGACTTCTGTAATAGAAGTGGCATCTTTCAGTAGAACAATGCGCCCTGTCACATAGAATGAGTTGTACGGGAATGGTTCGTGGGCAATAAGAAATACTTCATTGGGTACCTCAGTAAAATGGTGATAAATATGTGCTCACTCAAACATCGTGTAAACATTGAAAACAGAACCTTCTTTCCTGAAATCTTGACAAAATAATTTTTTTCTAAAGTGAAGATTATCTTGGGTAGTCCAAAGTCCTTATGTGTTGAATGCACAAAAATACTTTCGAAGACATCTTTTTCGATTTTCGTAAAATCCAAACAACCTTTACTTTTTTCGTTTCTTTTTTTAAATCTCAACATCAGGAACATTTTTTTAATTACATTTTATCCATGTATTAAAATTTTAAAATGCACTTTATCTAATGGAATTCCTTTTTAACAGATAAAGTTTTGTTAGATGAATTACTTTCATTCCCCTGTGACAAATTTCATATACGTGAAAACTTATTGAAAAGTTGATATGTTAATGACTTTCCTCAAAAGTATAAACAATAGTTCTTTCTTTCTTTTTCCTCTTTTACTCCATCTTTCTTTCCTCCCTTTCCTTTTCCCTTCCCATCTTCGTCTCTCTTCTTTTTCCTTTCCTTCTTTTTGGGGGTTGCTAGTTACATTAGCCCCCAAAATAGATTATCAGAATTGATCCAAGAAGATAAATTCTGGTAACTAGAGTGTTCCCTGCTTAAACGCAAAAAACAAACGTTAATACACAGTTGGTTTGATAGTTAACAAGCGTGGAAAAAAAGGCAAACGAATAGGTTAACAACAATAATGTTTTACTTCTTAAATGAATTAGAATCAAAGACAGACTGGAGTTTTCTACCGATACGAATATGTTTGGAGAGATCTACCGCGATAAGGATCAGGAGAAAAAAAGAAGGAAGGGAAAAGAGTGCCACTTACTAAATGCAAATGGAGTCTTTATATTGTCCGTCAATTTTGGTCATGTAAAGTATTATAGCTAACTATAATGTTACCTTCAGAAGTACGACCTAACTACATAGAGAGTGTTGAACTTAGGATGTGTTTTTTGAGAGGAAAGAAGGATGTATTACTTTTTATATGTGAGGGTGTGTGTGTAAAGAGTTGGTGTGTGTAAAAAAACTATATAAGCTATCCTAACCGAAGAGAGGGCGAAAAAGTGAGTTTACTTCATGGCTGTCAGAACAGAGATAGATAGAAAGTTTTAACGCCGAAGTTTAAATACATTTAAAAAAACAAATAAATAAATAAAGAAAACGGCCGATTATTTTATTGGTAGTTCTGTGTGACGTCAAAAAGGAAGCGACAAAGAATTTACCATTTCTAAAAAGATTCACAACTGTGTTAGGAATTGCAAGTAGATCCCTGTCAAGGGCAGATAACTCCATATATGTGTAATTTTTTTTATTGCTTAAGAGGTAGGTACTACTCTTTCATATGACCAGGCGATACTACGCCACTCATTTATTTATTTCTCTTTGTTTTGATTTGGATACTACGGGAGGATACTAATGGTTATTTAGTAAATAGATCCCAGTTTGCAAAACCCGAGTAAAACTGTTTTTCGTAAAATTAAAAAAAAAGTATCCAATACTTATTAAAAATACGCGACCGGCCTTAATTTAGCAAGAATCTATCGTAAATTACACCGTGTGAGTGTGCGTGCACCCGCTATTAGAAAAAATCGAGTGACGTAACTTGAGAATTCTTTCTACGCGTGTCGAGCTTGATAAATAACTCCATAGATAATTTATTAGGATCAGTGTTTATTTAAGACAAGACTGACTGCTACTATTTCAGCCACTAAGCTGAATTTTCAGAAGCAAACAAATGTTTTCCCTACTCGTTGAGAGGTGTGTATGGGCGAAATTTCAAGTTTCTACTTTGAGCCGTTGGGACTGATAGGAGTAGAGAAGAAAAGAGAAGAAAAAGAATAATTGTGAGGATATTTAAAAAGAAAAAGTAATAAATTCTAATCAACACAAACTGTTCAGCAACACCAAATAATTCAATCTAGCGCCGATAGCTTTCAATTTTCTTTCTCTCTCTTTTTGTCTCTTTCTGTGTCTCTCCCTGTCTTTGTGTCATTCTTTCTCTTTCTTACTTTCTTCCTTTCTTTGATTGATGGCATAGGAAAATCATCTGTCTCTCTTTTTTCCCTCCTTTCTCTATCCCTCATTTTTAACTTTTCACTTTTTTTAGTCTTAACCCGAAGTCTGAACTAGTCATTGTTGTTAGGTTAGGAAAATAAAGTCAACCAGGTAAGAATTTGTCAACAGATTCATAATTATATCATAATAATATTTATTGCGTTTTTCTTAAAATAATTCCATATACACGAATGATTCGATATCATTATAATAATTCAATAATTCATTATAGTATGATCGAAATGTACATATTTCGATAATACTAAAATGAATTGCTACGTAGCCATCAGAGATGGCAAAGGAAACTACACTTTTTTATATGGGGTATGTTTGTTTGCTTGTTGGCTTATTTGTTTGTTTGTTTGTTCCAGTGCTCCTGGCTATACTGTTTTGTCTACAAATCTGAAAATTGATATTAGTACTCCACTAGACTCCTTCTTAAAAGTCGTTTTTATTTAAATTATCATTATTTGGAAAAAAGAACTTTTTGACCTGGGGGGGGGGGCTTATTCTGACGGTTAACTGATTTGTTTGTTTTTTTTTTCCATCGCTCTTACTTATACCGCTTTATCTACAGACTTGAAAAGCTGCATCAGAACTCCACTAGACCCTCTCTAAAAAAAGGTTTTGGGGGAAGAAGGAGCTTTCTTTTTTTAAAACCTTTCTGGGCCTTATTCTGACGGGTTCCTTAATAACATTTACATTCTCCAAAATTAGGATGCTTCAACATGTTTTGTTTTTTAACTCCATTTTACATGTTTTCCTGCGGAAAACGCTATCGATACCATATATAATTTATTCTGTCATGTAAAATAAGGGAATTTTCGTTACATGACTTCAAATTTTGTTGTTCAAGTATTGTCTGTGATGGCGAGTCATAATTACTGATTGGAATATATACTTTATATTGATTCATCAAGTTTAATAAGATTCATAATTATAATCCTTTTATAGTGTATTTGTGGTTGTAGTAGTAGTAGTAGTAGTAGTAGTAGTAGTAGTAGTAGTAGTAGTAATAATAATAATAATAATAATAATAATGATAATAATAATAATAATAATAAGAAGAAGAAGAAGAAGAAGAAGAAACGATAGAATAGCAACAATGATACACTGGGAACTGAGTAAAAGAATGGGATTCAACCATGCAGAAAAGTGGTATCGGCACGAACCGGAGGCAGCCCTGGAGAATGGCAACCACAAATTACTCTGGGACTTAGACATCAAAACCGACCACCTCATCTAGGCAAGAAGACCGGACTTGGTAATCGTAGACAAAAAGAGGAAGACCTGCCAAATAGTAGACGTTGCTGTACCTGCAGACCATAGAGTAAAGAGGAAGGAGAATGAAAAACGAGAAAAATACCAGGATCTAACGAGAGAACTGAAAAAGATGTGGAACATGAAAGCCAGGGTAGTGCCAATCATAATTAGCGCACTAGGAACTGTCCCAAAGACACCGAGAGCGAGACTGGAGGAGATCGGGATAGAGGGAAGGATTGACACTATACAAACCACAGCACTGCTAGGAACTGCGCGGATACTGAGGAAAGTGCTAGAAATATAAAGACTGCATCACTAATTGTGACCTAACAAAGGAAGGGAAATGAAAGCGGGAATGTGAACCACGGCATTGGCATGATAGGCGAAAGAGAGAAGAGATGTTGGCTGAGGACCAGAGGAGACTTATTGTCACTCAGCCTTCAGCAATGACCACTGGGCAACCGGTGTGAAACTGTGAACAACAGTATTACTGTGACCTATGAGATCTAGGAGAGAAGGGCTGGAGACTTGAGGAGACTTGCTGTCACTCAAACTCCAGCGGTTACCACCAGGCAACTGGTGTGAGAATAACACCAGGCAACTGGTGTGAGATTCCAAATAATAATAATAATAATAATAATAATAATAATAATAATAATGATAATAATAATAATACCAGTACTTTGCAAGGGAGCTGAAAAAAAAGTGGTCAGTGTGGCATCAATACACTAGAAACCGTGTCAAAGAGATTGGAAACGAGACTGGGAGAGATGGATATCAGGAGGAGTACTGAGACTTTGAAGACCACGACATTACTTGGGGTCAGCACGAATATCGAGGAAAGTACTGAAAATATGAGACTTGCGACCACCAGTCGTCAGCAGTGGCCTAAGAGCTAGAATGAAAAAGGCATATGTGAGACATGCTACGATAACCACCTGATATCAGGTGATAAAGAGCAAACCACAGCATTGCTGAGGGCTGCATGAAGGATAAGAGGAGTTTCGGAGACTTGGGGAGACTCATTGCCTCCAGTGATGATAACCAGACATCCGTTGTGAACATGCTGATAACAACAATGATAATGAGCGTAAAAAAAATCATTAGGTCATGATATTTATTTATTTTCAAATGATGATTAGGGTGTAATCATCATAATTATATAATTGTAATGATTATGTCATGATATTATTTAAAATAATTAAACTATCACTTTTTTTATAGTAGTGAATACACTGTTATTTCGTGGTTTGGTACTGTTTTTGCTTTAGATATTTTTAATATATTTTAATATGTCCGTCTCTCTCTCTCTGAGCATATTGATCCAGTTCTCAAAACAGTCAATCAATACTGCAGCATCATAATTGGGAAATACAAACTAATAATTGAACTGTTAAAGAAAATGATTTGTGGTCGACAAAAACTTCAACGCAACATTGGGATTCGATATTACAATGTGATCATTTGCCACAACTTATTCATCTATCACTAAGCGGGATACGCGCTCAAATTGAAAATATCAATTGGGAAGAGATTATTTTTGTTTCTTAAGTTTCTGTATGCTCTGCTGATCGCTTAGTCAACGCTATGGTTCTTATGATAAAAACATGTCCGCCCTTCTGCCACAATTTAAAAACCTTTTGAATATATTTTAATATGTCCGTCTCTCTCTTTCTCTCTGAGCATATTGATCCAGTTCTCGATATTACAATGTTATTCTGCCACAGTTTAAAAAACCTTTTTAATATATTTTATTCTGCCACAGTTTAAAAACCTTTTCAATATATTCTAATATGTCCGTCTCTCTCTAAGCATATTGATCCAGTTCTCGATTTTACAATGTTATTTTTCTTATTTAAGTTTCTGTATGTTTCGCTGATCGTTTTGTCAACGCTATCCATTTATGACAAAAAACATGTCCGTCCTTCTGCCACACTTTAAAAACTCCTTTTTTGGGGGGTCAAAGAAGATTATCATTTTTTTTATCTTTTTGCTGAGCTTCCCTTTAGGGTTTTTTCAAGTTGAGCTGTTATGTTTTTGTTGCTGAAAAGTTCTTGGCCTGACCAAATCGAAATGACATCGATACACATTTTTTATCAAAAATGCAAAGAGCCTGCAAACTGGCACTTTACAATATAGAAGGACACTATTTCCAGCAACAGTGACGAAATAACGCTCAGATTTAGGGAATGGGTTGAGTCGAGAATTGACGTGGTATCCAATGCCGAAAACTTTTCACACGCAACTCCGGGTGCATCAAAAAATCATTATTCCAAAAAAAAAAGTCCAGCAACTCCGACAAACTTTTGTCAAACCATCGTCAGATATGTAAAGATATGTGGTTGAAATATGGAAATAATGGGTTTCTAACCACATAATCAAACGAGGACATAGAAATAGGCAACTTTGAGGACACCTGAAAATCGAACACATTTCAAACGATCATTCTAACATTCGTATAACAGTATTAAATATGATTAATGCACACACATTACCTAATATATTATAAATGATAAGTAAAAAAACTATGGGCGCTCTATCTAGAATACAGTTTGAGTGAAAAGCTCTTCAAGTGAGATTTTTTTTTCAGAGTCTTGTGGGAGGAAAAGTACATAAGATACATTTTAAATTCTACAGAAAAAGTTAGCTCGAGACATTAGGTTTCAAAGTTGTGCATGCTATCAAAGGTGATATGAATGTTGGAATTCGGACGGAAAGGCCCGTTTGGCATAGTGCATAAAGTTGAGTAAAATTTTTAAGATGTTTAATTTCAATACTATTAGAGATACACGCCTTATATTTTGTTTTTTTTCCGTAAGTTTTGTATAGGAGCAACTGTGATTTTTTTCAGTGGAATCTTAGAGGCTGGCCTGGGGGGGGGGTCGTCAGATGATTTGAAATGGGATAACTTAACAGGAATAGTCGGGAACCAGATAGGCGTGGTCGGAAACAGAAAAGTGTAATAAAGGAAAACCGGAAGTCTAACGTCGTTAAGCAAAGATCGATCGGTCGGAGAATGGGAGCATTCAGTAAGAGGGTGACTCCTACGGACACTAACAGTCAGTCGAAGTCCTAACACACTGGGAAGGAGTTGACTGGTGAGTGTGTGTGCAAAGGGGGCTATTGGAGTAAGCGGTCGAATCTTTCGGGTGCTAGAAAAAGGAAAGGTTGTACGTGGCATGCCGGAGAGATTCACGACAAGACGAACGGGGGGAAAGCTCCCCTTGAAGTGCGATGTGGGGTGAAACGTATAGCTGCAGTAAGCTGTCGTATCCCCTACGATGAGGCCGGAGGAGGAAGAAAGTTCGAAGGAGGTAGATCACTGGTAGAGAGATACGCTGACAAGAGAGGGGCTTGTTCGAAAGGCATCAAAGGAGAAAGAACGAAAAAAAGAAAACAAAGATTGTGCTTAGAAAAAGCCCAAGGGCTGAAACGAACGTTTCTGTTTTCCCTCAACGCTTTTCTCTTAACCTCATTAGAGAGAAGATCCCTTCTATTCTCCGTGTAATGTTCGTGTGTGTCTGTTATTTATGCTTTCTCATTTCCTTTCTAGCTCTCTGCCCCCCTGCCCCCTGCCCCCGAAGATACACAGCTACTCAATGTCGATGTGGCTGTGATGGAAGAACAGTTATGATAGGAGCAATACAATAACCCTTGTCACACAACAGCACTAATCAAAACTGGCGCTCAACCGAGAGGTTTATTTACCAGTTATGTTGGATTTTAGTCTTACTGCACAGAAGATAAACAACTCCCACACCTAGGAGAAAGCAACGATTTGAAAAGCAGATTTTCTTGGAAGGGCTTTGTTCTGGACTGAGCCAGGCTAGTAAATATCAACATGAATTTATGGATGGCCTAAAATATATGCACTGTACAGTGTGTATCTGTTTCAACGTTGACTGGGAATAACAGATTTTGGATGCTACGGGTATTACTATGAAGTAGATATAAATGATCTCAGTCAAAATTCCAACTCGGTTCACCGATTCCGTTTTCCATATATATATATATATATATATATATGTATGTATGTATGTATTGTGTCATCCATAGACAGCTGTTTCGTTGTATTACAACTCTTCAGTGTGGCTATAGACTTTCCATTATCCCATCGAGTACCACGAGCCAGGATTGAAACCTTCGCTTCAGACACGGAGGCCGATATCCTACCTCTGAGCTACGGAACTGGACGGTCAGCAAGGCTGAATTTAAGCGATATATTTAATATAGGTTAAATTCCCCGTCCACCACAGAATGCTCTATTCCTATGAAAGAGCATTGCATAAGCTTACAATGAACGATTTACCTCCCTTAATGAGTGCTCAATCCTGAATAGAGGAGCCTTAATTAATCTGTCTATAAACACTTATGAGCCCAAATACTTTACCAGCAACATGTGACAGAAATGACAGCCACTGTGCTGTAACAACTGCACGTGTCGGAGTCAGAGGTATATAAACAGGTGAGTACTACATTTTGATGAACAAAGCTTTGATTGAGTTTGAAAAAGACCAAATCGGCATCGCCGGAGGACTCTCAGAGCATTTTCGAAACGGTGCATTTGTTGGGTGTCTGCATTTAGTTGCAATGAGTACCTATCAGCTGTGATACGAGGGATAATGAATCACCAACTGATGACTAAATATTGGGCAGCCAAAACTTATCGGTTTGTGATGTAGATGGAAAGTTCTGCGCCAAGTACGATCCAACAGAATGGCTATGATGGCATAGATTGCTGATAGCTTTAATCTAGCTGAAAGAAGAAATGCATCATAACATACAATACATTGATTCTTGGAGCACACAAGACTGCATGGTCGGAGGTCATCCAGAGTACTCACGCTAACCGATGTTCATCTCTGAAAGTGTCTTCAATGGGCAGGCAAACGTCGGAACTGGACCTTGTATCAATGAAAGAGAATAGCTCGGTCCAATGAGTATCGCTTTCTCATGAATAATTATGGGGAAGCGATTGCACCAGGATGCACGGTGATAAAAAAATTTTAAAAAATAAGCCAGTGGAGGCAGTGTGATGGTTTCGGCAACATTATCCTGGGTAACATTGGATCCTATCGTTCAAGTGGAAGGTTCGTGTACCACCTATCTGAATATCATTGGAGACTAGATACATCTCTTCATGGCAACAGTCTTCTATGATGGCTGTGACTCAACAGGACAAAGCGTATGTGTGCGCATGCGTGCACGTGGGTGCGTGGTTCGTTCTGAAGCTGACTCCAGCCCCAAGTGATATTGTAAGTCAGTATGGTTTGGATATCAAAACGATTTTGGATCTATCATACAAAGATAATGATAATTTATACCTGATATGAAAACGTATTCGCATCAATCATACAAATCACTTCTTATATGGTTACATTTTTTTGTTGTTAATTCGTTCGTTCCTTCCAAAGCAGTTGAAAAATATCCCAATTTTCATAATCCTCCGATTCATTGTTGGCTCGAATAGACTTCTAAATGGATGGAGTCTGCAAAGTCCATTTGAGAGAAAATTACAGTCAAAGTTTCTTTTGTTTTTTGTCGTTTTTTTAAATTCATAAGCACTTACCAAGAAGGTTCTGTTTGATTTGACTAGTTCGGATTTTAATTGTTTTTTAAGATCTCTCTTTTCTCCTCCTCTATTTCGCGAGTTGTTTACTTCACTGAAATAGAATTTAGAAATGAAAACTCATTCTAAACTTTGATAAAAAAAAAAAAGCATTTATCAATCAATTTGCAAGGTCGCTCTAATCAAATGTATTGGTCACATAAATGCCCCATATCTCAGTACCTATTGAGGATATATGCATGTGGTCATCATCATCATGCAATAACACGTGTTTTAAGAGTTCGTCCAAATTTTAGGAAATGAGGCCCCCACTCGGCGCTCCTCGTTCGTCACACTTAGAAGCTTGATAACTCAGAAACTAACTTTGGGTTTCCATTAATTGATAGTTGATTATTCTAAGATTTATTACGCATGTGAGAAGTGTGGTAATTTCTAGTAATTCAATATTTGGTGCGCATGCATGTCTGTATGTGCTTGTGTGTTTGTTTGTGTGTGTGTTTGTTTGCGTGTGTGTGTGTGTGTGTGTGTGTGTGTGTGTGTGTGTGTGTGTGTGTGTGTGTGTGTGTGTGTGCAATGATACTGAATAGAGCACTGAAGTGGCCATACATATCTCCAACAACCCTGAATCTTAGCCAGGACCGGTCCAACGTACCGACAACATGGGCAGTGTGCGTTAATCGGAAAATGAATAAATTAAACCGACTAAGATCAGCCAAGGAAATTCCTCGACGTAAATTCAGATTTCGTAAGGATATAAGACATTGACATATTCTAAAGGGTGCCTAGAATTCAGCTTGCTCAATGTGATAGGGACCCTGTTGTGAAAGCAATGATGGGTAAATTCTCAAACTGACTCCCCAAAGACATTAGTGCCCCTTCATAGTCCAATGGTATAAAAATGCCAGACAATAAATGTATCGCTTTAAGTTACTTTGGATACAAAAAATATATTCAGAAAAATATTAGACCACATTTAATAAACGCTATGGCAATAGGAAAACGGGTAAAATTAAAAGTAAATTGAAATTTATGTCACTTTTTGGCCCTGGATATCTGGTCTATCGTTGAATTACCACTTACTTAGCCCGTTCAATGAATGAAATACTCCTAGAGGCAACTAGTAACCGTAGCAGAGATTCTATGCAGACATTCTTTAAAATAAAAACAAGTAGATTATTTGGAATAATCATAGTTACTTACACAAACCATATAAAACGAAATCTTACCATCGCATAACACAACGTGGTTAGTAGCAGAAAAAAAATTGAGTTACATTTCATGCATTTCTGCTATGTCTCCTGCAAGCATCTTTTTGAGTCGGCTGCATTTATCGGTTGCAAGATAATCATTTATTTGCCAAATATCTTGTTTGCTTGTTTTGGGAAAGGGGTTTTGCTTTGTCTTTTTATATTTTATCTGCCGGGAGAAACGAAAAGAGAACCAATGTTCCTCAAAAATATTCGAGATAACATTGTGTAGTTATTGTCATTCGACTTTCCGTTCGCCGAGTTTCTTGTATTGAGTAATGTTTTTGGTTTAAGTCTCAGCTGAGAAAGATAGAATACTGACATTATATAAAAAAAAATTAAGCATAAAATTAGGAGTTTCGATAAACACAAATTTTTTAATAGTTATCATCGTTCATGCTAACGAGATTTTTGAAAATTATTTTGCTTGACAAAAAATGTGAATGAAAGAAATCAAGGGTATTTTGACAACTCGGCTATTATTATCTTATCGACATAACAGCATATATACATGCATTATTTGCCTGAAAAAACTGGAAAAGGGGGAGAAACATAAGCTTGACTGTGTATCGAATCCATTGCTCCACTGTACATATATATACAAACATATACATGTACATATCTACATATACACATATATGTATATAAATACATACTTATACTTATATATGCATACATATACATATATGCATATATATATCTATATCTATATCTATATATATATATATATATATATATATATATATATATACATATGCATATTTTTATATACATATGCACACGCACCCAAATATATATATTTATATATATATATATATATATATATATACATATACAGGCACACACACATATATATTCACATATACATATGCATATGTATTAAGAAAATGGATATATAATCCGATAAAATGATTATAAATTGTATCGTATTATATTGAAACTCATTTTGAAATGATCTCCCGTCTTGACACGGTTAATATATCACTTAGCCTACACAACGTAAGTAGAATAAACAATTGCAGAAAATGGGACAGCTGCAGGAATCGAAGCTATACGTACACACACACACACACATATATATATACATGTAAGCATGCACTTATATATACGTGCATATATACATCCACATGTATATACATAACTATACATACACAAGTATATATAAGTTTAGATGTGATCAATAACATATTCATGTACATGAATATACACATATGCATATGTGTATATATACAAATATATATACATAGATAAAGATATATGTACAAAAATCATCTAAAATAGGAATAGGATTATCTGCGTTGATTCTATTAATAGCAATACTTTAAGTCTAGATATAAAATACAATTAAAACGTGACTTTTTAATGTAAAAAAAAACAGAAAATATACAATGTAACAAAGGAAATCTGAATAGCAATACTCCATGTATAGAGAGAAACATGTAAAATTGAGTGAAAGAATCCTGATCAGCAAAATCTGATGTGTGGACGTGAAAATGTAATCAAAGGGAAATAATTCTTTAATTATTACACGTGGCCTTTCTATACGTAAAATTTAGTCATAAAAGTAAAAAAAAAAACAAAAAAAAAACATCCCAAAAAGAAAAATTTCGATACAAGCTCATGGAAAAGATTGAGCTTGAAAAACATTTTTTTACTTCCCGTTTTTAGAAAATGCAAGATTGATTATGATGCGATAAAGCAAGTATGGGAATCGAATGCGATTATTTAGGAAGGAAATTAGACATAGTAGCGTGTGGGTAGCATTCATTGCTATCACCTGTTCGGTTGACTCTAAACAAAGGTTGACTTTTCAACCTTTACTGATTGAAGATCGCATAATTCTAGATAGAAAAATCTAAAAACATCTAAATACACATCGGGGTTTTTTTTTGTTCATGCTTCATTGTAGAGTACATTAAATACATAGATATTTTGTTTCAGTATTTAGTTTACGAATATACAGCAGTTTAGATTAATTCTACAAGACCAGAGTAGTGGGGCACCAAGTGAGGATTGAACTTGATGCCTCAGTATTATAATATCGCTAGCTAGTTAACCATCATTTCACTGATTGTGAAACAAGGGATATAATGAAATTTCTTATATGTTCAGGGATTTCACGAAACCAATAGATTCATTGAGAAATTAAAAAATGTTATAGATATATGAAGTGTGTACATTATTTATAAACACCTCCTTTTTTTCTTTCTTTCTTGTACTTTTTCGTATTTATTTATCTGGAGAATTTATTTTTTTAGAAACTTTTAAGTATATACATAAAGTTTATACATTAATCATCAAACTGTGTTGTCTGTTTTCTTTATTTCCTTCTTTCTTTCTTTTTTGTACTTTCTCGTGTTTATTCATCTCGACCACTGATTTTTTAAAGTCATAAATGCATATATAAAGTGTATATATAAATAATAAACACTGTATAGTCTTCATCGGTTTTCCAACGTATTTTAATGCTCTTTCAATTAGTGACTTGGAAAATTATAAGTCATATTGACGCGCACTAAGTTGACAAGGAAAAATATCTTCAAGACATCAATTAACCTGAAAGTAGATGCGTGGATAGATACCCTATTTAGTGTAAATACACTTGAAATGAGACTCATTTACCAGGAGGGTTATCGTAATTATGACGCTTAGAACAAAGCAAATTTCAACAAAGGTGGATACCAATAAATCTGGCAGAACCTATAAATCCTCTCATCCACACTTACAGAATAAGATATGCCAATTGTTGATAACTTTCACCATCTTATATCTATTTGAAATTGGATTTAGTGTAGTGAACAAGATTCTTACCAAGGAGAGAAATCGCATAGATATGACGAAGAGAGGAGACCGTCATTTGTTTTCAAATATAGAACCAATTTATCCTTCTGATAGTCACCTATGGAGCTGAAACATGGAATCTTACCAAGAGACTGACCCACAAACTTAAAACTATGCAATAAGCACATGAAAGAGTCATATTCAACCTCACATGGGGAGTTCACTAGACAGCACAATATATTAAGGAAAAAACAGGAGTCTCACACATAGAATCCATTTGAAAACTCAAAGGGTTGATCATGTTGTAAGAATGGCAGACAACCGATGGACATCACGACTCACAACATGGATCCCCAGAGATCGCATGCAGAGTCCAGCAGAGTACAAGATGAGAAGACGAACAAGACAAGTTCAGGAAGTCCTGGCTCCGCAATATCCATAATAGAGAAGATTGTCGAATCATGTGGAAGGTCCAACGACGGAGGATAAAAGACTGATGATGACGATGATACAAACCAAATATGAAGGGCAAGTATCAGCCACAATGTTTTCATTGGAGGTAATTAATAGATATCTATTTTTTCCATATATGATTTTATTTTTATCTCTTTATTCACCAAAAATTTATTAATTCTCAAAAGATATCAATGGGGGTTGCAACAGCCCTACTGAACTAAAGGCAATTACAAATTTGTTTTTCTCAAACTGCAAAAAATATCAATAAGATGGATAGGTAGATGAATTGAAACCAGATAATATTTGATGTTTCTAAAAGTGGTAATTGTGACTTTTTACGATCCCTGAAAATGCTAAATGTATATACACACCGCTTAAGATTCGTTTGAGCGAACGTACGTAAGAAAATATGGAGAAATATTTTACTACTGATAAGAGAATCCCGTGTGCATAAGAGAGGCCTGGGCCCCCTCTGTATGTCTATGAACTAGACTACGTACATTAACAGTACAGTAAAATTTTACTATCATTACGTTAACCCCAGAAATGATGTACTAGGCCACGCCCCCCATCAGAAGAGTACCAGAATTTGGAGATAGGTGAAACAGAAAATTCAATATCTTGAAAAGTATACGACATAAAACAATGAATGATACTTTAAAAAGTTTGTAACAAGAAACTTCATTAATTACTATAGGTGGTAAGCATATTACCGTGTTAATTAAGTCAAGAAGTCAAAAGGTCGTAAAAATCTGCTATAACATAAAATTTCACCTCTCTTCAGAAAAATTCACTCAATGTTTGAAAGTAAATGTGTTTACATTACTGATGCATGGAATAATCAGAAGAAGAAATCCAATTGGGGACATTTATATCAATTTAGAGCTTCTTCTAACCAGTATTCAACAAAAATAATTGGTTGGAATATGGTGCATCTTTGAAAAAAGTACATTCGTTCTTTTGTAAACTGAGGTCTCACAGTGAGAGTCACGCACTCAAAACTATTGATGATTTTAGTGTATATTTTTCATTACTATGTCACTTATTCGATAGCACCGGAGGGCTTCTTGATTTGTGACGTATGTTCCTCATTCTGCCAGCTTTGGCATTTGCAAAAAATCATGAGTTCTTAGTTGGTCCATTGTTGTAAATTTGCTGTTGTTTGTTTGTACGTCTACTAGATATGCTTCACTAGCTTGCAAGATGTCTATACCGTATGTATTTGGCCGGATTTGCCTTTAAGGTTGCATGTTTGGTCCCCAACTTGCTGGTGTAATCGCATCCAGTAAGTGTATAAACAGTGGGTAGTACACAGCAAAGGTCATTATCAACTATGGATGTTAATGTGGAATGGATCTTGTAGAGTTCCAAACAACAAAGCTTAACCAAACTTCCAAAAGACCATTGAAATGGAGGGCGTCCCAGTGATACATTAGTAGTACAAATACTTCTGTAATGGAGGACTGTATAACAATGCATTCTATTCCACTTTTCACTGCATACATTGCATGAGGGATAAGACTGACTGCATCAGGATCAAACTCCACTTTGACCGAAGCTAAAAATAAGCTGATAAGTTTAGAAAATATTTCGACTTTTATTTTAAAAATCTTTTTAAAAAAGCAGTTTTTCTTAAAGTGAAAAAGATCATTAATAGGTCATGTCTAAACATTTTTCTGGCAAAATGGCATCCTAATTTAGATAATTCTAGATTTTATTTGAGGGAAAATTCCTGGATTCTCACCCCCTAATATGAACACTTCTTTCAGGGACTATTACATACTTATCCACAGAAATGAATTTAAAACATTTGGAGATATTGCACTGTGTGCATATAGCTACGATGCAAGGGAGATGACCGAAGAAAGATACTTGATCCGTCCCAAATTGTGAACACTTCTTTCTTAGCCCATTACCCACCTGTCCACAAAGTTTCACTGGAATTCATTTTGACCCATGAAAGTAGAAAAAAAGCTCTTGCTCCATTCTGTCCCTCAAAAGTGGGGGGAAATTATCCTCCATTTTCAACCCTAATAGCATGAAAAAGAATTTTCCCTTAATTTTTCCCCTGAAAGTTAATAAAAGAATTTACCTTCGATTTGAAACCTTAAAAGTGGAAGAAATAATCGCCCCATATCGACCCCTAAAAATGCCCTTAACCCATTGTGACCCTACCTAAAGCGGAAAAAATAATTCATTTTGACCCCTACAAGTGGGACAAATTTTCCCCTCAATATTGACCAGTAAAAGCAGTTAAACACCTTCCTCAAATTGACCCATAAAGATAAAAAAAAGAAATCTCCATATTGACTCCAAGAGGTGGGAAGAAATTCCCGATCTATTTTGACCCCTAATTGTAGGGGAAAACTCAGCATTTTAACCTCTTGAGAAAAAAATCGATTTCGAGTGGAGAAAAATCTCCCTACATTTTTTACCAATAAAAGTTGAACCCACCTCTATTTTTATCTCTAAAAGTAAAAAAAAAAAGTCATTATAGACCCGCTAAAATTGAAAAAACCCACTTACATTTTGACCCTAAAAAGGAAAAAGAAATACCCCCTCCATCTTGAACCTTAAAATTGGGTAAAAAATCCCACTCCATTTTGATCCTTAAAAGTGTAAAGAAAAACTTCTGCCTTCATTTTGAACTTGATCCCATAAGTGGGAAAAATTTCACCTGCGATTTCAACCCCTAAAATGGAAAAAGAATTTCACCCTTCCATTTGGACCATTAAAAGGGAGAAAAAGAATTTCCCCTCCGTTTGACCTTTAAAAGCTGGAAAAAGAATTCCCCTGTCATTTTGACCCCTAAAAGTGGAAAAAAGTAATACTCTCTCAGTTTTCACTTCTAAAAGCAAAAAGAAGGAATTTCCTTCAGATTCTGAACATAAAAAGTGGAAAAAATAACCATCCTCGATTTGGCTCCTATCAGATGGAAATAACGATAGTATGAATAAATTATTTAGTAATAGGGATGATGAATGAAATAATTCCCTCTCGTGATTGGTCAACTTGACTCACCATTGAAAAAATAATTAATTCAAATTTATCATTATGAGACACACTAACTGAATTATTGATGACCTGAGAAATAAAATTTGTCTCTGTCCCAGTCTGTCTCGCCTCCTCTCTCCCCCTCTCTCTCTCCCTCTCTCCCTCTCTCTTTCTCTCTTTCTCTCTCTCTCTCTCTCTCTCTCTCTCTCTCTCTCTCTCTCTCATTGGCCTCTCCCACACCAGGACAGAAGTCTGGTATTTACGTTGTGTAGCCATCTGTTACAGAAAAATAAGAAACTGGTCGTTTTTCACTTCAAGTCTTATTCATGGGAGAGTAATTTCAGTTTGTTATTGCTAGAGACTCAAAACCTGTCTATTTTTACTGGTAATGGAGTGTCGTTTTCAATATCACTTAATTCAATCACCATTACTGCTTGATGACGCCTTCCCCCAGAATCTTTCAACCTATGAGTCGAAGACAATGTCTACCTTGTCAGTACCTGTCCAGATGTTAAAAAGTGATAGCTCTGACTTATAGATCTTAAAAGAATGTTAAACTTTTTTTTTCCTGTTAGTTAATCATCTATGTTGAAGTCACTTCTACTCGGGATCTTTTTAAAAGTCGATATATTTTCATGAAATTGAAATATCATCAACAAAAAAAAAACTACTGAAAAAAATATATACAAATACGGAATAAACGAAGCTTTTTGCTTCCATAGCGACAATGGAGACTAATTTTTCTCATTTGACGTCACACTACATAAGATGCTTCTTGAAGTAAGGGATCAAGATTGGTATGAAATTTCATTGTAAATCGAGACCCTCTTAAAATATTATAAACCAACTTGCTAAAAACTTGCTTCGGGACCCAGTAGTACACACAGAATATTTAATGCGGTTAATGCAGTGTAGTTTTCAAGGTACACTGTCACAGACGGACAGATGAACAGACAGACAAAAGGACTTTTGGGTAATTATGATAAGATAACTAATTTTATCTGATATTTAAGTACAAGATGCTATGCTATCAAAAATTTTTCAAATTACATGTTAAGTGAGCGATAACATACTTTGATTCCTTTAAAATGTGTCAAAATGGGCGGTGAGCAAAAAATAAAGTTCAGTAACCCTGCATTAGATATTAAGCTTATATTGAGTTGGAAACTTTCATTCTTTTTGGGTTATTTTACATCCAGACAAACTCGAAATATAACTAAATTCTTAACAAAATTCACATTTTCAACAAAGTTTTACGTATTACGGATTTCAATAAGGAGTTGTAAAATTATCTCGAAAATCAAAAAAGGAGTGAAAACTTGCGTAATGTCTCAGGATGTAAGAATGCTTTTCACATATTATACCAGGAACATAGTGTGAGAGAGGTTTTCTTCATTAATGAAGGTGCTGAGAGAGCTTGGGTATATATATTACCACCAGACTAGATGAAATTGGAGTGAATCTCTTGTAAAAGGATAAATCTGATTAGGGACATTATAATTTTTTTCTTCGAAAAGATGTGAGTAACAAATTGCTCCAGTGGCTGCTTCTAAGACTGCATTTGATATTTTTTCGTGTTGTGTGAAAAATTAAGTATTCGGAAAGTGGTCAAATCGTTTAATATCACATTTTAATTCAATAAAGTACGATGAGTTGCATAAAGAGAAATTTCAAGTCATTAATTTCATCAATGACTCATAGCATGTATCCAGCAATTTACCTATATAAAACTCAGTGTGTATTCCTATATTTTTACGTTACCAGAAGAATCCACTAATAGGTATAATCATTTCGACCAGCTTTATATAGCAGACTCTTCTAATGGTGTCATAAAATAAAATTTTATGTTATGTTAACTTTGATAAATAAAACAACATAAATTATTCAATAGTGAACAGATTGTTATATGTCATTTGTTTATTTGGTTCAGTGGTGAAACATATTTAATGAGTTTAAGGTAATGTTCTAATATGTTGAATAAATTTGAAAAGAAAACAATGACAGCAGGAGTTTTTTCTGGTTTTATGTAGTGAACTCTTCTAATGACGTGGCCAATCAAAATTTAAAAAAAAAATTTCTCATAAACTGCCCGCAAATACTTTTTTTATCAGAAGTAACTATTGAAGTTTTCTATCTTCTGCTCCTTATGAATGGATAAAAAGGCTGAACATTGCCCATTTTTACATGTTTTCTCAATTTTCCCCACGAAATGTAATAAAAGGGCTATAGTTAATCTTCCATTAATTTTATTTAGTTATATTAAAATTCAACAAATTGGACTTTGTTCAGAATCGCAATTTCAGAAGTGTAGATTTCAGAATGAATAACAGAAGGAGTAGAAAATAAAATGATTCCGTGACGTCATGTCCTGTCAACTCACGTTTCCGAATTCTCGGTATTTTTTTTTCTTTTGTTAACATCGAATTTCTGTTATGAAAAATATTATTTTTATATAACAAGTATATGTATTTTGTTTATTTATTTATTTTTATTTTCGGTGAAAATTACCTTGCTACTAAGGATGTCATGGAAACATTTAATATAACGATAGAACCATTAAACAAAATAGAAAATTACAGGAACTGTTAATGAAGGAGTTTGAATGAGACAGGTATTTTGGGGATAATATTGTATGGTGAAATTGATTCTGTTTTGTTCACCTTTTAGATTTTAATGGAGCGAGGGAGTTTGAATTTAGCGCAACCAACCTTGTTCCTTTATTTTATTCGAAATATATGTATAAAAGTCATAATACAAAAGGGGTTGTTCTATTTATCCGAGCCCTAAAAAGGTGTTGTTCGCTACAGATGTCGACACTGTAAAGTATTCTAATATTTGTATCATAGTAACAGGGTATAGGCTGGGTTAATGTCTCATTCACTCAAATGTCTAATGAAGAGCTAAAATTAAAACTCTTTGACAAACCTTGATCTTTAATTGAACCTTTTTAATACAATCAAATAATCAAAATCATTTGTTGACACAAAATGAAATTTAGGAAAATAACGTATTAAAAAAATCATCTAATTTAACTAATGCAAGAGTAGCTACATCTAAACTTGTTCATCATGCTATGATATAATCAATGTTTCAAGGCATCAACATCTCCAGTGAAAAGATAGATTGTTCGATTTTCAAATCCTTGATTGTTATCTGTGCTGGAGGTTGTACTTGAACCGCTCGAATAATCTTCAAGTAGCATTTTTGAGGCCCTGGGTACTTTCCAATTTCAATTTGATTTAATTTGATTTTTGTACAGCAATTTGAGCAAATATTTCAACAATCAAAATCCAAAGTACGCTGAACATCTGCTTCAACTTTTAGGTCTTCTGGTAGTATCCCAGGACCTGTTGTGATACTATGTGTATACTAGAAATAGATCACAGCATACTTTCTATGGCAATTTGTACTTCTCTTAATCAAAGATCAGAAAACACACAAACATTACGTTATTGGGGGTATATTGAATACATAATTGACTATATAGGGAGTATAAGGTATACACGCATAACTGTCATGAATTTAGGCTACGTACAGTAATGATGTAATAAGGATATCTATATGCAGCCATTTCATTATGGTATTATTGTATATCTTCAACAAAATAAAGAGAAAACTTTCTTAGTTGATGTGGGTTTGACAAAAGACCTTTCATTTTTCGAAGTAGGGGTAGGAAAGTTGAAATGGGTAATGTTCAGCCTGCTTGTTCGCTTTTAAGGAGCAAAAAATACTAATCTGTAATAGATATTTGAGATAGAGGGTACATGGGCAGCAGGATCTCCCTGCGTGCCCTAAATTTTTGAATTGCTATAATGTTTTTAGGAACACCCTACGACAAACTGCATTGAAGTATTAATGTAGCGCAGAGTTAACTCTATCCAAAGGTGCAAACACTACGGTTCATTCTCAGTTAGGATCAGCGTTAAGAACTTATAAACATGAGTAGTTTACTAAAATGTCGACATCTCTAGTGGTTAGAGCCCCTCCCTCATATTGAAACTTGAAAAAAAAAAAAAAAAGGATTTCATTTTTGGAGGTTTTTGCAAAAACTCAAATTTTTTATGTCTTCTCAACAATACAGTATTTTCTTTGTGAATTGTTTTTTCTCCATATCTTGTATGTAATTGTTGAGATGTGTATTTTCATTGCAATTACGGTCACATTAGAAGGATGAAATGCATATGCAGACGCATTTCCTTTTTAGATTTTAAGAAATTCTAAAAAATTATGGTTATTTTTTTCGAGAAAAATAATCCATCTTTTTCTATGTTACCGATGGATGTGTGTAGCGAAACGTGTGTCCGCTCATCGAACAACGGAAATTTAAGAAGAAATTAGTTTTTGAGTCGGCTGGCCAATCATAAATTCTTATAATAATGAGAAGAATGGAGAAAATTTATTCCTACGATCGTATACCTCTGCCAATGAAGTTGGAGGAGGTGTATGTATTCATTCATGTCTGTCTGTCTGTCTACCTGCACGAATGTGGCAAAAGAAGATTTACTTAAATTTCGGGCAGGTACAGATTTTTTTTATCCTAATCAAGAATAACTTCTTCATTCTCTTAATACATTTATGTATTCACTGATGGTTGTCCACACAATATCTCAAAATGTTCCGGATTAATTTTGATGACATTTTGTGGGGGGATAGCCTATAACCAACTATGGGGGTAGGGTCCAAGAGTTTTTATGGTTACCTTCCCTGCATCTTAGCTCTAAATGAAGAGACAACTGCGTTAGTAGAGGTATGTGCTCCCAGAATGCTTTTTAGTTTTTCCTGTTTTCTCAGAATGTTTTTCTTTTGTGGGTCGTTTTTTTTTATTCATCTGCATGCATTATCTATTATAGAGTTATAGGAGTTTACACTTTTGCCGTTGGTCTTATGCAGATACTGTCACTTATTGTTCCATATTTTGGTAATGATTATCCGAGAGCTTTTGTGACTTTGCCTTTTATTTGAATGGAAAAAATGAGATGGGAAAAAGTCATATTCTATGAAGTTAACTTCGATTTTCCTTTTCACTGATACAACAGAAATACTTGCACGAAATGAAAAGAAAGTAAACAGAAAAGGGTGTGTTAAATCCATAAAAGGATTCTTGTAAATTTCAACGAAACTTGATATGTAGATAGATTAGTACTTTAAAGGCAGGTTCATTATCATTCCTAAATGGGTACTTGAAAGATTAAAATCATGATATAGCTCGATAGCCGTATTGAATGAAGTGACATACAAGGCACTTTGATCGCTGTGAATAGATGATTCAGCTATACGATATGGAAAATCAAGTTGACTGATATCTCCGATTCTCTTTAATTCAAAGTTTTCAGGCATTAAATTTGGTTCTTCAAAATCTGCCGAGAAGGACGTAATTTAAGAGATGACTTAAACTCAAACACTTTCGGAAAACCCTTCCGACGTCTGTTCTTTGTTTGCCAGTAGAAGTCTAATCTCTCTTGAAAATCGGAACATTTTAAGAACTTCACAGTCATGGAGTCAACATTGAACACGGAACGTTTTTTTCATTTTCAGATGTTTATTTTTTCTAAATGTCGAATTAAAAAACAAAAATCTAGAAACATGGGAGGAATTTTGTTTACTTTTTGAATTTCACCTTTTGTTCATTACCTGAACTAAATAAGGCTGATTCCCTATAAGACAACAGCAAACTATTCAGTCATTGATTAGAAACAAACAGGAATTGTAACCTTTCTTCTAAATGGATACGAAGAATCAAATTCAAGTAAATGAAATTCCTACCGCGGATCTTGTAAAAAAAATATATCATTTTTATATCCTGGGTGAATTGAATAAGACCAGAATGATACTTGTCATAGAAAGTGTACAATGAATATGGCCCCGAACAATTAACGTAATATAAATTGTTTAAGTAGTTAGTAGCATAACCATCAACCATACCCAATTCCCTTAAAATATTGGATGAACATCGTTTGGAAACATCTATAAATATTCTGGGAATTTAAAAAATTTTATATATATATATATATATATATATATATATATATATATATATATATATATATATATATATATATATATATATATATATATATATATATATATATATATATATATATATATATATATATATATATATATATATAATGCTCTCCCATAGGAATAGAGCTATCTGGTGGATGGGGAATATAAGCTAAATAAATATATCGCTTAAATTTAGCCTTACTGACCGTCCAGTTCCGTGGCTCAGCGGTAGGATTTTTAAAAAAACTATACATATATATATATATAGCTACACTGAAGAACCGCGAGGCAGATGAACTGTAGAGAATGAGACAGACTCGGGAGTAAAGTGTATAGAAGTTAGGTTTATTTATCAATGAATATTTTTATTAATGGTCTAGACATGTTTCGGGAGGTATTCCCATCTTCAGTAGTGTGTGCTGTGTGCTGTGTGCTCTGTGTGTGTGTGTGTGTGCTTTGAGAGGTTATAGGTTCGATGTGGAACCTGAGTCCACCATCAGGGGCTTTGCTTTGTGAGCAAAAAATGGTATCCAGGCTGCCGGGGGCATCCTGTCGTGTGAGAGAAAGTCCAAACCAGTGATATATATATATATGTAAAAACAACATGATTGGGGGGTTATTATGAACGGTGTTCAATTAAAATAAAATACATATTCATAATCATATTGTAATTATCATATTTATTGTAGAACCAACTGAGATTTTTAAGTAGTTTCTTTATAATTGTTTTCCAATTAAACATCTGACTGCCTACACAATATCTCCAAAAATTCTCGGTGAATTTCAATGAAATTTTAAGAAAGGATGGCAAATGTTGCAAGGAAGAATTGGTTGCATTATTGGGGCGGATCCAAGAATTTATTTTTGAATGAAATCTATTTTTCTGTTTTTCCCTCATAACATACGCTCATGACTCTCCACACGATATCTCTGAAAGTTCTGAATGGATTTCAGTGATATTTTGCGGGAGTCTTTACGAAATTTTTTTGTAAGGGCTGAAAATACGCTACAGACGAAGTGATAATCCATGTAAATAATATCTCCAAAAGTCCTTGTCTGTTCACACGATATATCTGAGGATTGTCAGTGAATTTCAAAGACATTTTGTGGAGTGGAGGGGGGCAATGGGCCACAGGAGAAGTAGTTCAATTCACAGATCCACGAACAATTGCTTACTCTGGCAATGACATTAGCGGAGGCATGTGTTCTCAGGGTGTTTAATTTTTTAAAGATACTGAATAAAAAAACATTTTCATTGTACCAATACTTTTTTTCCTAATGATATTCAACAAAAATCAAAACTGAAAATTAGAGATAAATAAAATTGTTAGTAAATGTAGGATAATGCTATCATATTCAACGATATGGGAGAAGTATAATGAAGAGTACTAGTACAAAAAGATCACTATCGTGGGGAAAGAGCAAGTTCTGGATTGAGGGTTAACACCATGAGTTATCGCCCGAAATAACACCAATCATAGGTTCGCCGCTGATTGTATTATTATTATTAAAATAGAATCATATCATTCAATGGTCTGACGTCATTTTTTTAATGAATGATTTATTATATGATGACTAAGATATCATTATCATTATTCATAATATATATTTTACATCGATTTATTAAATTTGATTAGATTCAGATTTATCATTATTTTATTGCTTACTTGTTATAGCATTGGAAATGATATTATTATTTGGAATCTCACACCAGGTGCCTGGTGGTAACCGCTGGAGTTTGAGTGACAGCAAGTCTCCACAAGTCTCCAGCCCTCCTCTCCTAGTGCTCATAGGTCGCAGTAATTCTGCGATTTACAGTTTCACACCGGTTGCCCAGTGGTTATCGCTGAAGGCTGGGTGACAATAAGTCTCCTCAGGTCTTCAGCTAATGTCTCCTCTCTCTTTCGCATATCTTGACAGAGCTACAATTCGTTGCAGTACTTATATCTCTAGCACCTTCCTCAGTATCCGTGCAGTTCCCAGTAGTGCTGTGGTCTGTACGGTCTCAATCCTTCCCCTATTCCCGATCCCCTCCAGTCTCACCCTCAGCGTTTTGGGGACAGTTTGTAGTGCGCCCACTATGACCGGTACTACCCTGGTTTTCATGTTCCACATCTTCTTTAACTCTATTGCTAGGTCCTGGTATTTTTTCCCGTTTTTCACTCTCCTTCTTTTTAACTCTATGGTCTGCAGGTACAGCAACGTCTACTATTTGGCAGGCCTTCCTTTTTTTATCTACTATTACTAAGTCCGGTCTTCTTTATTTAGCTCTCTGGACACAATCTTCTATGCTGATGAGCCCCCTGCCACCTTCTTTTCTCTTAACGTATAGTCTATCTGTATCATCTTTATGCTTTATGTGTAATGCTTTATGCATTGTCATAAGTTTCCTTGTTCGCCTATCCATTGATTGGAGTTCTTCCTTTGTCCATCCTAGGAATGGTCCTGTATATCTAAATACTGACACAGCCCAAGTGTTCATTCTTTTTATTGGATTACTGCTGTTTAATTTAGTCTCTAATATTTTCCTTATCCTTCTAAGGTATTCTCTCTTTATTTTCTCCTTCATCTCTTCTCGTTTTATCATGTCACATTCAAGGGCGCCTAGGTATTTATATCGGCCTTGTGCGGTCAATGCCCTAATCTTGCTGTTTTCCAGGAGTTCAGTTCCTTCAGTCATTGTAAGCCTTCCTTTGTGCATTACCATGATTGCGCATTTTTCTATTCCAAACTCCATTTCGATGTCCTCACTATATTCCTTTACGTCGTTGAACAGAGTCTCAAGCTCTCCCCTGTTTTTTGTGAACAATTTTATATCGTCCATGTACATTAGGTGGTAGACCTTTTCTTTTGTTTTAGAGAAATGGTATCCTTTGCTGTTCTTCAGGATTCTGTTGAGCGGTATCATTGTTAGAACAAATAATAGTGGGGACAACGAGTCTCCTTGGAAGATTCCCCTTTTTATCCCTACCTCGGCTAGTTTGTCCCCTGCAGCTGTCAAGTCTACTTTCCAGTCTTTCATCGAATTGCCAATGAATTTAATCACCGGTTCGCTAATTTTGAACATTCTAAGGCATTCGAGTATTCAGCTATGTGGAATCATATTGTACGCTTTTTTGTAATCTATCCATCCCATTGCAATATTCTTTCTCCTTTTCCTCACTTCTTTTAAGATCACCTGGTCTATGTAGAGTAAATCATTTGCTCCTTTGGTTCCTATCCAACACCCTTTCTGATCTTCTGGTAGTAGTCCCCTTCTTTCCATTGACATATTATTATTATTATTATTATTATTATTATTATTATTATTATTATTATTATTATTATTATTATTATTATTTGCAATCTCACACCAGTTGCCTGGTGGTAACCGCTGGAGTTTGAGTGACAGCAAGTCTCCTCAAATCTCTAGCCCTTCTCTCCTAGTTCTCATAGGTCGCAGTAATACTGTTGTTCACAGTTTCACACCGGTTGCCCAGTGGTTATCGCTGAAGGCTGAGTGACAATAAGTCTCCTCAGGTCTTCAGCCAACATCTCTTCTCTCTTTTACCTATCATGCCAGTGCTGCGGTTTACATTTCTGCTTTCATTTCCCTTCCTCTGTTAGGTCACTGTTAACAATTAGTGTTGCAGTCTTTATATTTCTAGCACTTTCCTCAGTATCCGCGCAGTTCCTAGCAGTGCTGTTGTCTGTGCAGTCTCAATCCTTCCCTTTAAGTGAATATTTCCGATATATTGTGTATCTTTGTCAACCAAAATTCAAATGTAAAACAGCTATCGAAATCTTAATGGTGTGTTTTGCAAAGAAAAACAAAAAAGGATTCGAACGTCACGCATCAAAATTCCATTCCAATCTATCCATATCAAACTGTTTTTCATTTTAGTCAATCAACCAATACTGTAGCATCATAAGTGAAAAAGATCAGACTAACGATTGAACGGTTAAAGAGATGATTTGATCACATCGAAAAATTCAACACAACATTGGGATTTGATATAACTGTGTGATCACACGACACATATCTTTCTTCTGTTCAGTAAGCGAGAAACCTGCTCTAATTGCAAATAACCCCTGCTGAGACAATGTTTTTGTTGGTTATGATTCTATGCTTTGCTGGTTGTGTTATCTTGTCTTATAATAAGAAAGGTGTGTGTCAGTGAGTCACACCATAAAGACAAAACCATTGTCAAGGATTGAATACTAAATAAGAGTTGCCTCCCTTATTTCATTTTATTTTTTTCAGTACTTAGAAGATTTGGCTTCATTTTAGTCACATTAGATTGCACTAATTTTTTAGACTAAATATGCTTTTGTTTTTAAAATATTAAACTCGGAGGAGAGTAATTCGAATACGGCATAATAATGAAGAAGGAGATAATAAACTAATGCGAACTACCGTCTACAAAGAAATGATTCGTTAAAACACAGTGAAGTAAATAGCCTAATACTTATACGTATTGATTAGAGACAGTGATTATTCTGTATAATATCATGTCATTAGTAGGTATTGTTAGGTTAAGATTGAATCTTTTTGAATTACTCGTTAAATCATATCATTTCTTGACGATATTTCGTTCAATCAAGTGCAAAGCAAGTGGTAAAAATTCTTCAGACTCTCTGTTTTTTTTCCTATTAGAGGATCCTAAAACTTGATGTGCACGCAAGCCTGCAGGGTGCAATTTACGACTAATTATCACCAATTTGAGACAGGGTGCGCATTTTTTTTTTTATAAATCTGGAGTTTCACTTGGGGGATGGGGTTCACGTGGGGGGTCCTATGAACAATGCGTCTATGATGTAAAACTCAGCCTGAGTTCCCGCCCGTGGTTTCAAGACTGAGATCGAAAGAAGCGTTTATGGTGACGTCTTTAAAAGTTTTGCCATCTTTTTGTTGTATGAAATTGAAAGAAAAAAAAAGAAGAAAGAAAGAAAAAAGAAAGAAAGGAAGGAAGAAAAGAAAGGGAGGAAGAAGAAAAGAAAGGAAGAAAGTGAAAAGGGAGTGAGATAGAGAAAGTTAGAATGATGTACTGTCTAAAACTTCGAGAAGAGTCATTAAGATACCAACTTTTGTTCAATAAACATTTGTGCATACAATTCATAGAAAAATAGTAATGCTTTCAATGAGAATTTATCTGTTAAAAAGGACTGCTATGAAATAAAGTGTATTTTACTGATTCAATGTATGATTAAACTGGATCAAAAACAGACGAAAACCTCCATGGTGCGGATTTTTTTTATCAAAACGCGAACAAAATCAATCGGATATCTACAAAAGGTTACTTTAGATTCTATAAAAATCAAAAAAGGTGTTTATCCATGTATTTTTGTGCAATCAATTTATACAACTCTGGGGCACCCAGTGATCTTTCCAGTTGTGAAAAAAAATTTTTTTGGAAGGTTTTAAGAGGGATTTTTGTTTATAATGGACACACACTGCAAAAGTGGGCACATATTTTTTGTTATTTTCACGGAAGTACGGACGAAGGCACGACTTACATGAGTTATCTCACTCTAAAATTTATAAATCTTAATCCTTTTAATAATTTTAAAATTTTCAGAGTTAGGATAGGGGTTTAGGTTGGGGCATGCTCTAAGAAAAGTGGTCCCGATTGTAAAATTTCACAATCTTGCTCTCCCGATCTAAAAAAAACAAAAAAAAACGGTGCATAAATAGAAACAATTTAGATCAAATTTATCAGTAATTACAATATGATTTTCTGTTTTTCTTTAATCAATCCTCTTATTTCTTTTTATTTGGGTGACGTTTTTATCATCAATTGATTGAGATGTGAAACTCTACAGTTTCCAATTAGGACTACCTTCTCAGCATCATACCAAAAAAATTGAAAAATTTTAAAATTCAGAATTCACTTTTGCTTTTGCACAATTTTCAAACCAAAAGAGAGATTATTCATGTGAGCCATACTTCCGTACAATGGTGGAAAACTATGTACTCACTTCGTCATCATTGTTAGGTTTTGAACAAAAACTCACCTCCAATAATCCTAAAAATATATTTTTTTCCAAACTGAAAGAAACCCTACATATAAAACCAAAAATTACTCGCAAAAAACTTTTTTTTTTCAATTTTTAAGAGGCCAGAAGCTGAAACCCTACTCCTTCATAAGTGCCCCTCATTTTGATCATTGAGCGGGGAAAAATTGACATCAAAAAATATGATAAAATTCACACACAAAATCGTATGCCTTATATATTAGTTTTTTTTTAATTGTTAAAGTAATACTTGAAAATACAAGTTAATCCATTTTTTGTATAGACATAATTATCTTTGCAGAAATTAGATTTTAGGTTAAGATTTGTTTTTAGCAGCACGCAGTTCACCTAGGACTAAAAATTCTTCTTTCAATTTAAGATGTTTTCCGTCCATTCGTCTTTAAAACCCTCCGGATATTTCTTAGTTTTTAGATGAAAAAAAAATTCAACTAAGGGTGGTCTATCCTCAGTGTCACTATATTGATTAAGTGGTTTCCTGCCATTTTGCGGAGGTACAGCTAACGTTATATATCTACTCTTCTTCAGGTTACTTTCTTTAGTACGATCACCTGCAACCCTAATTTCAGCACAATGTCGGGAAGTTGGTCTCAGTTGTAAATCGTGAAGTTTTACACCGTCGCTCACCCGATGTTAGAAACAGTGGACAAATGAAATAAAAACAGAAGTCAAATTTTTACGCACCTGCACGTTTTTTCTAGTGAGAGATACTCAACAAAAGGCAATTCAGTTGTGCGTCTATATGATATTGCATGAGTTTTTATTTGTACGCCCAGGATGACTGTCAGCGAGGCGACCATTCCTAATAAGAATAACTTTTATCTCTTTTATTGTTCGTACTATCCTCATCTTGGTTGTTTCCCATACAACGTTTCGGCCGTTGTACTCTACGGCCTTCATCAGGTATCATCTGAGGAATCATATGGGGAAGTAACGAACTGAACCCTTTATTTAACCGATGGGGGTATATAGACTGCACTCCCCTCTTAGCAGTAGTAGTATTTTTGAATTATTGTTATCTCACACTGGGATTGAACCTAGAACCATTAGATTACTTGCAATAATTCTGTCCATGAGTACAACGACCGAAACGTTGTATGGAAAACAACCAAGATGAGGATAGTCCGAACAATAATAGAGATAATAATAATACCTCATCTCAAAAATTCAGAGATACACTAACTTATTGGGAATTGATTATGCAACCATGTTCCCAGATCATTTATCCGAAAAATGGTTATTGTCGTTCTTTAATTATATTCTTTCTTTATTAATTTCTCATATCTTTACTACATATCTATTTAATGCCAATTCATTCTTTTGTCAATTTCAAATGACGTGTGGGGGAATATCTCAATAAATAGTGAAGAAACATTCGAGTATCACTCCGTTTGAGCTTCATGAACGACTCAAAAATGTTACGTTTCACTTAAGTACAATCTCTCTGTAAAATATTTGAGAAATGTTGACATAAGATTGATAGATGGCTGAAAAGTTCAAGACCTGAAATAACTGGACACACAAGATGAACGAGCTACAACAAGAATGAAAGCCATACCAGATATTTCCGTTAAACAACTTGAACGACAAAACCGTCTTTCGAATTATAAAGAAGCATTAAGGTATCAAGTACAACAAGAAAGGGCGAAATCCCGAGTATTCCGAATAAAACAATTAATGAAATCAACACCATTCTTGGGCGACTGTACAGACTCCTTTTTACTTACAACTACCCAGACTATAAAAGTGAAGGATGACGGAACGTAAATTACGAGGAATAACTACACGAAATCTTCAGGGCATGGTTTCTGTTCTGCAGATCCTGATGGTTTACTGATTTCTCTTAGATATTGTATGATCGTGAAATGTTCCTTTTAAAATTGGATTATGGTACACCATAAGTGATATTAGTGTATTACCATACATAACACGGCGCCGAGGACTCACCATCAACCAGAAATTGCATGAATCGCAATGTTTGAAAAAGCAGTTACAACTGTGGCTGTAGCAAAACGGGATAGTGGACAATGGTTTGTTTGGACCGGATTAAGTCAGCTATTATTATGCAAAAATCGTTCTTACTTACTCTGAAACCAAACAAATTGTTATAGCACTAAAGATTATCCCAAAAATGATTCATAATGCTAACCTAACAATATCATTCTTGCACAAGGGAAGTGTTTGCCAATCGTTCCAAGCCCAAAAAGGAGGATGAACTAGAAAGGAAGATCCATGCAGTGATGACAAAGACGAAAAGCGTTCTCAAATGTATAACCGCCAATTTTTCATGCTAAGTCTAAAACTCTGCGATCAAAGCCGGCAGCAAGGATTTCAAGTTCAAGTAAATGATGTTAGTATTTTTCGAGATACTGAACTTTTTATGTCCTTTCAGAATGAGCTCTGTGTACGTTACATGACATTCACACAAAGCTGTCATGAAAATTTTCTCCCCATAAATATACGTATGCAAATATTTACGATCAACTGGTTCACAAGCTGCCTATACTTTCTGTAGTGATGTAATCAATAACGGCATTTTTATTCTAAGATCCGACCAGAGGAGATTTATTTGCTTTTAGTGAGTGAGGTCCGTCTACAAGAAATCGACTGTCAATTTTCTTCTGAGAATTCGAATTAAAATTGTCAAGTTGGCTGCAGGACGAGACACTTAGCCAGGATTCACGAATTTTTCGTACTCACCCATAACCGATTTTAAGTTATCAGCAAAACACTTGCGATTGTAAAAAATTATCAGCGGCGAATAACATGTCAAGTACGATAAGTGAAATAATAATAATAATAATAATAATAATAATAATAACAATAATAATAATAATGATAAAATCTTGAATGCCTCAGAATGTTCAAGATCAGCAAACCAGTGATGAGACTCATCAAAAACTCTATGAACAACTGGAAAGTTGACTTGACAGCCACAAGAGAAAATTTAGCAGAGGTAAGTATAAAAAGGGGAACCTTCCAGGGAGACACGCTGTCTCCACTATTATTTGTTCTAACTATGATACCACTCAACAGAACCCTGAAAACATCAAAGGATACCATTTCTCCAAAACAAAAGGAAAAGTCAACCACCTGATGTACATGGACGATTCAAAATTATTTGAAAAAAATATGGGAGAGCTTGAGATGCTGTTCAAGAAAATAAAAGAATACAGTGATGACATTGGGATAGAGTTTAGAATAGAAAAATGTGCAATTATGGTAATGCACAAAAGAAGGCTCTCAATGGCAGATGGAATCGAACTCCCAGACAACAGGAAGATTGGAGCACTGACCGATACAAATACCTGGGAGTTCTTGAATGTGACTCGATAAAACGGGGAGAAATGGAAGAGAAAATAAAAAGAGAATACCTTAGGAGGACAAGGAAAATGTTAGAGACCAAATTAAACAGCAGGAATCTAATAAAAGGAATGAACACATGGGCTATATTGGTAGTAAGATACACAGGACCATCCGTATGATGGACAAAGGAATTAATGGACAGGTGAACAAGGAAGTTTATGACAATGAATAAAGCCTTACACCCAAGAGATGACATGGATAGACTATACGTTAAGAGAAAAGAAAGCGGCAGGGGGCTCATCAGCATAGAGGACTGTGTCAAGAGAGCAAAAGTAGATCTAGAAAAGTATGTGCAAACAGTGAAGACATCATAAAGCGTGCACGAAGCAGCGCAACGAACAACAAAAAAGTATAAAACGATGGAACAGCACAGCAAACGAGGAGAGAAAATGGGAGCAAAGAAACTATACGGAAAATTTAGAAGACAGATACAAGATATGGCAGACGAGAGATCATGGACATGGCTACGAAAAAGAAACCTAAAGAGAAACTGAATTGCTCATCATGGCAGCTCAAAACAAATGCATTAGGACAAACTATATCAAAACAAAAATCGACAGAACATTAACAAACAGCAAGTGCTGCCTGTGTAGTGAAAGAGATGAAACCGTAAATCACATAACTAGTGAATGTAGTTAACTAGCCCAGAAGGAGTATAAACACAGACACGATAGAGTAGCAACAGTGATATACTGGGAAGTGAGCGAACAAATGGGATTTAATCATGCAGAAAAGTGGTACCAGTACAAACCGGAGACAGCTTTGAAGAATGGAGACCACGAATTACTTTGATATCCAAATAGACCGCCCCATCCAAGCGAGAAGACCAGACCTAGTAATCGTGGACAAGAAGAGGAAAACCTACCAAATAATAGACGTGGCCGTATCTGCAGACCATAGAGTAAAGAGGAAAGGGAGTGAAAACTGGAAAAATACCAGGATCTGGCAATAGATCTGAAGAAGGCGTGGAACGTGAAAGTCAAGGTAGTATCAGTAACAATAGGTGTACTCAGACCCATACCAAAGACACTGAAGACGAGTTTGGAGGAACTCGGGATGAAAGGAAGAATTGATATTATACAGACCATAGCACTGCCAAGAAGTGCACGAATACTGAGAAAAGTGATAAAAAATATGAGTTCTGCGACTTCTGCTGTTTACAGTGGCCTAACAGGGGAGGGGGGTGAAAAACACCTAAATGGTAGTAGATATACGAACCACAGCACTACTGTGATAGGTAAGGATGAGATGAGATGTGATGAAATGAGAGGAGGGCTTAAGACCTGAACAGACTTGCTGTCACTCAGCCTTCAACGATAACCACGGGGCAACTGGTGTGAAACTGTTAATCACAGTACTACTATTAGAGTGTGGAGAGAAAGACCGGACACTTGAGGAGACTTGCTAATAATAATAATAATAATAAAGCTAGAGATATAAGTACTGCAACGAATTGTAGGCTAGAGATATAAGTACTGCAACGAATTGTAGGCTAGAGATATAAGTACTGCAACGAATTGTAGCTCTGTCATGATATGCGAAAGAGGGAGGAGACGTTAGCTGAAGACCTGAGGAGACTTATTGTCACTCAGCCCTCAGCGATAACCACTGGGCAACCGGTGTGAAACTGTAAATCGCAGAATTACTGCGACCTGCTAGTACTAGGAGAGGAGGGCTGGAGACTTGAGGAGACTTGCTGTCACTCAAACTCCAGCGGTTACCACCAGGCAACTGGTGTGAGATTCCAAATAATAATAATAATAATAATAATAATAATAATAATAATAATAATAATAATAATAATAATAATAATAATAATAATAATAATAAAGAGATCATGCGAGGAGAGAAAACAACACTCCCCTCCCTAAGAGACAAAGACAGAAAGAAAGTCGGAGAAGTGACCGAACAGCACATACAAACGAACACCCTCCTAGAACTCAACAACTTAATTTACGCTGGTATCACAAAGCTTCACAACACAAGAAAGGACACCGAGCAATAATTGAAGAGAAACCCAACTGGGAAAGAAGATTACAAAAGCAGATCTGCCAACTACAGAGAGATGAAGTACTGCTCAGAAATACACCACACACACGGACAGACCACGAGTAAGACTTTGGAACAAGTACAAGGTAACACAAGAAGGCATCGCAACTGTAGTCGAAGAGATACATCAGAAGAGATTAGCCAAAGAGGCAAGACTAAAAAGATACAGACTAAGAACGGCCCAATACACACAAAACTGCACATTCCAAAACAACGAGAAGAAGTTTTACCAAGACTTAAACGGAGAAAGAAGGCAGAACATAAAACAAGATGCCACAGAGGCCAAGAACTATTGGAATAGCATATGGGGGCACCCAAAAAGACACAACGTAACACCGCAATGGTTAGGAAACATGAGAAAAGAACTAGAAGATATAGACAATGGAGAACCAATATTATTGAATGAAACCACATTGAAACGTGCTCTAAGGAAAATAACCAACTGGAAAGCACCGGGTCCCGACGGGATCCATGGATATTGGTTCAAGAAATTCACAACTTTACCCGGCAGACTCACCCACCTACTCCAAATTTGTCTAAGTGAAGGCAAGGCACCAGAGTGGATGACCAAAGGCAGAACCACCCTCATCCAAAAAGATCCGGAAAAGGGGGAACATAGCAAGCAACTATAGACCAATCACGTGCCTACCTCTTATGTGGAAAATCCTGATCAGGCAAATAGCAGAGAGAATATACATGTCAATGGAAAGAAGGGGACTATTACCAGAAGAACAGAAAGGGTGTAGGATAGGAACCAAAGGAGCAAACGATTTACTCTACATAGACCAGATGATCTTAAGAGAAGTGAGGAAAAGGAGGAAAAATATCGCAATGGGGTGGATAGATTACAAAAAAGCGTACAATATGATTCCACATAGCTGAATACTCGAATGCCTTAGAATGTTCAAAATTAGCGAACCGGTGGTTAAATTTATTGGAAATTCGATGAAAAACTGGAAAGTAGACTTGACAGGCGCAGGGGACGAACTGGCAGAGGTAGGGATAAAAAGGGGAATCTTCCAAGGAGACTCGTTGTTCCCACTATTATTTGTTCTAACAATGATACCGCTCAACAGAATCCTGAAGAACAGCAAAGGGTACCATTTCTCTAAAACAAAAGAAAAGGTCTACCACCTAATGTACATGGACGATATAAAATTGTTCGCAAAAAACAGGGGAGAGCTTGAGACTCTATTTAACTTAGTAAAGGAATACAGTGAGGACATCGGAATGGAGTTTGGAATAGAAAAATGTGCAATCATGGTAATGCACAAAGGAAGGCTTACAATGATTGAAGGAATTGAACTCCCAGACAACAGCAAGATTAGGGCATTGACTGCACAAGACCGATACAAGTACCTAGGCGTCCTTGAATGTGACACGATAAAACGGGAGGAGATGAAAGAAAAAATAAAGAGAGAATACCTTAGAAGGATAAGGAAAATATTAAAGACTAAATTAAACAGCAGAAATCTAATAAAAGGAATGAACACCTGGGTGGTGTCAGTAATTAGATACACAGGACCATTCCTAGGATGGACAAAGGAAGAACTCCAATCAATGGATAGACGATCTAGGAAACTTATGACAATGCATAAAGCATTACACCCTAGAGATGATACAGATAGACTATACGTTAAGATAAAAAGAAGGTGGCAGAGGGCTCATCAGTATAGAAGACTGTGTCCAGAGAGCTAAAGTAGTCCTAGAAAGGTATGTACAAACGAATAGTGAAGAAATCATAAAGAGTGTGAGAGATAGTGCAACAAACAACAAAGTAGAAAACAATGGAACTGCACAGCAAACAAGAAAAGAGAGATGGGAAGAGAAGAAACTGTATGGCGAGTTTAAAAGGCAGATACAAGATGTAGCAGACGAGAAATCATGGACGTGGTTACAAAAAGGAAACCTTAAGAGAGAAACGGAATCGCCCATCATGGCAGCCCAAAACAAAAGCATAAGGACAAACTACATAAAAACAAAAATCGACAGAACACAGACGAACAGCAAATGCCACATGTGCGGTGAAAGAGATGAGACAGTAAACCACATAACTAGCGAATGTAGTCAACTTGCCCAGAAGGAGTATAAGCATAGACACGATAGAGTAGCAACGATGATACACTGGAAACTAAGCAAACAAATGGGATTCAGCCATGTAGAAAAGTGGTATTGGAGAATGACAACCCCAAACTACTCTGGGACTTTGACATCCAAACTGACCACCTCACCCAGGCAAGAAGACCGGACTCAGTAATAGTAGACAAAAAAGGAAGCCCTGCCAAATAGTAGACGTTGCTGTACCTGCAGACCATAGAGTTAATAAGAAGGAGAGTGAAAAACGGGAAAAAATACCAGGACCTAGCAAGAGAGTTAAAGAAGATGTGGAACATGAAAACCAAGGTAGTACCAGTCATAGTGGGCGTACTACAAACTGTCCCCAAAACGCTGAGGGTGAGACTGGAGGAGATCGGGATTAGGGGAAGGATTGAGACCTTACAGACCACATCACTACTGGGAACTGCACGGATACTGAGGAAGGTGCTAGAGATATAAGTACTGCAACGAATCGTAGCTCTGTCAAGATATGCGAAAGAGAGAGGAGACGTTAGCTGAAGACCTGAGGAGACTTATTGTCACTCAGCCTTCAGTAATAACCACTGGGCAACCGGTGTGAAACTGTAAATTGCAGAATTACTGCGACCTATGAGTACTAGGAGAGGAGGGCTGGAGACTTGAGGAGACTTGCTGTCACTCAAACTCCAGCGGTAACCACCAGGCAACTGGTGTGAGATTGCAAATTATAATAATAATAATAATAATGATTGAATGAAACCATGCACCAACTGGAAAGCACCAGGATTCATGGATATTGATTTAAGAAATTCACCACACTACATGATCACTACAAGTAGCCATCCTAGTCACTCGAGGAGTTGGTTCCATCAATAGTAGTATGTTTTTTGGTCCCAGACTGGTTCTTGCTTCGGAATGACGACCGACCCGGTGTATCTGTTGTTTGTTACTCATTGAGCAAAAGGGATTGCATTTTATTCTTACTGCTAAAATGTGTCTTAATCGTGACAGGTAGGCAGAATCGGTAGAATTTTTGAGCGCGTTCGACAATCCTGTCCCTAACTGTTACGTCTCCATTTTCCTTGAGTATATTACTTATTTGTTCCCGTCCTGTATTGAGAGTTTTGTCCATAGTTTTGAAGCCCCGACGTTTTTTGAGAGTTGCTTCGATAATCTCTGTCGTGCATCTCCTCTCGTCTTCTCTTTGTTTCTTTCTGATAGTTTCAATCAGTTCGATCGCTCCAATTTTCTCTCTTTTTGTTGTCGGTGGCTTGAGGTTTCTGCGTTTTCCCATAAGGTTCTCGGTCTCGTCTGATATTTCACTCATGCTTTGTGTGCTCTTTGGTTTAAACATAGTTTAGACTTCTATTAGAGAGGCTGTTATTTTGTTGTTGAGTTTGTTGATGTTGGCATCGTTATCCTGATGTTCGGTAAGAATTTTCTATCTGTTATTCAATTCAAGCTTGAAGGATCAAATGAGCTCTTTTTGATAAGTTCAGTGATGGCAGTTTGGTGTGGAACTTTTTTCTATATTCTTTGTTGGTGTTTATTTGCAGTTCACATCTTACCATTCTTGATTTAGAACTTGAATGTTTTTGATGATATCGCTTTTTTCCGTTAGGATGTAGTCTATTCCATTCTAATTTCGTTGTTAGGGCTCTTCCAAGTCTATTTTGTATTGGGCTTCTCTTGAAGGTGTTCATGATTTTGAACCCGTTCGCAGTTGCGAAGTTTACAAGATCTACAACTCTCTCGTTTCGTGCTTTAAATCTGAACTCGCCTACGCAACATTCATTTCCCTGTCCTATCTATGAGTTGAAATCTCCCATGATGACACTGGTGTACTTTCTGGTATCTTGAAACAGGGAGTGCGAGTCATCATTGAAATTGTCTATTTCCCCTTTGATTGACTACGAAGATGAAATTTCGAGAGTGGTATAGTGACACTGACAATGCAGTCCAAGACAGCTTAGAAGCCCACCACGTTGAGGTTCTAGAAAACCTACTTTACTTTGTTTTACTTTCTCTTTTCTGTAGTTGTAAAGAAGATGTTTACTCTTTACTTCGATTAGTTCTTCTGCGGTTCTTCTCATTTTGCTAATGCATATAATGTCCTATTTGATGTTTTCGACTAAATTTCTTTATCGGTTAGATGCATGTCTGTTGAAAATGTTCTGACGCTGTAGGTGCTAATGTATGATGTTGTCCTTTCGATGAGGGTTTTGGGGTTTTATTGGAGTAGTCTCTATTGAAGCACATCACTTCCACCCAAGGTAAGTGATGTGGCTGGGACTTTTGGGACCGATGACCAGAGATTATTATTATCATTTTTATTATTATTATTATTATTATTATTATTATTATTATGAATCTCACACCAGTTGCCTGGTGGTAACCGCTGGAGTTTGAGTGACAGCAAGTCTCCTCAAGTCTCCAGCCCTCCTCTCCTCGTACTCATAGATCGCAGTAATTTTGCGATTTACAGTTTCACACCGGTTGCCCAGTGGTTATCGCTGAAGGCTGAGTGACAATAAGTCTCCTCAGGTCTTCAGCTAACGTCTCCTCTCTCTTTCGCATATCATGACAGAGCTACGATTCGTTGCAGTCCTTATATCTCTAGCACCTTCCTCAGTATCCGTCCAGTGCCCAGCAGTGCTGTGGTCTGTACGGTCTCTATCCTCCCCCTAATCCCGATCTCCTCCAGTCTCTCCCTCAGCGTTTTGGGGACAGTTCCTAGTGCTCCCACTATGACCGGTACTACCCTGGTTTTCATGTTCCACATTTTCTTTAACTCCCTTGCCAGGTCCTGGTATTTTTCCCTTTTCTCACCCTCCTTCTTCTTTACTCTATGGTCTGCAGGTACAGCAACGTCTACTATTTGGCAGGCCCTCCTTTTTTTGTCTACTATTACTAAGTCCGGCCTTCTTGCCTGGATGAGGTGGTCAGTTTGGATGTCGAAGTCCCACAGTAGTTTGTGGTTGTCATTCTCCAAAACTGCCTCTGGCTTGTGCTGATACCACTTTTCCCCATGGTTGAATCCCATTTGTTTACTTAGTTCCCAGTGTATCATCTTTGCTACTCTATCGTGTCTGTGCTTATACTCCCTCTGGGCGAGTTGGCTACATTCACTAGTTATGTGGTTTACTGTCTCATTATTATTATTATTATTATTATTATTATTATTATAGGTAGTAGTAGTAGTAGTAATAGTAGTAGTATTATTTCCTTTCCTCCCTTCTTTCTCCATCCTTTCTTCTTTTCTCTCTCTCTCTCTCTCTCTCTCTCTCTCCTCTGACCCCTCCTCTTCTTTCCGGCCCACGGTGTGGGTAGCGTGGGTCGATTTAAATCCCCCTGATCATCAGCAACGTATCGTTGACTACACAGCTACATGACTCTATGTATGTATGCGTTACTTTCGAATGCATTGTGCATATATATTATAGTCTAATCCAACGCAGAAGGACCAGCAAGTGACATTGATTCAAGACAAGTGCACTTATTCTACACTCTGATCTTAGGGTCCTTGTGTAGCACTCTTATCTTAGGTAGAGCACACAGATTCTCTGATCCTAGACAAAAGTACAATCCATGCATAAATGATCCCTACATTTCCGACAGGTATGTGCTAGTTATGAATATAATAAATACGTTAAATATAAGGAGCATTTTACAAAGAATATTATCTACACTAAGATAGTTTTATGGAAAAGATCAAGACTGCCATACAGATTCTCTTACTATAGAAAGCTTTGCTAATGAAAAAACGTTACGAGTTCATTGGCTCTTGTCAAGGTAGACAATGGATGTATCAGGTTTTTACTGTTACTATTGCATGGGTTATAACGTATTTAAGGGAGCGTTCACTCAGCCACCCCGAAACTTCTCACGAAATTTCAACAGTTGACGTATTGTGATGAATCCTTCACAATGTTCATACATCTGTTACGATTGAAATTAACCTCTGTTCCTCTATGCTTAACTGAACACCCAATGAAATATACTGCACTTTGGTCTGAGGCCTTTACTGGTACTGAGCTTTTATTTTGTATCTTCTCCGAATACGTCTGCAATGGACATATAAACAAGCACCTTTGTCTCGTCGTGGGGCAAAGTGACTTAGCCTTGCAGACTGTTCCGGCTCTAGTGTCCGACGATTGTAGCCATAATCCAGACTACGATTAGTAAATATCAACAAGGGATGGCTTCTGGTCGTAGAACAATGACTAAAAAGCTAGTCTCGCTGACATTACTGCTGTTTTAGGTTCGATTCCCATTGCATACACCACACCGATGGCCTTACACCGCACAAAACTGAAACAATTCTATGCTGGATAAATATCAATAAATAAACGTGCTTTTGATTGTTCTGACTTATACATTCAACGCATAGAAATTATGTTCTCGTGTACACGAGGCACGTCTGAAAGAATTTTGTTACTAGACGTGCATGCGAGCGTGCAAATATGAAAATTGGACAAAGAGTAAATTCAACTAAAGCGTGAGCTTTAAAACGTTTGGAAGTATGGATGAAAGTAAAAGAAAGGACCTAGTATTACAATTGTACAATTACAACTGCCAAAGAAGCTGGGAAATATATATATATGTACTCATTAGTGTTTGTATGTCTGTCTGTCCACACAATATCCCGGAGAGGTCTTAATGAATTTCAAAGATATCTTGTGGGAGGATGGGCCAAAGAAGATGATCAAGCGATTATTGTCGATTGTGATGTATGATATTAATTCATATATTAAGACGATAGTCCAAAACGTGGAAAATAAAAACTAACACTGTCAACTCCCTTGCTCTCGAATCACCAAAGGCTCGCTCGCTGACCACCACCCCTCCTTCGTCTATCACTTTTAGCAGCGTCGCATGTTGCTACCTAAAATTAGAAGACAGACTGTCCACAAAACAAAAAAAAAAACAAAAAAAAGAAGCCACCACGTTGGGTGGGGTCAGTTGGAGACCCTTTAGCGCATATTTTGTCTTTTGGTGGGGGTTGGCGAAGCGAGAAGACGTAGCAAACGAAATAAAAAAGGTGTGATAAATTGAACTGGAGAAAATTTTTAATCGTCAGCAAGAGACATCAGTCCAAAACAACTTTTTGTATTTATCCGCCGGAGATCCTAAAGTGAAATCGTTCAGATGAGCTCAAACCACGATAAAACGAATTACATGTCAGCGTCTTTCTTCTTTTACTTGTATGTCATATTCATTGAAATATCTATAGTTTGTGCTGAAGAGCCCTCTTGACTTTCTTTACTTCAACTTATAAAGAAAGATAACGACCCACTTGACTGACGTATTTTCGAAACAGTGCAACTGACGAATTTAAAGCTCCATATTGTTCCATTCTACATTGTTAAGCATTTCAGACCTTATCGATGTTTCACGAGGGTGGGGTGATTGTATAAGTTTCAATTTTCTACGACACTCAACCCAGAAATCATAACACTGCGAAAAAAGACTGATTTCTCGTTGAATTGGGTGTCTCGTGCTCAGAAGATAATAGTGTACGTGTAAGTGAATTAAAGATATACATCTAAAGCAATGGTTTCTAAGCTGAGGTCTGTGGACCCCTGGGGGGTCCGACAAATGATGGTCGGGGTCTGCATCAGTGTTTCCTCTGAACCTGACATTGCGAATTTTGTGGCAGAGAAGCAACATCTTCCATGGCATATCTATCGAAAAACAGAATAGACATGATTTTAAAGGTCAAAAACTGTTGTTTTTTTTTTATTGTAGTTCATTGATTACAAAAACTATTTTAAAAAATTAAGAATAGGGATTTACCAGATTATTTCCTTTATGGAAGAGGTCCCTGAGTTTTCAAAGTTTTGAAACTACTGTTTTAAAGTGTTTCATTCCATGATTAAAAGTCAAATGAATTCAATTTTGTAATTAAAGCTAACTTCTCAGTGTCAGGCAACTATAAAACACTAGTGAACTTGATGGTTTTTTGTTGTCGATTTTTGTAATTCTAACGCTGAAGAGCTCGCTGAAAGAATTTCTGAAAATGCCGAAAGGTTCCATGCTTGCGTCAGAAGGAAAAGCATTTTTACTTGGATTAAAACTGGGTGATGATGATACTTCAAGATCCCCCCAGATCTCACAAAGCCTTCTTCTACAAAATTTAGAGAAAATCTCGGTCTATCACTGAGATCCAAAACTTTTTGAGGGATCTTGACTGAATTTGGAGAAGCACGGAAACAAAATTAAAATGTCTTTGCAGACTGAATCACAATTGTAAAGAATAGAAAATCCATCAAATTGTGTTCAGGAAATTGACCAGGAACTGCAAATATCGAAATTCACAAAATCTTGAACATGTAGGAGAAGAGAGTGGACACGTTTGGCTTGAGGATACATCAGACGTTTTTTTTTTGTTTTTTTTTTTCATCAGCCTTGAGGAAGCTACAAGTTCTCCACAATAAGTTTTGTGATTTGGAATGTCAATTTTTCATTTCTACTTATGGTGTAATTAGTCCTTACATACTGAAAATCTACACTATTTACTCATAATGTCTTCATCTGTAATTAGTTGTGAATAGTTGAACGTTACTCTGTGGTGTTAACACTTTATCTTTCGTGTGTATTTTACATAAGATGCTAGAATGATGCTGTGAGGCAGGTTGGACCATAGAGTTTAGGGTAGGTTGGACCACTTGAGTTACGTATAAATTGATAATAATACCAACGTAAGAGAATGTAGCCAAAACTAAATGGGTGAGTATATAATTTCAAATTGTACGTGAGAGATATTTTCATCAGTAGATTGTTACCTTTAAGTTAAAGAGTTTTTTGTGACTGACAGAGAAACAAACAGGAAAAAAGACACTGCTCATCATATATATATATATATATATATATATATATGTATATATATATATATATATATATATATATATATATATATATATATATATATATATAGTAGCTGGATAACCCATCTGTGGAACAGAATTTCAAGTAATGGTGAAGAAATAATCATAACATGATCCATTACAAGCAATAACCAGTGGTAAAAAAATTAAGTAAATATACGAAGTATGGCTTGTCTATTATTGAAATTCTAATCATGAATATCAAGCACAAAATATTTGAAAAGATTACAATCTGTTGGAGAAATGTTGGAAGAGTTCAAATCTCAATTTTCAAAGTTCAGACACAGCTGAGTGGTGAAGGGCTGACAAAGTTGAAAAGTATTTAATTCAGTTTATGTCCGATTTATACCTATTTTTAACCTCCCAATTGCCTCGAGATTGTGATAGGGTCGCTGTCAAAGTCCTAAGATCTATTGAAAGTGCTCAAACCGTTGTTTGTTTGTCGTTGGCCACTATTGTCAATGATTCTCCACCAAAAAGAATATGTTAGCACTTTCCCCGAGGTTTGTTATTGGAATCCATATTTCCGGACCCAAATCCATCTAACCAATGCTGAATAGTTAGCACTGTAGTAATATTCTCTCCAAATGCTTTGTTGATGGTATCACCAGCTTGAGTAGAATAGTTCGTACAGTGGTAGCGTTCATTGTAAACGCTTTGATGATGTTGTCATCAGCTTGAGTGGAGTAGTTCAAACAGTTGTGATCTTTACTCAAATCGGTTGGAGCAGCATTGTGCCCTTATCATACTTGAAATAGATTTTTGGGGTAGATACAATGGCTGTTTTTCTTAGTAACATCTTTACAAGTTATGGACTCAGGTTTAGACTTGAGCGTAGTTACTTGAACTTTGAAAAATTATCTTCAAGGAAGTACAGTTAATATGTCAATGTTTCGTTTTCATTTCTAATTATACGTTAATAGCGTGACTCTTCGTAATTTATGATACGTCAACCAGGGCTATCGTCTCACTTCTATCTTCGGATGAGATGGAGCGGAATTCTTTGTTACTAATTCCCAAATAATCATAAAATTTGAATTTAAATGAACCATTGATCAGTACAACCTGAACTCTGTATTTTTGGAGGGTTTTTTTTTCCGAGCTAACACTGGGATCCTATCATCATCAATATAGAAACAGAATTGCAGAGAGTAATCTCTTATAAAACAGTCATGTTCCTTTCATGTAATATCTAGGGTCGTCAGCCTCTATGCTACTCAATCTTTGTCACAATAAGTTTAACTAAATGAATAAATGCATATCACTTCATGGATCGATTATTTTAAAATGATTTTCAAGTCCAGAGCAATATTACAAAGATTTCTTTCAGTCTTTTATAAAATACTGATGGTTTCTCTTTGATAAAGCAACCGAAAAATCTATACAGTTTTTAATCGCCGCTACCCACAAGAAAAGCCCCGCGACGCCCACGATAGAGAAGTGTGGTGAATCCCAGGGAAGATCTATGTCCAACGATGGACGTTAAAATACTGATGATGGAGAGATCTGTTCCAACACTGTTGCTGGGTTCAGGTTATTCATGTGTTCTAAAATTTATATTTATCCAGACTTCGCCCAGCCCTAACCATACATAGTAAAAACATGAAAATTTGCACACACACACACACACACACACCCTCTCGATGAGTAAGGAATCTGGGGTCTTTTTTTAGCTTTTTGAAAATTTTGCTAAATAGGTTTTTAGAGAGAGTTTCAATTTGCAATTCAAGATCATCCAAAATTGATCCCTCATTTTGTGTCCGGCAGAATTCACGCTTTTTTGAAGATTCAGAATTTGTTAATGATCATTAGCCAACGGAAGCTGACAGTAGTAACGTATTCGTTAATCACCCCTTTTTTCAATGTTTTGATTGATCATGTCCAACACGGTATGCTGCTAGAAGACATTGGGCACAAGACTGTTTCTATTGGGTGACTAACCAGACCCCCTTTTCCCCCATATCATGAATTGTTCAGACCATACTAGTAGCATTTTTATCATGGTAACTTAATTTTACTACAACTGCTTGATTCACGGAGTAAAAGCAACATGAGTGGCGGTGATTCCTAACTTCAGTCAAAATGTTAGTTTTCGATTAGTTTTGTAGAGTACCCATTTCCTCATTGGTAATCTTTTTTTTTTTCAACGCGTTGCTGGTATAGATGTATAGTTTCATCGTTTATATTGAACCTAAATGCCACCAAGCATATGCCACATTTGAAATGGGTTAGCTTCAATGCAAATTCTCGAATCGTCGTCACCAACGCTTACCAGCCGTTCATTAGGACGAGCACCTCTAGATCACTCATTTCCACGTGAACCTCCAAAAGCAGTACGGTCATTGAATGCACTTTCTTCAAACGCATCAAACATGTCCTACGAACTGCTTCAGCTGCGTTTGTTCCAAGTTTTAATTTCAGTAAACAATCTCTCACAACCAACTTTTGTGTCGCAATTTTGACATCATTCGTTGCAAGTTCAAGTGTGGCTATTTTGATAGTTATCTGGTGATGATTAGATTTCATGCTGCTGAAAATGTTTACGAACTTTTGTCATTCGGGAGCTCATTTTAAAACTTAAAAAATGGTACTGAAAACTGCACTTACCAAACTTAGTTTGGCTCATTGGTTAGAAGTGACAGACACCATGTGAGTATCGAATTCACAACAAAACATATCACTACAGCAGTGACAGTCTGCGAAGCTATATTACTTATCATTCCTCCACGACTAAGTGACAGTGTTTATTAGTTATTGCAGACAATTGGTAAATAATATGAAAATAATATCAGCTATACCGTGATTACTTTACTATCATGGGAGTCTTGACGTTTGGGGTCTTCTTTGTTAGCCCCAAATACGCTTAATCATCTGGGTTTTACAAACCACCGTCATCATCATCATCATCATCATCATCATCATCATCATCATCATCAGTCTCTTAGCGTCTGTCGTTGGACATAGACCTTCCCCAGGATTTGCCACACTTTCCAATCATGGGCGTCGCGGAGCCAGTACTTCCTGAACCTGTCTAGCTCGTCTCTCCATCTAATATTTTGCTGGCCTCGGTTGCGCATGTGGTCTCAGGGGATCCATGTCGTGAGTCACGATGTCCATCGATCGTCTGCCATTCTTGCAACATGACCAGCCCACCGCCATTTGAGATTTTTAATGGATTCTATGATGTCCCTAACTCTTGTCTTTTCTCGGATGTACTGTGCTGTCTTGTGGTCTCTCCATGTGAGGCCTAGCATTATTCTCTCATGTGCACGTTGCATGGTTCTCAATTTGCGGGTCTTTCTCTTGGTTAGGTTCCATGTTTCGTATTTTTTTGCTAAATAAAGTCCGAAGAAAAATTGCTCTTTGATCAGACTGAATAACATTTACTCTAACCTCTTACCCAACCCTAACCTGTATTTTTATCTTGTCATAATAACAGTCAAGTTCCTAGAATGTCCTTAACCTTTCTCATTTACATTTAATCAAAGAGGATTGGCTTTAATAGCTATAATATTTTTTTACGTTGCGTGGAATAACGAAAAAGACCTGATATTTGTTCATAATGAAAATAAATCTGTTAATCATGAATAATAATCTCGATCAGAGAATGTTCATAAAAACTCTAAATTTAATTCCCAAAATTCTCTTGTGAGAATGTCATAAAAAATTACGGCATACATGAAATAGGTATTTTGTCAAGGCACTTTAATGTTTTTGAATAATTCATTTTATTTATACCGTTGGTGTGTCGTGCAAGTCGATTTATCTCTCAGAGTGTCATTCAAGAATCACAATGTTAATGCATCGTGCGAATAGCATTGCACTGAATTTGGGGCGTTGCATTAAAAAAAAACAATAGAAATATACCACAAATACACGTGGCGTGCGAAGGTAGATCTCAGCATTTTATCTTTTCCGAGTGAGACTTCATAAAAAAAAAAAAAAAAAAAAAAAAAAAACCATCAACCCACTCAAGAAACCTGGTAAAGAGAAAGTCAAATGGAAATAATCACACAACTTTCTTATCTGGTATGTTTCTAAAGGACGTGTACTTCGACCTTCTTTCCGTATCTCCTTGCAGATAAAATACAAGTAGACAAGAAAAACTCAAGATATTTGAGGCATAATAAATTATTTCCTAACAAGTGAAGCTGACAAACAAATTTGCAGGAAATACTGTCGTTAAAATGCCTACGATGTGGCTAAAGCTGTTCCTGCTACTCACCACGTTAACTATGTTATGCAGCGGTAAGATTTCGTTTTGAATTGTTTCTTTGAGTGATTAAGTGTGAAAATTGGTTATTATTAATCACTGTAACCAACAACGCCTGTTTAGATACTTTTGCTTGGCTTAGGTTATCCATACGTTCTGACTTTTATATGTATCCATGATCCATGTATCTATGTATCCTTTTATAGAAGAAACTTGAAATTTTACACACGCACACACACTCACCCAATGGGTTGAGGATATAGATTATTTGTTGGGGGTTGAATTCCCCTCCTCAATGAGGTTTTAGTGAAGAGGTTCAATTTTCAATCTAAATTTATTCTAAATTGATCCCTGAGTTTGTGTCCACCATTGTTTTAGAAAATCTGAACATTTTATTGCCCAGCAAATGGCAAGAGAAATTACTTATTCATTGATCACCCCATATCCATTTTTTTTTAATTGATCACTCCAACACGACATGCAACATGCTGCCAAAAGACTTTGGTCTGCCGTGCATGTAAATGTTACTGGTGTTGCTGTTAGTAATCGCCACTACCCACAATGTCAGACGACTGCTGGACATCACGTCTCACAACGTGGATCCCTAGAGATCAGGTGCAAGGCTGTGGCCAACAGAAAGTGAGATAGAGTGATGAGCTAGATAAATTCAGGAAATAGTGGCTCAGCGATGCCCATGATAGAGTGGCCTGGCGAATCTTGGGCTTGGTGAAGGCCTATGTCGAATGAAAAACGCTAAGAGAATGATGATGATGATGATGATGATGATGATGATGATGATGATGATGATGATGATCCCCAACAGACCGGTATAAACACTTTTCGGGGTTATTCATGGGTTCTAACATTTACATACACTAGCTGTACACACGGGGAAATTCCACGGTTGTTGACACCTAAACTAAAACTAAGCCTAAATATTGTCTCATGCCTCTGTCTATGATTTTATCTAATTGTTATACAAACCAGGATAAAATTCATTTGCCAAAATTGCCCTAGCCCTTCAGTGAGCGACCTAACTTGTTTTCTTTCCCCTCTCTTCCTACCCTCTTATCAAACTAACAAACATCCTTTCCTCTCTCTCCCAACCCCTTTAGTAAACTACTTAAACTCTTTCACCCCAGTTCCTTTTTATATAGATAAAGAAAATATTTGAAATGAAATAACATTCTACTAAGAGACGTTGGTCATCTGGATGCTGAGAAAAAAACAATTTTTCACATATATCTCATCTGTTGAGCATGTAATTTTTATTATTTATGTTGTCAGTATAATCATCTCTACGCATAACAAACTAGTTTGAATACTTTTTCTGGGTATAATTTATTCATGTCTTCTGACAATTATATATATATATATATATATATATATATATATATACACACACACACACACACATATATATATATGTTTATATATATATGTATATATATATATGTGTGTGTATATATATATATATATATGTATATATATATATATATATATATATATATATATATATATATATATATATATATATATATATATATATATATATATATATGTATATATACGTATCTGGACTTGGCCCAGCTTTAACTGTTCTGATTCATCATCATCATCATCATCAGTCTTTTAACGTCCGTCGTTGGACATAGACTTTCCCTAAGATTCGCTGCAATTCTCTATCATGAGCGTTGCAGAGCCAGTATTGCCTGAATCGGTCTAGTTCATCTCTCCATCTTGTGTTCTGTCGGCCTCAGTTTCTTATGTGATCTCTGGGGATACATATTGTGAGACGTGATGTCCATTGGTTGTCTTTCATTCTTGCAATATAGCCCGCCCATTGCCATTTAAGTTTTTTGATAGTTTCTATGATGTCATAGACACCCGTTTTCTTGCTTATATACTGTGCTGTCTTGTGATCTCTCCATGTAAGGTTTAGCATGACTCTCTCATGCGCACGTTGCATACTTCTCAGTTAGCGGGTCTGTCTATCGGTTAGGTTCTATGTTTCAGCTCCATAAGTGGCTATCGGGAGAATGCATTGGTTGTATACTCTTCTTTTTAGGATTATTGAGAACATCTTGACTGTTAAGAGTAAAAATTTTAAATTCAAAACGCACACACTCTTATCGATGAAATTTTGTTTTTTGTTTATTTAAAAAAAAAGTTTTCAGTGAACCGTTCAGTTTACAATATAAGTTTATACTAAATTCACGTGATAAAGATGAGCTTATATGAGTGGCGGAGATTCATAATTTCTATTGGAATGTAAGTTTTCAATAATTTGCAAATCTGTTCATGAGAACATGTCTACCCGTGAGATGTTACAATAAACTCGTTCTAACATGTTGGTTTTTTTTCATATTCTCCCCAGACTATTGTTAGAGACAAGTTAGCAGCAACAGCACAAGGAAATTTCAGTGCATCATTCTAAAAATTAAGATTAGTAAACCCTTAAAAAAATACCGCCTAAAATAATTGCTCCTATTCGCCAGACCTGCTTTGAAAAATTATAGCGTACTAAGAGCTGAATTCGAACTATTCCTAATACTGGCCTCTTAAATATGGAGGAGTTTGAAGACTTTGGACAATTAAATAGGATTAATTTAACTGAGATGACGATAGAGGGGTCTTATTTAACGGGAATAGTCAGATCTTTGTAGTCACATCGATTAACAATGATATCATGCTTAGATTCATTCAAACAGTAGCTATTCCCCTCTTCAGAGGTAAAGGTTGCAACACTACAAAGTAAAACCTTATAAAATATAATCTCAAACTACTCAGGTTGACAAATCTGGTCTACCCAGCCGCTTCAAAGCGTGAATCCACCAACATGTCGTCCTGCCATACCATTATCTGGCTATAAATGCAACAAGTCCCGATGACTGCCGTAAAAATTCTGAAGACTGAGGCTGCCAGTGTGGCTTCGTACGGTAACACCAATGCGTTGCAAGCTCCGCCTCGTAATCTCTCGTATGAGAGATCCTATAATATAGAGACTATACAGACCCCAAAGTGGCTGCAGTGGGTGTGGAAGTCCGTACAGGTGGAAAGTGGAGTGTCGCGAGAGATCTTCGAGTGGCTGAAGAATGATTGAGACGGGGACAGAGGCAAGAGAACACGCAGGATTGGGCTATTTTTCAAGCACCCAAATTGTCAAAGCCAAGGGGAAGCTCCTCCAAGACGAAGTGCTTAAAAGTGTGGAGGGAGAAAGAATGAGTAAGATGGTTGGACCTAGCCAGCAAGGAGCTTGGACAAGGTGGGAAAGTATATTGCAATACTTTACCAAGCCCTTCAAATTTCCACACATTGGATAGGAGTGAGCCAGCATCATGTTCATCATGCAGAGGGAAAGCATCATATTATTGTGTGGCTGGACGTTACCGTTGGCACCACAGCTGGGTGCTTAAAGTGTTAGGAGAAACAGTCACCACAGCCATCTTTCAATCCCAAGAAGTTCATCAATTTCATCAGGGCTTGTAATAAGCACCCCCTCAATACAACAATCAAGAGCATGCTGGCTTTCCTGGGAGATGGGGGTAGATCTTGGGAGTCAAATAAAATTCTCAGATCACATTACAGCAACGACATTTCGCCCAGGCATGATTATTCACTCAAATCTCTCGAAGCTCGTAATCATGTTGGAAATGACGGTGTCTTGAGAGGAAAACCTTGAAAAAGCTCGTGAGAGGAAACTAGTAAAATATCAAGGGACTGAGAGAGTGATTGAGGCACTGAAGTTGGTGGAGTACATGTTACCCGATTTAGTTTTTCCAGAGAGATCATTATGTAAAACCTTGACGGGTTTCGGGTTATCATGAGCAAAAAAGAGGAGAGCGATTTAATCGATTACAGAATCAACAGAGAGCACCAACAGAATGGCTGTTGAACAAAAGATCCAGTATAGGAAATTCGGCTGTTTGAAGGAAAGAGCGTGGTTCAGATAACTGCAAGAAATTACATTTCTCAAGTTTTTTTTTAGGGGTGGGTGTCAATAAAAATCTTGAGTTTTTCCCCGCTCCCGATGCAGAGATTCTGAATTGTCATTCATAAACTGCCATCAATCCTGGGATTATGCAATCATCAATTGTTTAATCCAGGAAATCTTTTTTTTTTCTTAGGTCTTATGTGTCTTGCATTGGTTTTATATCCTTCTTTTTAGAACACAGGGAATCGAACGCGGGCCGACTGGGAGAAAGCAATGCATCTTCCCGATAGTCACATACGGAGCTGAAACCAAGAGACTGGCCTGCAAACTGAAAACCATGCAACAAGCACATGAAAGGATAATGCTCAACCTCACATGGAGAGATCACAAGACAACACAATATATCATGCAGGAAACAGGAATCCAAGACATCATAGAATCCATTAAAAAACTCTAATGGCAATGGGCTAGTCATGTTGCGAGAATGAAATGAAAATGAAAATGAAATGAGAATGAAAGACAACTGATGGACAACTGTTGCGACTCCAAACATGGGTCCCCAGAGATCACATGCGAAACCAATGCCAGCAGAATACAAGATGGAGAGACAAACCAGACTGGCTCTGCGACGCCAACGATAGAGAGAGAAGAGGCGAATCCTGGGGTAGGTCCATGCCCAACATAGACGTTAAAAGACTCTTGATGATGAGATCTGTCCATGATGTTAACCTTTATTCAACAGCTTAAACTTAATGAAACGAATTTGTTTTAAAAGCACAAATTTGTTAGAGCTGAATGTGGTGGATCCTGGGAAAGATCTATGTCTAACGACGGATGTTAAAAGACTGATGGCGAATTGTTTTGCATTCAATCCAGGAAGCCTCCCACCCACCAAAAAATTAGGGAATCGTTGACATTTTATTCCTTTTTTTTTTTCAGTTTTAGACAATTGCATTGTTTCTGGAATTATTTGTTTATCAAGTGTTCAACCAAGGATTTTTTCCCTCCCCGACATAAGAGAAGAGGGTTTTTTCTTGTATGGCTTCTTTTTTTTTTTTTTTTTTTTTTTTGACATCTGACATCTCTGGGATTACACGTTCACTGGTATTCGTCTAACCTAAGATTTTTCTTTTTCCCGAAATACGAGTAGTTTTTTTAAATCTGTTTTTAACCAAGGATTTCTGACATTATTTCTACGATTATTCGATCACTATGGTTTTCGTCTAATCCAGGGTTAATGAAGAGGCAAGCTCTTCCTCAGCTCTTGCTGCTTCATTTCTAACCCCACCACGGACCGCTTGCTCTATTTTAGATACATATTTTGTGCCGCTAATCTATAATGAGTTGAATTGGTGACCATGATCAACAACAAAAGACCTAATCTTATTTCAAAGGCGTCCCCAGAATCAATTCCTAAAGACCACCCTGTTAACACACGTATAACCTGGTCTCGAAAATCTAGTAAGGTTGTATGGAATTTCCAGTAACCAGTTTCGTTAGGATGAGCCTTAACTAAATTTATTCGGACCCTCACTAGTCTATGGATCGAATAAACCACATTATGAAAATTTGGATGCTCCAAGAGCCTTACATTGACTCTCCTAACTAGTACGCGATCAGTGTACCAAAATTATTGTACCGAATTCAAGTCCATATTATCTTATTTAGTTCATTTCAGATTTAATCGACAAGGTCTACCCTACTATTTCGCCCCATGATTTGACCGATATAAGTAAAAAAAAAAAAAAAAATTAGATATTAGAAATGTTGAAATCGTAATGTTATGAAATGAATAATTTTGTTTCGTGATTGGTTAACTGAACTCACCATTGAAAAAAATAATTGATACAAATTTATCATTATAAGCGACACTAGGTGAATTATTAGTGTCGTGAGAAATATAATCTGTGTCCGTCTGTCTGTCTGTCTCTGTCTCTGTCTCTCACCTCCCTTCTCTCTGAGCTTTCCATTTTTTCTTTCTTTCTTTTGTTCTTTCTTTCTTTTGTTCTTTCTTTCTTTCTTTTGTTCTTTCTTTCTTTCGTTTTCTTTCGCTTTCTTTCGCTTTCTCTATCTTCCGTCCTCTGTCTTACACTTTCTTCCTCTTTCTCTTCGTTTTCGACTCCTAGAAAAAAAATCCCCCTCAATTTCGTCCTCTGAAGGTGAAAAAGTAAAGTTCTTTATTAATTTCGTCCCCCATAAGTGAAAAAACAGAAGTTGCCTCTCTGTAATCCAGGTAGCTTCTTATCCCTAAAAATCGTAATTTAGAAATATGTATCTTAACCGCAATACATCAAAACTTGCACTAATAAAAACACCACTATTCAAGGTATCTATGTACAACCAATGAACATTGTGACATGAGACATGATGAAAAAAATGTTGTTGCTTCTTTCTTAGTGAAGAACGTAATCTACGATACATTTCCAACAGTGGGGATTCAGTTGAGATAAAAGAATAAAAAATATTCTTTATTTACGTCATCAAAAAGTATTTTCACAAATGATGAATCATCATACAAATAGCCATTCCCTACACCTTCTGTTTTGGAACTCCCCAAAAACAGATGCAGGGGCAAAATAATTTGCGAAAACACATCCTGGGGATCAAATCCGTACCCACTGTAAATTTTGTGGATTTATATAAAGTAGTTTTTGTTAGCGACTGCAGACAGACGGAAAGACAGATGGGGGGATTTTTGGCGGATTACCTTTTTCTTCCTGATATACTGTGCTGTCTTGTGATCTCACATGGAGAGATCGCAAGACAGCATAGTTTATAAGGAAGAAAACGGGAGTCAGAGACATTATAGAATCTATCAGAAAACTTAAATGGCAATGGACAGGCCATGTTGCTAGAATGAAAGACAACCGATGAACATCACGACTCACAACATGGATCCCCTGATATCACCAGGGAAACCGAGGTCGACAAAATACAAGATCGGGAGATTAACTGTGCACATTTTGAAAATACTGGTTCCGCGACGCCCATAGAGAATTGTGGCAAATCCTGGGGAAGGTCTATGTCCAACGATGGACGTTAAAAGAATGATGATGATGATGATGATGATGATGATGATGATGATGATGATGATGATGATGATGATGATGATGATGAGGAGGAATAAAGATGCTAAAGTGGCCTATGAACGCTCCTGATACCATACTATTCCTTTATTTTTGCTTCAAAATTTTTCCTGTTCGATTTGCTAAAAATTTAATGCTACATTCTACAAACAATTAATTTACATCCATTCGTGTATATGGTTAGCATAATCACTTTTTGGTTCATTAATCTTATATGCAAACTTGTTACCCGTATATGGGACATTGTAATGTGAGAGGGTAATAAAAAGTCATTTTTCCACTCTTTTCGACTCCAGTTTAAAAAAGAACAAAACAGACAAGATGAGTCGAATAATAAACGAACAAATGGAGACCTTTAATTTTCTATCATCACTATCTCTATCCTATGCTAGTTGTTACATTATGATAGCGAGGCAGCTTAGCCAAATAATTATGCATTCTGTAATGGAATGATATAAATTGATACACTTATAGCCAATTACTTGGGATGTTACAGAAACTTTCTTCATCAGAGTATTGTTAATCCAACAGCTCTTTGTGGTATGTTTCGTAACAAGAAATATTCTTTCCTGTTTTTATCTGTGAACTCCTGCCCTTGTTAGGGTTCACTCTCACATGACCTTTGTTGTTTATGCTTGATTCTTTTTTTTTTATTCCAGGTGGGTTCGCTTCTAGATATCTAAGATAATTATGAGATGGTGATTATAATATATATATATATATATATATATATATATATATATATATATATATATATATATATATATATATATATATATATATATGTATGTATGTATGTATGTATATATGTATATATATATATATGTATTGCATATATATATATATATTGCATATATATATATATATATATTGCATATATATATATATATATATTAAACAGTCGAGAAGATACAGCAAGATCCAAAGGAGTGTTCAAAAAGAGAAGGAATTCTACAAATGTATCAAATTTGAGTATTTTTTTGAAGAAAAATCTTATTAAAACACATTTTTCGTTATGCTTAGTGTAAATGTCAGTGCGGCCAAAAACCTGCTGTTCTTTAATGCTGCTCCGTAATTACTTTTTGCTACGTAGAAAATATTTTTGTTCGACGAATTATCGGATGAATTTACAACTGGTGGCCTGTGGTATCTGCTTGATCATGAATGGGGTGGGGGATTGAAAGTGGTTTATATGTCTAGCGGTTCGTCATTCTTGAATTGTTGTTATGTGTATTTAGGGGGGGATGACTGTTACGTCTACGAGATCTGCTTCATTTAGTTATTTCGAATCGGGATGAAAACGGTACGTGAGTGCTTCGACTTATCAATGTCTTTCAGATTTCCTCAAAGTCATTATTGGAATTTTATGTTTTTGACTTGGTCTAGGCGAATTTAGCTTAATTGATAGTCAACCAGGAATTAATGAGAGAATAAATATATTTTGCACTGTTGAAAGCTCATCCTATGTAGATTGATATGTGTATGCCTTTCTCCAAGGCATTTGGGCCAAAAATGTTACGTGTGTTAGAACACGACGTGGTTCAAAAATGAAATTCATTGGTTTTGGTGGCCACTTTATCTTTTCACTGTTAACATGCTCACATTTGACACAAATACTCTCCAGAACAGTATCTTCCTTTGATTGATAATTGAATAACCAAACCCCAAAATCTTGGCTGGTGTCAGCATTTTTTTTGCAATATTATTTTAGAATATTCTATTTGTAGTTTCTTCTTTTGGATACCCTGTCCATTCTCAAATAGATACTGTCAGCTCTGAGAGTATTTTGATGTTGATGTAAATGAGAATAAGCGTCTCACTTGGCCATGGCACAGTGAGTATAGGTCTTGTAACAGGATCCTAACATGGTGAGTACTGATGTCTGACTTGACCATAATGCAATGTGTGAAGACTTTAAAATTTGATGTGATGTAATCGTTGACTTTCACATAATATGTCTTTTTGTTATTCGCTGGTTTGGTTTATTAATATTACTACCTGGAATACTCGCCTACCGGGCAGTTATCCTTTGATATATGGAGCCTGTGGTTTTTAAGATAGGAAGCTCACGGTCGTAAAACCCCAAATTAAGAAATGATTCAATGTTCCATTGTCGGAGGCTCCAGATATATGGCGTATTAAACTTAGCTCATTTTTTAGAAAAAGTGATAATTGAGATTCAGTTTAACGAATTTTTTGTCTGATAATTATTCAATAAAAAGCGTCATAATAATAATATCAATGCTAAGTTTTTGTTCAGTGAAAAGAATTTGCGATACAAAAATTCGAAACGACCCTTTCTGTTAATCTTTCTAAATGCGTCTTTGTGCGAAAAAAAAACACGGTTTGGGAGCTTTTTTTATTATACCCTATTACAATCATGAGTGAAATATCTAAAGCCTGCAGCCGTGGTATTGGGGTGAGATGTAGTTATAAGGCAGATAATTCGTGATGAAGAGGTTAAGCAGTTTTTATTTGATATATGATATCTAATATCGTCTCAAGAACACTGTTTTTCAAAGTACATGCACTGGACGTGCATCTGTGAATGTTCAAGAACAAACTATGCAGTGGAAAATGCAAGGAACTTAGTTAAGTTATGTTAGGGAAGTAAATGATAGCAACTTTGAAAAAGACCTGTTGGACGCCCACGCCAGCGAAACCTATCAAGAAAAGCGCATATAACAAGATGAAGAAAAAGAATGCGGCCAGCGGCCACGAAGGCAGTAGCAATAAAGTGAAAGAAGTTGTGACGAGATCTGTTGTACTAACTGCAACTCTTCCTATTCCTTCATGTCTGTTCTGAACGGAATGGTAAATGGGCTGAAGAAGTGAAAATAAGAGTGTTAGATTCCCAGCTTGACTCAGTGCCAGCTCGTTACTATATAATTTGCCATAAAGAAATACTCCAGGTATGCCAATAGCATCAGAAAGCATAAATAACTTCAAAAATGTCTTTTAATGGTTAGAATCTGAAGCAAAGTTGTACTCTCCTCTTGAGGTTCATAAAAGATATAGTCTGCTTCTAGAAAATTGTTGATTATTTGATAAATGGCGCCTCGTATGAAAATGAGAAAAAAGGTGCAGAAAATGAAGCTGAAAAATTATTACCATGACTGCTAAACTTATACTCGGATGAATTAGAGCAGCAATGTATTATTGCAACAGCTAAGCCAAAGAATGCAGAAATCAAGCGTACTGAACAAGGGCTTGTTATCTAAGAATATTCATCGATTCTGTAATCAAAAAATCTCTGAAACGAGCCAGTATTGGACAAATTATCATGCCACTTGACCGAGATCGGTTTTAGCTCCCATTTTGTTTGGGCTTGGAGTTGAATCAGATCACTTGCTTGGCTCAATGTGGTTAATTAATGAATTAAATAAACAGGGATCCAATATTGGATCAGTTAATATGAACGATCTCTTACGGAAAATGAAACTATTGCAGATGCTCTGAGTAAGACCTTACTTGAGACATTTATACAGTGGTCAGCTGACAGTGTAAATCACAATGTCAGGAGTTTCGATGATTCCCAAAATCTCCAGGCAATTGGAATTATATTGTGATCAATACAAGTCTACATCAAGGGCGTGACTATAGTTAACAAGGAATTAAAAAACAAACAAAGGTGTTCCGATGTATCAATATATCTCGGACAGGTTTCAAATTAATCTAAAGTTTATTTCTGAAAGGTACTTGAATTGCAGTGATCAACCATATTTCCACCAGACATAAACTTGGATTTGTTGTGAAAAACTTCGTTATTTTTCAGCAAGAGCAACCGTCCGATTTTAGGGTTCATGACTGATATACCTTTTGAGTTATATCAAGACAAGTCTGTAATGAATTGATAATTGACTTGAATCCAAAACACATGCCCTACATTTATTCTACATCACGATTTGTACGTATATATATACAGACATATATATATATACAGACATATATATATACAGACATATATATATATATATATATATATATATATATATATATATATATATATATATTCACACACACACACACACACACACACATATATATATATATATATATACATATACGTACGTGTGTGTGCGTGTGTGTATCAAGAGGGAGAGACTGTATGCACATATTCATACAGACAGATATGTATATTGACACATATATATTGCCATATGTATATAAAGAGAAAGATAAGTATAGAGAGACATAATAGAGAGACATGTGTATAGAAGGAGACATACATCATATATATACAGAGAGAGAGAGAGACATACACACATACATATGTATATACACATATAAAGGGGCGTATATATATATATATATATATATATATATATATATATATATATATATATATATATATATATATATACAGATATATGTATATATATATATATATATATATATATATATATATATATATATATTTATGAACGTATATAAATGTATATAGACACATATATATATATATACATATATATATCCATAGACATATATATAAACATGTATATAGAATGACATATATATATATATATATGCACATACACACACACACACATATATATATATATATATATAGAGAGAGAGAGAGAGAGGGGGGAGAGAGATATGGGAGAGGGAGGGAATTTTTTGAAGTGTCAATGGTCGAAGGATCTAGAACAATCAACTTCGTTACGTTTCTAAAAAATACTTTGATAACATTAATGAAGGGTTGTGTGCAAACTAGAAAAATAACAAAAAAATTGAATAGACAGAGATCGTAACAATGTATATATATATATATATATATATATATATATATATATATATATATATATATAGTCCAAAAACACTAAACACAAAACTCTCTCAATAACTTTTTTGTGTCACTTCATTCACTTATTTCCTCAATGTTTGTTCAGTGTTCTTTTTTATGTTTTATACATACTTCGATATTATGGTACAATGTGTACATATTCTGCCGTTGGGATCATAAGTTGTTTACTATGTCAGGTATCTTAAAACAGAACGATTATAGCATTCCAGCATTGACCTCCCCTATCAGCTATGATTTTAATAAATAGCTCATGTCATACTACCTGTAGTTTGTTATTTTATATAGGGTGTTATAATATATTGTATATGGATGTCATTTCATACTATCCATCATCTTTTTTCCAGAGAACGTCTTTAACGATAATTGATTAGTGAGTATAATAACAGATGTGACACATTGTTCGTGTCACTGCTGTGAGTGTTCACGCATGTGAATATTAAATTTGTTGTGTCTGTTTTAATCTCAGACTGCATACAAACCAACCTGTGATATTATGACTCATCTCTAAGTTAGATTCTCCATATCGTATACCATACACATAAATGTTTTTCAACACCCCGTATGGTGCGACCTGGACATATCGTCAGTGATGAAACATGGACTCCTCTGGTATTTTGGGTCTTAATCACCATACATCCTCATCTGGGTGACCCAGCCTGATTTTTATCCATCCAGGTAGCGCATTAGGCCACATCCTCCCTTTTCAACCAGAGCCACCGAGAAGCCTTTTCAGTTGCTACCAATATGTTACCGATGGCTTTTCTTCCTTGCAGCTCGCATATCCTTAAGGGTCTTAGGACCTGTTGAAGAGATTGGCTCGAAAAACCTCTGCAGACCACTTGAATGGGCTCGTAGTGGACCTAACCCCCTTTCTCCGACACTCAACTGCCAGTTCTTGGCTCTTTTCCTTTCTTGAGCTTCCTCTGAACGATCTTCCCAGGGGAGAGCAAGCTCCAACAAAACTGACTGCTTGGCCGCTACCGACATCCAAATCATATCTGGTCTAAGTCTGTTGGGCGCGATGGGTGCAAGAAACCTCAGTTGTTAACCCAAGTCTTACAGTCTCAGTCTTCAGCAGTTGCGAGCATCCTTGGTCTTTGTCTCCTCCCCTACTGTAATAAATGCGATGATCTGCTTCGCGGGTTTCTGATTTATTGTAATTAGTTGTGTTTAATTGCAGTGAAGCTTGTCTCCACCATTGCCTGCAGGACCTGGTCATGTCACAACTGAGGAAATGCTCCGGGATCCCTGTTCTCAGACAGAGTGGGTGGGTTGATAAATCTGCAAGACACTAACTGAATAGGTTGGAAGGACTGATAATTTGAACGTGTGGGGTTTCTGACTCCCAGAGATCTTTCGAAGGTTATTTTTTGGTTGGCTGTTGATTCCCACCTCATCCGGACCACCTGTATGCCCATTCCAACCATTCTGATGTAGCGAGCCTTCCCATCTCAGCTCGCATTTCCTCCTGGATCATTTTTCTTTTTCTTTCCCCCGGGCCTTATGTTTACGTACACATTTCTAATCAAATATGGCAAACAGGGAGTATTTTGATATTTTCTTATTAAAACATTTATGCAGATTCAATGCATCTTTCTTTTGTTCAATTTGATTCTTTGTTGATCTATTGTGCCTTTCTTAGGTCAGAATTAGTGTGCATTTTGTTTTCATGACTAACGAAAGGATTAAGCCTGTCATTCAACCTCAATGCTCTCCGATGTTCATAGATACGTTTTTTTTTCTTTTAGAGATCTGTAAGTCTTGCCAATATATTTCATGTGACAGTCCTTACCGGGCACTTCATGAATTCCAGCTCCAGAGGTATTATCCTTACGTGGCTTCTTCGTCTGTTTCGTATCAATGTGGAAGCTGTAGATACAATTTTTACATCTATATTTTGCTGTCTGCAGATTCTTTGGGTTCTCAGATAAAATCATATGATTATGCCTGATTTTATTTTTGGATGATGGGGGTATGAATTTTGGTAATCATTTTCGTTATTTGATTTGCGTCAAACTCTTAATTCCAAATTGTCATTAGTATTATGTGATAGTATATCTAGAAAAAAGAGGATTTTTTTTTCTTTTTCATGTGTGAATTTGATTATATCTATCTCCAATTGCCTGTCATCTTGTTAAGTCTTTCTTTCATATTTACTAATTCTGTTTTGTGGGGATTATATAATATCAAGGCGTCATCAATACACCAAAAATATTCAGCTGTCCTTGGTATTATATTAAGGACCTAATTCTAAGAATTCTCACGAAAGGCAACCTATGACATCACATAGAGATGACCCCATTGGTAATCCAAATTTTTGTTTGTAAAATATGTTATGAATTTGAAAAAAAAATTGATTTGTGATCCCTTCTCATTTATTCATTGTTTTGTTTATGGGTAAAAGTAGTTTTATATTTGATATTTTGAGGTGTTTTTTTTTTAAGAAATTTTAAACATTTTTTTCCAGGAATGTTTGTTTATAGGGATTTAATGTCCAAGTTAGATATAAACATATTTTTAATGTTTGTCTCTTTTATTTTGTTTATGGGATCTCCTGAGTTTTTGAGATGTGTTGGGCTAACTTTTCCGAAATGCTATTTTATGGGGGCCTGATGTAATAGGCTTCATTTGGATGTTGGATTTGTTAGTCTTGAGTGACCCGATCATCGTCTGAGTTTGTTGTTCCTGCTTATTATATATGTGATGTTATCATCAATTTCAGTCGGAAATTTTAAACCAAAGATAGGGCTTGAAGTTTTGTAGATGTGAATTGGATTTTTGATAAATTTTGCTTCATTCAAAATTGTTAGACTGACAAAGCCGGAAAGTGAAATATGTAAGTATAATAAACTTGATTCAAATACTATTATTTTCCGTATTGTCCACTCAATGATTTTGTTGTCATTTCGTATCAACATACACATATATATATATATATATATATATATATATATATATATATATATATATATATATATATACACACAATATATATATATATATATATATATATATATATATATATATATATATATATATATATATTGATTTTCGATAGAAATTTAAAATAATCGAGTTAATTTTGAATGATTTTATTTTTGAACTGAATATATTTGAAAGAAAGACGTTCGTTTCAAAATTTTATTTTTCTTGATTTCCGTTATCGTTCACCAAAATGCAATACAACCAAAATTAATAGATCAATTTAAAGCCGAATGAAACCTCTGGATTATATCAGTTTGTTCATTTTAATAAGTGTCTTTTTCAATGGGTGAATCAATTATCTTTATATTTAATGGGAGAATCAGTTTTCTTTCTTTCTCATTCACAGGTGAAAGGGACACTTCGTGTGATTTCACTGAAGCTGAAGGTATGTGTGGATGGACATTGTACAGGCAAAACAATTGCAAATGGAAATTAAAGACTCATTCTAACTATCATGGAAATAAAGGTAAGAACATATTTTCATTCATTAAAATGTTTTAATTCAGTAATAATTCCAAGGGAGACTGGGGGTGGTTGCATTTATCACAATTACACAGAGTCTATTTGGACTACACCAACTAAATTTGTATACGATAAAATTACATCGGTCTGCCTATTACTTTAAGGTTATTACATATGGTAACTCGTCACAACACTTGCAGATGTTAAAGATGTCATTCAATCTCTCCATAATTCAGCATTAGACAAGAAAAATCGATCAATTTGCAATGCAACAAATTTTTTATTAACCACGCATTTATTGCACAAAACTGCATCTGTTTTAAAACTGATTTTTATCACACTTCAGTGAGTGTGAACTGCAACATTGGGTTTCCTGAAAGGCACACAAACATCTCCAAATAATGAGAATTTAAAACCCTTTTTAATTGAAATCAAGGTGAGTCAGGTGGAACGGAACTTTATTGATAAGAGTCGATTTCCATGGATGAAAAGGCTTTGGCTGTAGTTGTCGCTGTTATAAACGAATCAGACACCATCCATTTGAAAACCTTTTCAGACCAACAATAGATTGACGAGTCAAAGAATTATCATTTTTTTTCTCTTTTTGACAATGCTGAAAACGAAAATCCAAGTTCAAATGATCATTCCTTTAGAACGATAGATTCGAAAGTGCTTTCATATGAAGTATCTATAATGTTATTCTGTTCACTCTTACCTTAAACCCTGCGTTGGAATGTTATGCTTTCAGTAACAAGACGAGGGAAGAGAAAATAGATATACGTAATTTAGTAGGGCGTATGAAGCTTGTGTCAAACTTAGCTGAACTTAGTTTATATCAAGTATAATCTACTTCAATCATAATAATAATCATCATCATCATCAGTCTTTCAACGTCCGTCGTTGGACATAGACCTTCCGCAGGATTCGCCACACTTCTCTATCGTGGGCATACCGGAGCCAGTACTTACTGAATTTGTCTTACTTGTCTCCATTTAATACACTGCCGGCATCGGTATGTGATCTCTGAGGATCCATGTTGTGAGTCGCGATGTCCATCGGTTGTCTGCCATTCTTGCAACATGGCCAGCCCAGTGCCATTTAATGGATTCTATGATGTCTCTGACTACTGTCTTCCTCCGGGTGTACTGTGCTTTCTTGTGGTCTCTCCATGAGAGGCCCAGCATAATTCTTTCATGTGCACGTTGCATGGTTCTCAATTTGTGGATCTGTCCCTTGGTTACGTTCCATGTTTCAGCATAAGTGTATATCGGGAGGATGCATTTGTTGTACACGCTTCTTTTTAGGATTGATGGGATCTTTTTGTTTGTGAAGGTTGAGCTTGCTCCGCCCAAGGCGAAGCATCCCAGTGTTATTCTCCGCTTGATTTCTTCTTTTTACTACTGTTTAGCTTAGTTTGACACAAGGCCAGAGAAGTGGAGCAATAATGAGGGATTTAATGAAATATTTGAAAAATCCAGGGACTTCACGAAAGTTTCACAATTTTACTGTCACACACACTACTGTTGTTGGTCTCCCACTGTCCTGGAAGACAATAGAAGGTTGACCCATGGTTGACCTGCTGCCAGGGCTGGATCAAAGCAACAGGGTGCCTTGGGCTCGGATAGGGCTCCTCAAAGTTGTGGTCAAGAACTTTCCCTTCCGAGGGTTACCTGAAGATGATTGTAAGTTTGAAATGTTTGAAAATCTTTAAAAAAAACAAACAATTACGTAACTAGTATCGTTTTTTTATCATGTCAATACAAAAGTTAATTCTCTCTGGTGCCTATTATGAAAATGGATCAATGCCATTCAGTATTGTTACAAATGAAATAAAATTGATTGGGGAGTAGATGGACGAAGCCCCTTAGATTAATACCTCCTGGACTGTACCCCACTCAGCTCATATGTAAATCTGGCACTGCCTGAAGCGACTGCTGTGGTTGTGTATCCCGATTTTCAAGCGTCGAAGTATGTTGCAGATGTTGGCCTTGCCCAATTCTGTAGGTGCTGTCACAGTCCTCAACCGTCAGCACTCTCTCCAATATCCTCACCTGTGCTCTCTCTTCTTCTTGCTAGGATGGATACCTGTCTTGATGGCAGATTTACTTCTTCAGCCCGGTCGATGTTGCCTACCTTCAGGTCACGTTTACAAAGGTCTATGTAACGAAAAACAGATCTTCCCGTGGGCCTGAAACCACTTATAAGCATACCGTGTTATCTTCTGATCTGCATATGGCTGATATAACCAAACCATCGCAAGCGATTTTGACTGAGCAAGGCATACGAGCTTGGTGAACGTTTTTGTTTTGGACGTGGTCTTTTCAGGTGATGCCAAGAATTCTTTTGAGACAGCGTAAAGTGGAATGCATTGAGTCTTCATTCCTGACTGGAGAACAGGGTCCATGCTTTGCTTCTCTGAAGTAATGATCTAAGCACACAGGCCTAGTATACACTCATCTTGGTATTGGTGGTCACCATTGGACTCAGACCCCGTTAGATAGGAGGGCCTTTGCTGTTACTGCCTTTCCGATCTTTGAATTCAGCTCACGGTCCAAGGATAGGCTGCTGCTTAATGTAAGGTAAATATAACAGGTTACCATTACTTTTGCTATGGGGGCAAAGGTAGATGAAGTCCTTCACCACTTCGAGTGTGTGGTCGCCGATGGAGATGATGGGGATGTTGCTGACACCTGGATTCGTGATTTTGGTCTTTTCACGACTGATACAGAGGCCAAAATCTTTCCATGCATGTACAGATGAGTTGCTGTGAGCAGTTAGGACAGAGTCGTCTGCAAAGAGCATCTCTCTTATCAGTTTCTGCACCTTAGTTTACGCTCAAATGTAAGTTAATTATAATAGGTTACCATTACTTTTGGTGTGGAGGTATACACAATCTTCAGACTGGCAGAAGGCGTAAGATAGCTGTAAAGAAGAGAAGATATTGGAGAGAGTTAGAGCAAGTACACTGCAAGGACATCCTGCGTATCTTCATTAAAAGATATGATCATCCTTAGGAGCTTAGGAAGGCACCAAATTCACTACAGCAGAGTAAATAGGTCTGTGCTGCTGGCTTCTTCTAAAGCGATGAAGGCAATGTACAGTGGTTGTATTTGTACGTGACACATCACCTGCTGCTGCCTCGATAAAAAAAAGGTCGATTATTTATCTCCCCGACATGACTACCCACTATGTATCCGGATAAGCTTGTTGAGAAAGTCACCACAACCTGTACAGTACTACACAGGAAAAAGCCTAGCCAACAATATCAAGAAAAGAATATTCCACGGTTGTTGTTGCAATCACTGCTATCATCTTCTTACTAGTACAGCATGATGATCTTAGAGTCATACATAGTGTGAGGTATTACCTCTTCCCCCAGCACTTCAGGAAGAGTTCATGTAAGTGATTGAGGAGACCACTCTTTTTTTTCAGCCTTTGGGTTCTCCGGGGGAATGTCTCAATTACCTGAGGCCTTGCCGGGGACGAAGAGTCATTTGCTTTTCTGAACTCTTCTACAAAGGGTGGAGCGATGAGCTCTTCCATGACTGGCAGGAGTTTGGTATTCTCGATTGTCGTATCTGTGACAACGTTCTGTCGTTAATAGATCTCCTAAAATAAGAAATAAAACAGTAATCGTTAAGTAGTTGTGATAATAATAATAAAGGAATTGAACTCCCGGACAACAGCAAGATTAGGGCATTGACTGCACAAGACCGATACAAGTACTTGGGCATCCTAGAATGTGACATGATAAAACGGGAAGAGATGAAGGAGAAAATAAAGAGAGAATACCTTAGAAGGATAAGGAAAATATTAGAGACCAAATTAAACAGCAGGAATCTAATAAAAGGAATGAACACCTGGGCTGTATCAGTAGTTAGATATACAGGACCATTCCTTGGATGGACAAAGGAAGAACGCCAATCAATGGATAGGCGATCTAGGAAACTTATGACAATGCATAAAGCATTACACCCGAGAGATGATACAGATAGACTATACGTTAAGAGAAAAGAAGGTGGCAGGGGGCTCATCAGCATAGAAGACTGTGTCCAGAGAGCTAAAGTAGTCCTAGAGAGGTATGTACAAACGAATAGTGAAGAAATCATAAAGGGTGCGAGAGATAGTGCAACAAACAACAAAGTAGAAAACAATGGAACTGTACAGCAAACAAGAAAAGAAAGATGGGAAGGGAAAAAATTGTACGGCGAGTTTAAAAGACAGATACAAGATGTAGCAGACGAGAAATCATGGACGTGGTTACGAAAAGGGAACCTTAACAGAGAAACGGAATCGCTCATCATGGCAGCCAAAAACAAAAGCATAAGGACAAACTACATAAAAAACAAAAATCGACAGAACACAGACAAACAGCAAATGCCGCATGTGCGGTGAAAGAGATGAGACAGTAAACCACATAACTAGTGAATGTAGTCAACTCGCCCAGAAGGAGTATGAGCATAGACATGATAGAGTAGCTCCGATGATACACTGGGAACTAATCAAACAAATGGGATTCAACCATGTGAAAAAGTGGTATCAGCACAAGCCAGAGGCAGTTTTGGAGAATGACAACCACAAACTACTCTGGGACTTTGACATCCAAACTAACCACCTCATCTAGGCAAGAAGACTGGACTTAGTAATAGTAGAAAAAAAAAGGAAGGCCTGCCAAATAGTAGACGTTGCTGTACCTGCAGACCATAGAGTAAAAAAGAAGGAAGGTGAAAAAAGGGAAAAAAACCAGGACCTAGCAAGAGAGTTAAGGAAGATGTAGAACATGAAAACCAAGGTAGTACCGGTCATAGTGGGCGCACTAGGAACTGTCCCCAAAACGCTGAGGGTGAGACGGGAGGAGATCGGGATTAGGGGAAGGATAGAGACCGTACAGACCACAGCACTACTGGGAACTGCACGGATACTGAGGAAGGTGCTAGAGATATAAGGACTGCAAAGAATTGTAGCTCTGTCAAGATATGCGAAAGAGAGAGGAGACGTTAGCTGAAGACCTGAGGAGACTTATTGTCACTCAGCCTTCAGCAATAACCATTGGGCAACCGGTGTGAAACTGTAAATTGCAGAATTACTGCGACCTATGAGTACTAGGAGAGGAGGGCTGGAGACTTGAGGAGACTTGCTGTCACTCAAACTCCAGCGGTTACCACCAGGCAACTGGTGTGAGATTCCAATTAATAATAATAATAATAATAATAATAATAATAGACTATATGTCAAGAGAGAAGAAGGTGGCAGGGGGCTCATCAGCATAGAGGACTGAGTCCAGAGAGCTAAAGCAGATCTAAAAAAGTATGTGCAAGCAAACAGCAAAGACATCATAAAGAGTGCACGAAACAGCGCAACAAACAACAAAGTAGAAAACAATGGAAAAGCACAGCAAACAAGGAAAAAAATGGGAAATGAAAAAAATGTGCGGAGATTTTAAAAGATAGACACAAGATGTGGCAGACGATAGATCATGGACATGGTTACGAAAGGGAAACCTGAAGAGAGAAACTGAATCGCTCATCATGGCAGCTCAAAACAAAAGCATCAGGACAAACTATATAAAAACAAAAATCGACAGAACACGGGCGAACAGCAAGTGCCGCCTGGCATGATAGGCGCAAGAGAAGAGATGTTGGCCGAAGACCTGAGGAGACTTATTGTCACTCAGCCTTCAGCGACAACCACTGGGCAACCGGTGTGAAACTGTAAACCACAGTATTATTGTGGCCTATGAGTACTAGGAGAGGAAGGCTGGAGACTTGAGGAGACTTGCTGTCACTCAAACTCCAGTGGTTACCACCAGGCAACTTATAATAAAAATAATGATAATATATTATTATTATTATTATTATTATTATTATTATTATTATTATTATTATTATTATTGAATCTCTATTATTTGCAATCTCACACCAGTTGCCTGGTGGTAATCGCTGGAGTTTGAGTGACCAGGCAACTGGTATGAGATTGCATATAATAATAATAATAATAATAATAATAATAATAATAATAATAATAATGATAATAATAATAGTAATAATAATAATAATAATAATAATCAAGGGGGTGAATAACTTATGATCTTAAAGGGAGTACGAAAAAGGAAGAAGAACGTTGCAATGGGATAGATAGACTATAAAAAAATCATACAACATGATCCCACACATCTGAATACTCAAATGCCCCAGAATATTGAAGATCAGTGAACCAGTGGTGAGATTTATAGCCAACTCAACGGAAAACTGGAAAGGAGACTTGACAGCCATCGGGGAAAACTTTGTGGAAGAAATCATAAAAATGGGAATCTTCCGGGGACACACTTTGTCTCCATTATTATTTGTTCTAACCATGATACCACTTTACAGTATCCTGAAAAACAGTGAAGGATACCAATTCTCCAAAGCAAAGAGAAAAGTCAACCATCTAATGAACACGGACAACATAAAACTATTTACACAGAATAGGGAGTGTGCTCGAAACGCTGTTTAACAAAGTGAAGGAATACAATGATGACATTGGGATGGAGTTTGGAATAGAAAATGTGCAATGATAATAATACATCGAGGAAGGCTTGCAGTAACAGACGGAATTGAATTCTGGACAGCAAGAAGATTAGAGTATTGACCACACAAGACCGATAAAAATACCTGGGAGTTCTCGAATGTGATACAATGAAACAGGAAGAAATGAAGGAGAAAATAAGAAGAGAATACCTTAGGAGGATATGGAGATTATTAGAGACCAAATTGAACAGCATGAATTTGATAAAAGGAATGAACACATGAGCTGTATCGGTAGTAAGATACACCAGACCATTCCTTGGATGGACAAAGGGAGAACTCCAGTCAATGCGATCCATTAAGCGAACAAGAAAGCGAACAAGAAAGCTTATAACAATGCACATGGTCTTACATCCCAGAGATGACACGGATAAATTGTACGTGAACAGGAAAGAAGGTGACGGAGGACTCATCAGCATAGAGGACTGTGTCCAGAGGGCCAAAGCAGGTCTAGAATAGTATGTGCAAGCGAAGAATGAGGATATCATAAAGAATTCCTGAAGATGTCCAGAGATGTCACGGATAGACTGCATATGAAAGGATGAGAAGACGGCAAAGGACTCATCAGCATAGAAGACCGTGTCCAGAGGGCCAAAGCAGGTCTAAAAAGTATGTGCAAGCAAACAGAGGAGGCGTCATAAGAAGTGCTCCAAGCAGTGCAACGAATAACAAAAAGTAGAAATCAATGGAGCAGCACAACAAACAAAGAATGAAAAAATGGGAACAGGGGGAACTATGCAGAGAATTTTAAAAAAAACAGATACTGGATGTGGCAGACGAGAGGTCACGGGCATGGCCACAAAAAGGAAACAGCAGTCCAGAACATTCATCAGAACAAACTGTTTGAAAACAAAAATCAACGGAACACAGACAAACAGAAAGTGCTGCCTATGTGGGAAAGAGATGAGACCGTAAACCACATAACTAGTGAATGTAGGCAACTGGTCCGGAAGGAGTATAAACACAGACACGATAGAGTAACAACAGTGATACACTGGGAAATAAGTAAACGAATGGGGTTTAACCATGCGGAAAAGTGGTACCAGCACAAACTGGAGACAGCCCTGAATAATAGAAACCACAAATTACATTGGGACTTTGACATTCAAACAGACCACTTCATTCAGCTGAGATGATCGGACCTAGTAATCACGGACATGCAGACCATAGAGTAAGGAGGAAAAAGAGTGAAAAACTGGAAATATACCAGGATCTGGCAAGAGAATTGGAGAAGGTGTGGAACATGGAAATCAGGATAGTACCAGTAATAATAGGCGCACTCAGAACTGTTCCAAAAATGCTGAGATTGAGATTGGAGGAACTCGGGATAGAAGGAAGGATCGAGACTGTACAGACCACAGCACTGCTAGGAACTGCACCAATACTGAGGAAAGTAGAAGAAATTTAAGATATACGACTCTAAATGTTAGCAGTGGCCTAACAGAAAAGAAAAGGAGAAAAAAACAACAAAAAACACCCAAATGGTAGCGGAAGTGTGAACCACAGCACTGGTGTGATAGGTGAGGGACAGATGAGATGTGGGCTGAAGACCTAAGGAAATTTATTGTCACTCAGCCTACAGCGATGACCACCGGGCAACTGGTGTAAAACTGTAAACCACAGTATTGCAGTGGACAATGGGAGTTTGGAGAGAAGAGATGGAGACTTGAGGAGACTTGCTATCACTCAAACTCCAGCAGTAACCACCAGGCAACTGGTATGAAATTGCAAATAATAATAGTAATAATAATGATGATGATGATAATGATAATGATATGATAGATATCTTCGTCAGTCAGTAATTTATTTATTCATTTGTATTTACATCATATCGAAATTTGTCATTAATACCAGGTCAATTTTTACAAATTTGAAAATCTCATTTTTCTTCTTTTTAAAATAATAATAATAATAATAATAATAATAATAATAATATGACGATGCATAAAGCATTACACCCTAGGGATGATACAGATAGACTATACGTTAAGAGAAAAGAAGGTGGTAGGGGGCTCATCAGCATAGAAGACTGTGTCCAGAGAGCTAAAGTAGTCCTAGATAGATATGTGCAAACAAATAGTGAAGAAATCATAAAGAGCGCGAGGGATAGTGCAACAAACAATAAAGTAGAAAACAATGGAACAGTACAGCAAACTAGAAAAGAAAAGTGGGAAGGGAAAAAATTGTACGGCGAGTTCAAAAGACAGATAAAAGATATAGCAGACGAGAAATCATGGACGTGGTTACGAAAGGGAAACCTTAAGAGAGAAACAGAATCGCTCATCATGGCAGCCCAAAACAAAAGCATAAGGACAAACTACATAAAAAGCAAAAATCGACAGAACACAGACAAACAGCAAATGCCGCATGTGCGGTGAAAGAGATGAGACAGTAAACCACATAACTAGTGAATGTAGTCAACTCGCCCAGAAGGAGTATAAGCATAGACACGATAGAGTAGCAACGATGATACACTGGGAACTAAGTAAACGAATGGGATTCAACCATGGGGAAAAGTGGTATCAGCACAAGCCAGAGGCAGTTTTGGAGAATGACAACCACAAACTACTCTGGGACTTTGACATCGAAAACTGACCACCTCATCCAGGCAAGAAGGCCGGACTTAGTAATAGTAGACAAAAAAAGGAAGGCATGTCAAATAGTAGATGTTGCTGTGCCTGCAGACCATTGAGTAAAAAAGAAGGAGGGTGAAAAAAGGGGAAAATACCAGGACCTAGCAAGGGAGTTAAAGAAAATGTGGAACATGAAAACCAGGGTAGTACCGGTCATAGTGGGAGCACTAGGAACTGTCCCCAAAACGCTGAGGGAGAGACTGGAGGAGATCGGGATTAGGAGGAGGATAGAGACCGTACAGACCACAGCACTACTGGGAACTGCACGGATACTGAGGAAGGTGCTAGAGATATAAGTACTGCAACGAATTGTAGCTCTGTCATGATATGCGAAAGAGAGAGGAGACGTTAGCTGAAGACCTGAGGAGACTTATTGTCACTCAGCCTTCAGCGATAACCACTGGGCAACCGGTGTGAAACTGTAAATCGTAGAATTACTGCGACCTATGAGTACTAGGAGAGGGGGGCTGGAGACTTGAGGAGACTTGCTGTCACTCAAACTCCAGCGGTTATCACCAGGCAACTGGTGTGAGATTCCAAATGATAATAATGATAATAATAATAATAATAATAATAATAATAATAATAATAATAATAATAATAACAATAATGATCACAATAATAATAATAATAATGATGATAATAATGATATCACATAAAAGCCAAATATATAAATTAGTATGCTTGATTGGTTCTTTAGTTGTCTGTCTTCCTCCTTCTTTCGTCTTCTTTTAGATGTTGCCAATTTTGTGATTACTTCACAGATATCGAGGAAGAGGGATGCATAACTCTCTGATATTTGAACAAGTTTCTCGCCCAAAACTTGCAAAATTGGCCAAAACTGGCCAAATGCAAAAATTATAAATAATGTCATCGAAATATTGCAATACTCCTGTCACAAACCAATAAAAACAATTTTTGAAAGTAATAATGCAACAAAAAATTTCTCAGAATTTGAATGCGGCCAAATCAAAATTTTCATGGTCAAAGGATTTTTTAAATGCCAGATTTGTCAAATTCGACCATACTTTTTCCTAATTTTTTCAAGCAAATAATATTCGACTCTAGTTTGTGATGAAATACGTTATATTTGTAATAATACAAGTTTCTTACATAACCTCTTGTCTTGAGATTTCATGTCCCATCACCTCCTAAAAACGTTTTCATTTCCTACTGGGATCAAAAGCCCCATTTAGGTTTGTCGCTGGAATTCCTACCAATGGAGCGGTTTTCAGTTAGTTTAATATATGAAATCTTCATTTAAAATTTGCATTGTAACACATAACATCAGAATGTTTCTTTTTATATATTCGCAGGACTTTTAATCTTACGAGGTGACTATAGATGTTCATCCAATATTTATTGGAAATTTGGATTTTTTGATGGTTCTGAAACGAACCATTTTACAATTGAATATTATGTGTTGGGTCCCGGGCCATTTAGATTGTATGTTACTGATGACGACTCCGGACGAGATTGGTTTTGTCAAATTCAACCAGGGGATGGAAAGAGGACGGCTCATTTTGATGTTACAGGAGATGCGGTGAGGACATTATTTACATGAACTTTCGAAATAAATGTAAACATTTTCAGTGACATTCATTCTTATGATCCGTTTAAAAATTTTTTTTTTTTTCTAATCACTGACATGTTGGTTCATTTCGCATAAATATAGCACGCACGTACATACGTGCACGCACACACGCATGCACATATGTACCCGCAGCAAGTTGTTTTGAAGAAAACAAATAGGCAATGTTGACGTTGTATCTTGGTAGTTTCATATTCATAAATAAAATTTTCAAAAAAACATAATTTCAAAGCACTCTTACACCTTAATTTCTTTATTCTGCCATGGGGTGGCGAAAATTTTGAGAACAAGAAAATCAGCGTGAGTGAGTTTTAAAATCATGTTTTGTGAAATCTATTCATGAATATGAAAGTACCAAAATACCACTTACCATACAACTCACGGGATCTCATTAAATCAATGACTGAAAAGACCAGTGACCGTAGAAATGTTGAGGTCAATTCATTGCAATTCAATTCTAATTATAACCCTTCGTTATTAAGTGGATTTGTAAAGCCATTTTACATTTAAAGAATATCAATATTGATATGCAGTGGTTTTACAATTTACAGTGATATCCATTTATTGGATTTTAGTAAAACTTTTGCTACTTATCTAGTAGAGGAGGGAATTTTTATCCATGTTTTCTGTTTTCTTTCCGATTTCTTAATAACAATACGTATTTAAATCAGCAGTTTAATTACAAGACCCACAATATGATTGCCCGGAGGTGGACTTCAATTATAACAAAACAGAAATGCCAAAGATATTTTATAGTGATGAAATAACCTTGATCTGGATATGATTCGTTAGACCTCTCTATCATACGTTTCGCTGAGCCAATACTTTCCTAACATGCGTATTTCGCCACGCCATCTTATGTTTTGTCGGTCACGGTTTATAATCTCTTGGGATCCACTTCGTGAGTCGTGATGTCCATCGGTTGTATGACATTCTTGCAACATGACCAGCCCATTGCCATTTGAGTTTTCTAATGGATTCGATTATATCCATGACACCAGTTTTTCTCTAATATACTGCACTGTTTTGTGATCTCCCCATGTGATGTTGAGCATGATTCTCTCACATGCACGTTGCATGGTTCTCAGTTTGAAGATAAGTCTTCTGGTTATGTTCTTTGTTTCAGCTCCACGGGTGACTATCAGGAGAATACAATAGTTGAAGACCATTTTTTTAAAAACTAATGGTGTTTTCCTTGTTCGTAAAGGTTGAGCTTGCTCTCCACGCCTCATACTCCAGTAACATCTTAGTAGGACCGCTCTCAACTTTACAGGTCTACCCTACTGGGGAGCATCATTCGGTGAGAAATCTCTAGCATGAGACCTAGTGAAACTCTTCGGTATGTTCGATCATCTAAAGTACCATCTCCATAAACTTAATCTAGGACAGTGAGGGCAAACCTTTTGAGCACATTTCGGAATTTTAATTTTTTGATAATCCTGTCATCGGAATGTCACCGACATGTATTTATTTTAGTTTTTGGTAAAAGCTAATATATAAGCTGCTTACATCCCTAATATTTTATAAAACAAAGTACTGATTAAATAGAAGGGTTATCATAGTGGAAGTACTATTTACGTTAGCATACTGGCTATATAAAAATCAAGTCATTCGGGGGGATTTGAGTAAAGTTGAAAGCAATTACTAACGAATGTTCAACTTACAATGTTTCGAAATCAAGGTCATTTTTTTCTTTTCAATAGAAAGTAAAACTTAATAAACAGCAGCAATCTATTGTATGCTACAAGAATATCCATAGTACATTCCACTTACGATCTCATTTACGGCCCCTAACTCCATCGTACGTCGGAGATCATCAGTATTTTTACTAATATTTATTTTTTATTGGATGAATTGTTGTAAGCCATAATTTACATTGTGTCTCACTTCTATTTAGCTTCATTGAATACGAAACTAGCCAAAACCATTCATCTAAATACGAAAATACTAAAGCTGCTGCGTATTTTCTGACATCACTTCCTTTTAGCTCTTCGCTGTTAGATCTCTTTATTTCCATGCTATTATTTCCGTATTGAGTTGTCGTCCATTTTTATCGTTTTTTCCCCTTCATTTATACGGAATTTTTCGTTCGCAGGTTTTCGGTTCAGATCAAAGTGTGGTATTTATCGCCTTTTAAATCAATATGGCCATGGAACTATTTCATTATTTAGATATTTCCAATGTCCTTCTCGGGGCGATAATTTACACGTTTCTTGAGCAGTTTATTTATTGATCAAGTATCACTGAATTGCTTTTAATTTTCGTTGCTGTTAGTTTTAAGGTCTAGAAAATTTGAGAAACAGAAACACCGATAAAGACGACAACCTTTCTGGTTTCGTTTTTATTTATGATTTTATTTTTGAGTACCTCTAATGTCATTGAAAGTGACAATAGAAATTTAATTTGTTACAATCTGATTTGTTTTCTTTTTCAGACATACGTTTACATAAATGGCGAAGTCTCAAAAGGCTCTAACATAATCATTACCCGGATATGGGACAGTAAGTGAAGTATTTGCATGAATTTTTATATGAATGGTTAATATCAATGTTTGTTAATTTACATTAGCAAACTAGAAAGCATTCACTGAGCGCATACTACTGCCAAAGCCATTGTCAAGAGGGGCAATTATGCATGGATCTGCCCTAAATTTAAACAGCTCTTCCATAGCCTATTTTGTACCCTTCCACAAGATATTGAAATTCATTGAGAACCTTTGGAGATAATTTTTAGACGGGTACAAAATCGTGGCCTCATGTGATTTGGGCATATACCCACGACACGGGGAAATACTTGTGCTCGGATCAATTCCAAAATTTAATCAGTTCTTTCGTAGCCTATTACCCTTCCACAAAATCTGACTGGAATTCATTGATGACTTTGGGAGATATCTTGTGGACATGAATAACTATTGGCAATTTTATGTGGTTTTGACATGTAACTGTGATGTAGAGGGAGTAATTATGCGAGTATCTGCTCTTTTTGTCAACCCTTCGCCAAAAATGTCATAGAAATTGATTGAAAACTTTTGGAAATATTGTATGGACCGATGTGATACTTAGTTGATAACATGTGGTTTGGACATATACTTATAACTTAGTGGAGGTAATTGTGTATGGGTCCGCTATTGTTGACTCCTCAGTGGAATTTCAAAGAAATTCAATGAGAACTTTGGGAGATATTGTGTGGACATCACTCAATCAGAAAAGAATTCCTAGATCCGCCACAATTCTACCACCTTATTCATACACAATTGTCCACCTTCCATACAATTTCATTGAAATCTATTCAGCTTTTTCGGAGATATCGTATATACAGATGAGCAGATGATTAGATATCGAAACCCGAACCAAATGAATTGTCTTATTTGATGATCAAATATTAACAAACTACGAGTATGTCATTCAGAGGTCAATTCCAACGTTTGTGATATCTTACTGGAAAAAATCGTTTTGAACCAGAAACTTAAGAATGTCATAACATTGCTCTAACACAACTTTTTGTCAAAGTAAGCAGCTTTAGAATCAACATAACTTTGCCAATGACCCGGCGGTGAATGTATTTTATTACAATGAAAACTGAGACCACGAAACTCTACAAACTGCCGGAAAGCATTTCTGCTCTGGTCTGCATTGCTGTACACCTGCTGGAGCATATATATTTTCGTTAGGGGTCAGGTCTGATAAATAGGTAGGGTGTGGCAGGACCTCGATGCTTAACTGCATCAGTTTCTGCCGGCTGGTTTGTGAGTTATGAGGTCTTGCCTTATCCTTTCTGCTTACCACTTCTAATTAAAAAAAAATGATTGCAGCTTTTGATGCATCGTTCCCAATCAAGTCAGTATGACTCTACCATCTTAGTCTGGCGAGCTTGCGAAAGACTGTAAATGATTACTCCATCACGCCACCACTAAACAGCCAGTAGTATCTTTTGGGAGCGAAAATCTAGTTCGAGGAAAGTAGATTGAGAGGAGAGAAAGCCTCGTTTCCGAATATCATGCAGAAATCACTTTCCATCAACAGTAAGCAGACGATCGAGAGAGAAAAAATGTCATTTTTTTTAACGAACGAGCGAAAAGCGGGGTCAAACTGTGCAAGATGCTGATCTTTAGTCAAATCATAAGGTATCCACTTCTGCATTTTTTTCACGTAACTGATGTCTTCCATCTATTGTATGGGCTACCCCCAGCTTTGCTCCCAATACCCGAGCGTTTGTTTCTGTATGAGCCTCTTCGGTTGCCCTCAATTCTTGTTTAGTGTGGACTTATAACCACGATCAGGCTCATCTTGGAGATCCAGACCACCAGAAGCTATTTTGGAACCAACGGCACACAGTCCGTTCTGAAGCTGATTCCAGTTCCCAAGCACTGTTAATGTTGCAGTTGGCTTCGGTAGTGCAATGGGTTTGAGGTCATAGAAAATAGTGAGACGAAAATCGCCTTTATTAATATTTGCTTAAATAATAAAAATGAAAAATTGAATGTAGGTGAAAAATCCAAACAACACCGGGAAGAAGAAATGTGGGTCTCTATAAACGTATGCATAAACAGAAGTAAACGATACGAAAAAATTATCTACTGCAGCTTGAAAACAGCCGTTTATTTTCTCTCAACCTAATATCAACTTGAATTGAATTTGTAGAAAGTTGGATTAACGGGACTGATTGCTTGAACTATTTGTGGTATTTATTATTTGAGTAAGCGTAATGTTTGGGGTGACAAGTCAGCTAAGTATGGCTTATTGCACACAAAATATTTCTAATCAGTGAACGCTCACAAATATTTGGGTTCTGGATTTTTGCCTTTAAAATATACTATTCGAAACCAATATATATGTATACCTCTATTTCCGTTTGAAATAAACCCAGCAAAAAGAGTTGTCATACAAGTCTGCAAATAAGGTCGGTATGATGATAATATTGGTTCGTTGATAATTGATGAATTAGTTTTTAGTTCAACATATTGTTCATTCAAGATGGGGGTTTGTTACAAACTAAGATATCAAAGGGAGGTAATAAACAACGCTACTAATGTAAAAAGGAATAAGTGAAAGCTGAAAACCATTTGAAGTTGTATTTTAATAAATTTAATTACAAAGGATATAATTTAGTTTTAAATTCAAGGTTAATTTTAAGGATAGGGTTAGGACCAAGATTATTAATAGGGTTAGCTTTAAGGTTGGTGCTGCAAGTAACGACCAAAAAACGATTAAACATTTTTTTCATAGTTATAAAAATAAAAATATAATACATTAGCAACTAATAATTAAAAATCCATTAAACGACCCAAAAACCTACCCTAACCTTACAACTTACCTTAACCCTAAACCATATCCCTAATAATTAAACTTAATGAAACTAGGGCATGCCTTTTCAAAAGGTGTCATATTAGTCATGTAAAATAGTTTTCTGTCTGCTTTACCAAACTACGGCTTCCAAATATTTCGGTTATTTCTCGTCAGTGTTACCAATTTCAATATTTTATTTTCAAATTTATACCAATTGTCCATTTAGATATTTTATATTTAAATTTAAATTGATGATTTTGGATAATTCTAGATGAAAGATTTTTTTTTCTTCTTTCACTCTCATTAGATTTTTACAAGACCGCTAATTAAACCGACTTCAAACACTGCAATTCCTGATGTACCGACAAATCTATCTAGCGAATATCAATTTTGTACAATTCTGTACAACGGGCAGAGTAAATTGCAATGAAGCAAGAATTAATGAAATACATAGATGAGAATTGATAGAATAGATATATGAGTGGGAGTGAGACAGTTTTTGATAAATTTGTTTTTAAAAAGTAATTCAATGCTTAATTCTAAAAGAAGAGACAGCCAATGTTAAAAGGGGAAGCTCAAATTCAATTCGAACATAGAAGTTGCAGTTGTGTATTTATCTTGAATCAGTTCACACATTTCAAAGTTTTATTGACTTCGAATTCTAATTAAGAACTAAAATTAAAAAGTAAAATTGAAATAAAATTTCATCTCGTATTTATAAATTGCTTTCAAAAAAGGAATTGATCTTTTTCAGACTATTGAAAAAAGAATGTTGAGTGTGAAAAGCATTTTGGAACATTGAGGATGTGAAAATGGTGGGGGGGGTAACATTCATCCTCATTGAACCCTCCCTCTCTCTCTCTCGCTATCTCCCTCTTCCTGTCTGTCTTTCTTATAAAAAGAACATCCTCTATCTATCCCCTCTTTTTGAAATAAAAAGATAAACATTCTTTGTATAGTAAAAAGATAAGCATCCTTTGTATTGTGAAAAAGATAAACATCCTCTTTCTATCCTCCTCTGTTTGTTGTAAACAGATTAATATCTTTTCTTGTTCTCTCTATTCCTTCCCTCTCTTTTTTCTCTCTATTGTGAAAATATAAATATCATGTCTCTCTCTCCCTCATAAGAGAATAAAAATCATTTCTATACATATATATATCATAAAAACACTTTCTCTCTCTTACTATCGTAAAAAGATAAACACTCTTTCTCTCTCCCACTTTCTATCACTTCCACTCCATCGTAAAAGATATCCTCCCTATCGTAAAGCAATGAACATCTCTCTTAACTCCTCTCTCAATTGTAAACATCATTCCCCCACCCTCTCTCTCTCTCTCTCTCTGTCGTAAAAAGATAAATCATTTATCTTCCTGTCGTAAAAAAAGTCAACATTTTTCCTCTCTTTCACTATCGTAAAAAGATAAACATCCTTTCTCCCTCATTCTATCTTTCTTTCTCTTTATCATAAAAGATGTTAATTATCTCTCTATTCTTCTCTCTCTCTCTCTCTCTCTCTCTCTCTCTCTATCGTAAAAAGATAAACACCATGTCTCTCTTGTTCTATCTCTTTCTATCGTAAAAAGATTAGCATTCTTTCTTTCACGCTTTCCCTCGCTATCTCTCTATCCCCAGCTCTCTTTCAATATTTTTTCTCTATATCTTAAGAAGAAAAGCACCCTTTCTCTTTTCCTCTCTATTGTGAGAAGATGAAACACCTCCCTTGTATATATCTCAATTCTGCTCTGAAACCACATAGAAACTATTAGAGGCGCAGGTTGCGTCAAAATCATATCATTCATTACGTGCACAAAATACGTAATAATTTCTAAATCGAGCAAATACTCCTGCCCCCATTTCAAGAACCGATTCGACGCTGCAATGACTTGTGTGATAATTAATATATCTGGTGAATATCAACTTCGTACAATGGCTAGATGTCGAGTTATCTCGGTGCATATATACACACACACTTGAAGATTTCTCAAATAAGGATGCAGTCTTGAATGGTCAAGTTTTCTGCTTTAATTTCTTCGTTAATACGTTTGTAGCAGCAACAGCTACCGCCTGTCAGCGTTATTTGTTACATCTCTGATTTATTACTTTTCGAACCAGTGAAAAATCTTTCCCTAAATTTAATATATGCTTACAAGTCCATCCCATGAATGCAGATCATTGCAGAATATTTTTACTAGGAATACAGATATTAAAATATCTTAACGTGATCTCTTGATTTCTACTAAGTTTAATTGCGTATTTGTATTTGATCGTGTTATGCCAATCTTACGTCGATGTGGTCAATACCTCTGTGCTAAAGTCTCAGAATGGGTAACTTTTGGTTTCCTCTTACATGCAATAACATAAACGATAACTCTTAATTCCATTGTGTATGGCTTTTACATTTACAACAAAATTTAACGAAAGTATATTTATCAAATTGGTTGAAAATAGCGTTCAGCATTTGTTTTGCAGCGGGCTATCATAGAGGCAGTACGTAGCCCCTTCCTTTGTCTCCTTTACCCCAACCTCCGATACTTCCCACCACTCAAACCTTTGATGGCCCAGCTAAACATCACATCATCACTATTTCTGGGTTCGAGAAGGCTTAAAAATGTTTTCCATATAAACTGACGATGATTGCTTCTTTGTTTAACGGCACCTAAGTTGGTGTGGTAACCTGTGTCAAGATAAAGTATTAAGCTATAAGGAGGTGATTATCATAACTGAATCTTATCTTCTAAGAGTCTGTCTGAAATTTCATTGATATGATTGTTTTCTAAAAACAAAATTAATCTGTGCGTAAAATCTTGGTTTGAAGATACCTTTTGAAATGTTATTATTCTGAGGAGCCCAGAAGTATTGCGGATTAACACGTCTCTACGGGAAAAATTATTTGTATATCATAGATTATTATTTAGAAGATTAATCAAAGTTGTATCTTTTCAGGTCTGCGTCACCAAAGAGCACAGATAAAATGTCCTCCATTGCCAACAACACCCAAACCTACGACAAGACCAACCACTACACCTAAACCAAAACCAACCACTACACCAAAACCAAAACCAACCACTACACCAAAACCAAAACCAACCACTACACCAAAACCAAAACCAACCACTACACCAAAACCCAAACCTACCACTACACCAAAACCAAAACCTACAACCACACCAAAACCAAAACCTACCACTACACCAAAACCAAAACCAACCACTACACCAAAACCCAAACCAACCACTACACCAAAACCAAAACCAACCACTACACCTAAACCCAAACCAACCACTACACCAAAACCCAAACCAACCACTACACCAAAACCCAAACCAACCACTACACCAAAACCAAAACCTACCACTACACCAAAACCAAAACTTCCCATTACACGTAAACCAAAACTTCCCATTACACGTAAACCAAAACTTACCACCACACTTAAACCAAGATCAACCACTGCACCTAAGCATAGACCGAGCGTGACACCCAAACCAAGAAGTACCATTACTCCTAGACCTATGAATACTACAACTGGATTCAAGACATCAAATAAAAGAACTTCTTCAATATCAAATGTTACAACCCTCCAATCAACTTTCACTAATGGACTTGAATCAACCACAATCAGAATCTCCAAGGACAACACCAGTTCAGGTAATGTGCATCCCATCTTTACACGTTTATCGACGGGAAACCCAGAACTGAATCCAACCTCATCTACGGTACAAAACCAGGCTAAGTCATCGACTGACAGTGTCAGCTCAAAAAAGACACTAAATGCTCAGCCGACTCCATCTACGGTGAAATCCGGACTCAATCGGAAGAAAATTATAATTGGCATTGTCGGTGGTTTGGTCGCTATCATTATGATTGTACTCATTATCATTATAGTGAAGAGGCGCAAACCAATAACTAACCCACTTTTGGACCAACCCTATAAGACAGGAAACACTGTATCGTATGATAATAAAGCATTTGGATGATCTATTCCACCAGAAGTAATTCTTAATTTTTGTTTACACTGATAATGAAATTGAAATAAAAACAAATCAGATTTTTTTTAAATACTGATGTTCAAGTATGGGTCACCAATGAAGTCGAAATGGGTCGCCATTGTAATAGATGCATTGTGCCACAAACAGCACATAATCTATTCTCTCTAACTGTTTTTCGAATAAGCTGACCTAAAAAAAATTAAGGTTTAATTCGAGTTTAGTCCAATACTTGCCGTATCAGACGACTTTCCAACATAAGGAAGCACTGTGTCCGTCCGAATTTCAAGTTCATAGGGTCTAAACAGACTAATATGATCCATTAGGGAAATAGAATAGAATGAAATGAAATATCTAGTAGTGAAAATAGATAGACATTGTGTTAGTGTACGTACCTTATGAATATAAATAATAAGAAAAAAGTATGTTGGAAGAGAACGCAAATCAATATTAGAATTTGTGCAACAGGTCTAGTTATATGATAAAAACTGTTACGTGGCTACTGACTTTTAACAGCATGCCCTATTAAGAGTGATCCATTCAGAAAATACTGAAAATAGTAATCAATGAATGATTACTTCTCTCACCTTTTGTTGCATAATGATCACTTAAGAGGTGTAAATTTTTGAAAAACAAGCACGAATTTTACCCGACACAAACTAAGGGACCAGTTCAATTGCAAACTGGACCCCACCCCACCCCCCACTAAAACGTTGGGTGGAGGTAAAAATGTTTTTAGATATAATAAGGTGTAAATTATTATCTTTTTAGCTCCCTTGGTATGGCCAGTATGCGTGATACATGTGTAGCGCCCCCTATTCTTTCAGTTCGGAATTAAATATGAAACTCTTCTTTTGGCTAGATATCGAAAACGTCAACTTCTCCGACGACCTCTATAAAATCCCTGGACGCACATGATCCAATGCCCATTTGCGCCAGGCCCCCCTAGCTGGTCATGCCTCTGGCCCCGACCTTTGCGGCCGGCTATAATTTTCGTGGGTAGCTCTTATAGTTGTGAAATGAATAGTGTGGTGATATTGAGAGACGAAGAGCGTGATGATGTAATTGAGAGACGAGGAGATTTGAAGTTAGCGTGCGTGCAGCCCTGTAGATGTAAGGGAGGAAGGATGTTGCACAAAGAGAATGGAATGCACACCAGGTATGAAGTTGGACGTGCATTGAAACAAAGTGGAAAAAGACATACATGTATGTTGGCCAGACAAAAGACGTACGTTTTATACAAGAATGAAGAATGTAAATGAGGTACATGTAAGGATAACATAAATACGATCGATCGTGAGAAGTAATGAGACAAGAAGAGATAGCGAAAGTTCGGAGCTCTTTTGTACTGGCGTCGGTGTCGAAGCGGAGTTTGTCTGAACTGCTTGGATTCCGTATGGCTTGGATCGCTCCAAGATAATACGTGGGATACAGGTTCAGTGTGCGAGCCATACAGCCAAGTAAGTAAGTTAACTTGGGGCCTATTCACTGATGCTGATAGACACTCGACGAACAGACCATGAAAGACAGACAACATAAAGTTTTATCCATGCAGGTTTCCGGGAGCAAAGAAGTTTAGGAAAGAATATCGTGACTATCGGATAGTAAAGAGACTTTGCCATTTCATTCATGAGGGTGAGAGGTGATACGCGTTAGGAGCACGTGGTGAAGACATGCTGGCATAGCAACGTAGTTGAGCGTTTGTGTGAGGCTCGATATCAGTGAAGTGAAATGGACAAAGTTAGTACAGAGATAGTTCACGAAGGAAGAATGGTCAAGATCGGATTGGCTGGTGGGTCGGCGAAATGATAACGATCTTAAAGAGAAGGAAAAAGAGAGAAAGAGTAGCCGGCTGCAAAAGCTGGGACCAGAGGCATGACCAGCTAGGGGTCCTGGCGCCAATGAGCACTGGACCATGTGCGTCCAGGGGTTTTATAGGGGTTGTCGTCGGAAGTGACGTTTTCGATATCTAGCTAAAAGAAGAGTTCTGTATTTAATTCCGAACTAAAAGGATAGGGGGCGCTACACATGAATAGCCAGCTTCATTGAAGAATGAACAAAATTGTACGGTGAGGTATGCCTTTTGATGTACTATACCTATATTTAAAAAAAATCTTCGACTTCCTCATGATAGACATTTTCACAAACTATAAGGATTTGACATAGCTGGTAAGTTAATCCGTTGGCTAGAAGACTTCGTACAGGACAGGAAACAGAAAGTATGTGTTAATGATTCTAAATCTGATTGGGAATATCTAAAGAATGATATACTACACAAATCAGTGCTTGAACCAGTACTATTTTCATTATTTATTAGTGATTTACTAATCTCTACAAATTGTAAAATTTTAGCAGATGATACAAAATTGTGTCATCCAGTCTTATCAATGGATGACCAAGTTAGAATATAGGAGTGCCCAAATAGTTTAACGTCATGATCAAGTGAATGCTTGTTAGCTTTCAATCGATATAAATGTGAGGGCTGCATGTATGTAATAGTCGCCCATCTTATGATTACAGTATGAATAAAAAATATGCTTGATATTGTAAATTACGAAAAGGATCTTGGTATCATAATAACAGTGAAATTTTCATTCTCCAAGTATATAGCCAGCGCTGCTGCTAAGACAAACAGAGTCCTGGGACAGATCAAGCAATATTCCGTTTCATATACAAGGAATCGTTACTATATTATATAAGATATATGTCCATCCGAAACTTTGATACTGTGTTCAAGCCAGGTCACTCGACTTGGAGAATGATAAAAAATATTTTAGGAAAAGTCCAAAGACGAGCAACTAAGTTGAGTATTAGGATAGGTTACAGGAGTTGAAATTGACCTTGTTAGAAAAAAAAAAAAAACAAGAGGTTGAGGCGAATCGATAGAAATGTTTGAGATTATGCAAGGTATAAAACTAGATCCTTACCAAAAGGAAGTACAGGAGATTGAGGGGCCATGCATATACGAAAGAAGTAAATAGGATTTGACTGAATATCAGAAAATCCTTTATTTAGCAACAGAGTATGATTGTGGAATAGATTACCAGAGTATATCTCGCTATCAACAAATGTAAATGAGTTTAAAATAATTATGGAGTCCATTACGTCGCTGCTAAAGCTACTGTCTATGGCTGAGATATCGTGTAAAAATGATTATTTGATATGTGCCTTTATAAACAGTGTTGGGCCATTAAAAGTAAAAGGACAAAAACAGGTTATCGAAGTTGTTCAATACCCCCTTGCCGATCACTGCAAGATGCTGCAATGCTTCTCAAATATGAATATTTCTGGTCAACAACTCATAGCGGAAGAATTCAAGATGCACCGGAATGCTACAGAGATTATACGAGGGAATTTTTGTATGAGGTCTGTGCAGAGTTACCCAACAGAGATGAGGAACAAGTTGTAAGTAACCCAAGGGACTTCAAAGCTGTCTGAATTCATACAGAATCATCTCATAAGTAGTAACCAGATCGTTCCCCTGCAAATCCTATTCAAAATGTTTAGCTCTGACAGTGCTGACAGCAGGCCATGATCTAAAGCGTTTCTCAAAACAGTTTGGAGAGAGCATTATCTTTGCAAGATTGTCATACCACGAGACGGAGATTATAGTTCGTTAATAAGCGCCTTCAATAACAACCATAATAAGTTTTATGCTAATGAGTGAGCAGTTCATTCCAAAAGAGACTGCAAATCATTGTAGTTAACTTGACGTAAATTTGTACCACACAAAGACGCAAGAAAATGTGTGTAGATACAAAGAAGGGAATTAGAGAGGCAATATATAGACGAACTGGTATAGGAATGATAGTTCCTATATTATGTGGGGGAGAGTAGTAATAGCTGTTGCGATGTAAGTGGCGAGAAGATCGTGATGAGGACAAAGGATTTAGCCTCCACGTGGTTTGGTTGTTGGTGCCACACGCCGACGTCACTGGAGATGTTTGAAGGTGGAAGGGAGATGTAAAGAGAGTATGCACGCCAAGTATGATTGTGGACGCGGGTATTAAACAGAGTAAAAAAGACATATACAAGTATATAGATGAACGAATGAAATGTGTATTCAACGCATAACATTTATGAAAAACAAAGAATGAAGATGGAATGCATATAATGAAAACATTGATACGATCGATCGTGTAAAGAAAAGAAAAGAGGTTTGTTTAGTTTTGATGGTTATTCCTATAGGTAATAATTAAGTATAAGATTGTAAGTAATAGGCATTTAGGGAACACGTGACATAAGTAGTCTAATGCCAATAGGTTTATCTATCGAAAGGAGCCTGATTAGTAGTGTTTGTTTGATGAGTAGTGTAATTGACCATATTAGATTATGAAAATGCGGTTAGTTCACGTTAGGTGCAATAAGAAGATAAAGTGGCGAAATAGCAGATGTGTTTGCTTTGCCGTCAGAAATATGTCAAGTGAATTAGTTGCAGTATTTGCATCTAGTAGCTGTATAGTTCTTGCAAATTCCCACATTGAGGAAGATAAGTGATAAAAGACGATATATATGTTCACGATCAAAGAATAGTAACTACGCCGACTGCAAGTTAAGAGAGAAGAAAAGGGAGACGGCTTGGAAGCCGATGCAAATAAGTAATAGAATACGTGTGTTCAGCAATTTTATTGGAAATCGGCGTCGGAAGTGATGTTTTAGATCCTTAGCTAAAAGAGGGGTTTCGTATTGAATTCTTAACTAAAATTGAAGAGGGCACCACACCAGTTTACTAGGGTTTTAAAACCTATGAGAAGGGTTTCCTCAGAATCGCTTCAGTATATCTCTCGATTAGTTGGATGTATCAAACAAGACTTTGGGCAACTGAATTCAACTGGAACAACAATGACATTACTACCGTTGATTGGAATCCAATGACAGAATACAACACAGTATTTAAGAGCAAAAGCACTCTGGGTCTTGCTAAAGCATCCAGCATGCCATACGCATATATCACAGTGGATACCGAAGTGGTGATGTGATCCTTCCATGTGGTATCAAATAACCCTGTCGAATACAGAAACGGCATTGATGGAGATTTCCATGTCACGGTGAATTTTTTTTTTTTTTGGAACTATCGGGAAAATAGACACTGCTCGTGGTTTTTAGGAGATTGCGTATCAAGCAGGGATGAGTACATCAAGAAGACTGAAAAGGGTAATTTCTGGGAAGCATTACAATAGCTGCTGACCCCCAGGTTATTTTGTGAAACTCACATTCAATTTAAGACTCACTTGGTAAGGAGACTGACAAGCTGTAGTTATGGTGATAGAAGAAAATCATTAATAGAACAAAAGAATCAATATCATGACTTGAAAGTGCTGTCTTGAAGGTTAATTTTTGAAGACATCTCAGTACTGGATATAGTATGAAAAAGCAGTCCACCACCAATATAAGCTGCATATATCAGTGAACGTAAATAACTTCGATTTGCTATTGAAATGCTGGAAAGATTAAATGCTATTTTTCTCTTTAATGAACGAGCAGAATTTTGTATGTTACAGTAGCTATTACTTCAGCTCTTGGTCCATAAGAGTTTGTAATGCATTTAATAAAAATGACCAGGTCGACATCAAGTATTGAGCCCATTGATGCAAACGTCTATGAAATATTCAAGCGGGCCAGAAGGATTTTTAAAATCCTTATTCACATGGATGGCTGCTCTCAGTTGCGTCTAGCCAAAAAGTGGGCGAAACGATGCCAGTTTCTTGGGAGGGGGTATGATTAGTGAGAGGGTTAGGGTTTTGCTCAAGGAAACACGTTTTATTGTCGGGTTAGGGTCAGAGACCTTAAAAGTATACAGCTATGATGACATAAGCACTGAAAGGAAGAGAAACTCACCTCCACAATTTTATATGACGAATAGAAGGATCCTGTTTAGTGTCATTTTAAGTATAATTCTTTAAAAGTTTTTCTTCCTAAAGTAACAAATTTTCGGAAGGTTTGAAAGTTTAATGAAATGGAATAAAATGAAATTTTAATTTTCCTTATCGGAGTTTGAACTTGGTTCCCTGATTCCAATTTTCGTGCTTCCAACTGGGCCATTGATATTCTCTTTGATTTTTCACAGAAATGAATAAATCTTCAAATATAAAGAGTAGTTTAGACACTAAATTGGCTTGTAGAAAGCTTGAAGGTCAACGCCACCTATCCTATTCATCGTCTTTTTTAGTAGTTGTTATTTTCCATGTCTAATTTTCTTTTCGAGTGTTCGTTCCTATTGTTGATCGGGTACTTCATGCGAGTGAGATGAATTAGGTAAATCGGACTGTTGAAACATGGTTGGAAGTAAAATAGGTCTTTATTTTTTTTAGCAATAATAAGCACTTTGATTTCGAGTACGCTATAGCAGCTCTGTTAAGATAACAAAAGAACCAGGAGGAACATTGATCCTTTATTTATCTAATCTTATCTGTACTTACGTCATAGTGCGGTCATTTGTATTTTGATAGTGAATTTCATAATCAGTCAGAGATACATATCCCCCCCCACACACCTAAAAAAAAACGGTATGAAAGCAGACCGTATGGTCTCGTGTCAAACGTCGGATCATTAATAAATGGCCTTTTTTGTGTGTGCGTATGACCACTTGTTTATCATTAAAAAGATGAAAGTCAATATCACTTTGGATTGTTGGTTTCTTTTTTTTTTCATGCAGAAGTAGTAAGGAAGAGAGGAAGGGGATACATTCAACTAGGTGTATGTGTGCTCAATATCTACATTACTACTAGTACTCCTACTACTAGTTATGATGATGATGATGATGTTGATGATGATGATGTATGTATGCATGTATGTATGTAGTAGGAAGACAGAAAACAAGGATAGGCAGTTCAACTGACATGGTCCACTTCTGCCTCTACAAACGTAAGGAACTACAGTGGTCATATGCTGATAATCTGTCCCCTTTCCGCCAACTTCGCTGTTGTACTTATATCGTAATCCCCTGGGGTGATCTGGAATTATGTATCTCTATTAATCACAGAGATTGAACGTTAAAAAAAGTAATAATTTCAAATCAAAATTCAGTTAATGATTGCGTCGGGCTATAGACTTATACATGCACACTTATGATGCTTTCTTTATTTGTATTCTAAATTGCAAATGGGCACCGTGGAATTTCCTGCGAATAAAAAAGCATAAAAACAACTCTACATTCGTCAACTTTTCTAGGACCAACTTCATCAACGAGTCCACTACATCTAACACAGTGTTCAAGTGGCCCTTCCCTGCTTTTTTAATGATTCTCAATCAGATAATTCTTCAATGATATTCGAATACGGAATTTGACGATAGGAATTTCATCTGATCATTTCAAAAATCGTACATAAATCAAAGAAAACATTAAAATCCATCTTGTTTGGTATAACTTGGCAGCAGCAGATCTACATTTTTCTCTAGGTAAATAATTCTGTCGATAGGATACAGAGCCAACCAGTAGAATGTGGCCTCGACTTCTAACGATCATTACCTCTGCAGTTTTGTGCGGTGGTAAGGTTCCAATCTCCTTTCACCCTGTCAGCTACCAAGCGGGGGAGACTGGGGATGGTTGCAATATGTCTTACTCCTCCAATCAGAAACATGCAAGTATGCATAGTCAGACCCCCATCAGGAGGTTAGAAGACACATTCAGCCTACTGCTGCATTTATTGAGCAAAAGTTGTGTCATTTTTCTTCTTTTTTTTTTATTTCCATGAGCCGTATTTTTGTCATACCGTCTTGACCGTATGGATGCATTAATCGAAACTTCCTTAGTTTGAATCAATGTTTCACAAACTTTAAAGTTTGATAGATCATCATCAACATCGGTCTTTTGTTGTACATTTTTGGACATAGACCTTCCCTGGGATTGGCCACATTTCTCTATCGTGGGCGTCTTGGAGCCAGTATTTTCTGAATTTGTGTAGTTTGTCTCTCCATCTTGTATTCTGCCGGCCTCGGTTCCGCATTTAATCTCTGGGGATCCATGTTGTGAGTCGTGATGTCTATCGGTTGTCTGTCATTCTTGCAACATGGCCTGCCCATTGTCTTTTAAGGTTTCTAATAGATTCTATGACGTCCTGGACTCCTGTTTTCTGCCTGATATACTATGCTGTCTTGTGATCTCTCCATGTAAAGTTAAGCATGATTCTTCCATGCACACGCTGCATGCTTCTCAGTTTGCAGGTCTGTTTCTTGGTTAGGTTCCATGTTTCAGCTCCCTAGTTGACTATCAAGAGGATGCATTAGTTGTATATTCTTTTTAGGATTAATGGGATCGACTTATTTTTAAAGGTTGAACTTACTCTGCTGAAGGCTTGCCATCCTATGGTGATTCTTCACTTTATTTTTGTTTTTTTTTTTGTGGGTTCCATAGAGATTCGTTATCCTAGGTAGATGTAGTGGTCTACCTTCTCCAGTTTTGCATCATTGATTTTGACAGTTGTGTTCTTATTCTCTGTGTGGTTGTTGCACACGACCTTCGTTTTACTAAAATTCATGTCTTAGCCGACTTTCTTACTTTCTTCATTTAGATCATCTAGCATTAGTTAGAGGTCGTGTAGGTTCTCTGCGAAAAAGACGATATCGTCAGTAAATCTGAGGTTTCTCAGATATTCTCCGTCTATTTTGATTCCTTTATTCTCCCAGTCCATGTTTCGGAAGATCATCTCAACGCAGGTTATGAAGAGTTTTGGTGAGCTGGTATCACCTTGTCTTATTCTTTTTGGGAGCTGGAATGTTTCTGAGTCTTTATGTAGCCTGATAAAGGAGTGGCAGTGATGATATATATATATATATATATATATATATATATATATATATATATATATATATTGCTGTACTCAGACGTTTACAGGGTCTACACCTTATAGAGGGATGACCTTCATGACCATGGGAATTTCTTCAGTCAAATGCCTTCTTGAAGTCTATAAATGCTGCAGCAAGTGGCATTTTGTATTCTGCTGCTTTCTCTTTCAGTTGATTTATTGAATCGAGATGGCCTATGGTCGAGTAATACTAAATCCAGCTTGTTCCCATGGTTGGTTTTCATCTAGTGTTTTAGTGATCCGGTTGGTGGTGATTTTTTTCTGAAAAATTTGTAAATGCAGTTGAGTAGGCTTATAGGGCTTATAGAAGTTGTTGAAGTCTTTCGGGTTTCTTTTTATATGTAAAAGCATTATAATTGCCGTGTTCCAGTCTTTCGGGACTTTACTCTGTTTTAGACTCCAGTTGAATAGAATAGCTAGTTTTTTTTAGTGACAATCTTACTTGCTTTTGTGAGTAGATCGATGGTAATATTATCTGGTCCAAAGGCTTTCCCTTTTCTTGTTTGTTTGATGGCTTTTTCGACCTCCAATGGTGAAACTTCTGGGAAGTCCTTGAACTGACTATCCGCGTCTTGCGTATCCAGTTTGTTGTTTTGTCGTCAATGTCTTGAAGAGTAGAGTTCTTGGTAGAATTCTTAGGTGCGTTCGACAATTCTGTCTGTCTGTTGTTATGTCTCCATTTTCTTCGAGTATGCTAGTTGTCTCTGCCCTATACTGTGAGCTCTGTTTATTGCTTTAAAGCCCCGACGTTTTTCGAGATGATTTCGGTGATTGCTGTCGTATACCTCCTTTTGTCTTCTCTTAGTTTCTTTTTGATCGTTTTGTTCAGTTCGGTCTCCTCTATTTTTTCCCTTGTTGGTGGTGGTGGTTTGAGGTTTCTGCGCTCTCCAATGAGCTTCCTGGTTTCGTCTGAGATTTTACTAATGGTCTGTGTGTTTCTTGGTTTAAACATAGAGGCAGTTTCTGGTAGAGAGGTTGTTATTTTGCTAGGGAGTTCGTTGATGATGGTGTCGTTCTCTTCGGTAAGGATTTTGTATTTGTTTCTCAATTCTGGCTTGAAGGATAGGGTGAGTTCATGTGGTACGTTGAATAAGGTTTGATAGATAAATATTATAATATTATTGTGTATAAATGAATAGTACTATGATATCGTTACAAATTCCGAAGCTTCAATTCTTATATTAATCAATATTCACATTAATTTTACAATCAATCACTATTTCATCGACTTTTAAGTAACCTACGTAGCATGTGTCAAAGTCATTGTGTCTAGCTAACAAATGGCGTTATGTCATGGCTGATGGGATCAGGTACGGTTAGAATAAGCTTGTTAAAAATCAGTTTTTGAAAAGGTTTTTAAAATTTCACTGATTATGTTATTCCGGGATTTCAAAGTTTAAAAAAGCCTTTCATGAAACCCAGGGTCGCAGTTCGAATTACAGGTCATCGTTTTTCATTTGTTTGCAAAATAAATGGAAAAAAAACTTGAACATATCCGATACAAATTACCCTTTTCCTTGACTTCGTTATTTATTTAATATTTATTTAGCTCACAAGAATACGACGAGCAGTAATAGCAATAATTATTTAATATTGTGGAGTCTGACGAAAAAGAGTTAATAATTATTCACATCAAAACTCGTACAAGACTTCGAATTATACTCGATAAAAACAGCTGGAAATATTTATAAAAACAGGAAAGAAAAAACATCACCTTCCACTTACTTCTAATGCATCTTTTAGTAATTCTTGGTTTCACAGGTCTAAAATACAGCAGTGTAAGATTGGCTATAAAATGGCTAAAAATGGCTAGATTCGTAATTTTCAGCTGACCTTTTACCTAACAATCTTATATATACACACACTCCCAAAAGGAATACAAAGGTTCCAAAAAGTATAATTGTACAAAGTATTGATTCAATGTATACGTCTTTTAGACCCGTGAAACAATTTAAGAAAGTTTACTAAGATGTGATGTAAGGATCGCTGGTGTCTTTGGGAATTTCTCCTACAAGCAGATATCACCTCAATAAAAAATCCTATCTTCAAAGATGATAACACCACACAAAAGCTAATTTTCCCGATTTATTTCTTGCGTTTTCGATTTTGATTGTTATGTCTTTGTCCTTAACCTGTTTTTTGTATATGATGTTTGTTTTACAAGAGTTCATGTGAAGAACAACTTTCTTGGTTTCTCCATTCGGTTCGTTTAGCATTAGTTGGAGATCATGAAGGTTCTCAGCAATAAAGATAATGGCGTCAGCAAATCTGTAGTTACTTAGATATTCGCCATCTAGTCTGATCCCTGGTTCCGTCTAGGTTTCGGAAGATCATTTTGAGGCAGGGTGCGAAGAGTTCGGGTGTAGACAACTACATCTACCTAGGGCAACGAGTCTCTATGAAATCCTCAAAGGAAGAAGAAATCAAGCGAAGAACCACTCTAGGCTTGCAAGCTTTCAGTAGAGCAGGCTCAACCTTCAAGAACAAGGAAATCCCAATAGTCCTAGAAGGAAAGGTATGTAACTAATGAATTCTCCAGATAGTTACATATGAAGCTGAAACATTGAACCTAGCCAAAAGATTTGCCCTCAATCTGAGAACTATGGAACTTGCACAGGAGAGGATCAAGCTCAACATCACATGGAGTGGTCACAAGACAGCACATTATATTAAAGAAAAAACAGGAGTCAGAGATATCATTGTTAACTCATGTAATTTCAGAGACATTATTGTTGATTTGTGTATATATGATAATCCTATTTTGACAGTAAGGTTTGTATACGTAAAACATTTCTGTTATATCATTTGTGTTGTTTAATTAATATACTGTAGATTCAAGTTAATTGGGATACAGCGAGGTTTTGACCGAATTAAATGACTCTCCCGTTTATACAAAGCAACACGTAGACTATTTAAGTACAAGTAGAACTTTGGGCAGGCCATGTTGTAAGAATGGCAGACAACTGATGGACATCATGACTCACGACATGGATCTCCAGAGATCACATACAAAACCGAGGCTGACAGAATACAAGATGGAGAGATGCACCAGACAAATTCAGAAAATACTGGCTCTGCAACGCCCATGATAGAGAATTGTGGCGGATCCTGGGGAAGGTCTACGTCCAATGACGGACAATAAAAGACTGATGATGATGATGATGATTTTCAGTTTTATTCTAGAGTATAAATATTATTATTATTGATAATAATAATAATAACAATGATAAAAAAAAGATTTGTTTATACTTTCTGTAGCTATTGTAGGTTTTAAGGGCCTCTGTTGCTGACCTGACACAAGATGAAATATCTTTCCTCGTTTAATCAATTGAGAAAAACAAAACATTACAATACATTTTCAGACAAAATCTTAAAAAAAACACTTCTATTTTATTTTCCATGTTGATGATTTAATAACCCACTGAATCTTAATTGCTCATTAAACTTTGAAGAATTTATCAAGTGTATCCCGCTGTAGATTTTTATGTGAACAAAATCTGTGCAGGTGTCTGGTGAAGATAACAGATTGCTTTCATTACCTTCTTGCATAGAATAACATCCCAATTCATTCACGTTTCATTGCTTCCTGGTTAGCAACATCATATTTTTAGAGGTCAGAATTTTGCAAGAAATAAATGACACATGTAACAGTACCTATACTTTAAAAGGCTGTTTAGAACAGGTGTATGGATGATTCTGCTGACTAAAGGTTGACTGAATCAACAATGACCTACTAAAAAGTAAGTTTGGTTTGTTTACACTGTCCCATTTAAACAAATTGATGTCCCAAATAAACGTAATAAATATGTACAGATATATTTGACTAGAGTTTTTCGAGATTCAGACTAAATAAACGGGTGCCTCTATTAACTAGTTACCAAGTTAACCGGAATCTACAGTAGTTTCCTTTATATCCACAGGACACATTTTCTTAGATGGAGCCAGGAACTGCCATACTCTGCTTGAATGGGGATTTCTTTGGTTTCATTCCAATCAAAACATGATTACATTTGAATATGATGAAAAATGATACGAACCAGAATGGACTGGTCAAATTCAACCAGGAGACAAGAAAGAGTTGGCTGTGTGGCTTCCTTTTGAAAGCCGTAATATCATTTACAAACAATTCCATTAAAGCATGGAAGAATAGATAGATAGATATTGAAAAGAATTTGACCCTGCAGCAGCCAGGCGTGTTATCATCTCTTCCTCATTCTCCAATCTTATTTTTTACACACTTTAATTCTTAATTCTTTTACCTCTACTGAAGAAATCGGAAGGTGCACTTCCTGAGTGCTCTTTAGTTTTTGAAGGATAGATTTTTTTGTGTCACTTCAGTCACTCATTAGCTAATGTAATTTTCTTCTGTGTTTCTTTTTTCGTTTGTATTACATATACTTTATTATGGTATCAAGTGGAAATTTTCTCTTGTCGGGGAGATCAGTTGTTTACCATGGAATGGTTTCAGGGATTTTAAAAACGACCTAGTCTGTTTTTTATGTATATATATATATATATATATATATATATATATGTCACTTCAAGTAAATTTTAAGGTTGTATCTTTTTTAAACACCAGTTGAAAGAAGTTAGGTATATTGTCTCCCCTTTTAAAGAGCTGAAAATTGAAGTGACGATGTACAATAGCAAAAGCTAGCAGCTGCAACTTCTCCCTTGTGTGCCATGTCCCTTCAGGACATGGACGGTCTGGCCCTCTACTTCCCTTTGTCACTCTCAGCAATTCCAGCTCTCCAACATCTACTGATACTCTTTCAGTTATTCAACTGCTTAAATCCTTCTGTCTCATTCTGTGTCTCAGCACAGAAGAACTGGCCAGTAATTGTCTTTGTTCTCCAATGATATTCTGTGCCACAATTCAAAGTTCTTTATCTCGTTTAGGCCATTCAATGTGTCACTTAGCTTTCTGGTGCACTATACTACCCACACAGTATAATTAATCTTTTTTCCCCCTTGTTACATCAACATTTAAACCAATGATACATTTTTTACTGCTGAAAATATCAAGTGAGCGTTGTCTCTCATCACAGCTATGAATTAAAAAAATCCAGTTGAAATTTCATGTACGAACTGTGTACATAGCTCAGACAACTCATGAACAATATCCAATGGACCATTATTTCTTGCTGACTCTAAAGTCAGTGACTGTCTTTGAACATGTTCATAACAAGTGATTCCCTTCTATCATTTAAAGTTAACCTAAAAAGACCTACACTGATTAAATCTTTTTTCACACTTGATGTGAATTTGTTCTTCATCAAAATGTACCAATATGTTGAATCATGCCTTTACGCGATTCATTTCAATTCTTAAAATCACATTGTCAAGTGATTCAAATCTCATTCAGTTTATCAGCACTTGTTTTTCAATTCATGTACGTCTAAAATTATCACAGCATTGTAAGGACAGGTCTGTCGGAAGGCTTCACTGATCACTGTGGCCAATGAGCAGAGTGCTTGCTTCTGGTTCAGTAGACTTAAGTCCAATCCACCACCATCAACCATAGACTTTGGAAAAAAAAAAAAATGGTACTCAATGCCTCTCCACTAAGCAGCTATGATAGGGGATGACCAAATCACATCTGATACACCAAAGTCAGGCAACATCAAGCCAGGTCAGTACCTAGATGGGTGACCATGGGGGAATACCAGGTGCTGTAAGCAGAACAAAACTTTAACAGGCCCGATAAGCTGGAAGAGGGTCTTACTAACAATTGTCAGTGTGTACCTAACCATGTAACACTCTCAATGCGGGTATAAGCAAAGAATGATGATACATACATATAAAGGCTCCAAAACATCCTCTACCATAGTCATGAGATCAATCTTCCTTGCTGTTAAGTCATTTACCATAACCCTTTTTGTACACTAAACTACATTCATTCATAGGCGAATGATAATCAACCTATTTCATTAATGAACATATATTGACTTAGTAGTTTCAGTACACAGCCCTACCTGGAGGCCCAGACTGTGAGAGGCAAATCAACAACATCGACCTCTTCACAATGGAATCATCATTTTTCCTGCAGAACCATCAAAAAGGAAAACTGCTTGGTCTATTTTGAAATATAACCCTAGCAGTTAAAAACAAAATTTAAAAAATAAGAACAACGAATAATATGTAAATTACCCTTGATAAGACAGAGACAATAATAAGTGTCCTAAGACTTCAGGACAGCAAGAAGATTAATCAAAGAGAACATTTTTTTTTTTAACTTTTGTAACCAATCATTCAAATGAAAATATGGTTACCATATAAAAAGGAATTTTCCACATTTTATGAACAACAACTCACATTTCCAAGGGAATTAAAATTTTATTTACATTATTTCTTCAACTCATTAAGCCTGCATAGCAGGACGATTTTCAGTAGCCTTCAATTTTATCCCAGAGCCAGCAAATCCACTTGCACCCTGAAAATGAAAAAAAGATTTTTTAAATAGTACATAGAACTTTGTCATTACTAATATTAATTTTTGACAAGTATTTCTTTCATCTTGATTTCAGTTGCTTTTTATCACAATCACTCAGACTATAAGTCTATAGCCATGGATCAGAAACAGAGGATGAGCTCTCAAGAGACTCAAACTCGCCTCCCTTTTGCCAAAGAAAGCCTGATTGTGCGTACCAGCTACTCTTACAGAATGAGCAACAATAACCCACAGTTGGCAGAAGATCAAACCTAATCAGTAAACCTACCCTTCATTTACCCCTCCCCTTGATCTCTTGACACCATATTTTCGTTATTGTTTTTACACAAGTAGTAATCGTTGCAGCAATATCATTTTGATTTATTTTCAATAGATGAGGCATTGAAAACCATTCATCATTCTTGATTAGTATTTCTTTCATCTTAATTTACCTCCGGCAATAAAATTGAAGAGGCATATATATTCGATCACATCTTTCTGTCTGTCCACCCACACTATATCTTCTATGGCAACCCCCAGATTTCAATGAAATATTGTGGACAGGACGGCAATGGGGTATGGGAGAAGTGGTTAAATTTGGGGGGGTAGACCAAGATTTCCTTTTTGATTAAGAGTTATTTCCCATTTTCTTTCCATATATATATGTATATATATATATATATATATATATATATATATTATACATATATATATAAATATATATGTATGTATGCTTATGTCCAAAATCCCACCCCCCAGGTCCATTGTAGTTATACGTCCACAGGACATAGCAACAAAATTACATGTCTATCCACATGAAATCTCAAAAAGTTCTCAATGAATTTCAATTCAATTTTAGGGAAGGATGGCTAATAGGCTACAGTAGTAGTGATCAAACTTTGGGGCAGATCCATGCATAATTACTCCCCTTGGCAGAGGAGTGAGCTTCGAGTGCTTTCTACTTTTAGTTGCTTTTCATTACTCAGACCATCAGTCTATAGCCTATAATAAAGTGCAGATTGGAAATAAAAGAAAAGCTCTCAGTGAGGCACAATCTCATATCCCCCTTGTCTTATTTCTTCAAAAATATTTCAAATGAACTGTGTTGGTGATCAGTATTCATTCTTAGATGTAGTCTTCTTTCTCGTCTGATACTTTGTGATCAACCACTCCCCAGAAAATATTTTCTTTTATCTTCGATGAAAGTTTTAACCAGTGGCTTTTCAAGTCAAATACTCCCATAATCACTACTACTGTTAGAATGAGAAAAAGTTACCCCCCTAACCATCTAAATTGAAACTTTCAAAACTAACCGATACAGGTCCTTAACAATTGAATTAAAATGTCCAAGTAGACTTCTGAAAGAGATATATGAAACATATATACTCCAGCTGTCATAGAAACCTGAGAACATATATGTCCCAGGAGCCTTGAAAAGGTTAAACTGTCTACATTATTAGTCACAAGCTTAAAAATATTTGAAGCAGAGATTCATAAGTTTATTCTCTCCCCTGAAATTGATAAAGTTCCTATCTTAATTCATTTTATTTGCTATAAACCTTCATTTTTATAACTGGAACCAGATAGAGGTCAGAAGTCAGTAACAATGAGCAAGTTTTCTGAAGTCTGAAAGACTTCCATCCACAAATATTTCAAATAAAAATTGATAAACCTTCAATTCCTGGTGACAGACTCTCTCATGGTTATTGCTGTGAATCACAAAATTTAATCATTCAAGTCAGAGATCCAACTGCACTGGTAATTGGAGGGGACCCGAATGCTCGTCTTTTGATTCACAACTGTCCTGAGAACATATATATCGTAGGAGTTTCAAAATGGTTCAACTGTTTACATTTTTAGTCACAAGCCTTAAAACATTTTCCTATGAAGCTGAGATCCATAAGTATAACTACGGGGGAGGGTGCTACTTCATTTCCATCCCATATCACACAGCTTAGGATGTACTCAGTTAGCTGCTGAGTGCACATGATTAAATAATTACAGAGTCAAGAGGCTTTACAACTTATCTCTTCTTAATTGCCCTTTTTATATTCATTAGGAAAAAAAAAACAACACAGAAAACACTTACTCTTTGTAATGGAATGATGTCTGATTCACCGAGTTTTTTACCATTAATAGGATCTACCATATCTTTCTTGATGATTTTTTCCACACATTCCATCGTTACAACACTCCCTCTACAAAGAGAAGAGAAATAAAGGTTGCAAAGAATTATATTATGCCTACAAGGAGAAGAGAAAGAAACAAGGAAGATGAGAGAAGAAAAAGAGAAAAACAAGCTTGGCTGTTGCAAGATCCAACTCCTCTCCCAGAAAACTCTTGAGGAAAATGAAGAAAATCAATAATATTCTGAATAGTAAGGTCCACGAGTTGTAAAGTACCAAATAGTTTCCTTCAGGTTAAAATTAGAGCTAACGCGACTGTCGATCTTTTCTATTTTTTAAAAACTTTATTAAATCCAACAACAAACTCAAAGACACATTTTAATCAGAACCACAAAGACTAACCATTTAATGAAAATTTAAATCTATTTCAAAACGTATTTCAATACAAGATAAATTTTGATCAATAGTTTTATGGTAATATGGTAAAATTGCATAGGGCACACTGGCTCTCATAAGATCACCAAAGTTGAGCAACGTCAAGCCTGGTTATTACTTATATGGGTGACCACATGAGAATATCAGATGTCACAAGCAATTTGGGAGTCTACAAAAAATGGTACTCAATGCTTCTCTGTTAAAGAGTAAGATTGAAGTTATCACTTCTTTTTGAAGTTATGAGGTTGAGATAGGACTAAAAACTCCAGACAAGAAAAAAAAGTCTGCTACAGAAACATTGACGAGAAAGATTGTCAATGGCCCATTCTCCCTTCTTATAAACAAATGAGTTTTATGGTACCTTATGACAAGGGGACATTATTAATTTGACGTTTTATAAATGATACATAAAAAAAAGTATAAACTAATCTTTTCTGGCTTGAATTCTATTCATCAAAATATCAAAAGCCATGCCAAAATATTTCAAGTTAGAGTTACAAAATTTTGGCAAAGATGAAAATTTTTCAGGAGAATTATGTCCATCAGGCAGAAAGAGGTCTAAAAAAGATCTTAATGTATTAACAAGTGTATCTGATATAAGCAGCTAAATAATCCATTTACAGGTTGTCATAAATGAGACTGATTTAGAGAACTCAGTAAAATATTTACAAAGCAATATTTGGGAGGTTTGAATACCCATTAAACTAAGACCAGTCTCATTCCTTATAGCACACACACAGACAATTTATAAATGAAACAATATAACTCATTTTATTCTCATTTTTTTCATGTTTTTTATCAATATCTTTCACCAGTATTTCTTAGTTGTTCACTAAGGTTTTCATTAACGTTTTCATTAATTTTTAGTTGTCACTCAACACTTCCTCCCACCCTCAGCATAATCCTACCTTGAATAAACAAATGAACTGTTAGGTACTCCTACTACTACTGTAAGATCACCTACCATTCTTATTCAGCTGAGTGCCAAGTCTAGCCAGGAGCCTAAGTCTCACTTTTGCAAGATGTGGATTGTGAGAGAGCTTCATTCAGAGTTACCAACTCAATAAAAAAATCATAAGGCACTAAAAAAGCAGTTAGCCATTTTATGGCCATTTCCAATAGCTAATATGGATAGAAAATAGCTAAAATTGCTGACTAACAAGGCTGAAATTGTGCTTAAAAATTGAGCTGAATGTTGAATTTTCACACTGCCAAAACAAGAAATACCCTAAATCAGCAACATTGGCTTCATTCTGAGAGCAAAAGGTTGGAAGCTACAAGGTAAACAGGGTTGAGATGCAAGTCATACATTTAGCGACAGACAGGGAACTGAGTAATGGTTTGTAACCAGAAGTTATTTGTTACTTTGTGATATCAGAGACAAGGACCCAAATACAAGAATCGGCCAATCAGATATAAAATAGCCGACACAGAAAATCCAGCAAATACAACATGTACACATATACAATGATATGATAATATTTACTGTTAACTTTAATCTTGGTCTAAGTATTTATTTGATAAACTTGAAACTCTAATAAAAGTTTTTATTAACAACATTCAAAGTTGTGTAACTCATATATATTTCTACAATCAAAATTTTTGTTAATCATTTCCATAGAAAGTGAACCTTCTGAGAAAGTTATCAACTATCATAGGTGGGTTAAAAAAAAAACAAAAAACAACATAATATAAGAAAGTGAATTAAGTTTCAACTTACGAGGTTTTCAAAACTGCACATGGAACTGAATTACCCAATACATCATTGGTAACAGCACAAACATATCGAGCCTTAGGTTTCACGAAAAAGAAAAAAAAATGAAAAACCAATTTTATTGATTATTATAACATCAAATAAAAATAAACATATAATGGTTTTGAGTTTACAAAAAAGAGAAAGAAAGAAAAAAAAATGTTAATTCAACTTATAACAATGACATTAAACAGAAAGCTCTGAGAGAACATACCTCTGCAAATGCCATTATCATTAAAAACTCATCAAAATACAGATCAGAGACAATGCCACAACAAAAGTAATAATTATTCATCAGAAATATCAATACTTTGAGAAAAAACAAAAAAAAAAACTATACTGCAATTTATTGTATTTATTTACAATATCATTACTGTTATTAGATCCAGAAAAACCTCAAAATTGTTCACATTGTTAACAAAATCACAAGAAAATTCATAGATCCGTCCAAAATTTAATCAATTATTCCTTGGCCCATGGCCCATCCCTTCATGAGATTCATTGAGAAAATGGTGAGATATTGTGTGGACAAACATTAGTGTATTATATAACCTCTGTCCAATTTTTTGGAAGAGGTAAACCTAAACATCATATTGCAATTGTTTGACAGTAGTGGTAGAAGCACAAGTAATAGAAGGAAGATAGTGTTGAATAATACAAACCTGCTTTGTAATGAGAGAAGTCTTTTTATCTCTGTCATTGATTGGAGTCAGGGTGATATCAATCAGATCCTTCAACTTAAGAGGTTTGTTACTCATAGGACAGCGAACTTTTTCATCCTATAAAGAACAGAAACACAAAGCTTCAACCAGACTCTTAAAGCACATTCAATCTATATTATAATGATCCGATTCCTGCTTGTATGTTCGTGGGTTTTTTACCGCAATACAGCAAAAACAGCACACTGTACTGCAATTAATCTTACTATTAAAATGTTTTAATTTGAATATTGAAGCAACTTTTGGTCCGATTGAGTCACTCATTTCCAGATAATTATTAGTATAAATTGACAAAAAAAAAAAAAAAAAAACATCCAAGGGAGATGCTTATGAAATATCTAAATTGACAATAGAACTAGATATAGAAGAAGTAACTGAAATAATTTGAAACTGTAGTTTTGTACGACAGACAGAAAATTATTTTACATGACAATCATGGCAAGTTGCTCTACTCACCATAAAGTCTGGGCCCTTCCTAACATACACCTTTGGTATGGGCACTGTCTTAGCAATATAAACTCTATAATAGGATGTGACTTGATATCAAGCTCAAGGCCACCAAAGGCGGCTTTTTAGCGATTAAGTCTTAAAATAATACTTCCTTCTACTGGCATAATTCAGCTGAATTTTACTTCAGTGAATACAATCATGAGTAATTGGTAATAATTGCAATTTACCATGAAATAACTGACCTTCCAACTACAATGAAAACAGGTCAATATTCAATTGTGTATTTGTACAACAAAAAGATTTATTAATCATTTCAATGTTATTAAAAAGAAAGCAAATTTGAAACTAGGCTCATTACAATTCCAGAAGAATTTCTTTTTAAAGAAATGACAAAATGCAATGAAGAATAAATATATTCTATGTGCGAAGTGAAGAGGCACTCACTGGTTTAGCCATCACTGTGGCACTGGCACTGGGAGTTAGACATGGAACCCAAAAGCTAGGCAAAGCTTTTTCATTTCCAACCTTCATGTTGCAAATGCTGGCAGAGCTGCTGCTGGTGCTGGGTTCTGTAACAAAAGCATTGAAATAAATAAATAAGCAAATACTATAGATAAATGAAATGGGACTTGAATTCACGAGTAATAAGATTATAATTCACACGTACTTGATCCCATATCAAATGATCAAAACATACAGGAAAATATTCAGATGAAATCATTTTTACATCGGTGTACACACAATGAGTCACACCAGTTTATCAATAGATATCAAAGAAATGTCTGTTTTGCTGCCAATATCAAATTATCAGGATAACAATTGATTAAATTTGTTTATACAAGTAGACATTTGCAAAAGCGAATATTAACTGGAAAAAAAAAAAAAAAAAAAGGTTATTTTTCTACAATGAATCTTTCACAATAATTTCCTAGTTTTAATTTCAAGAGAGTTGAGGGAAGACAAAACATATGCCATCTATATTTCCTGGGGATTATACAACTTTTAGAGCCATGCTCAGTCTCAGTTCCTCAGACCTTGATTACATTCCATCCCCACCTACTTGGCCATCCGTCTAATTACAACATCCCAGCAAGTAAGATACTATTTATTATCAATGTTATTATACGTAAAACAAAATACTATTTAAATGCTGGTAAAATATACTGTTGAGTATTATTGGAGTTTAGCTGCATCGTATAAACCTCCTTTTTTTACAATGGTGTGTATAGTATTTAGTATTTACAAGAGTAATGTTGGACTTCCTATCATTTAAACTTATAAACAAACCTCAGAAACCTATCCTGTTTGTAAGTAGGGAGCTCTTGCAACAAAAGAAATTTCCCACTTTCAAAATAATATTTCATAATCAAAATAAACCCTAACGTCATATGTTCATCGAAGGTACCAACTGATTACCATATTTTATAAGATGTAGAATAGGTGATTAGTTTATTACTTAACTCACAGCTTCCACTACAGGATAAAACGGCATTTTATTACCTCTGAACTTACAGAAATTCCTGTACAAATTAATCAAACTGAAAAAAAAACCAAACATTAAATCAGAAGATCTTCAGCAATGCAGTTTTGAAAAGTATGGAACAAATTAACAGTACTAGTCAAACTAGACACGTATACACTCAAGTCTGCTTCTGTAAGTCCTTACGTCAATCTGTCCACACAATATCTCTAAAAGTCCTCAATGAATTTCAATGATATTTTATGGAAGGGTGGGTAATAGCCACAGTAGAAGTCATCAAATTTTGGGATGGATCCAAGACAAGCTTAAAAACAAAAGTAACTTGATTCAATTTTCAAAGGAAGTAACTCTATTTGTACTTATTGCTATTCTTAATTTTTCTTTTCATTCAGATTTCAGTTTAGTGTACAATGTTGGCAGAGATATGCATTGAGTGCTTTATAGTGGATTTATCAAATGGACAAACCTAATGGCATTCTAGGTTTTTCTCAAGTTCTGTTAAAATATCACACAGTAAGTTTTACACATGCAATATCAGAACAACCGAATGTAACAGGCTATAATATGAATAATTTGCAAGTTTATGTGGAGGACTTCCACTCACTGCATCACACCCAATCTCAATAACCGTCCTCATCAAGCTTTGGTAGACAGCCATAATAGTCATATAGTCAATAGTCATAATACCAGCAACATTGAACACAGTATGATATTTGCATGGATTTTTCTTAATCAAATGTTTGTACTAATACACCGCCATGTACAGTAGAGTAAACGAGATTATCAATGGATACTTCTAAAAGATTATGTTGTCTACAACTTACTAGGCTCTGTGCTACCATTCACAGCACGCACTGGGTTGCCCTCATTCTCAAGAAATGCTTTTTTGCGGCTTTCGACTTCAGCCTGGCCAAGTTCTTCTAGCTCTGCCTACAAAAGAAAATTTAGAGATTTTATAGACAATCGACAAACCTTTCTTATCACTTTGTCCAGTGTACTAACTTAGATTTAAAAACAATTATAATTCAGTGAATTCTCTGAGACTCTGAAAATGCAGAAATTATTTCTGACATTTTTCATGAAACTTTACATCAAGACATTTCATCATCAGATATTTTATACGTATTTTTTGCAAGAAAAATAGTTTGATAGTTAAAAAAGAAACAGATGCAAAGATTAAGATTCAGCTATATTAAACAAGAAAAAATATTACAGTAAAATTTTAAACAATATTCAAATTTGATTTTTCTTAATCCTTACGGAGGTGCAGAGGGGCCTAACTGATAACATCATAGAAAATTGAATCGGCAAACCAAATCCAAATTCTGGCTTAGGTAGTTTACGTTCGCTACACACTAATGCCCTTGGGAAAGATGTGAATCTAGCTTCCAGCTACAGGTAAAATAGGATAGATGGAGCCCTTTTTTCCCCCTGTTAGACCCATCTAAGATGAAGCTACTCTGACTTATAGAACAACAGCTTGCCAGTCGCTTTGGCCATCTTGGCCAGTTGTGGACAGCAGCAAGCCTAAGAGTGAACTCCATGTGTGCAAGCTGATCTCAACTTCAAAAAACAACCAGCACAAGTGGAAGGAAAGCCCTTCCCTGATCCCCAGAGGAGTTGAAAAAGCCAAAATTTATTACAATGTAACCATTCACCAGTTTTCCCCACTCTTAGTGAAGCATTGTTACGCCATGCTCAAAAAAGTTCAAATGAGAGAAATAGCTCCATCTTCACTTGAAAAAAAAAATGTATATACATTCTATAGGGGCAAAAGAAGGATGAATTTATCTAAAGTGAGAGAAATTCCTTATTAAAAAAAATATGGATCAAATAAGCAGTCTAGAAAGAAGTTCAACAACCACAGTGAGTATCGTTGTTTCTATTTTTTAAACATATTAGTTATTACCTGTGATAAAAATCATGGGTATATTTGAAATTCTATGAAATAATTTTTTTTTTTTTCAGAAAAGAAATATATATATATATATATATATATATATATATATATATATATATATATATATACACCTATTACTTGAGGCCACAATGTATTTGATAAAAATATTTACCAGTTTCTGTGTAGTTTGAGCAGTTTCTTCACATTCTCTTACTTAAAAACTTGATGGTTCATAACTTCAAAGCTGTCAATAGTCTGAATAAATGTGTACATCTTATCAATTTGTTCTTAGGTTTCATTATCATTCAGTAGGAAGGTTCTATTGCTTCAAATGATGGGCAGTAGATATATTCATCAGCAAAATATAAACTTCATCTGATTTTTATTATGTATTACAGTCAGAGAAGCAAGAAACAGAAAAGGTAACACAGATGCAAATATCATCATCAGTCTTTTTACATCTGTTGTTAGACATAAATCTTTCCCAAAATCACACCTCTCTATCGTGGGCTTTGCAGAGCCAATATTCTCTTGACCTCTCTAGTACATCTCATCATCTCATATTCTGCCGGCCTCAGTTCCGCATTTGACCTCTGGAGATCCATGATGTGAGTTGCAATGTCCATCGGTTGCATCAAGACCAGCCCATTGCTATTTGAGTTTCCTGATGGTTTCTATGAGATTCATTGTTTTAGGTAGATGTAATGGTTTACTTTCTCCAGCTTTGCATTTTCGATTTTGATTGTTGTGCAATTATTTCCAACAGGTTTGTTGTACATGAACTTTGTTTTGTTAAACTCCATGTGAAAGCCAACTTTCTTGCATTCTTTGTTCAATTCATCTACCATTAGTTGGAGGTTTACTGCAAAAAAGACGATGTCATCTGCAAATCTGAGGTGACGTAATTATTCGCCATCCATTCTGATTCCTTTGTTCTCCCAGTCTCAATTTCTGAAGATCATTTCAAAGCAGACTGTAGAGACTTGGGTTGAGTTAGTATCACCTTGTCTTATCCCTTTTTGGAGCTGAAAGAGCTCTGAGGCTGCTCTGATGGAATATATGTTGCAATACTCTGATATATACGCAGTGTACACCTTCTACAGTGACAGCATCAATGACCTCGGAAATTTCTACTTAGTCAAAGGCCTTCTTGAAGTCTATATATGCTACTGCAAGTGGCATTTTACATTCTGCTGCTTTCTCTTTTCGTTGATACATCAAATGGAGATGGTCCATGGTTAAGTACCTTCTTCTGAAGCTAGCTTGTTCCCATGGTTGGTTTTCATCTAGCATTTTGGTGATTCAGTTGTTGATAACTTGGGTGAAAAGTTTGTAGATGCAGTTGAGGAGACCTATTGGTCTGCAGTTGTTGTGGTCTTTCGGGTTTCCTTTTTTATATAACAGCATTATGATTGCAGTGATCCAACCTTCTCTGGAATAATCAGGTGAAGCAAAAAATGTCTATTTCACACCCTAAGCACATCAACTTTTAATACATACAAACAAGCCTTGTTGTCTTTTGCAACAATGTGGCTAAAAAGCTTTTAGCATTGACTTATACAAAGCTTAACTTAGCAAACAAGACAAGTTTTGGATTCTGGATCACATCATCTAATGAGAGAAAAAATGTCCATTTGCAGGAAACATCAAAAGAGCCCCTGGCCCCGCTTCATCACAGATGAGTTACTTATATTACTATAAATAACTTTCAAGTATATTGCTATTTTTTTTTTATGCATCTCAGGAAATAATCATCAAGAACAACACATTCTCTAGCAACATTTGACTTGTGTCAGAAATTACACAGTTGCAACTTACCTTCATTTTAGATTTCTGTTTTTCATACTGTTTAATTTTTTGGGAAATTTCTTTCTTCTTGTGGATAATATATTCGAGTATAGCTTCTTTGTCATACAAATGACCATCAGACCTGAAAAAGATTATTTTTTTAAAAAACAAACATAAAAAACAGGTTTTAACTATTAATCTTCCTATAATAATCTCTTAGGAATAGTTTATGTCAGTTTGATTACCAGAGTGAATATATTTTTCAACCAGAGAATAATTTATAGAATAAGCTTATTATAATTGATATACTCAATATCTACTATTTATAATGGTAAATTACCATCTTGGAGGTGAGGAGAGGCTTAGCCATTACTGGTATGGAAAATAGAACCAGCGGATGGAGTTACAAATTTGGATAAGGCTGTTTACATTCACTTCATACCTGATGCTCTCAAGAAAGGCATGAATCCACTTTCTCCACCAGCTATGGGTAAAATAGATGGGCACTTGGAGCCCTTTAGCCCTGCAAAGCAGTCCATCTAAGAGACGATTACTCTGAGAGAAAAAACATACAGTTCAGGAGTTGCTACAAGTAAAAAAGGAGGGTTGGATGTGGAGCTAGCAACTCCACTCTGCAAAATCTACTTGACACAGAAAGTGCAGCAGAGTGGTAGCCCTATGCTCCACTAATATTTTCAAGTTATATATTTATACATACATATATATATATACTGGTTTTCACCTCATAAATTAAGCAGTAGAGGAGGTAAAATCAAATTACCTTGATCAAAATATTACCAGTATGGTTTGAATAATAAGTTTATGATTTTTTCAAAAGGGTTCGGTTAGTCACTCAATACTAACAGTCATGCGACCAATATCTTTTGGCAGCATAATGTGCTGAAGTGATAAATTGAAAAATTAGAAAAAGGGGTTATCAATGGATAAGTTACTTTTCTTGCCCCTTTTTTGGACTGGGAATACTAAAAAGTACAAATTTAAACAAAAAAAAAAAAAAACAAGCATTAAATGCTGTCAGACACAAACTAAGGGACCAATTTGGCATAAACTTACATTGTAAATTGAACTTCCCACTAATTGAGGGGAGCGTGTGTGCAAAATTTCAAGTTTCTACTATTGTATACAAGTACATGAGATCATGCAGGTTGAAAAAAAGGCCAAAGAAACTTTATAAATGGAACATTAAATGTTTTAATAAAATTGGACTTTTCCATTGACATATTTTTGGATGTTGAAATCATAAGTGAATAAGTGTTTTAAGATCAACTGAAAACAAGTGCTACATTTAAATACAAGACAATTAAGAACAAAAGGTTTTCTCCATAATATATGTGCCTTATCAAGAACTCATTGTAACTATTATTTTATAAGGAGGTGCAGGAAACCTAACAGATAACGGCACAGAATTTTATACGGCCAACTATGAGTAAAAAGTAAGGCATGCTGGCCTCGTCAACCTTGGTGGGCAGCCAGTCTAGGAGGTGAACAACTCTGATTACAAAATCTAGGGAAGTCCAACCCTTCATTCCAAGTCACGACAATGGACAGAGTAGGGACTGGGTTTCCAAAATGTCAAGTTAACCAGGGCTTTGGTGAATCTTCGATGAGCTTAACAAGCCTGAAGTGGATTATAATGAATTACTCAAGTGAAATAAAGGAGAATAAAAACAGAGGGATGAAATTACATTAATTGTATCCACTTCCCCATGAAACCTCAAGTAGAAAAGAGAGAAAGAGATACTGTTATAAAATATATTTTACACTCTATGCTATAATGTTTTCTTTTTATTAAGAACACAGCATTGTGTCCATTTATTGATAAAATGTTCAAACTTACGTGACTACAGGATTTCTGCAAGGTTGTAAAGTCAGTGAACAGCAGTCAAAATCCTAAAAAAGAAAAAGAAATAAAGAAAAAAGGATGGAGTAAGAATTTAAAAGAAATTTCAAATTAGATACATCATTAAACTCTGAGACTCCCGAGACATATATACCTTAAGGTTTCTATAACTGCTGAGATATAGATGTCCCACAGATCTCTTTTAAAAGTTTACAGCAGTGGTCATCAATCTTTTTACGTCCTGTACAGACTTTCTGAACCACCCACTGATAAGTTAAATCCAATCACCCACTTACTGAACATTATGAATGGCTTGAATTGTGTAGATTTCATTTCCAGGTAATTAGTCAGCTGTATACGCCCTGAAAACTCATACAAAGCCTTCAAAAAGTAAATGTACAATGCACTCATATATTAAGACAATAATGAAACTAAAAGCCACTGTTCTAGGTCATAAGTCGTGCGACTTGAAAATTGTACGAATTGACTTTCAGTGTTGTCTCTGTGTGATAGAAGTAAGTCAGAAATAATAGTCAATTTTGCGAGCCAGTATTGGGTTAATCGACCCCTCAAAAGTTTTAAACTACCGAGTGAGATTGCTAGGTTGGCCACCACTTGTCTACAGGAACATTTAAATCCAAGCATAAAGCCCATCAATAGTTTAGTCTTGAAAGGGTTAGAAATAATGGGTCAGAGAAATTTTCAACAATTTTTCCTGCATTTTGATTAATGAATGAAAAAAACATCTAGACTCCAAAATTCAACTCCTGTTCCTCATGACAAAAAGCATTTTGTCTTAGATTCTAGCAGTTTATACATTCAAAAGTGTTTATATACCTGTAGCTTTGGATTGAATAACAAGTTTTAACTAAATAATCAACCAAAATTAAAACTGGGAAAAAATTCTCTCTCAAATATAGTTTACATTTCTTATAATAAAATAGAATCACATAAAGACCCAGTGGCTGAATGGTGAAAGCAACCAGGCATATACTGGACTTCACCTGGCTACAGGATGAGAGTTTATTCTCACCGTTGGATTACTCTTCACTTTCAGTTAGCTCTGTTTAATTGTTCCCATAGGTTTAGGTTACGATTCAAAGTTGTGATAAAAAACAACTGAAAGTCAGGATGAAGGTGAAAACTTGTAAAAATCAATAATGTTACAGAACTTCATTCAAGAATAAATTTGATAAAAAAAACTCTGTTTATTTTGAGAAACTTGCAGCAATTTTTAAATCAGCAAAAAAGAAAATTATTGATTCAGGTAGAGGATAATTGAATCAATTGCTGTGCATCACTGGAGCCAATAGACCAAGGGAGTTGCTCCAAGGTGGCTATGGATTAGGAGAGGAGAGCTGTGGGTAAGGGAGTTTCAGGGGGACATGAGCCCGGGCTGGGGTTGTCAGGGTGAGGATGTCTGTTGAAAGACTCAAAACATTCAATGACCCCCCAGTAAACAGCACTGATGATACGTCTAGGTGCATTTCAGAGTGATCTATATGGAAAATTGATGATAATGTATACACAAATGTATTAATTGCAACATCTTTTTATCTTTAATTTTAGTCGGCTGCAAATCGCTCATTGCGTTATCTAACTCTCGTCACCAGTTTTTTTCTGAATAACAATGAAAAGTAAAATCTCAAATTAAAAAGGTATAAAAATATCTTCATATTGCAGAAATGATTCAAAATTCGATTCAAGGGAAATAACTCGAAAGGAAGGAAAAAAAAAAAAAAAAACTACTTCCAACTAGTAAATCCAAAAATGCATTATTTTTCAACAAATTTGTAAGCAACGAGACCCAAATATTCATTTATCCAAGAGAAGAAAAGACAAAAAATAATTTTCTTTCAATTAACCATTTGGAATCGGGATATTTTTGAGTGACCCCATATCAAAGAAAAATCTTGTCAGAGCATTCTAGAGCGATAATTACGGTCACTACCTTCACTGGGATCTATGATAGATATAATTGGCTATCTAACTCATTACCAGGGGAAGACGAAAGAAATTTCTCGCAAGATATCTAGTCAGTGATTAAAAACTTAAGACAGGGAGGAAATTTTTTGAGAAATTATTTCATTAAAGAGCAGTAATTCTGTCAACAAAGCGAACAGCCCTCCACTTCAGCATTGATCATCCAGTGAAGGTTAAAATGGTTTGGAGATCTGTTAGATGAGGAATGGCCCTGGATATCTTTCAAAGGATATCCTTGACCTTGATCCAGAGAATCTTAGGTAAAAACATCCCAAAGGTCAACCAAGACAATGCAGACCGACCAAGCTGTAGAGCAGACAATAAACAAAGACCAACAGAGAAAGATCTGTAGGCAAGTAGTCACTATGCTGGAACCTCAACAGGCACCATAAATAAAATAATACTAACTAAGAAACTTGTAGAAACAAAATCAGCATATTCCTTTTAATATTGCAGCTTTTAGAAAAAGACAAAAGTATAGGAGAAGTTTGTCTTAGTTTCAGGGATGTTAAAATATGACTTGAATTTTTTTTGTTCTGGTTTTGAGTTCTCACTTTACTCAGGCAATGAATGGAGAGGGAATGAGAGGTTGAACAAGGAATGAAGTTTCTTCTTCAGTCTAAGAAAGAGCTCATTTGGTCTGACTTCTAACCACACTGAAGTTTCAACATCCACCCTCGCTGACTGATCTCTTTTTCATTGCTAGTTGTCTTACTCTTTTACTAATTGCTCTTCAAGGGTTTTCACAGGTAGAGCCACAGAACCCTGACATATCCGTAGTCATACAACCAAATTACATGCTTTGCCTCCATTTGAATCACAAATAAAATTGATGTGTCCTTTTTGGACTAATACCACTATGGCTATGTTAAAATATGAGTAGACTTACTTTGACTGAATCCTTTCCAACTCTGACACTTTTTGACCCATATCCAGATGAAGAAGTGTCTTTTTTGCGTTCATGGTAGGTGTATACAGTTCCAGCTGTACAATTTTTGGCATGTCTTGTCATGATTAGAAGATGTGTGTGCTGTCAATATGAATAAGTAATTATCTGAAAAATCAAGACATAGAAATATTAAGAAATGCTACAAACCATCACTGAAATAATAGCAAGTTAAGACAGATTGACAGAATTATCATTTCCTCATTTGTTTTTGTAACTGTAATCATTTAATCACCTTCAATCCAAAGATACGATTTATAAAACAACTATTTCTCAAAAAAATAGGATACTTTAAATTCTTTAACCTGTATTTTCCTTCACATCAATTTTTTAGTTGTTTTTACTGCAATTACTCAGACCATCAGTCTATGGCAGTGAGTAAAGAGCACAAATCGGAAAATACAGAACATACTCTAATTGATACTAGGATTGCATCTCTTCTACCTCAGGAAGCTTGCATATGCATGAAAATTACTCTTCCTGAACAACTAAATTTCTTACAGCTGGCAGAAGATCACATCTATCCCTTAAAGTCATCCTTCATTTTCCTGGTGGCTCAGCATCATATTCTGATTCTGTAACCCATTATATGCTTTCTATTCATCTGCAGTTATTCTTGGGTGGTATTGTAAAAAATTCTTTTTTTTAACCTCTACCAAGAAATTGGAGGGTTATATGTATTGAGTAATGTCTCTTTATCTATCCATACAATATCTCCCAAAGTACTCAACGAATTTCAATGAAATTTAGAGGAAGGGTGGGCACTAGGGTAAGGAAAAGTTGGTTAAATTTTGGGCAAGTCTAGGAACTTTTTTTGATCAGGAGATATTCTTCAGTTATTTTCTCATACATTTGTGTATGCTTGTGTCTGTCCAAACAATATCTCCAAAAGTACCCATGGCTAGATTTGATAAATTCGGCCCATTTTGTGAAGTATTTAGCCATGAACTGTTTAATTAGGCCGTATTCAATTTTCAGACAATTTTTTTTTATTTCCTTATTTTCTTTGAATATTTTATTAAAAAAAACAAGAAAAAACATTATCGCAAGTGTTTTTTGTGATCTCCATCCATAAAACCTTTGTTTTCTCGGGAAATTTGTCAGTTTGAAAAAAAGCAATTTTTTATGGTTATGTCGCGCACTTTATTTACTATGTAATTTCTATGCTAAACTGAACCTTTACTTTCTGTCATTCGTATCGAACACAGAAGGTGGCTTTGTTATATTGGCATTTTTTAATAAATTTCCCCATTTTTTGTGTGTTTACTGCAGTGTTGAAATGATTTATGAACAATTTAGGCATTTTAATTGTTTGTTTTGGTCAGAAACGTCTCCAACTATCTGGCAAATCAGTAGCTTCCCTTTTGCCTAAATAAAATGAAAGAGCGTCAAAATAGCTGTTGAGTGTATTTGATTTTATTTTACTCCTGGATTTTTTACACTTCGTTTTTATTAGATTTGATATCTGCTTCTTATAACCGACCGTCAAGTGCCCTCACAACAACAACAACAACAACCAGAATGGGGATAAACATCGAGATGGCCTACAATAAGTTGTTTTTAATGAGATTACACAAGCAGCGACACGGTTATTTGTAAAAACCTTTCCAATTTGATAAGCAAGTATACACAGCCAAATGAACCTATTAGCAATAAATAAGAGTACGAATGTATTTATTATTTTCAAACAAAATTTCCCATGCAGAAATCGTCTCCTTTTAGTTTTACAAACACATAGATACTATATCATATCCAGAATTCTACAATCAAAATTGTATTTTTCATTTAAAGTAATATCTTGAATAAAAAGTATATGTGCTTACAATGTTAAAGTGCAACGAAAGATTTAAGTCTGATATTTTTGGCTTACCTCGACGTACACACGAAAACAAAATCTTCCTTTCCTGGTTGGAGTAATGGATACCGGAAGTGGATAATATAATCGACGACCAATTAGAAAACGTTTTACATCACGATTGGCAGATTTCGTAGAAGGGGAGATAATCCAAGCTTTATCTCTGCGACGTACACAACACAGGTATTGGAATAGTGTCAGATTTGGAAATTGATACTGGAGTCGGAAGAAACTCTGGTATTGAACCTCTAGTCTGGGTTGATTCGAGTAGGCTCTGAAATAAAAGCATTATCCCCCTTTTCTGGCCGAGTCTGACGAATGACAACCCTGTTTGAAATTAGAAAACACTCATACCAACCCCATGAATAAAAAATGAATTCTGCTCCAAAGGATGAATAGCTTCTTTAGTTATTTTTTCTTAGATATCGAACATGGATAATAAAATATCGAATAAAATTACGAAAGCCTCACATTTCGTATTCTTGAAATACGAGTTCTCTCCCTTTTATTTCAACAATTTTTTTTTTCTTTTCATGAAAAAAATGTAAAAAATTACCAAATAAAAACCAAAGACGAGTCAGTTGGAGTTCAATATGAGACTTTAATGATTAACTTGCAAAGCATGAAAATAATACAGAAATCATGAGTATTCGAATGTTCAGGCAAATAGAAATTTTAAGAATTCACAACACCATAATCATGGAGAAATTCTGCTATATGTTTTTGATAGATAGGATTCCGACCATCAATTTACAGTTGGAGAAACCTGTGTGTGAATGCATTGTGATTACTCAACAACTAGCCATTGTATGAAGTTGACAATTGCCAGGTATATTAGTCAACACAAAAGACAGTGCAGTGTCAAGGGTTTAACGGCAGTACTTGTAGGGTACTATTCACAGTAGTACCACTACAATGTAGATTAAATGCTATCACAAAATAAGAATGATTCATGTAGACCAAGTAAATGTTTGTGTGTCAGTGAAAATATTGTTTGAATGAGTCAGTCTTTGAAAATGAATGTGTGTATAAGAATGGAAGTACCTCATAGAATGCGTATGTGTGTGTATGTGTGTGTGTGAATTTGTGTTGGTGAGCTCTAGCCTACTAGTGTAGGTATGTTTTAGGTAGATCTTCACTTGTTAGTATTAGCCACAAATGTAACCCTGATGGGCTGGCCAAGATCTTGTCAGCAACTGCTACTGGTCTATGTTGAATAGGTGTCACTATGACTATTCACTCCAATGAAGGCAAAGGCCACCACCTGTTGAGGCCAGATCTGAAGGAAATTCTCTGTCTTCTGATTGGTTTTGAAGATAGCTTATGTAGCCAGGAAATGATGTTGTTAATTAGGATCAAGAGAAACTCAAAATGATAGGAAATATTTTTGCATTAAAAAAGGATTTATTCAGAACAAACAAATGTGTGTATGTTTGTGGGTATGTGAGTGTGTGTTATCAAGTTAGATTGAGTGAGATATGTATGAGGAAGCCATGGACTTTACTAAAACTTATACCAGCATCAACAAAAGGGACATTGAAATGATTAAACTTTGCAGACGTACGGCACTTTTCCACAACCAAGGACAATGGACAAAAAAATCGGCGTTTGCATTTTCAATGTCTCTATGGGCAGCCCTGATTCAGCCAAGATATCGGACTTAATCGATTTGTACATTTTATACAACTTTGCATGTAAAACTGACACAAAAAATGTAGGATTATACCGGAAAGATGGCTAACCAATTGTAGAGAATAGTAATGCACAAAAATGTGTAAACATTAAAAATATATCATAAAAGAAACAAAAAAAAATGAACTTCAAAGTAGAAATCAAGGCCAACTTGAAAATTTTTAATTTCCTAAACATTACCCTTAATTTAACTTATAATACTTATGAACCATATAAAAGAGAAAATTCTGTGATTATGTACACAAATATCAGTTCTAACCATCTGAATAAAATAACAAAAAAGATCCCGAAATCCATCAAAACTAAGTTAACATACAAATCTTCCAATGAAATAATATTTAACAAAGTTAAAAATGACTACATCAAGGGCCTAAATGATAGTGGTTTCACTGAAATAAACCTTAATTATGATTAAAAAAAAAAAGTTAAATCTTTTAGCCAGAAACACAGACGAAAAAAACAGAAATTGAGGAATCATCTAGTATACACCCTCATTTAACTTACAAGTAAGAACTAACTTGGGTAAAATATTCATTTATTCAATTGAAAAACACTTCCCCCCCCAAATCACCCACTAAGCACAATATTTAATAAAGATTAATTGAAAAGTTCTAGTTGTACAGAAAATTTAAAATAAAATCATTACAAAACATAACAATAAAATTATTAGAAATAATTATTT
>OY735202.1:24487267-24724767 GCA_963457665.1 Thysanoteuthis rhombus
AACATTCGGTAGCTCTGCATTTTCTTGTTTAGGTTCTTGTTTCTGATTTGCAAACGTAGATGAATAAATAAGGGAGGCTATTCTACATTTCTTAATGTAATAGTTATTTCCCTTGACAAACTATTAACGGCTTATCAAATATATAGTAGATATTGCTATATTTAGAAATACTTAGAAAAGGAAATTCCTTATAATTTTTGTAATTCATTCACACGTACCTACCGTGTCTGTCCACAGGATATCATTATGTGGAAGGCTATGGAAGAAGTAATTAAATTTTGTGGTAGATTCCTGTGCAGTTACCTTTTCTACATTGTAGCTATGTCTCCGCTGCAAAGTGAGTGGCAATGTTACTTGTTTTGGTATGTGCTCTGTGAATGGTTTTCTAGTAAAATAAGGATTGAAAGTTCTTTTAAATCCAATAATTAGTTGATTCTCTGTAGATTTTTAAAATCTGGTTGTTTTTCGGGCTAAAAAATTTCTGATGCAGATAATTGCTATGCCATTTTGCAAAATGTAAACAGCTGAACAAACATAAATATCTCCATATCTATATAGTGTACATGAATACCATATATATCAGACTAAAAGATAAATGGTTAAAAAAGATATTTGGAAGACAACTGCAACTCATCCAACCTTTATAATTGTTCATATCGAGCTTCAGTTCACTGCAGTCTTGTCAGAATACCAATGCATTGAGTGCAATATTATTCACAATTTAAAGAGAAAATTAAATGACTGTTTTCTATAGTTTCTATCAGAATTTTCTTTAATTTTTCTTATCAATGGCACAAGTGTTATGATGATCAAATTAACTTTTATACAAGTTTGTTTTGCTTTTTTCCTGAATCATTTTGATGTCAGTGGTGAACATTCATACCTTTTCCTTTTTTTATAATTCTAGTCTGAGATAACCGAGAAAAAATGTCAACCAATAAAAACCATCACGTGAACAACATCTTGCCGTGTTGGGGATGATCAATCAAAAGATTGGAAAAGGGGTTGAATAAGTTAATTCTCTTGCATTCTGATGGGCACTGATCACTAAAAAAGCCAGAATTTAGAAAAAAAACAAGCATGAATTCTCTTGGACATAAACTATGGAATTAACTTATCATTAAAATACATTGTAAATTAAATCCCCCCCTAAAAACCTATCTGATGGAAAAAGTTTTTTCTTGACATAATAAAGGGTAAATATTGAAATGTTAAATATTTAGCTTTCTAACTTCGTCTATGAAGTGTACATGTGACAGATTCAGAGCCAGCCAACCAGCCAGCCAGCCAGCCAGCCAGCCAGCCAGCCAGCCTGCCCGCCCATCAGATGGCCGCGGCATGTGCCCATCCGTCTTGGCCAACGATGATGCACGTGGCGATGGCAATGAGAAGCCATGCTCCAGCTTCTTCGGTTTCACGAGACGGAAGAGACTGATGACCGACTGGGATTCTGGTGGCTAACTTTCCTTCTTTTTCAGTCAGTCAGTCTGTCAGTCACTTGCTCGCTGACAACCTAGTGCGTTGGATGGACCAGAGGGCCGCGGCAGATGTCTGTCTCCAGCAAACCAGCTAGCCAGCCAGCCAGCCAACGAGCCAGCTAGACCAAATTGAAAAATGAAGAAACCTATGTTGACAGTTTTGGTTAACTGAATCAAAAAAAAAATTGGGGCTCAGTTTCATTGTGATTTTAAGTTATCTGAAAAGTCTTGATTCATTTGTACCAGGGTGTATCAAAGTAAGACAGAACTTTGATGTTGGAGAGGGTAATCCTTGCTAGGTTTCCTCCTGATGAAAGATGTCTTTTTAATCTTGAAAATCATATTTTAAGAAAATTTTGTTATCTTTTCAAAGTAATTTAACAGATTAAAATTTGAAAACATTGGAGATTAAATCCTTTGCTCTAACGGTTCATTCCATTTTTTTTGTATTTCATATCAGATCTTGGATACTGTTACTACCGCAAAAATTTTTATTTTGATTAAAAGGAAAAGGTTACATGAGACAGAGTTTTTTGAATTTTAATGTCATGAGATTTCTCTTTATAAGCAATCAGAATTTGAAATATCAAATTCCATCAGCAAAGTCAAATAATCCAGCTCTGAGAGAAAAATTAAAATATACTACATTTGACACCATATGAGAACCATCCATTTTGCGCCCACCTCCCCCCTGCATGAATGTCTGGAAAGGTTAACATATCTTTCATTAATCCAATTTTTATCATAAATCATTAATAATAACTAGTTTATCATTTTCTTTTCTTTTTTTAAAAATTCTGTTCTGAGATAATTAAGAAATTGGTCACTCAATAGAAACCGTCTGTTGGTAGCAAGCCGTGTAAGGGATGATCAATTAGAAAATTCGAATAAAAAGTGATAAATGAATTATTTACTTCTCTCACATTTTGTTGGCAGTGACCACTAAAACAAGTCTTAATTCCCACAACCCCCAAAAAACATCTGGAATGGTAAATACAACTTTCATCAATCCAATTTTTATTTTATTCATTTTATTGGATGAAGTTTTGTAAATCATTTACAAATTCACTCTTACCGTCGACAAGAGTGAACCTGTTTTTTTGAGGGCAACAATTATGCGATTTTGCAATTGCATTGTACTTATAAATTATCAAAAGCATTATGTTGCACAGCATTTTCTTGTTTATGTTCAATATTAGCGAAATATCAAACCAATCTAAAGGTGAAATTAAGTACAGATGCAATTCATCAAGTCACTCTGATTTCAATGAAAAGTTAGCATTAATAAATGTTGAGAACATTACAAAATTTTATTTTATTGCATCATCAAAAATATTTCTATTCATCAAGTTTAATGTAACAGTTGCATTCCTTTATTCAATGATAACATAAGCATGACAGAAGACATCTGCACATTGGTAATTATTATGAAAGTGGATTTTCGGCTACTATTTACCTTCATCTTGATTTTTATTGCAATTATACTCAGCCTGGTTTCCCTTCAGCAGTGAGTAAATAAATTACCAGTACTGATTGGAATGAAGAATAAGTTCCAGATGAGAATCAAAATTGTGATTCTTTATGCTGGAAAATGGCTCATTTGATATGCAACCAGCCAGTGGAACTCTTCTGTGCCATGTTTGTTATTAACAGGTAATTCTGTTTTGGTAATCCAATTTTGATTTAATTTGATAATAATGATAAAAGCAAAAATAATTAGGACGTCAAAATTTGAGGTCATGCAAAAATAATTCCATCAAAGAATAAATATGGTCAGAATTAATTCTATTTATGACATCACTGGCATTTTCTACTGGAAAATATCTAAAATAAAGAAAAAACAAAAACATCTTAAAACATCAAGATTCTTGAGAATCTAGATGTTATTATTAACCCATCAGAATAGAGCACAGAAAAGGTCACAAAAGCTTTCTTTCTAAAAATGAAAATTCTTAGAAGGGTGTCAGTGGAGTGGTTATGCCAATTCTCAAGTCCGTAGACAAAACGGTATGGCCAGGAGTGCTTGAACACACAAATTAACAAATACATGCACATGTAAAAAAGGATAGAACCCTTTGCCATCTTTGATGGTTACAGTTGTTCAATGAAGGTAAATAGTAGCAAAAAATTAATGATATCTTCCATTGTCCTGCCCCATTGGGGCCAGAATTTAAGGAGGAGTTGAAAACTGAGTGATAAATCCAAAGAATTCAGCCAAATGCATTTTTTCTTATTATTTCCCAGCTAAGATAAGTAGGGGGATCATCTAATACGATCAAATATGGTAAATAGTAGAAAAAATAAGCATCATTTCTGGAACATTCCAATCTGGTTCCATTTCTTTAAACATTTTGGCTAGCATGTTCTTGAGAATATTTTGAAATCCTTGCTTTATGTGTCTCCACTAGTGAAGTATCAAGTCAGATGAGCAACAGAGTTTTAGTTTTAACTTGACAAACTGTCGAGTTACCTATTAAGAGAAAATTAGTGCAATTTGATGTGACCGGAATGAACCAAGATTTTTTTACACATTTGCAAATAAATGAATGAGGGAGACTACTCTATATTTTGTTATCTCTCACAAATTGGTCATTATAATTCAGATAGGGATGTGCGTGAACATAGACTCAGCACTATTAAGTTGCAATTCACCGGGGATTTTTTGCATTCTTCAAGTTAGTGCATTCAGGGGTATCTTAATTCAAAACCTCCGGCTACAATGCACAATTTGGGACACTTAGAGATCACAAAAGGATAAATAGAATCAGACTTTTATATTATATTGATGTTTGGGGGTCAGAAAAAAAGCTTCTGTGTTTTTCATTCCTGTTTCTCACCATTACTCATTTCAGCCTACCAAAAGTAGAAATCTTTGTATGAATAATTATTTTCAGGTATTAAACATACACATATAAGTGAATAAACAGACCAGATTATCAAGTTCACTAAATAAACATATTTGTTTTATTCATCTGTGTTGAAAATGTGTACATATTTTTATCTTTTATATCTCCCTTACACCACAGCAAAACCATTCTAATTTTTTTAAAAATTATTTTTTCTTCATTTAGAAGAAGGTAACTAATCACCGCTACCCATAACAGACCAGTCTAAACACTGTTGCTGGGTTTAGGTTATTCATGTGATCTGACATTTATATGTATTTATATATCTATGCATCTGGACTTCAACCAGCCATAATTGTTAATGGAAAAAACTTTAAATTTTACAAACACACTCCCCTTTTGTTTTTAGTGGCGTGTTCAATTTGCAATGAAAGTTTATCCTAAACTGATCTCTCAGTTTGTGTCTGGCAGCATTCAAACTTGTTTTTTGAAGATTCAGATTTTATTTGATGATCACTGCCCAACAAAATGCAAGAGAGGTAACTTTTCATTGTTTTTCTTTTCTTTAAAGCATGAATTTATGGTTTATACTGGTAGCATATTCATCAAGGTAACTTGATTTTACTTGAATTATGAAGTAAAAAAGAAGTATGTATTGGTGACTGAGCTTCATAATTTTCCTTGGAATGCTTGTTTATCCTCTTTTCTCAATCTTGTAAACATTTTTGATTTTAAAAAAGGAAATAACAGTTGACGTTAGTGAAAATATCAAATATATACCGGCAATGTTTTATTACAGAAACAAATATTGACAAATGCTCGCAAAAATTGTGTGAATAACATGGCAGATTTTGTCCAGAGATTGTGTCTTTTTCCTGCTAGTTTTTGAAAGGTCAAAAATACTCTAAATAAGCACCAAAAGAGAAAGGCTTTTCTTTCTTGTGATAAGTTCCAAGCTCGAAGTTTCTGATTTTCTTCTCTATTGACTGTGTACTTTTATGAGGAAGAAAGATATGTGTATTCTTGTATTCTATCTGCATCATGGACAAATTCTTGTCAAGAAGAAGCCCAGAATGTTTTCTTTGATGACTTTGAAGTCCAATCTTTGTAAGGCATATTCCTTCTATATACGATGCATGGAAATTGCCCAGTGATGTTCAGGTTGTTGATTTGTTCTTGGTGTCACTGCTTGCATGTTTCTTGTTTGGCTTTTGCCTCTGATCTACATTTGGCCTCAGATTTATTGATTCCATGATGGCAAATTCTTATCCACTGGGGCGATGCTCATTCCAAAGGTACATGTTCTGAATGGGATGGACTTCATGGTATGTGGACTGGAGCAACCTGTCACAATTGTCATGTAAGATAATTCTAAGAAACCACAGCTTCAAAATGTTACAGTTACTTCTGTTCAGCATTGGTAATTTAGATATTGAACATCTGTTGCCATCAAAGACAGTAAAGGGTTCTATCCTTTCATATGTGTGTATGTGTTTGCTTGTGTTTTAATTTGTGCTCCAGCTCTGGCCATACTGTTTTGTCTACAGACTTGAAAATTGGTATCCCTACTTCACTAGACTTCTTCCGAAAATGTCTTTATTTTTCTATTCTTGAACTTTCTTGGGCCCTATTCTGATGGGTTTAATAATAACACCTAGATTCTCCCAAAATCTAGACATTTCAAGATACATTTTACTCTATTTTACATGTTTTCTCATGGAAAACGTCAGTGGTGTCATTATCAAAAGTAATTCTGACCAAATCAATTTCTAAATGGATTTTTTTTACATGACTTTTGATGCTACAGTTATTCAGTTACTGACTATGATGGCAAAGTTTATTATATGGTAATTGAGACAATTATACTGAAGATTGGAAGTAAAGGGAGATAATTATGGAGAAAGATATGTGATTTTTTATTTGTTTTCATAAGATTTCTTGAGAATTAATGATCAAAAAAAATTTAATCTCAATACTGCTGACCAATAACTTCTGGTGATAGTAAACTTTTATAATAGCCAGTTGTTTGATAATTGCAGTTCATACACACACACACACACACACACACACAGCTCTTTCCAATTCTAACTAGATGTTGGCTGGTCACATGCAGATGTTTCAAAATTCAACAGTTGAAGTTCAAATTTCTCAAAAGTATCCTTGTGTCGATCCTACATATTTTGTCCCTTCTTGTGAGTCTAGAATACAAGATTCACTTTGGGAGTCTTTTGTTTCATTCTTCAGATTTTAGTAGTCAACAAATGTCGGTTATGTCCATGGTTTAAATTTGATCAATGATATTTTACCAACATCTACAGCAGCAGTAACTGCTACAAAGAGATTCTGCACCTAAGGACATTAATTGATGTTTGATACTTTATCTGTTGAGTGCCAGAAGAAAAAAATTGGCGCCTATTGCCTATCATTCCACAAAATTTCATAGAAATTAATTGAGGCAGACAGACAGGAAGACAGACAGAAGCAACCTATTAGATATATTACTCAAAGGTCATTGACAGAGGTAATAAATACAATGAGGAATCTGTTTGAAAAGTAATTAATAATTTGGGACATAAGCTTTCTATATTAACTTCTGTAATGGGTAAATAGAGAGATTTTATTAAATTTGGAGTTTGCCTAATGAAAACTCTTTTTCGAACAACTCATATCTACATTAAAATAGTTTTTCTGCTTCTGAATTTGTATGTACAGGAATACCTTGATTGGTGTAATTATTCCGTTTAAACATTTTTCATACTATTCCAAAAAAAATGCAATTCAATTTTTATTATCATTTAATGTGGTTTTTTTTTTCAGCTTATACTTACTTAGATATACTAATCTGCACAGCAATACTTTAAATTTAGTATATCGGTACCTCACAATTCAAGGTATTCTTGTACATGTGTATGTTACCATAACACAGCCCTACAATGTGCTATTTTTGCTAAAACTTTCAACAACTTCAAAATGCTCCAACTTGAATGAAACAATTCTGGGTGATTTACAACCATCACAATATGTTTTAGGAGGCAAATTCAGTTTATGGTGTAACTATAATACAGAACAAGACCCTCATTTTGTGTTCAATGGTTGTGATGTCAAAATAAGAAAACATTTATTCTGATCACACTGTTTAGGAAGTTTTTAAAAAGATTGAGGTCAAAAGTGAGGGAGGGCATTATTTTTAATATGTGAGGGGTAATATATTTTTTTTCCTTTAGGGGTCAAAAGCGAGGGGGAACCTTTTTCTCCCTTTTAGATGCTATTTTTACAGAAGCTTTCATCAAGTGTGTATTTGATGAAGATTGGATTGAGTGCAAATAACTCTGGTTTATACCATTGTATCCTTAGGAATGGCTCAAAGCCGATGAATTGAAAGATCAGTATATGAGTTCAGGTAGCAAGATTTGAACTGATCCCAAGTTGAGATAAATAGTTATAAAAATGTTTTTTACTTTTGGTAGCATCAATGTTTTAGTAGAATAACTGACAAAACAAAAAAAGTCTCTTTGAATAACTAAAGAAAAGAAACTATGACCCAACAGCCACAATTATTTAATATATATGTATATATATCTCAAACATGTGACTGGTAAGGTAGCTGCTTTAACATAGTGTTGCTCTTACCATTTAATTCTGTCAGATGACATATATCAATTTCTTAATGATATATTTGTCTGCATTAAAAGAAATGAACAGCAATTATAGGCAGCGATTAACTCCAAATCATTATTCTTTGTTTAAGTAGTCATTTGGGCCTTTGCTTTACCAGTAGCTGTTCAGCTCAATGGTAACAGCAATGTAAATATGACTGCTGCTTCATATATATATATATATATATATATATATGCAATTGTCACGTTTTAGTTTTTGTTATGTAACGCTGAAGCAAATAAAAAGAGGGGAAGGGTGGTAAAGCAAAGCTTGTGTCAGTGTGCTTGTATATATGCTTAAACACACGGCTATCAATATTTCTGTATTAACATCTACATCACTACTATTGCTGCCTTTGTAGTAAAATAGAAACAAATATATAATCATCTGATGTTTCATGAATTTCATTGAAAAAAAAACAGAAAAAAAATAAAAGGTTTCTTTACCCAATTCTGTTGTCTTATTGTTTTAAAAATTATTAAAAAATAGAAAATATTGAGTTTGAGAAAATTGACGAAAATAAATTTGAGGAATTCATTTCTCTTTGCAATGAAGACACTTATACTTGAATATATTTTTGTATAATTTATCCATATGTAAATAATCCCAACATTGACAAGCACTATGCTAGAATATATATATATATATATATATATATATATATATATACAACCCATTAACTACAGCAGGAGCAGCTCACTTACTATGTTATCAATGTGGCATTAACTATGATTATACAGGATGATGCAAACTAAGCTGATCAATTTCTTTTCTCTGTACACAATGGACCCTTCCATTCAAAGTTACAGACAGAGAAATATAAAAACAAGCAGAAAAAGTTCATCTTAATTTCAAGGACAAAGGTCCATTGTGTGACAGATGGAAATTCACCTCATTTGCAGTCGAGCCATAGAACTTCAATAACTAAGATTTCAATCATCTGCAGGTATTTTAAAACAAGTTCAAATTTGCAAAGTGTCTATTTCATTGGACTAAGAAACTAAAATAAAGAAATTTGTATAGAAATGCAAGGATTTGATTTGTTCAACAGCAAAAAAGGAAAGATTCAATATTTTTTACATAAAGCCAATCAAGAAGCTTATTTTCTTTCTTGTTTTTGAGTTATTATAATTATTCCACTTAGGAGTAGTCAATTTTACATTGTAAAAATAACATTACTTTTATGACCCCAAATAATAATTCTTTTTGAATGACTCATTTTGGATAAGGTTAATGAAGTCTCATTTCTTTTATAAATCCAACATGAATTATTATGTAACCAGATTTATCAATATCCAAAACAATCCAAAAGATCTACTGGTTTCACTTTTAAACCAATATAGGACTACTCAATGACCTATGATGAAGTTAGAAAGGATGCTAATCTATGCGCAATTTTGAATGAAATCTGCATATGGCAGATGAAATTGATCGGCAATACAACAAGGCTCACATCTACTAGGCTCACAATTCAAGTACTTTAGAACCAGCTAGGAATATCTAGTAAGATCTCTGACGGGTGAAAAATAGTTGGAGTGATGTCAGGTTGCTGACTGCAGAACGATCAAAGTGGAGAGTGTTGACAGTTTCAATCATTAGACGATGCAGCAGTGTTGATCGATTGAATATAGAGTTGAAATACGAAGATGTTTCTTTTAAAACATGCATAACAACAGGTCATTTTGCTTGTTCAACTGAGAGCCAATGCAAAAAAAGAAAAAGCAAAAAAAATCAAATCAAGCAAAGCCATAAAAAAGCAACAAAGGAAAAAAAGCAATAAGAACTGATTGAGGAACGGTGAATTATTTATTTCTGGTATTAAGAGTATTGTCATATAATAATTAATAATAATAATTCAACTTTTGAGTGAATAACCAGGCAGGAGAGGCAGCTATGGGCACACCACCTATGAAGGACAGACAAAAAAAAAAAAAACAAAAAAAAAACAAAGGATCTGCAACATTTGAGGTGTTGACACCCTTCCCCCCATCCTTACAAAAATGCTTGCTGATTGTAGTATTCAACAAAAACAATAACAACAACAAAAGTAAGTTGTAACATAGAAGAATCGAACAGGGATCTCAAATTTATGTTGTAGATTTTATTTGATGTTCTGCAGGCCTTTTCAAAAAAACCTGCTGTTGAAAGTGGCAAGAGAGAAATGCAACTCAAACCAAAAGATGCATTCACAAAATGCTCACTAGAAGGAAAGCAATAGGCAGGACAACTGACCTGCAAGCAATTGTTTAACTTGTTCATTCATATGTGCAAACCTCATCAAATGTGGACCACAAGTTACCATTTTGCCATTTGTGAGACTGAGTTTCTGAGAGCTTTTGATTCAACAACAGGTCACGTTTCGAAGGCGTCATAGAAAGCGAGGAGGAAAGGGAGAGTGACCTATCGGATCCAGGATTGAACATTCGGAAGTGACTTTCGAAGAAATCTTTTCCATGTTGGCATCATTTTTTTCCTCCTTCAGTTCAAAAGCTAAATCTGCAAGGTGGTGGTTAAATTAAGAACAAAAACATTCACATGAGATCTTTTACACACAAAATACTATATATATAATTTATTTATTCATAACTTTATGCCTTTTCTGTTAGTAAGAAGACATCAATTGACAGTGTCCAATTCTGTTCACAAAACTACACTGGTGTTCACGTGCCCAGAGAAGACTTAAGCAGATCATCACTCAAGGGAAGGGGGGATGAGGGGGGAGATAGGAAACCGAAAGCAGGCGCAGGGTCGAAGGTTACATTGGCTCTGACGCCTCTTCAGCCTGCTCTTCACCCTCTCAGTTTAACTGCATCCTTCTACTTTTTATGCCTCTGCTGCTTCTGAAAAGAAAAGTAAAGAAAACATTAGAAATTGGTTACAAACATAAATGTAAAATTATGAATGTATAAGTTGCTTTGAAATTCACTCAAAAATGCTTATTTATATTCATAAAACTATCTGCAAGTTTCCTTTCTACAGAAAACAAAACTATTTCAAATCTTGGTTGCTGATTGGCAACAATCTTACCTATGTCCGACCTGATAGATTCATTGAAGCCAAGTTTTGAATTCAATATTTTTTTTCACTAACTATGAATCTTACTTTTCACTCATTATATGTGACCAACTTCCTTCTAGTTCAATACTTGTGGAAAATGTATCTAATGTCTATTTGCAATAAATGAAAATGTTGCTTCAACATTATTTTGTAAATGCTAAATAGGTAATGGGATGGCCTGTAGGGCATTAAAAATAGGATGACAAGGGGCTGCATAAACTTATACAAAGTTGAAACATTGAGAAAAGGAGAGAGAAGAATAGTGTTAATCACTGAGGAAGGTCTAGAACCTGAGTTTCAATGTGCATAGGCAGTGATACTGACAGGCCTTTGGGCTATTCATGTACATGCCCTGAGGGTTTATACTCTGTTTTTCCACACTAGCTGCAAGCAAAAGTAGATGCGGTAGTGTGGGTTGTACTTGTTGAGTTAATGTGCCTAATTTAACAGCTTATTTCATGAATGTGATAACATGTAAATATGAGTCCCTTAACAAAAATGTAAGTCAGGAACTGGTTTAGGATTAAATTTTCTCATTATTTTTTTTTAGCAGAGAATATTCTTATTTTGATATAAACATATCCTTCGTGGTTTTATCGAGTACTTGTAAATATGTCCTATTTGATCATGAATACACTGAAAAAAATTCTTTTTAGAAGATGGTAATAGCCTATATAGAGAGAATACAATTACATCATTGGCTTTGGAAGAAAAATTAAATCAATCACAATTGACAACTAATAAAGGAAACTGAATTTTTAATAACATTTATTTGACCAGAAAAAATTCTAACCTTGAAATGTAGGTGAGAAAGCAACTTTAAAGATATTTTATAGGTTGAAATTGTCTAAAGCTAAGAATGAAAACTGATGTGACTATTTACCTTCTGCTGGTGCTTCTGGTGCATCCGCTGTTGCTTCTTCTTCTTCAATTTTGTCATGTTTATGTCCTGATTTTAAGGTGGTACGGAAGTCATCCTTCTTTGTTCTCTCCAACTTGGCGAGCCTAAGAAAGCAGAAGCAAACAGTATAATAGTTTGTGCAGGAAATATAGCTCATAAATTTCCAAGTACAATTAGCAATGAAAATATGCGTGTAAACCATAAAAATGATAAACTCAACATCTATAACTGGAAAGGTGAATGTGTGCATGTGTAAATCAGAAAATAATGTACAGCTGTTTAAAGTACTCAAACAAAATGAAAAAATATCCCTAAATTGGCTGTTATATTGTAACTGCATTTTAGAAGTTGTAAGCTTTCAGTTGATGTGAATAATTGTCAAACTCCAGTGCAAGTCGGAATGGATTCTATCTCCTGGCCCCCATAACAAGAATCCTGACCTGATTCAGGAGAGTAAACTCTCTACTGTTTGTCAACGTCATGTTAAACCTATACAAAAATTATTTATTCATGATTCAAAACCGCAACCATGTGATGGGTAGGTGGCTCTCTTACCAACTGAGCTAAACTGACAAGTCTTATATATCCATGAATTCTTTTACTATGAATGAAAAAGTTACAGTGACCGTTTTCAATCAGAATAGAGGCAAAATTGCAGCAGCAAGGCTTGTTATTTGAAAAAGAAAAAAAAATTTCGTTTGACCTTTATGACAATTTTTGAATAAATAGAAACATTCGGTCATACAACAAGGCTCAGAAAACTTATCTCAAGCCATTAGCAGTGTGTGATCATTACAACTCCATATATGGATTCTTGTTCTATATTGTGCTTGATTCACTTCAATAAATCAAAATTTGATATAAAAAAAAATCCATGTTATCTATCCTGTTGAAATATGTAGCTGGCAGCTAACAGCTCCAAAGTATACTTACTTGGCTTCTGTCTTGGATATTTTTCTAAGGACAGGTTTGACACTGAAAAAGAAATAAATTTTCATGAAGTAAAAATTCTGTTTGAAAGTTAGTTACAGAAATTGCATCTATTTTCCAATATAATGAGGAGAAAATTGTTTTGCAAAATATAATTTCTTAGAGACGAAATCATGTTTTTGCTAAGAAAAGATTGATTTGAAGCCAAATAAAAATATCAACTGAAGATAAAAAAGTGATTTTTGTAAACATTGCATTCATTTAAAATCAGAAAAAAAGGATCTAAAAGAGAAAACATTTCAAAGTTGAAAGATAAAGTACAAGGACAAAAGTCAGAACAAAGGAAAAAAAAAACTTACAATTTCCCTCTGGTGTCATTAACTTTAAGGGTAAGGTCGTTAATCTGAAAAAGAAGATAAATTTCAAGTTTTCAAATTAAAAAATAAAAACTATAAATCACTTAAAATAATTTTCCATTTCATATGTTCATGTTTTTTTATAGCTTGATTTATTCACAAAACAAATTTTTATTCATTTATCATTGAAGAATAATGCAAAAGATCCTTTAATGAATAGTTTAATGAAATTAAAATATAAATTTTTAAAAGTAATGTGCTTTTGACCAGAACATCATTGGATATTCAAATAGAAAAGAAATTATTAAAGCAAAATTGAGATGAATATTTTTTCCCCATAGGTAATCAACAATGGTTATGTCTTGAAGTATTGCCAGTTTATGTCAATAATTTGAGAAAATGATTGACAAAAATACCAAATCAATATAATCACCCTATTTGTTAAAATGGTACTGTAAAGATAATGATGGTAATTGTAATTATAATCATTGGCAGTTGAGTTTTTATAAATTAGGGAAGACTTTTTGTTCAATAATTTGATTTGCAATGGAAAGAAAGGGCATTGATAAAATGATTAAAATATATTAAGAGCACAAGCAGACACACCTCAAATTCTTGTCTTCTGAGTTTGAACTCCCAGTCATAGACCTCTTCTTCAAGTTCTGCCATTTTTCCATGGAGTTTCTTAACTAGGTCTTGCATCTGGGCTGTAATAGGAATCATATATTCAGCATACAAGCTGGGCATATTAATATGCAACAGTAATTAGGCACAAGACACTCTTACCTGTTTTTTTCTTCCAACAAGAGGGAGAGATAATGAGAGTTAAACAAAGAGACGAAATATGAGAGCCAAAGTTTCTTTCTTTTAATGGCTGTACATGCAAAAGAAAAACTGATTGGAAAAAAAAGCAGGAAATCTTATCAGTATTGAAAATTCTGAGATTGTTTTATATCGCTTAAAAAGCGCTCAAGCTAATAAGTAATATGATTTACATTTTTAATTTAAAATTGAAATACAACTGACTTTTCAGATTTTGCCAACAAATGCAAATTTTCTCCCTTATTTAAAAAGATTTTATAGTCAAATTATTTTCTAAATACCTGACAAATTTGAAATTAAAATAAATTTGTACTCCTTGGATATAAACAAATGATATTTTCATTTATAGTGAATCCTAAGATATTTTAGTACCGGAGTTCCTGCTGAATACAAAAGAAATAAAAGGTTAGCATTACAGAGAAAAAGATTATAGGTAAGGGGCAAGAGAAGATAATCTGAAAAATAGAAATTAAGAGATTCATTCATGCAGCAATCAAATCAAATAATTTACTCAGTCAACACACATTCATAAGAACTTTCATAAAAGCTCAAACAGACTTCAAATCACTGATACAATAAGAATAGAAGACATTGCTCATTTTAACAACATCACTCTACATCAAATGCATGCACACAACATTTAGAACACTACATTAAGAATATCTACAAACAAACTAAAAGCCAATGACATGTGACAAGGAATAATGTTTTCAATACCAATCTCATTAAGGAGCTGAAAGATAATTGAGAGATAGATTTTCTTTTAATGAAGGCCAAGACTTAGAAAATTAACAATTGGTTTTACACAGCTTCAAAATTTCAAATCAGAGTTTAAATAAAGATCTACTTATTTTACAAAGGCTGGTTTCCCTCTTAGTTATTTTACATCAAGTTGAAAGATCAAGCCAAAATATGCTATTTGGGATAACAAGAGAAAAAACAAATAAACCACCTAATATGAATGTGACAATACCATAAGAAGGGATAAAAACAAGTTTTATCCAACGCCAAATACTTAAAATATTCATCTTTGAAAAATAACTTGATGTCAGGATAATCAGTTTTTATTTGGTTATTATAAGAGATATGCTTGTCAAACAAACCAAAAAAAAAGGATACATAAAAAATGAAACATTTTTCTTACACAAAAGAAAAGGAAAAATTGATTTCTTTACTTTTTGAAGATTCTATTCTGTTTTTGCATGAAAATTGTTGCCGAATAAAGGTAACTATTGAACATCTTAGATACTTGATTATTTTCTGGGAGAATCATCTGATCCAAAAGAAATCTCTTTAAATACATTTTTTGAATTTTTCATAGGATGTGTTTTCATTTAGGTGAGCAAATAGCTTAGCAACATTAACAAAATTAGTTTTGTTCCTTTTGTTGTCAAGTAATCAACTGAGGAGAAACACAAAACTGAAAATCCACATTATCCCAGTCTTTCACTTGAAAAGTTGAATTCAATGAAAATCCAAGTAGTTTATATTAATATATCATACATCAATAACACACTTCATTTTCAGTGCGTAGGGCATAACATACAAAGAAAAAAAATTGGGCATCACTATTTCAATGTCTAAAAAAGTCCAGATGAATTTCAGAATTACCTCCTTTGGATTTCTCTATGCAGCCTTATTCTAATCACATTTTTAAGCGTAACTTTTTTATTTTACTAGGAGGAAAAAAATCTTTGAACAGATTATTTACAGTATCAAAAATATGAATATAAATAAAGATACTGTTCGAACTTGACTCAGGTTGATTTGAAAAGTCTTGTATCAGAAACAAAAACCAAAGTACAAGAGAAGAAAAAAAAAATTACATTTATTTTATGATTTACACAAAAATTAATTTTTGTGGTATTTCTCAACTTTTGGATGTCTCAGTGAGAAAAGTCAAGATTTAAAATTGTACGATCCGAATAATATATCCAGGGGAGGTAATTAAATCTGAAATTTGGGACATTTTGGAGATTGTATTAAACAGAATTTTGGAGTATCCTCTAATTCATGAACTTTGTATTGAGGCTACTATTGTGGCATAAAATATAGCCTCTTTTAAGAATTCAATCAGTAAATGTTTCAGGGGGAAAAAAATGAATTCACACAACAAATGCAAACCAAAATAGAAAATAATGACAAATACAATAACACCAGGGTAGGAAAAAATTTCTCTCCTATCAAAATTATATTTCTCTTCCTTTGTTAAGGGAAATACTCTCTAATGGAATCTATTTGATAGAGATATGTAACATTGGAAAGAAGGGAATCCAGAAAAAATACTAAAAACAAGAACATTTACATTAAACTGGCATGCAATCGAAGTATGCTGTCTTACACTTATATGTCAGCACTGCAATCTTCTTATGTAAGTAAACACATGGAACAAGGTTGTTCACATAGCACATAGTTCAACCCTGATGGACCATACTATTATTAGTAGACAAAACTATTGTAAAGTTCAATGGCAACTTTCTTTTCAAAGTTTGAGGAGAATTATTACTTAGAAAGATGAAAGTGTAAATCTGGCTTCACTTCACAATATTTTCAAGTTCTTCATTTCAAAAAGCATTATCTTTTTTTTTAATTCTTAATGTCAGCCTTTACAATAACATGCCTATAACAAAAAGGATACTTCAGGTTTATACGGCACATGCAATTTTCAAACAGTAATATGGAGGTATCTTATTGATTAGGTTTCTAATAAAGATTGGAAATGTCTTTCTTTATAACAACATTCCAATGAAGGTCTTTATTTGTCTATAAGATTTACAATGAATATAATATGTTGGAGATAAGTGCAAGGAAAAAAACATGGTGGGTTGGCACCCCCCTGCAAGCAGTAGAGGTGCACACATTGGCATGCATGGCACACAGCAGGCAGTGCCTACCTTCATTGAGACCATCGGTAGCCAAAGGCTCAACCCTTGAATTAATCGTGTTCTCCCTTTCTTCAGCTTTCCTCTTGGCCTCATTTTTCAGATCTTCAGCAGCCTTTTGCATAATAAGTTTCTACAAACAGACATAGTAGGGGGGGGTCTTCATTTTGACTGAAGGAAAATCAATACTGATAAATTGTACAAATGAATGAAATGAAATATAAAGATGACAATTTATGATGAAAATAAAAATAGAAATAAAAACTAAAAACACATCTGAGTGGGAAAAAAAGTGTAAATTCTTAATAGACGTCCAAACAAAAAAATATTGTCAATATGAGAATTCTAACACCAGTGGCTCTTCACCATCAGTTGAAAAAAAAAAGGGGGGGGGCTGTTTCTCTAAAAAGAGTCCATCTTCAATCTGACATCAATTTGAGCTTGCTTCATATGGAGTGTATAATTTGAAATTATATTAAGTATTCATCATATACATATATATTCATTAATGGTATGAATCTGATATGAAATACTAAGCATTTGGTAGATAAAACTAAAAGATAAAATTGGGAATTCAAGTTGAGTAGAAATATTAGTCTTAAATAAACCAAAGAAATCGCAAGCCAAAATGACCTATGTCAGAGAAAAATTAGAATTTTATGAATGAAAATATTTCTTAAGTAATTTGTCTTTAAATAGATAATTTATTTCAATTGTCTTTCTATAATTGATCTACTTCTTTCCTCTGCAATCGTTCTATGAAGTTAGTATGATATAAAACATTTTCAGAGTAAAGAGGAATGAATGACAAGTCCTTTGTCCTATAAGAAAAAGATTTGAGCCTTGGTAAAAAACACATTCGAAAATCAATAGTCAACCCAGATATCAAAACAGACAAGATGAGGAAAAAATCTAGAAAAATAAATACACCAGAAACTTGATAGATGAAAGCATGTTTTATATGAAAATTATAGAAATACATGGCTACAATATGACAATGATATTTAATGACATTGAAAATAACAATGTTTAATTCATCTGTAGTCATGCAACATGCAAAAATAAAGTACAGTATATTCTCACACACTCTGCATTATCATGGCCACACAAAATGTAGGTAAACTGGGAAGGTGGTACTGTAAATAGGATCAAATGAGAGAATTATGAAATGCTAACCAGTATTTCAATATATCATAAGAGTAATAAAATACAATATGTAGACATTATTAAGGGAATAAACATAAACATTAAACTTGTGATTCAATTGATCACAACAGGGCATGTATATTTGGCTTGATAATATCAGTGAAATTTAGCTCAATATAAACATAAATCTAAACTGAATACTATATTTCCTTGAATAATTTCCTGGCTGACACTATTCTTAAGTTCATCATTGAAGATGAAAATATTTTGTGTTCAACCAGCCATTTGAATATCCAAAATCCAAGTAGCTTGAGGGATCCCATCACCATATAAGCACTTTCATTTATCTCCAGAAAATGATCCAAGTGTTGTGGAGTCAGTAAAGTAATCTTTCTCAATGAGAAGCTAATTTTATAAAAGGATTAATATGCTGTACCTGATAAGAAATCAGTAAATTATGCATTCAAAGAAATACAGTATTCAGATTTATCATTGGAATTTATGAACAATTTAGAAAAACATTCAAACTCGACATCAAGGGATGCTCTGGTGGTCGAAATAGAAAATGGCTACCAGATAAGCAGCACCAACACCGACATTATTGAATGAATATTCACTTAGGAATCACAATACCTTTACTCAGTTCTTCAAGGTTGTCAGGCAGAGGCATTATACGTTCAGAAAGAACCTGTCTTTTCCTCTCTTCTTCATCAACTTCATTTAAGCCTAGGTGATGTACTTGGTTTAACTGCAATGACTTTTCTCCTACAGGCAGGGATTCATGAGGAGGCTATTATGAACAGAAGACAAATGCCCATGCACAATATAACTACATTAGCATGCAACACACATCACTAGATTACCAATATCTAAGAAGAATAGAAGATATACTAGCACAAAGTAGACTAACATTTCGCAATAATGAAATAAAAGTTGTTGAGATATTGGAATTATTCACATGGTGCATCTAATTTCTACTATAAAAAGAGCAGAAAACAAACCAATTTGGCTGGTTACGATAGGGGAAAAGTTTGAAGTAGCCTGCCCGAAAACAAAACTCAGTCAATTCAAAGTATGCAAATGATGTGTTCTAGTGTTGGAAAATAACACAAGGAATTTTTTTGGTTGAAATATTGATAAGATTACTGGATTTCAGAAAGAAAAAAAAAACAAGCTATTACTAGCATGATATTGAACTGATAATGTCTTAGAATACTAGAGAAATCTCAATGTACTGGTGTCAGCTGGCCGCCAAGTGGTATGTTAATTCCAAATATGATATTATACCAAAACAAAAATATAAATCATATCCTTTGATTCATAGGTAAATTACCAATGATTTAAAATCAAATTGGATTTTATGAAAGCTCAAATGTTAGAAATAAGACTGAGATTTTTGTAGCTAGGATGTTTGAGATTTAAGAATATCTCAACAAACCATAGACTACTTCATAAAAAGGTTTTCACCTCAGATATAGTGTAAAGATTCTCTGCTATAATTTATAAGTATAAAATGTTGAAGCATACAAATAGATAGAAGTTTTGAAGTGAGGTTAGAAAAGGAAAATAGCTGAGTATATCAACTTCTGATTAGGTATTGGTAATTAAGAAAGGCACAGTAATTCCTCTTATGAACAGCTCACTTATGTTAGCACAGTATATTTTAGGTTTATAGACTAGGAAATGAGGCATCATTTTACAAGATCATCATTATCCTAAATTTTTCAAATACCACAATTGTAATTATGCAGAAATTGCATAAATATAATCTTATTTACACAAGAGCAACATAGCCCAGTTGGAAGATTAAGTTAGTAATGTACAAGACCGACATCAAAAGACAATGAAGACTCATCAGTTGGAATACTTAGACGAGGATTACAATCCATGAAAGAATTACATTTGAGAAAAACTAAAACTTATCTGCATTCATATCTATTATTATTTCTAAAGATAGAAACAACTCAGTATTGTCAGTAAGATTATTATATATATCTAGAGTTATTCATGACATCTCGGTTATGTATGGAACTGAGAATCTCATGCGACGTATTAGGAATAAAATATTTGCAAAGCTGCTGCTGATAATCAGTGTCAGTGATTATGCAATGATGGTGGCAACTGACAAGAATATCACTTGACAATGCTACTAAGATTTCTCAAAAGGATGGCAAAATAACAGCTAAAAACTAGCACAATGAAATAGGAAGCATTCAGAAAAAAAAATAGAGAATATTAGAGAAAATGATGAATGTTTGCATTCTGGCTGTGCTCAAATGTTTTCAAGTAGCCAACTGCTCTTTAAAATTGTTCTGGGAACTCTTTCTCAAAAACTGAAAATCATCATCAGATGATGAATTCGAAATGAAATAGTTGGCTACTGGAACTTAACATTTAACCACATTTACAGTAAAATTGAGTATGATAAGAGAAAATGATGAACAAAGGATCCTAAAAAAACGTTCACTATAAGGCAACATAAAAAGTTCTTATTGAAACTTCAAACTTCAGAAATGATTAAACATTATTCCTATAAACAAAGAACACATTTTCATATCAATATAGATAAATTTCAATACAGATTAGAAATAGGATTGGACTTTTCTGTTGAAAATTGATATTTTTTTCTTAAAATGAAAATGTTTTCTTTGTTAGAATTCAGCTGGTGATTGTGCCTTATTCTGGCCAGAGTTAAAGAACATTGAAAGCAAACAAAATCATGTGAAAAGCTGGAGTGACAACATGACATTATGAAAAAAAGCCTCATGAGAACAAATGGAGTGTAAGGGGGAGAGGTTAGCATTCAGAGATTGGCATAAGGCCATTTGGTAGAAGTGAAAACTTTTTCAAAACTGATTACAGTGATTTTTCATTACAAAAAATTATTTCATGTTTTCAAAATGATTTTTTAGTTGAATGTTTAGAATTTGAAAACATCATGCATCTGGCAATAATATTAACTCATTATACCCAAAATATATTTTTAATTCATTTGAAGACTCCTGCAATTATCACCAAACAAACTTGAAAGCACACCTTTTATTTAAACATATTTCATTGGGATATGTGCCCATGGGTCATGTTGTTTGAAGTTTTCTTTTTCATCTTCTGGGGATATGAAAAACAAACAATACAAACTTATTCTTCTTGCTTGTACCAAACATTGGTTGCCTCAAAGTGTGTTTGGCCTTAAATGCCTCCTTAGAGTTTTGTCTATGTTGCATCCTGGGTATGATGACTTGGAAAATAATTGCTCAAGTTTACATAATCTAAAACGTAATATGGATTTCTGATTGCACAGCTTATATGGAAAAATGATTGTTCTCTCTCGTCAAGCTATTGAAATATTTTGAATGAAATGAACAGAAGAGAAAGCATCCCAAGCTTTGCATAACATACTAAACAGAAAAAAATGAGTTGTAAAAAATATGACATGAAATGGAAAATCTGGATACCAATGAACATAATACTATCCAGATAATGAATAGAATTTATTGGATGATAAAAAAAGATGGTTTCAGCAGTCTACCAATGAACAGCGCAGCATTCAAATAGAACTATGGTTATAAATAGCTTATATAGCAACATATGCTGCATTTATCAACTCTGACCAACGATAAAACTATGAACTTACATGCAAGAATTATTCATGCACAAAAAGACCTCAAACCTAGAATATAAATTATCTGAAGATGATACCTCATGCAAAAAGTGCTTTATTACAAGCAACAACAATTTCAGTTAACAGTTTCCCCCAAAACAAATCAGCTGTCATAAGGGGAAATACTGTGCAATGAAAAAAAAAGTGAAAGAACAAAGTGTTTGAAGGAAAAAATTTTAAATGGTCACAATTAATAAAATGTAGTAAATAAAGAAAAATATGGACTAGACTGACAAATGGTTGAACAATTGAGATGCCATGCGGCTACTGACAGTAAGGCCTTCAAGGAAAGTGACAATGTTTATATTCATTAACCACATTTGCATCACAGAAATGGTTACAGTTTCAAAATTAAAGTAGGTAAAAAAAAGAAATAATAAATACTGGGAGTGATGAAGGAAAGCATTCTTTAAAAAAAAAATTTCTTGACATATACAAAGATTCTGCATACAAAATTGAAAAACATCCTTACCCAATGCAAAATATTAACATGATTGGTAAAACGCACGAAGTACACATAACTGAATGGGGCACATTTCACTGAACACATCCACAAGCACACATAATTAAACTTAGAATGGAGAATATAATAGAGGCAATATTCAGTCTCTTGATTTCACTATCATACTTTTATTCTACCCTCCCACTTAAAAATAAAGATAATGACCTGAAAATTGGATGTTTAGTTTAATTATGATGAGCACATGTTCTATCACAAAACTTTATTTTGATAAAAATTATTCAGTACCATGAAATGATTATATCAAACTAACACAAGATGGCTTGCTTAGTTTTTAATGATCAAAGTCTAGTAGGAATTTAAAATATTATGTCTATGAACTAGTCTGTGAAACTGTCCACTTTTGTAAGCAAATTATATAGGTAATGAAATAATTGTCTTCCTTTTCCTCAAGATCCTTACTATTTAGCTCTTTCATCAGGATTCACTCTCAAATAAACACAGGAATTATCCCCCAGAATACATCAATTATTTTTTATTGAGGCACCAATCTATATTAGCTATCATTATCAATGGACATTACATTTGAAGGCGATGGTTAGGCTAGTAATAGTGATATTTCTGGGCTGGTGCCATTGAAATTTTTATAGAAATCAATATTTGATGGTTCTTATCATCACATGATGACAACTTGTTTAGACCATTAATTTGCACAACTTTTTCTCATCTGAAGCTATTGTAAAGAATTTTACATTCATTATCTGAGGAGTTCACATAGATACAACACTTACTATTTCAGTGTTATATGATCGTTTTTTGGGTTGGGTGGGAGACAAATTGAAAATACTTTTTCTTTTTATTAGTGTAAGGATGTGATTCGAAAGTATGAATTACTTTCAATAAATGTAAAAGTCAGCGTATTAAGAACCAGTCCTTTCTCATTTTATATCACTTATATTCCCTACATTTTGAGGAAAATCATATGTATTTTATATCTTGATTTCTTAATATACAGGGTAGGAAAATAAGAAAGGTCTTTCACTATAAAAATAGTTTAGACTTAAACTTTATGATGCCCATAATTGATTGAAACCTGGTTCACATCTGTTGGGTTGAGGAGGGACATTCCATTTGAGGAAAGAGGAATGAATCTAATGAGGACATGCTGTTAGTAAAAGCATTTGTTTGACCAGTTCCTTCTCCAGCTGGATAGGCAAATTAAAAAAAAAAAAAATGTGCAATTGGTGCTATGAGATGTGCAGTTAGTTCAAAGCTCTTAATCTATTATTGCTATTCAAATATTGCTGGGTTATATGGGAAACGGAAGCATTAAGAAATAAATTATACACACATATTTTTCAATGTACTATTTTTAGCTGAATATTCATGAAATCTAATTGCCTTCTATGGAGAATAGGTCAATTAAAAAAGGTTTTATTGAAATACAATAAAGGATACTGGTCTATATATATATATTTATATATATTATACCTACACAAATTAAACAGCTAAAATGGGGAAAAATATGCCTAGGCAACACACAAGTAAAAAGACAGTTTAATGCTAGTAACATGTGACTGAAATATTTTTTTTTGTACACATAACAAAAGGGAGAGTAAATGTCTATCCCCTAAAAGTAACGAGCAGAGGGAATAGGTCCAGTCTTGGCCATGCAAATAATGAAAACCAACACATGCTGCTTGCTTTGATGATAGTAACAGGAAACAGTGTGACCAGAACAAAATACAGTCAAAAGAACAGTGTCTGCATCAGCCAGAGGGGCCGGAACAGATGGCAGTACCTTGAGTAGTTTCTTCTTCTCTGGAGACAGGCCACCCAAACCCTTTCTCTTTCCCTTCTTTTTCTTCTCTTCCTCCTCTTGCCTTCGTCGGGCAGCCTGGGCAGAGAGGTTCTTACATTACACTCAGCAGACAGGCGTAAAGTATTGGACTAGACTCTGGCCACATTATCAAAGGGACTGATAGATGTAAATGCTACTTTGATTCACATCTATGCTGTAAATTGAATTAGTATCAACTTGCCAAGAAGGTTCGGATTATATTTAGAATAATTCATGTTATAGCAAATGTCCATCACCCAATTCCAACATTTTAATTTTAAGGGAAAAAATTATGTTAAAAAGAAAATAATTAAGATATCATGATCATAAATTTATTTGAAAACATAAGTTCTATACATAAAAAAATGGTAAATAAAAATTTGATTTCATTTTGGCTAAGCTCCTTTGTATAATTCATTCAAAACTAAACTGATAATTCTGCTTTCCTCAATAAACACACTGAATAGACAACAAAAATTTGAATAAAAAGTCATTCCTGAAAAAGCTTTGGATGACAAGCGAAAGGTTTCTCCTGCCACTTCAGGAAATTGATCACTGAGAGATCATGTTTGAATTTTGTGGTTGTGTTGTCATGTAAATTTTCATTCCTACATGAACAGACACCAACTTTGTAAGCTTGTGTTTGTGCTTAAAATCTTGGCATCCTCGAAAAAGAATGTAGAGTACTAAAAGTTAAATATCTGCAGAGAGTGAGAGAAGAGAGAGAGAGAGAGAGAGTGCAGAATGGTTGGTAAACCTTCTTGACTTGTTGATCTCTAAAACATTCACAGTTTGGAAGTGTGCATAAGCAGCCTTCCTCCATCCATCAGTCCCGACGTGAAGCAGAGAATAGAATATTACTAGAAGGGACAATTATAAACTATCTTGTTTTCCACATAGGTGCAGATAAAACTGTAGTGATAATGGACAGGAGAATGCAATAGGAAGAATAAGTCTCTTTGATAAATTTTGGACACTGGAAGGGATGTAACTAACGTAGAACAAATTAAGAGAGACAAGAATGAACAGATTATCTTCAGTAAAGGAAAACTGAAGCAGTAGGCAAAAATTGCAAAAATAAAATAAAATGCAAAAGATAAAAAAAAAAAAAAAATTGTTATAACACAATATACCGTCACACTGGTTCCAGTAATAATTCAATTTTCTTTTAGCCAAATTTGCTACAAATCAAACAGATGAAATCAATTTCTAGCACATTACTGCTACAAAGACTTACTATTCTAAAGAAAAAATTCCACGGCATCATACAATGTTATTTTTGGATCACCCAGTCTGTGAGAATTGTTTAGATAACTTTAGCAAAAAGGTGATGTCAGCCACAAATCTGCCATTCACATAGAAAATCCTGCATGCATTGTAAACACTTTCAGATTTCATGAGCTATCTGGAACTTGATAAATTTAGATATTCACTTCTAATATCTAGTATATTAGTCTATTATTATTATTATTATGATGATGATGATGATGATTTTTTCAAAGTTTTTTTGTTTTGTTTTTTTCACACAGATAAACATGTCTCTAAGAGAAAATAAGGAGTGTGAATGGATAAAAAGAGCTTGATATTTTTGAAAATCAAGTATTTCCCTACAGCTAATTTGTAACCTTTTCCTGGGGAGATAATTTGCTTTGTTCGATCACAAATTTTCTCACAGTAGATATTGTCAATGCCATTATCTTTCGAAGGTTAAAAATCAGTTTGTGTTCCATGTATGCTTGACATTTGCCCACACAGTCAACTTATATTTTCATGATGTAACTAAACTGATTTACAATCAGTATGTGTTTAAAAAGAAAAGATAAATAAAAAGCACATTATTCTTTCTAGAAAGCAGGAATTATTTTTGATGTGGCAGAGTTAAGGTAGTAAGGAAAGGAAAAAAATAATGTATTCAATAAAATAAAGGCAGTTTACAAATCTCGAACCACAAAAATTAGATATGAACGAACAACCATAAAATCATTATGGAGTCAAAATAAAATTCTAACCTAATCAATAAGGAAAGAAATATTCATACTTAGAATAAGGTTACAATAAAGTAATTTTGATAAGACAAGTTCTATTGCAAGAATTTCTCAACCAAATAAATAATTACAATTTTTGATACATACATACAAATTTGATGAAACAGCTCACTAAAAGCCAGCATGAAATATAAACTTTCACTGTAGACAATACAGAATGTTGGTTTTTAAAAAATTCTGAACAAAAAATTTCTATGAAATCCAAAGGAACTTGCAATGCTGAGGCATTCCAACAGAATTTACCTATGCATTTTGCAGCCCTCTGAGGAAATACACTCATTTTTGATAAATATTGAATAGATAAATGAGACATGCCAAACCAAATGTTTGCTGCTGCATGAAATATAAGATGAAAAGCAAGAGACGAAGGGATGAAAATCAGAAATAGATAAGAAAAGATCGAGAAACTGGAAACAATAAAAACCAAGTTATCTTAAATAACCAATTTTTGACGAGGTAATTCATGCATGAACTCTCAATATTATATTATCCCTTTACACTGCAAACAAAACATTTTCACCATCACAGAGTGTGGTATTTTGAGTGCGTCAGTTGTCTCTTTTCATCTCAAGCATCTAAACTTAGACAATTTTATCCATGAAATTATATTCAGTAAGGATTGGAATAAAATTACTCTGTAAAGTGTTTATCTTTTACCTCCAAGTGAAAGTGATCATAACTAGGAAATATGCAAGTTGTGATGCCAAAGACAAGCACTAGTACAGTGCAGTTCCACATAAAAACATTTGTGAGCTACTAGCAGAGTTCACAAACAAAAATTACCATGCATGTTTTTTTGTAAAGAAAAAAACGGGAAGTCTGTATTAGATTGCTTTTAGGAAAGAACATGCTTCCTTTCTTTTGTTGTTAGCAAAATCCTAAAAAAATAAAAATAAAAACGCAAATAAATGTAATGATTCTAATTTTGGGTAAAGTACTACATTTTACTTTTACAAAGAATATCTGAAAAATAAGCTCTTCAAAACAGCCTTATAAATGTTTCTAATTTTACTTTAACAAAATGAATTCTGCTGAATTAGATGAAAATATTTTTCTAAGTGAACTCCTCTTGCTAAATAAAACATGTCACAGGTTAGGATAAATTTTTTTCCTGAGAGTCTTCAAATAGAATATTTGTTAACTTATGCCAGAATAATTCAGCTATATTAGATATTTGTTGGACCACGCCAACTTAAGGATGTGGTCTGATTCATAGCACATCCTAAGACTGAATTCCCAAACAATGGCTTGTGAAACTAGAATATCAATCGTAGTTCTATAGCAGGTGCTTCAGGTTCAACTTTATTAGACTTTTCTCATGGTCATTTTTTCTCCAGGTACAGTGAGTAAATGTGAGGGGGATAATTCAGAGGATTCATTGAAAACTCAAATAGAAAATAAAGAATATAAAATTGAAAGAAACTACCTTTTTATCTTAGAAAAGAGAAAATAGTTGTAATGAAGAAATGAATAGTTATTTTTCATTTTCTAGAAGAATCAGCTGACTCAATGAAATATCTTCTATCATAGAATAAGCTCATCTATCTTTAACGCTAGGTGCACTAAACCATAAGCAACTTTTTGGTCATCTCAAATTTAACCACCAATTGGAGATGTTGATTATATAAAATAATCATTGATTCCAATTGAATTTAATCGATAAAGAGCTATTTTTTTTCAAATTTTCATTTCAAATGATGAGATGGTTGATAACTGTATCCAAAGCAAAGGACAGAACTGGGGAAGCCAGAAATTATGCAGCTACACAGTGAAATCAAGGTTATTTGGTACAATAGCAACAATAGCAGCACACACTTGATTTCTTTCATTTTTAAATTTAAAAAAAAATCAGTAAATGCTGCACAAATCCAGTTAGTTTCAAAATGTAAGTTCTGCTAGATTTAACAATTAGGTTTCATATCTACATCGATAGCCTAATAGGATATATATCAACAGTTTTGGAAAAAAAAAAGAAAAAAAAAATCAAAGTGAAATCACATGCAAGTCTTTTTTTTAGTTAACCATTAACTGCATTGGGATGTCGCTTGTTCATGCTCACCAGACACTTTGTACAAAAGCCAACTGGTTAAGTGGCTTGTTCAAAACACAAACACAGATGATAATTATAGAAGTACCATTCATGTGCCATTGTGTTACATAGATTGTAGTCTTAGAACACAACTTCTGTTTTTTTTTTAGTAGTGCGCTTGAGTATTTCTCTTATCATATAGACTGGTCAATGCTTAGATATCAATTATGCTGAAGAAACTTCAGCTAATTGATAACTTACAATCACTATGTGAGAACTTATTTTTAATCCAATATCAAAACTTGGGATGGTACAAATAAATTCCTCTATATGAATAAGAGAAAGCCTTTAATGCGTCAAACTGTTACAGTCAGTGTTCAAATAAGACAGTACTAGACAAGGTATAACTCACAAAGTTATAAGTACAACAAAAATAAGAAACAAATATAAATGAAATGAGCTCTTTTTTAACAACTCTTATTTCACAAAATTATTGTCTGTTTGCAGTAACGTGAATGGAAGAAAATCTTTTCAGAACCATTTAAAATACAAACAGGTAACATACATAGAGACTTTGTGTGTGTAAGTTTTCTGAATACTGATCAGAAAATTCAATTACATATACAACAGGGGCTTCAAAACTGTCATAGATAAATGACATTTATCTACTATAATAATATGCCACATGTACTTGTATATTCATTTTTTGTCAATAACACTTCAAATCAATTAAATAAACATTGTTGCTAAAGGGACGTAACTTACCTAAAGATACTGTAGAAGAGTTGCATCCCTTGCATAATTTTTTTCCATCAGGAACGTATATAAAATGCAACGTGTATCCATATATTTCATAAATACCGTTATTTTTCAAAGTATTGGAACACTAGTAAATCAAAAATATACATCTCGATATTTTCTTTCAGCAAAAATATTAGACTAATCAGAAGTAAAATTGTAACCAAATTTTAGTGTCAAAGAATTGCAGAATATTTTTGATATTTTTCTCCCTTTTTGAATTGGAAAATTTAAAGGGTGTTCTTTGATCAAATCAGTAACAATATTGGAAGAATGAAATGAATAGTTTTCAAATCAAAAGCAAACAGTGGAATCTAGATTGTACCTATGAATCTGGACACACACATCAAGAACAACATATAATACTGGGAAATCTATAGAGCATGGAGTTTGAAGAAGTGTAGTAAAATACTACTACCTCAAATGTGGAGAGTCTGACAAGAACATTCCACTAAGCAGACAATAGTCATGCTAGTTAGAAATTATACATGGCAATGACACAACCTACAAGTCACTATACAAATCTCACAGACAAAAGAAAGATGAAAATATATACAATTTCCTACATAACAATGCCAAATTTTTAAAAATTTCTTTTCAAAGAAATTTTTTAAAAAAATCAGAATCTGAATTATTACATAGAAGGAAACAGTTGTTTGCTAATTTTTTAGGATTCATCCCTTCAGTGAACAATCTTTTTTTTTTTAAAAAAGAGGACAGAATGGAAAGGGAAGTGATGTTTAAGAGATAAATGGTGGGGTTTTATTTCTAGGTAAATGTGATAAAATGTTTTTAAAATAAAAATCAGTAAATATAAATAAATGAATAAGAAAAAAGAGAAATGAAAAAATACACCCATCATATTTGAAGAGCATGCTTTGATATGGGAAAAAAAAATCTATTTTGCAATTCTACAACACCAACAAAACAAATAAAATCTCACATTTTACACACAATAGGAAAATGTGCAGCTAACTAAATGGTCAGCAGTTCAAATCTTTAATCTCTGTAATCTGTACAATATGTTGGTGTATGGCAAGAAAAAAAAAAGGATATGAAGAGTTGAAAAATAGAGAGTGAAATGCAAAGATAATGATGTGTATATATACTCGAAAAATGAAAAGAGTGATGATGGGGAAACAAATTAATGTGATGAAAAAGCTGATTTAGCATGAATAATGAGAAGCAAAAAAATGAAACCAGAGTCTAAGAAGCTATAGCAGAAATAAATAATTAAGATTATCTTACCTCTTCCTGCCTTTTTTTCCTCTCAGCCTCTTCACGTTCCTCTTCTTCCTACACAACAAAGTTTTTATCATCTTTATAGTTAATAAACATAACATTGCAGTTCGATAAACAGTCATACTTACCTCAAAATCAAATAAATCAAGTTAATTTTTAGGATTATGAATTTGGATAATTCATATGCACACTTCGAGCTTAACAATTTTAGCATTAACAATTAATAGTAATTTTATGTCAAATTAACGACAGACATTTTTCTTCAATCAGATTAACATTTCCAAGATATGAAATTAATGATTATATTTATACAAGCAAATATCAGTGAAACATTCTACCCAGCCGTCTGTACAGGCACAAGAATTTTCACTTGAAGATTACAATTATTAAGAGTAACAAATGAGATGTACAAACCAGCTGGAACTGACATCTGAAGTAAAAAGTCTCAAGAATGAGTGCAAAAATTTTTACATTTCCAGCAAATTTATCTTTAGACATGTAATTAAACAATGCCCTACAAAAAAACTGCATCAAACAACACTTGTTAAAAATACCAAATAAATTCACTTTCATCTTTAGTATATTTGCTATCAATTAGCTGTCAGGAAGATATCCAGAATTTCATTATGATAAGTATTTTTCTAAATCTTATTCATCTCAAATATATTCCATACCATTCAAAGGAGTCATCTCAATTCTAGAATATTCAATAGATTTTTTAAAAAAAATTTTTAAAAAAAGAAAAAAAAAAAAAAAGCGGAATTTTTCTTTTGGGCTACATAGTTTTATTCTAAGGATTAAGCAGTTGAATTTTTTCATAATACAAGTATTGAAAAATGCAATTTTCTTGCAAAGCATTGAGAATGTGACTGACTTTTGAAGCCCACGAAAAAAAAAGGAGGGGGAAGGAAATACGAGAAAGAGGAAAACCTTAAGAGATGCTAGAAATATGCTGATCATCTAAGAGATTATCCTTATAACTAATAAATGGAGAAAATATTGTCTCCATAAGACAATAGAAATGGACCTTTTTGATATTATTTCTATAATAGCATGCAGTCATGCAGAAAAAAAAAAGAAAAAAAAAAAAAACAGATTTAAAACATGCAGATAGCTATAAATCTTACAGGATTGCTTTTTAATTATTACTTATGTGGTAATGATAAGATGGATAATTTACACAAGTGATAGATATAATACAAAAAGAAAGAATCTTTTGTGGGCATTTGAATAGAATGATAAAAACAAAAACATCTGAGGATCAACCAGATGTGTGCAGTATAAAGATTATTTTGAATTGTGAAATAAGTTTCCGATATGCAGTTGAATTTGATTCACTCAGTGATCAATCTTGATGGAAGGTCAGAATACGATCATCTCGTACAACATATTCATGGTAAATAAAGGTGACCTTAAAAACCACAAACTCTCCAGTGATACAGTTAGTAAATGAAACTGCATGGCAGAACTTATTTCAATTTTTCAGAAGAATTTTAAAACAACAATTAAGAGCTGATCTAAATTTGAAGAATTTATTGAATAAAAGATTAAATTCATAAGTAAAATGCATACAAAATTTGATTTTATCTGACACAAAAACGAAAAAAAATTATCTAGTCATAATTCTGATTACAAAATTCAAGAAAAAGAAAAATGTCATTTAAGCTTACAACAGCCAAAGAATATTTTCATTGTCTAGTGTTTAGAGTCCAAAACCTCCAATGTAATCAGGTTGATATGATTTTTTAAAATGCAGTTTGAAATTTTAAAACCATTGGATGTTCTGTTACATATATTCAGGCAAGTATAAAAACTAATTTTATTGATTATACAGTAAATCAAATAATTTAATCAGTTGATTTTAGTTTATTGATACTTGTGTAGACTATATTGTAGCTATAAGAGATCTTTAATAATTAAAATACTGCATGTTTTGCCTATTGCCTCAAAATAAGTTTTACTTTCATAGAGTTATGGATAGGTTTTTTCAGATTATCATTTTTGCTGTTATATCATTTATGCATTGCAAAGCAAGGCAGATTCAATAATTATCTGACTGGAAAAAGTAAAACCTGCATAATTCTGTTAGCTACATTTTCTCAAAATGAGTGAATCTTTCTTCTGAGAAGGTTTTTGTCACCAACTTTAGAAAAATATTTTCAGGGTTCAAAGTGTAAGAATTACGCAAATTCTACATCATTTATATAATTAATTTCCTGTCAAGATAGAAAACAAAAAGCACTTACATGAAAATCATTCAATTTAAATCGGGTTTCATTCAAGGAATGTGTTGAAGCAAGTGAATTGTGGTCAGTGATGGCTGCAACTTTGGTCAAGTGGTTATTAGTAACATCAAATGAATTGTGGAATGTTGGGTTTTTCAAAGCATGCATTTGGGAAGGAGAAATTGATTCAGGCTGTGACCATGAAGAACTGCTCTTTAAGGGAGTAATCTGTTCAGACGTCATTTTTATAGTCTTTTCTTTTAATTTTCTATTTTCAGCAGAAACAGTGGAATGTTTTGTTTCTTTGTCAGTAGGAGAAACAGGCGGCCATCGTGTGGATATTGGAGCAGCAGAGGCTGTTGGGGAGGTCACAGACACATTGTTGGCTCGCAAACTTGTTGTCGAAATACCGCCAGGATCCGTTAGGTTGAGCTTCTGAGCTATTGCTGAAGATATGCTTTCTCGGGCAGTTTGCTTAGGATCAGCTGGTGGTGGCCATCGAGAGCGGACATCACGTTTGATTTCTGTTCTATTTGCACTAGTCTGCTCAGAAGAAGAGCGGGTAAGAGATTCTGGTACTTTAGTTTTGGAAATTTCAGCTTTATGTGCACTAGGCCAACGTTTGACAACACTTTTCATACCAACAAGAGGTTTATCCTCTTGGGAGGAAGAATTTTGATCATTTGTAGCTGAAGTAAGATATTTTTCTGACAAATCTTTAACTGATCTTCCTCTTTCTGGAGGCCATTTACTACAATTATTATTTTCTTCAGAAGATCTCCTCTGATTTGCTAAAGACAACTGTTTTTCAGGCAAAATAACAGCATTGTGAACTGATATGTTCTTAATGTGAGCAGCTGTTGCTGAGGTTTTACCTGCCATTTCAAATTGAATATGAACTTCTTTGAATTTTTCAACTTTAGATTTAGAGTCTTTCTTAGATAATCCATTGATCACAGGAGATGTTGAAATTTTAGTAGAAGTTATAAAACCCTGGTAAAAGGAAAAAAGTAAACGAGAAAAATGAAGATCATCCATAAGCTTGTATACAGTTTTGTTTGATTTTCAACTGAGAACTAAAGAGTAAAGATTCCCTAAATAAGAAAGGTTTAATGATATAATCTTTATAAAAGAATTAACATTTACAGAGAGATGGACTACATAAATTGTATATGTTGTACTGAAATTTTAAAATCATTATTTGCTAGCAGATAAACTAGACTAGTAAAATAAACTATTGAAGAAATTAACAGTATTGTATCAAATGCTTACTTTGCTGTTGCTTTCAATTTTATTTGGTTTTGTAGGCTCAGTTGCAGGTGGATTACATTCTGTTTCAAACTGTACAGAAAAAGTTAAACTAATTAGGAAAAAGACTTAAGATAATATTGATAATATAATAGTAGAAAATAATAAAACTAGGTTGTCTTTTTCTAAGTTTGAGGACAGCAATATGAATAATATAACAAATAGACACAACCTTAACAACTCTTTAATAAATTCTACAATCTAACATTTCAACATTACACTTCTAATATTACAGCCAAATTTCTTTCCATTTCAGTTATCAAGCAGCACATAAAAATAGCCATGATGCTGCTTTACAGATCATTATTTGCTTTGCAGAGATGACTAAGCTACCAGATATGATTGTACAGGTGTCTCATTTCAGACTGTGGCCAGCCTAGCTAGTTCATCTTGCCAAGCTATCTTTGAAATAAATTTGGCAAACTGGACATCCTCCCACCACAGGCAGCTTATTCTCATCTAACACAGGAGTTAACATACTGCTGCTTAAGCAGGCGAATTGTAACTTTTTGTTTATTTTACACAGCCAAAAAGCCTCTAAAGTTTTCAACTTTTCTACTAGCATTTCTGGAAAAAGAAATGGTATCCAAGTTTTTCCTTTATCAAAAATACTGATATATATTTTTTGGTTGCTACAGGAAAGTTAGTAATGCTATATTTCATAAAACAAATCTGTCAGATGAATATGCTTACTTTCTTTTGTATATCCTTCAATTTTGATCCTCTGTAAGGTATAAAGTTCTTCACAGGAATGTCAAGTTTTTTGTTAGGCTAAAAATCAAATTAATCTTTCATGAGAATAATTATTCATAAGTAACAATACTACATAGTCACTTAATTTCAATATTTAGTCTTCAGACAAAATATTCATGAATTAATCAGCAGAATATTGATAAAAAAGTTATTTTGATTGTATAGGATAGCAAACTAAAAAAAGTATTTCTACATTGTCCTACCTGCTGTTGTGCTTCTTTAATTGATGAAGCTACATATTGGCTGGTATGTGCTTTGACAACACTAAGTCTATCAGAATCTGGCAAGGTAGAAGCCTACAGAAGAATGTTGACTAAATGTGTAAGTGTTAACACCATAAAAGAGTAGAAACATATTTTGTAAGCACATCAAACTACGCAAATTTAAAAAATTTAACACAGGACTTTCCAAATTGTTGGATTTATTCTTAAATTAACAGATTAAAATGTAACTTTGTAGTTTATGAATATAAACAGTAATGTCCCAAAACTAACGCATAAGATGAAATAACACTCATTATTCTAAATCAAGGATTGTACGAAATTATGTATTGATTTGTAAACTTTCTGCATATGTACTCAGATAGATATTTATATAGTTCTAAATTAAAATTATTTTTCCAAGAAAACTTATCTAAATCATTTTTTACTATAGAGAAGATAGAAATACTCTAGCAGTAAAAGACAAAAAACACTAAGTAACTCTCAGATAAACCACTACTATTTTTCAATAACAATTATATTTAACTCCCTTCACTTTAGTCAACTACAGAGAAAAATGGAAACTGAAGTGTCAATTTGCTCACCCTTTTATTATAAATTTCTCCTTTTTTGACTGAATACTCATCCTCAACATTATTTTCATGCGAAATGAAAGCATTTGCTGAGCATCTGTCATTGTCTGTACTATCTTCTAAAGAACCTTCATCTGTGTGGGAGTCATTAATATCCTCTCTGCTAGAGGATAAACAACTCCTGCTTTCAGTTTCTATGTCTTTATTATCCGACAACAAGGGGCTGCTTCGAGCATCCAAAGAAGTATCAGACTTCTGTTGCTCATCATCAACATTGTCATCTGTGTCAACACTGTCTTCATCCTCCACTGTATGGCCATTGTAATAAGGATTTGAAGATTGGACAGAAAATTGTGCTGCTCTCTTTTCATAGGCTGGTGAATAATCTTCATGAATCTGTTAACATGCAAAAGGGTAACATGCAAGGAGTACATGCAGAAACACAGCAATGACATATAGACATCTCACTTGTAGAGAGAAACATTTTATCTGCTTTTTTTTTCAAACTGAAATTATTCACTGCACACATTAGTGAAACAAGAAAAAAAAACACAAGCAAATGAGAAACTTGACAGCAGAATCTTAAGATTTGAAAAAAAAAAAAAAAAAAAACCAACTTAGATATACACACACTATTATTATGATAGCAAAGTTACAGCTAGAAATGACTATAGATGTATTAGATGACAGTAGTCATCAATTATAAAAATAAAAATGGCTATAGGGTACAATGGCCATAATGTTGTGTAAAAGAAATGAATCAAGAAGAGGATAACAGTAAAAAAAAAAAAAAAAAACCCCAAAAAACTATACATAAAGGTAATCCCTCCCCTAAAAAATACAGAAATTTTTCTGTATAATCAATATTTACTTCATAATTTTATAAATGAAAAAAATTTTCCTTTTTTTCATTTTCTTGAGTATAATAGAATATGAAGTTTTCAGCACATTATCGAAATTCATTTTTAGATTGACTGAACAAAACCATTCAGTTAAATAGTTTCAGTATCAAGTTTTCAATGTGCATGATACTTATTAGTTTCAATAATTGTTGCCCTAATACTTGAACTAAAAGATTTCTCATCTAAAGCTAAAATAGAATATGAAATATAGAAGCTTGAGTTGCTCTGACAAATAATTAAGGATTTTTCTAAAGCTGACAAGATTTCAAAACTTTGGAAAATATATGACATTTTACAAGAAAATCAAATCCATGCTTTATTGATTATATTAGAATTGTTGAAGAGACCAATCAGTACACATAAGTTTTAAATAAATCTTATAATCAATCTATTTGTATACATGAGAAGCATTATTGTACATGTATAACAAAATAAATCAGCCTCTTATCATATTTGGAAAATCTGATAACATCTGTCAAAGCTTGAGTTCAACAGTATGAGAGAATATTTCTTGTCAAGTACATAACTGGCATGCAACAATATGATTAGGCTGACAGTTATAGCCTGCTTATTGGCCAGCGGTATCTATATCATTTTACCAATTTCAGTGTACTATTTTTATCTAGATGGGGGATACAGCGAAAGTAATGCAAAAAAGATTCTTTCTATTCGGGGAACTTAGATGCGCAAATGAAGAAAATAGTAGCATTCATATTCCTTTGAATTTTGCAAATTTTTTTTTCAAAGAACTCTTCAACAAAACTGACATATATTAGAATCAAAACATGCATTTTACATACATTATTTTTTTAGTCTCTCCCAAGCCCCAGCAGATATGTATGTTTGTATGTATGTATGTATGTGTTAGATATATGATAGATCTCATACATATACAAATACATGCAGACATACAACCAAGTGGTAGATTAAAAGGTGTTTTGATTAACAATGAACATGTTCATACAATTTTTCTAAATTATTAATGAAGCTAGAGAAAGCATGATTAAAAACATTAGAGAAAATAATGAACTTCGATATTAGATTGAACTATTATTTTAAAAATGTATATATTAAAAAAAAAAATACTGCTATACCACCAGAAGATATATGAATATTTCTAAAAAGAAAAAGAAACTTGAAAATTGTAAATAACTAATCACTACTGGCAATATTGTGCCATTGAAAGTATAACAACTAAAGTATATAAATGCAAATAAATAAATAAACACCTTCAAATCAACCAATTGTTTGAGTAAACACACAATTAAACAATCCCTCACTTACCTCATTGTAGTTACATCCATATTAATATATATATTGATCCAAGGTACAATTATGTAGTTGAACCAACAAAAGGATATACTTACGGCCATAGTGGTTAAGTGATTGAGAAGGAAAAATCAGAAGACAGGTAACCCCTCTTTAACTACTTGTAGTCAAGCTCCTCTGGGAGGCACAGGTACTGCACTAGGGTTTATATAGCAAAATGCTACTGCTACTCTTATAAGATTGCCGGTTTCCTATTCTTTGGCCAGAAGCCAAAGTCTTGTGATTGCTTAGGTATCAGTTATGGGCACTCAGCCAGGATCATGTGACATAACGCCCCATTCTGCATGTAAAGGCAACTACCCCTGAAAGTAATCCACACCTTGGTTAGAGGTTGCGGGGCAGATGGGGTGGAGTATGTTTATAGTAGCATCAGTTTCTGGTGAGCTTGATGAGGGAGAGAGCTATTAGCACTGCATTTTAGCCATCCAGGCCAGTTGGTTAGCAGAAAAAAAATCCAACCTTTAATTCTATTCCACCCCCATATACTACTTCCTTTTTCTTACAAGCAATGCTGAGCACTAGAAATAAATCAGACCAGAAATATCCCACCAAAGAAATTTGAGAGCCTCAGCATTCCTGCACCAGATCTTCCTCAACGTTTTCAGCAACAAGAAACATTATACAGATTTACCACCCTCCTTACTATAGTAACCATTAACTCTGCCTCTCTTTAGTCTTGTTTACTGGCAAGCACTCAACCAAAAAGTTCAGAAACTGATATTTAGTTTGGTTAATAGAATTTACGTAAAGCAGTATCTGACCTAACATAATTTCTCCCACCTTCCTTGATCAAACTGAGATTAATGAAAATTATTTCTAAGCAACAAAAGAATTGTATTATAAACACTCATCCACTGATATTTCTTCATTTATTCTCATTAACAATTAACACTTTCAGGGTATCTCAGCAATCTATAGGTATGGAAAAAAGTAAACCTTGACAAGGTCCACTATAGTAATGCCTAAGATTGGTTTTATTCTAAAAAAGATTCCTAGTAACGAAATAGAAATTAAACAATGGGTAATAATAGGGGAGAGAGGGTTGAATGACATCAAAAGTCAGTCAAAAACTTTTGGTTTATACAAATATGATTACTTTTTATACTGTACATTTTATAAAATGAAAGTCAGGCCAGGTAGAATGAAAAAGTTTGAGTTGTGGAAACATCAATACCAAGAGTTTGCATGCAAGACATGTTTGCACTATTTTTCATTATTAATGACAGAAAAGACAAAATCAATGTCAACTTTTAGGTATTAAAAAAAAAAAAAAAAAAACAAAACACCCAACATGAAAGTCCAGGAAAGGAAAAAATTTTATATTTCAATCTTTTGAATACTATACTAAATAGATATGTTTTTGTCTGCCTATTCCCAGGTTGAAGATTCTAATCCCAACAGAAGTCACTTAATTTAATTTTAGCACTCAGGTTCTTGGCCAGAATTACCAACAGAGATAAAAGGAAGTACATATTTGTGTAACCTTGTTCTAGCATATTATGTAGAATAGGTTATTTTCATTATCTCTAACAGCTGTGAGGCTCCTTGAGTTACAAATTAGAGCATAATATGCTGTTGGGGATCATTTGGAAGGTGCCAATGAGCAGATCCCTTTCAATTTCTGAGTGTTAGAGGTAAACTTAACATATTAAGAGTATCTAGTCACGCTTGCTACAGAGTATCAACTTGATAACAGTGAAAATAGTAGGAAGTAGTATTAGTTACACTCTTCACTAGCTGAAACAATATATCACCACACCCAGTAGGTAGTAACAGTCAATTGAAAGCATTTGACATAAGCATGTAGAATGGGATTCGCACTAAATCAAGGACTGGTATATTAGAAAAATAACTAAAAGAAAAAAAGCAGCATCATACTGATGTGTATTGACAAAAAAAAAAAGAAAAAAGATAGTAAGAATATTTAGAGGTAAATTACAACAGGTGAGAGTGAGTTAATTCTCCAAAACAATTAACAAATAGAAAAAAATGATAAAACCATTCTAAAAGATGAAGGTAATTCCCCAAAACATACTTGAAAATGATCAAATTCTATACACACACTCACACATACAGAAGAAAAAGCCTTTCACAGGTCAAAATGAGCAAACATTTGGTAATGCCAAAATTGTTCAAAATTATAATGAGAATTTGTAATTATTTCAGAATGAGACTATTGACTTATCCAAAAATGATTCAGATGGATGTCATTTCTTCATTCAGTTCCCAATTGAAATTCTAGTATTAACCTATATATCTTAAATTATCAAGACAAGTTGACATTGCGGTATCAAGCTGAACATCTCAAATTATCAAAGTAAGTATGTAAGCCCATTGACATCCAAATATGCTTCCAATAAGTCATTGCTTCATTCAGTTCTCAAGTTGACATTCTGGTATTAACCTGAATATCTCAGATTATCAAGGCAAGTTGACATTCTAGTAATAACCTGAATATCTTAAATTATCGAGGTAAGAATGTAAGTCCATTGACATCCAAATATGCTTCAGATAGGTCATTCCTTCATTCAGTTCCCAAGTTGACATTCTAGTATTAACCTAAATTACTCAGATAATCTAAGTAAGAATATAAGCCCATTGATTTATCCAAATATGCTTCAGGTGGATGCCATTGCTTCATTTGGTTCCCAAGTTGACATTCTAGTATTAACCTGAATATCTCAGATTATCAAAACAAGTTGACAATCTAGTAATAACCTGAATATCTCAGATTATCAAAACAATTTAACATTCTGGTATAAACCTGAATATCTAAGATTATCAAGATTAGAGTGTAACCCTAGCTACTGTTACCCACTTTTGAGTACTATCTAAAATGAAATTTGATCCTCACATTGCAGCATTCTAAGAATAACAGCTGAAGTAAAGAACAAAGAAAGGCTCCTAGACCCTCCCCTCAAAAAAAAAAAAAACGTTTTTCATAAATTTAACTTTAAATTGTTAGAAATTTATTCTGTTAAAAGCAATAAACAGTCTTAAATGATAAAAATTACTATACAAAACAATTATAATTGGTTACAGCTATTCATGTAAACAAATTCAGAAGACTAAGAATAAAAGGTAAATTATTTATACTAAGTATGGCTTGAAGATTAGTTTAAAACAAGGCAAAACTGAACAATTCTTCAATTGATAGTATTGAAATTGAGCCCAGGTAGTGAAAATTTCATTTAACATGTGATGAATAAGCAATCACAAATATGCAAGAAATAATTAGCTTAGAAATAAATCATTGCATTAGATGAAAAAAATTCTTTAAGCGATTGCAAGAGCCATCTTTCATAATGTTAATGATGTTAAGTCCTTTGCTTGTGTCAACCAACACGTTTGTTCCGAGCAAGAGTTGGTTTGTATGTTTAATGTACCATAAATATACATCAATCATCTAAAATTAGCAAATGTATTGCAGCTGATGGTAAAGAATAGAAACTAATTAGCTAATCCTGAACATGAAAATTAAAATTACTCAATGATAACAAGTACAAGAAAAGCAGTTGTAATCATTTCTTGCTCATTTCTTTTAGTGATGAAATGGCTAAAAAGTAAATTTTAAGAATAGTTGGAAATAATTAATAGGGTATGTAGATGACATTATTTCTTTATTGAATATTTTGAAATATCAAAAGATATAACAAGATGAATCAATAAAATATTACATCACATCACATTAAGAGCAAGCAAACAATATAAACCCTACTTAAAAAAAAAAAAAAAAAGCGATGTTAATGATAGCTGGTTTGGCTATGCATCATTTTGACAACTGGTACTTGCAGCCTATCAGAAAATACTGAACTCTGCATGTGTCTATGCGTGTATGAGTATAAAGCAACCTAGTTTCAAAGAACAGATCATTTTCAACTTAATATTTTTAGAAAGATGTCAAACTTGCCTATCTTCAAGACCATCTGCAAAAGATATAAGGTCTCTAAGGAGATAAACTGCTAAAATTATTCAGGAGGCTGTAATTCTATAGCAGAAAAATAGCAGGACTGATATTTACATAAGTAACCACAAGATTTCAAGCAAATAGCTGTGATTATAATCCTATAGTAAACAAAGATGCAGAGTGAGCATATCCTTATTTAAACATGACATGATAATAAATGACACAAGAACATTGAACTTTATCAAATGTTGGATATGCCTTAGTTCTTGAGAAGAATTGGCAGGACAAATGAACGACCCAGAAAAATTTGTCTTCACTTATATAAATCCTATTCTACACCATAAAGTACATTACTTTTAGATTGAAATGTAGACAAATGATAAGAGAAACACTTCTGACAGATGAATATCAATGATATTAGATCTAAGAAAAAATAGCAACTTTTGCCTGTTGCTATTGCATACTTTTCCAACCAAAAACTATCTCATAAAAAAATTACTTCAGGTAAGACTTTGAACACCTTGATATACATGAATATATGAACCATGACAAAACCATAAGTATTTAATTGGGATTTTATGATAAGTTTGAATCTTGGGTAAAAGTTAATGTTGCGCGGTTTGTTTGTTGTTTTCTGTCATGCTAAAGCCAATGTAAAGGAAAGAGTGTTCACAAATACTACTACTGCTATCTTTGCAGTAGGATACAAAAAAAAATATATAGACATCTGATTTTTCACAAATGAAACTGATATTAACTTCATCTAATTTTGATGCCCCATTGTTTTAAATCTATTGGGGAAAAAAAAAAGAAGAAAATATGAAGTATTGCAAAAAATCAACACAAAAATGAATTTTGTTTGGAAGTGTATTTTTTTTTTGTTTGCAATAAATATATCAATACAAAAATACATATTTGTATGATTTATCTGCATGTAAATAACCCATTCATTTTTGACAGATACTACACAAGTATCTATATATATTTGAGGAAGTCTCGCAGAAATATCATGATCAATGCATCAGTTAATATTTTCTATCATAGATTCTACTGACCATGATGAATGTTTGCTAATTCGAATAGCATTATCAATAGATTAATCAGAATTTAGAGAATTATTATTGTAAAACTTGATATTATTAGTGATAAAAAAAAAAAATGATGGTTTTTTGAATAAGTACTACCATTTAGAGAGATAATTACTTTGTTAAGTGTCCTGTGTTTGTACAGAAATATTTACGAATCAAACAAATTCTTTTTTAAATACAAACTATAAGAAATAATAGTCATAGTCCTTGTTTATATTCACATAAGAATTCCATATCATAACCTGATGAGGAAAATGAAAAATTTCCTAATCTATCAACTTCAGGTTGAGTAAGTTTGAATAACTCCACAAAATATTCAGTAATTATCATTATTATAACTGGAAGACAATCATTGCTTTTAAGAGATACAAATTATATTCATATATATCAAGCAGAACATTTTCTCTGCTACCATTTTAACTTCACTAATTAACTTAGTATCCAATTAATTCATTTTCTATTTCATATGTAATCTTAAACATTCATTGTCAATTCCTATCAATTTTGCATGTTGGAAAAAATTCTACTCTAAAGTATTTTATACTTTTATAACATACATGCAAATCTCTGATTTTAATGTTTCCACAAAAGACTGTCAAGAAAGACTGTCAAGAAAAACTTACACGCTTGCGTCTTTCCTCTGCTTCCCTCTTTTTGCGCTCAGCCTCTTCTACAGCCCGCTTTTCTTCTTCAATTTTCCTTTGTTCAGCTTCTTCTGCAGCCCGCTTCTCTTCCTCTATCTTCCGAAGAGCCTCCTCGGCCTCACGCCGCTCACGGTCTGCTTCATCCCTCTTTCGTTGTTCCTAAAGGGAAAAGGTTTGGAAATCCAACTATCAAGTATTCATTTTGTAAAATTTCAAGATTTGCAGCAGTTTTGTTCCAATAGATAATAATTTACAGATATCAAGATTTTTCTTCTTGCTGAGGATAAACAAAAATCTTTGCATACTCAGTGCAAGAATAAAATGATCACTAATTTGAGTGTAACTAAAAAGGTTTAGAGCTTATTATGGAGAAAATAAACCAATCAGATAAAAATTTACAAATATTGTAAATAGCATACAGCTATCAGATGAATTCTTGCAAACAAAATCATTCTAAAAAACAATATTGAGTTTAGAACTTGAATACTTGTTATCAATATACAAAATCAGTCTTCATTTTTCTCTTTAGAAAAAAAATTAAAACTCAAATAACTGAACTGCTGAAATGCTCAATGCTTTGAGGCAAAGATTTTCTTCACTTTAGAAATGATTTTTTCAACAATTTTTAGTCAAAAGGGAAACCATTAGCTTGTAGTGAAGCAACATGTTAATGGAAGGGCAGGAAATAGTTAAAGTATGAATAAGTGATTTGTGTAGAAGGATACAAAAATTAGGGCATACTTGACGGTCATAATCATATACACTCCATTTTCAGTAAATCTTGAAATTGTATAAATTTTCTAATTGTTAAAATGCTTGTGAGTTTGCAAGAAGGGATGATATTTTCTAGAAAAGTAAATTGTGGTCAAAAATGCATTAAACAGCTTAACACCAACTTTTGTCTTAAATATAGTAAATGACTTTTACGACAAGCCCAATTATAACATTTTGGCTTACTAGAAATTTTCTATTTAGAATTTTCTTTCAAGCTTATTTTCTATTAGTATGCAAAAAATGGATAGGACAATATTTAGATTTTTTATTGTCATTTTAAACAGTTTACATACTATCTTTGGAATATAAATAGAGGAAGGGCATATCTGGTCACCTTGTTCTAGCATACTACCTATGTAGAAAAAGTATTTGCATGATTTCTAACAGCTGTGAGGTTGCTTATATTACAAATAGATGGATGATATGCTGTGGAGCTAAATCCGTCTCTATTCATATCTATGTATATATGCATATCTTTTGGGCAATTTCATATGAATCCATGAAAAAAAAAATGTAAAAAATGTTTTTTAGGAAGAGTTAGCTAATCATTTTTTACAATAAAGCACTGAAATGTTATCAGTGAAATTACTTTAAAAGTTTTCTATCAAGTTGATGCAAAAGTTCCTTGTAGCATCTTTAGTACAATTTTGAACATGGAGCTAGGCTAAGAACTTCTTTCTCTCCATGCAACATTCCTTATCTGATCAGCGATTCCAACAAATTCATTGAAAAATTCATCTCAGAATTCATTGAATCGAAACTGGACACTTTTTGTTAAATGATAGAATATGTTTTTTTTTCTGTAAGGTTTCATAAGTTTGTGGAAAGCCAAAGGAAATATTTTGACGACTGAATTATAATGCTATGAATTCTTATGGATAAAAGATTTTGTTAAATGTTAGGAGCTTTTGCATCAACCTAATATTTTGGAAAAAAAAAAATGTATTTAGTTTGGCTCAGAAGAATGTCTATGGTAGAATCAGCAATCGGTCAGTTGAATAAAAAACAAAAAAACATTCTCTAAAGAGGGATGCTTTTGCTATGAATAGTCAAATGTTGAAAAAAGGTCAAAACAAGGAAAGGTCAACAGACTCAATGTCTTTTTTTAGAAAAATGCCAAAAAGTAAACAAACCTCAGCCTCTTGTCTTCTTTTCTCCTCCTCCTCAGCTCTACGGGCAGCCTCCTGACAAGGAAAATACAGAATTCATTTTTACCATAGAAAGACTGGTATTTAGTCTAAAACTTAAATAACTTATCTATTCATATATCCTTGAGAAAGAAATATATTTTTCTGTATTTTTTTAAAGCATTAACACCATAAATTGGAGAGAAAAAATAAAAATATGAATTGCAACAAATAAGAGAATAATATTAGAGCTTATGTTGTAAGGAAATTCTTAAATAAATAGAAACATTTTCTTTTTTTTCTTCTGTTTTTAGTAAAACAGATAGTACAGATTTCAAAATCTGCAGAATATATGAACTAAAAATAAATAAATGACTTATGTATACATATAAATATGTAGTTTCCATCAGGAAATCTGTGGAAAGAGAGGTAAAATGAAAGCTCTGGAAAAGGTTCAAAGCTGAAGATAGAAGGAAAATCAGAGAAAGACCTGTGTAGGGAAAGGTATAATTAAAGCAGCAGTCAAGGGTTGAATAGGAGAAAAAAGTGGGAAAAACTAATAAAAAAAAATTTTTTTAAAAGGAAAGAAAGAAAAATCCTGTGTAAAGAATTGGTGAAAGATAAGAATAGATCAGGTAAATCCATGCAAAGGAAAGTGTAGTGGGTAGATATCAAAGATGGAAATCCTAAAGGAAATCTGCTGGAAAGTAGAATAGAGAAAGACACACAGTGACAGAGTTTCCACGCATTAAGGTAATTAAACTGCAAGCAGATAGAAAATTAAGCTAATAAAGAATATTCTTATAACATTAAAATTGAGTAAATCATCTTGTTTTCTTAATTAGTTTTAAAAACATCGAAATCTAACTTTGTAATCTTGCTTTCTCGCTTGCTTTGCGCAGATAGTTTCACATTGCAACTGTAGATCTCAAAATGTTGATAGTTTTAATTGTGAGAAACAGATGCACGATAAGTGGCTTCTTTGACAAGCCCACTTTCATTCATGAAGCTAAATAAAATTATCAACGAAAATATCCTTCATATTATACCCCGCTGTATATTAATGACAAAGTAAACTGCTGGAACAACATAGTTCAGATAAAAACTGGAATGTAATGGCATAGGGGCATAGCAAAAGGAAGGGGCGAAAAGGGGCAGTCGCTTCAGGCGCAGGTGTAGTGGGGCACAATTTTCCCTCTGGCCTATAATGCCTATAGATTGATAATTATGCCCTCCAAAATTTAATCCATTCTCCTGTAGCCTATTGTCCACCCCTCGACAGAATTTCATAGAAATTCATGGAGAACTTTTGGAGACATGTAGACAGTCCCATGCATATATATATATATATATATATATATATATATATATATATACATATACATATATAAATATATATATATAGTGCAAATATTTCCAGGGTGCCGAGAACCCCCTGCCATGCCACTGTGACAAAATAATACAAGAGGAATAATAGAGATCTGAAGGCAAACAACTGAATAACAGGATATAAATAATTTTTTTTTTCTCAAATCCTTTGAAAAAAGTATATATTCTCAAATAGCAAGGTATAACAGCTCTGAAAAAAATATATAAAAAAATACTTATTTGAATGTCTGCTGCAGTTTATAGATTTAGGAAACTAAACTAAGCAAAACCAGAAATTCTAATGACCAGTAAGTAGAACAGAATCATTGGTTGAAATTGTAAATATAAGTCATCTCATTTCCAGTAATTTAAAGCTCAAGTAAACAAATAACACAACATTTAAAAAATAAAAAAATAAAAAAAAATCATTTTAATCATTTTAATTGCCAGGAAGAAATAAGCGATAAATTTTAAAAAAAACATTTACTGGTCAATAGAAAATACTACAGAATATTCTAATATCTGATTCACTGCAAGGCCAAGATCACACTCGGACAAACCTCAGCTTCCTGCTGCTTGCGAGCCTCTTCAGCAGCAGCTGCTGCAGCTGCATCCTGTTAAACCAGAAGAGAAAATCTTTAGTTTTCAAAACCAACATTAAAAAACAACAATGGAAACTGCATTTATTTGGTCTAAGCATCTAACTTTTATTTGTCTGCAATCAAAATAGAAATATCAATTAATACTTAACTAGATTGGAAAAAAGAACATAGAAAAGCTGTGGCAAAAACACTACGGAATGACAAGTAATATAAGTATCATTTATTGATGCCTTTCCAGAGATTGGCAATGGAGTCCAAATGTTGTACCGAATATAGAAAATTTGATTATTTGAAGCTTTTCTCTGCAAGACTCCAACATTGTGTGGGCAGAATGCTCAAGTACAGCATTCCACTAAAGGGCAATTGGATAGGCAAGTAGGGTGTTGGTTAGCAGAAATTGGAAAAGAATTCTTCAACAGTAGCTGTTATGGCTACAGTGGCAGAAGAATAAGCTGTCCTGTGCCAAGGATCAGAGAAACTAATAGACAACGTTGGTTTGAAAAATCACTACCTAAGTTGAAATGCTTTAGTCAAAAAGTGTATATCTTGTTTGTTGGGTACAATTAGTGACTAACTTTTGTGATGATTGAAATAATTCAGCTCTTACAATTCAATACAGATTACTGCAAAGAATAGAATTGGGGCATAATCATTATCTAACAGAGTCAATAACAATTTTTGTTTAATAAATGCTGAAAACTTATTCAAATTATAAACAAATGAAGAGTTCAAAATGCATTGATAATCAAAATTCACTAAACTAAAATGGACTAGAATTTAGAAATTTTGCAATCATATAAAGCAGCACTTTCCTAGAGAAATAAATTAGGACTTATTAAGCATGCATTTAGAGATACGCTATAGACTAATCTGAATAAATGTATAGAATCCAAGCAATAAAACTAGAGTTTTACTCTCAAATATACAATATCTGTGATTGGAAATAATGAAGTTGAGAAACATTTTATTTTAAACTTTAGAATTCAGAAGGTAAAAACAAAATTAAAATGTAGATACTGTTGTTTATGCTCTTCGTAAAAAAAATTATATGCATAGAAAGTAATTCATTGTGTTATCAAGTTATACCTAGGTTTTCAATTTTAGCGAATGATTCTAAAAAGTGCAATGGTTAATAAAACTGGTAGAAAAGAACAATTTCTTATAAGTGGCAATGATAATTTGCATCTTATTTTACACCAATATTATTTTGTCTTACAAAAGACAAGTTGAATTGCTTGGAAGACAATGAAATATCATAAATAAAAACATTCTTCTAATCTTTCAACTATGGATAGACAAACACATGCCAATGATCTATGGAAAGTAGGAGAATTGTGATCTGCAATAGGGAGAAAGCATGGTGCAGTGCTTAAAAAAAAGTATGAGCAATCAAATCATAAAACAGAATATAAGAGTTATTTTAAAATAAAACTCATCTATGAAAAAACATTTCAGTTTTGTGTTGCAAAAAAATAACTATTATTCTAAATTTTAAGGGCAATATTTTTGATATCAAATGCTGAACTATTTCCTTTGCTGAATCTTTTTTATTGATGAAGTTCATATGAGACAGTTAAAATTAGTTTGTAATAACCAAAACAAAGGGTTCAACTGGAAACCAGTTCTGCACAACAGACATTTATTGAATGTATCAATTGCCGAACTTTACAATCATTAAAAAAAAAAAAAAAAATCCCATTAACGCAGCCAAATTTTTTCAATGTAATTTGTTTCAGATAAAAGTTCAGCATTTGAAAATCAATTGTCTGAAATTTTTGCTAATGACTACACTGTAAAGGAGGGAGGAGAACATAAGATAGATTCAAAGAAAAATCTTTAAAAAAAAAAGACTTAAGATGAGAGAAAAAGACAAAACAGTGTTAAAAATAATACTTATATATCTAAAACATTATGGATCGAAAACCAAAGTACAAGGATATAAAACAAATCTTTGTTCTTCAAATCGGTTCACTTGACTTTTTGATCTACACAAAGGGCAACATTCACAGGCTAGCATTTAACTTTACCACAGTCGATGCATTAAGCAGAAGTGGTGTCTGTGGCTAACAGAGATAGCAGGATTCTTACAGTGAACAGTTATTTTTGGTCTTACATGAAACAGCAGAAATACTCCGAAATTGCGAGAAATTTGAGCCAAATTTGAAAGTTGCAAAGAGGTAGAATAGTTTCCTTAGTACTCTTAACAGTACTTTTCAAGTCATTGGTAAATGACATTAATTGTAGACTACCAGAAAAAATATAATAGTGAATAGTCAAATTCAATTAAAATGAGAATTTGTCATTAGCTGTACTGAAAAAAAAATACTAGTTTTAAAGTATGATGGATACCTGATAAAACAATTGCAAGTTTACTATTTCTGATCCAATATATATTGGAATGTAACTGACTATTTATTTTAAAATCTCCTGTAGCACTAGTCAATAGTTTGGGCAATTTATGGTAGGAAAATTAGGGTAAAAAGGTGAGAAAACAGAAAAAAAATATAAATGAAAAAACAGAAAACAGAAATAAAGAGAGAAACGGAGATATTGGGTATGTGCAAAAGTTCCCCCGTCAAAAGAAACGGTGTGTATTCAGTTGCTATGTTTAGAAGAAGGAGCACTAGGAACTTTTGCATGCACCCTAGAACAGAACAGAATGCACAAGACAGAAGTAACAAAAACAGTGGAACTTACTATTTTCAACAAACATGAACTTGGACATTCACAAATTAAGTGATTGTCACATAAGATAGAACAATTTCACGGAGATCTTCAATATTCATGATTGTTTTAAGAAAAGTAGCAGTTTTCAGGAAAGGGTGAAAACAAAAAAAAGCGGATATGGAAGAGTGTAGGCAAATGAGAGCCTTAGGTTTTAAGCAGTGTAACCACATCACTCTAAAATGTATTTCATAATCCATATAGACAGCGTGCCAAATGATATTCTTTCAATTCAATGATATGCTTTGAAGAAAGTTACCATAATAAAATTATTCAATTGATATAAATTTATACTTTTTAAAATCGAAAGAAAATATAATATAAATTGAAGGTCATTTTAGCAATCAATTACTGTATTAGTAGGCTTATAAGACACTTGGTTTATGAAGTTATAAACTTGTCCAAGACCCACAGTTATCCTCATCAAGCTTTAGGAGGTGGGCTTTGAAATAATATCAGCACATTGGTTGCTGTGTAGTATAGGCATTGATTAGAGAGAAAAAAAATTAAATGTGTGTCTTATATGCTGGCAAATACAGTAAGGTTTGATTCCTTAGAAGAGCATAGATTGCCATTGAAAGAGTTTCATGAGGACACATTTCATCTGCTCATATGGATGAACACAATTTCTAACAAACCTCTGCGCTGATTTCCTCTACAGCAGGTGCCTTATTGACAAAAGGTGAAGAGTAGAGGAGAGAGAGAGAAAAACAGACATTAATACCAACATAAAAAAACATCAGACAAGACAAAGCAAACAATTATATTTCAAGGATCAATTTCTGTCTTCTAACACAAAACAACAATTCAGAAAAACAAATTAAGCTAGATAACAACAACAAAAAAAAAAAAACAACAATGTACAATAAATTCTTGATATAAAAAAAAAAGTATATTAAGCCTTTACATTTGATTAATACTTAAAAGGTTAGCAATAAAAGTATTGCAGTCAAAATTGTTATCAACATTTTCTCACTCGAGATATCCAGTTATAGCACCAGTCCAATAATATAGTAAGAAATTTTGACATTCTCTCATTGTAAGATGGTTTAGATTAAATTTTTAAAAATCAGCCAATAAATGGCTCTTGTGTGATAACTTCAATATTCTACCAAGACAGAAAATATGGGATGTGTGCAAAAGTTTGCAGTGAAAAACCCCTTTAAGATTGTAAATTCAGTCGAATTTTCAGAAAAAAAGAATGCTGCCAACTTATGCACAAGCCTAAATCAACATTTTCTTCTCTATCAAAGTATGAATTTGGACATTCACAAATGGTTGTCACATTCAAATACAACAATTTCATGGAGATTTTTCACAATTGATGAAAAAAGTTTGCTGGAAACAAAAACAAAAAAAAAAATAGCTGATATAGAAGAGTATAGGCATAAGTGAGGAATAGGTTTTAAGCAGTGAAATCACATCACTCTGAAATGAATGATGAAGCATTGTATCCACATCACTTGGACATGGATGAACTTCTGCTTCAGCAAAGGTGATAATAAAAAATTGCAGAGAAGAGAGAAGGGATAAGCGAGAGCTTTAGGTTTTTAAGCATTGTTACATCGCTCCATAATGTCTGATGAAGTATTGTAAAAATATCACGTTGAAATGTCTGATGAAGCATGGAAAGGACGTCACGCCGAACTTCCTGATGAAGCATTGAAAGGACGTCACGCCGAACTGTCTGGTGAGGCATTGTAAGGACGTCACGCCAAACTGTCTGGTGAGGCATTGTAAGGATGTCATGCCAAACTGACTGATAAGGCATTGTAAGGACATCATGCTAAACTGTCTGGTGAAGCATTGTAATGAGATCACTTCAAATTGGATGAATTTCTGCTTCAGCAAAGTTGTAAACAAAAACATAGCACATATGGAAGAGTGTAGACATTTGTGAGAGCCTTAGATTTTAAGCAGTGTAACTGTATCACAATGAAATGAATGTTTCAGCTTCAGCAAAAGTGAAAACAAAAAGTGGCAGGAAGAGTATAGGCATATGTGAGCAATAGGTTTGAAGCATTGTGACAATATCACTCTGCAATGTATTTTTGAATCCATATAACAAGTGTCCCAAATTATTTTCTTCCAATATAATGGCAGGTTTTGAAAGAAAATTAACTTTACAAATTTATTTACCTCATGTTAATTTATAGTTCAATCTGAGACTAATATGAGAGAGTTCGATTGAATATTATCTTAGCAACCAATTAAGTTCACAATTATAATTCCTTATGAAACAGATTGCCATTTCTTATTGAAAGAGTTTATTAAGGACACATCTTATCTGCTCATATGGATAAAGACGATTTCTGACAAACCTCTTCAACAGCAGCAGCGGGCGCCTTATTGACATGATGTGAAAGGTAGAGGAGGAAAAAATATAAACATTAATACCTACATAACAAAACATCACCAGACAAGACAAAGCAAACAATAAACAATTATATTTCAAGGAAGAAATTCCGTTTTTGTTTTCTTAACACAGAGCAACTATTCAGAAGATCAAACTAGGCTAGATAACAAAAAAAAAAGAAAAAGATGTACAGCGAATCTCTGATATGAAAAAAGAAATGTATTGAGCCTTTATATTTGATTAAAAGTTATAAGGTTAGCAATGAGTATATTGTAGTTGAAATAGTTAGCAGCATTTTCTTGTTTAATATATCCTGTCAGAGCAACAGTCCCATATAGTAAGAATTGTTGACATTCTTTAATAAGAGATTCACATTAAATGAAAACAGCCAGCAATTAATGGCTGTTGTGTGACAATTTACAAACAAAGTAGATTAGGAAGATAAAATAGGTAACAGAAAAGACAGAAACAAATAGTATTAAATGTGTACAAAAGTTTGCTGTGAAAAACCTGTTTTCAAGAAGATAAAAAAAAGGAATAAGGAGTGCTGGGAACTTTTGCATACACTTAATAGCTGAACAAAATGCACAAGACAAAATTAACAAAAACAGTAAGACGCTCAAGTTTTAACAAGCATGAACTTGGACATTCACAAATTAAGTGGTTGTTTTAAGATTAAAAACAAAGAAAACAGTTTTCAGCAAAGGTGAAAACAAGAATAGCAGGTATGGAATGGTATAGGTATATTTGAGGAATAAGTTTTAAGCAGTGAAATCACATCACTCTGAAATGGGTGATGAAGCTTTGTAACCACATCACTTGGATATGGATGAACCTCTGATTCAACAAAGGTGAAAACAAAAAAAAATAGCATTAAAAGGTGGGAATAGGCATATGTGAGAGCTTTATGTGTTCAAGCAATATAACCACATCAGTCTAAAATATATCATTAAGCTTTGTAATCTCATCAGTCCGGAATGTATGATGAAGCATTCTAACCACATCACTTTAAAATGATGAATTTCTGCTTCAGAAAAAAGATAGCAGATATGGGAAAATACAGGCATGTAAGAGCAATACAGTTTCAGCATAGCAACCACATCCCTCTGAAATGGGTGATGGATCATTGTATCCATGTCACTTCGAGATGAATGATGAAGTATTGTAACTACATCACTCTGAAACGGTGGAGTTTCTGCTTCAGCAAAGCTGAAAACAAAATCATAGCAGATATGGAAGATGGTAGGCATACGCGAGAGCCTTAGATTTTAAGTGGTGTAACTAAAATGGATGTTTCTTCTTCAGCAAAAGTGAAAGTGAAAACAGAAAAATAATGAAAGAAAATCGCAGGAAGAGTACAGGCATACGTGAGCAATAGGTTTGAAGCATTGTGACAACATCACTCTGCAGTGTATTTAAAAAAAAAAAAAAAAAAAAATAGAGAAAAAAGGAATTAGGCAGGTGAGAGGACCTTTGAGGTTTAAGCAATGTGTCCGAAATGGTAGTAATCACATCCCTCTAAAATGGATGAATTTCGGCTACAGAAAAAAAAAAAATATCGAAGTGTACAAGCTTGCGAGATCATAGGTTTGCACCATAACAATCATGTCACTTCGATATGGATGATGAAGTATTGTTACTACATCACTCTGAAACGGTGGAGTTTCTGCTTCAGCAAAGCTGAAAACAAAATCATAGCAGATATGGAAGATGGTAGGCATATGTGAGAGCCTTAGATTTTAAGCAGTGTAACTAAAATGGATGTTTCTTCTTCAGCAAAAGTGAAAGTGAAAACAGAAAAGTGGCAGGAAGAGTATAGGCATATGTGAGCAATAGGTTTGAAGCATTGTGACAACATCACTCTGCAGTGTATTTTTGAATCCATATAACAAGTGTCCCAAATTATTTTCTTTCAATATAATGGTAGGTTTTGAAAAAAGAATTAACTTTACAAATTTACCTGAGGTTAATGTTTGTTGTTGATTAAAAATATAAATTGAGTTTCAAGTTTCAATTCTTCAGAAAAAATAGATAGCTACTTCTTATTGAAAGAGTTTAATAAGGACACATATCATCTGCTTATATGGATAAGAACACATTTTATCTGCTTATATGGATAAAGACAATTTCTAACAAACCTCTTCAACGGCAGCAGCGGGCGCCTTATTGACACGATGTGAAAGGTAGAGGAGGAAAAAAAACAAACGTTAATACCTACATAACAAAACATCACCAGACAAGACAAAACAAAGAAACAATTATATTTCAAAGATGAAATTTCGTTCTTGTTTTCTAACAGAAGATGTTTATACTCATTTAATATATCCTGTCAGAGCAACAGTCCCATATAGTAAGAATTGTTGACATTCTTTAATAAGAGATTCACATTAAATGAAAACAGCCAGCAATTAATGGCTGTTGTGTGACAATTTACAAACAAAGTAAATTAGGAAGATAAAATAGGTAACAGAAAAGACAGAAACAAATAGTATTAAATGTATACAAAAGTTTGCTGTGAAAAACCTGTTTTCAAGAAGATAAAAAAAAGGAATAAGGAGTGCTGGGAACTTTTGCATACACTTAATAGCTGAACAAAATGCACAAGACAAAATTAACAAAAACAGTAAGACGCTCAAGTTTTAACAAGCATGAACTTGGACATTCACAAATTAAGTGGTTGTTTTAAGATTAAAAACAAAGAAAACAGTTTTCAGCAAAGGTGAAAACAAGAATAGCAGGTATGGAATGGTATAGGTATATTTGAGGAATAAGTTTTAAGCAGTGAAATCACATCACTCTGAAATGGGTGATGAAGCTTTGTAACCACATCACTTGGATATGGATGAACCTCTGATTCAACAAAGGTGAAAACAAAAAAAAATAACAGCGGAAAAAGGGATTAGGCAGGTGAGAGAGCCTTTGGGGTTTGAACAATCTGTCCGAAATGGTAGTAATCACATCCCTCTAAAATGGATGAATTTCGGCTACAGAAAAAGATAAAAGATATCGAAGTGTGCAAGCTTGCGAGATCATAGGTTTGCACCATAACAACCACATCACTTTGAAATGGATGATGAAGCATTGTTACTACATCATTCTGAAACGGTGGAGTTTCTGCTTCAGTAAAGGTGAAAACAAAATCATAGCAGATATGGAAGATGGTAGGCATATGTGAGAGCCTTAAATTTCAAGCAGTGTAACTAAAATGGATGTTTCTTCTTCAGCAAAAGTGAAAGTGAAAACAGAAAAGTGGCAGGAAGAGTATAGGCATATGTGAGCAATAGGTTTGAAGCATTGTGACAACATCACTCTGCAGTGTATTTTTGAATCCATATAACAAGTGTCCTGAATTATTTTCTTTCAATAAAATTTTTTTTAAGAAAAAATTAACTTTTCAAATTTATTTACCAGATGTTGATATATGAATTTCATCAAAGACAAGTATTAAGTTCCAAGTTCCAATTCCTTAGAAAATCAGATTGCTATTTTTTATTGAAAGAGTTTCATAAGGACACATATAAGCTTATATGGATAAACACAGTTTCTAACAAACCTCTTCACTGGTGTCAACAGCAGTAGGTGTCTTATTGACCAGAGATGAAAAGCGGAGAGGGGAGAGAAAAAAAAATAGGGAAACAAACAAACATTAATACCAACATAAAACAGATTGCCAGACAAAACTAAGCAGATAATGAGAAATTATATTTCTTATATTTCTGCTTCAGCAAAGGTGAAAACATATAATAACAGGTACGCAAGTGTGAAGGCGTATGTGAGCAATAACTTCTAAGCAGTGTAACCACATCACTCTAAAATGTATTTCATAATCCATATAAACAGTGTGCCAAATTATATTCTTTCAATTCAATGATATGTTCTGAAGAAAATGAACTTCCAAAATTATTTACAAGATGTAAATTTATTTTTTTCAAAAATAAAGGAAAGGGTTTGATTGAAGTTTTCATTCCATAGAGAATGGATTGTGCATTTCTTATTGAAAGAGTTTCATAAGGACACATTTTTTTCAGCTTATATGAATAAACAATTTCTAACAAACCTCTGGAGTGGGTTCCTCTGCAGGTGTCTTATTGATATGATGTGAAAAGTAGAGGGGGAAAAAAAACAAAAAACAAACATTAATACCTACATAAAACATCACCAGACAAGACAAAGCAAACAATAAAAAAAAACAACAAATATCAAGAATGAATTTTTGTTTTTTCTAACACAAGAGAACTATATAGATGAAAACTTACGCTAGATAGCAAAAAGAAATTTTTTTAAATGATACAACAAATCCTTGATATTTGATTAATATTCAAAGGGCGGGCAATAAAAAGAATATATCTCCATATACCTCATTCATGAACAATATGTGGTTGTAGGTAACTTACCTGATTATTACATTCAATAGGACAAATATCTTAAACATTTTCAGTTACATACATACATAAAATCTTTAGAACAATTTCAACAAAAAAACATATCCAAGCTCTAGAAATTACTTTTAATGATGCTGAAAAAGAAAAATATATCAAGTAGCAGATGAGCAGTTTCATAAATAGCCTGAAATTTGAATGCATACCCAGAGAAATGAGGTACACCACAGAAACTGTGAGGAATCTTTAAAGGGATTCAAGTATAATGAATGAGTAAATTATTAATTATTTTTCTAAAAAGGGGAATTAACAACATATCTAACAAATGATGACTGTAGTAACGTCAAAGGAAAAAATAAAATAAAATAAAAGTATGGGTTAATAGTATTCAAGTTCTCAGTAAAGTGACTTTATAAAAACACAGTTACTTTTACAGTAAAAAGAAGAAAATTTGAAAAAAGAGAAACGGTAATAGCCTTCCAGATAAATGAAATAATACATAGATTTCTCAGATTATGGTATAGATAGATTTCATTACAGAAGATTGGAATTTTATCCATTCACCATAAATATATCTGTATAAAATTATTATAAGAGCATAGCAATATAATAATTCAATATGAGGATATACTGATAGTAAAAGTTTTAGCTGGCTTGAATAAGAAAACTATTTCCTTCATTCAAACCATAAGAGATTGTTTATACAAGAGAATATTTTGTATTAGTTAATTTTTCGTAGTTAATGTATCTCTTGCCCTTTTGCCATTTTCCCCCACTGAACCAGAGTATATGAATCTCACTGCCTGATACTGGAACTGAACTCACAACCACTAGATAACATTTCTCAATGGATTATATCTTTTTGACATTCCTCTTGCCTTTATACTCCCTGATACGACTGCATTAGTTTTTCAACTACTGTCGTCCATCCACCCCAACCTGTGGAAGCTGATGTTATGCTTGCAGGGTAGTTGATTAAAAAAAGTCAATAGGATAATGTCTCTAAAATTCCACCACCTGATTGTCTTATGAGATAATTGCCAAGCAGATATAAATATTGACTAAAGGTATGTAGTTACCTGGTAGTTATGAGTTCAATCCTTGGATTAAACAGTGAAACTTGTATACATTCAGACAAAAAAAAGGATGAATTAACTGATATGAGTTCTTCTAGCATGCTATCTAAACTGTGGATTGAATATAGATTTGGTTCAAAATTCCCAAAAGATAACCAAATACCACTGACACCTAAAGTTATAATGGCTAAATATTATGATTTATAACAACCAAAGATAAGGACACCAGCTCAAATAAATCAGTGAATGATTATAATTCCTCATTTCAAAAACTTAGATAGAAAAACAGTTTTCAATCAATTTGGAATTAGATCTGAACCATTTGTAAATTTGAACATCTATGTATCAAAAGTTATTAATTAAAATGGTGGTTAACTACCATGATGAGGAGATTAGTCTTAAAATCTTGTTCAGAGTATTGACAACTTCTTCCCAAGTAACAAGCTCGATCAACATTATGGGGAGAATATCAAAATGGATATACAGAGGACACAATTCAATATCAAAATAATAGGTATACAATAGACACATTACAGGTAGGCAATCAGGAATTCACACATATTCAAGGCTTTGGAATCAATTTAAAAGAAATTAACCCATTAACTGCAGTAGGTGAAAGAGTAATAGTAATCCATTGTGAGATAAAAGCCCTGAAATAGATGGAGCTAAGTTGCCACCAATCACAATAAAACTGAAATTTCACTAAATTAGCTAAGAAACTGCAATGACTGAAATTTCTCATTCACAGTTAATGGGTTTTAATGTAAGGTAAAAGGAGGATGGGAAGCTATTTTGAGAAAAAAAAGGGGGGGGGGCTTTAAATGAAATTATTTGAAAGAGGTAAATCTGAGATCACTTAGATGAGAAGAAATACTTTTTGATAGATAACAAATATTTCAAAATGTCAAAATAAAAATGAGAAAGGCAAGGAAACATAAAATAAGACAACTAAATGATAGTTTCTAGTTTCAAAGATAGCAAAATGTACTGATACTATAAAGCAACTTGTTAGTCTTGAAATGAAGTTGCATTTCATAGAAAGACGAAAGTGAATGAACATATTCAAAAAAAAAAAAGACAAAAAAACAATATAAACATCTGCATTATTTCTTTTCTGCAGAAGCAAGAAATTGTTTTCATAAAGACCAATGGTATGAATATTGAGTGAAGAATATGTTCAAAGTGAAATTAGATACTAAATCCATGAGTGCCATATTCATCTTTCAAATGCAATACTCAGTAATGAGAAGAAAAGAGCAGAAATGCAAATTAAATGAAGGTGAAAAGATGAATGAAAGCCAACTAGAAGCAACCGCTGCATTTTTCTAGTAATAGTTATAGTGAGAGCTGTACAAAAAAGTGCAATATCAATGTGTAGGCTCGATAAAAGGTTATTTGATTTTATATTCTTTGTAGCAATTATGTTGTCACTGTTTTATAGATGTTCAAATATATTTTATCTAAGTTACTAAACATCAGATAAGATTTGAATATAAAAATCCATATCTGAAGATTAAAATTACTTCAAAAGATACAATGATATTTTTTGAGCATCTCAGGATTGATATCAAAGTAGCACTTTTGAGTTCAAGAAAAAAAATAAAGATAATTTTTTAAAAGAAATGCTCACTTTTTCAAAAAAAATTGTTTTAAAACAATACTATTTGAAAAATATCACCAGAATGATTTTTTAAAATCAAAAAAATGATGGAGAGAAAGGGCCAAGAATTGGTCTTTAAAATAAAGTAATATATTGAGTCTAATTTTGGAGAGAAATCAGTTATGAGTTTATTTAGATTCAGAAAACAGAAGATAAGAGTGAAAAAGTTTAAAGCCTTCAATTAATTAAGCTATTCTAGTCAAGGATCACAGATTACATTGAGTGGAAAGTTTGGGTTCACTCTGATATCAACATGCAACAATAGTTTGGGTTATGTTTTTTTAGATGGAGAGAGGACTTTTCAGTTTACAGAAAAACAGATATTTTATCCTTTTAGCTAATTATTAGCTTTCAGCTAATTTTCCAAATTTTTGTTTAAACATGAGTTTATCTTCCAATTTTTAAAAATTCAAGCATCTCTCTCAAGTTTTAGTTATCTACACACAGATCGGTATATATAGCATTTGCACAAGCAATCTTTAATATACTACACAGAGGACCATCAATTGTCCAAATACTATGAATTTAACTGTGTTTTAATGATTACAAGATAAAAAATAAAGCTAACTTTTTTCAGAAGTAATAATAATCCCAAATACACATCGGAAATTTATCTAGTGTATGTTTTGAGTTGAATATCTAGAATTTTGGTCACCTTTCCCAATAAAAATGTTAAAATCCAAGAGAAATGTTATGAAAGAAACTCTAAATTTCCCTTTAGAGAAATGCAGATAGCTTAAAGGAATATTCAAAATTATAGATACAAGTCAAAATCTATGATACAAATAGTTCACTCTTGTTTAGCATTTAATTTTGTTGAACAAAATTGATCACAATATTGACAAAGCAAACTTTTTCAAAACAGAAATAGATGAACACTACATGATTAGAAGTAAAATTATCAATTTCTCTCAGATGACAAAGGAGAAAAAAAAATGGTTTAATCTTTATTCAAAATATTTTCTTTTTGATCAACAAATTATTGTGCAATGTACAAACTGTGATTTTATCAATGTTTGAAATTGTATTCAATCTAAACACTATAAGATTCAGAAGAAATATTTAAACTTGTGAGATTAAAACACAGTTCAATTCATAAACATTGAACGCAGTTTCATAGCTCAGCGTGCACCATAGTTGTGATACAAATGAAGAGTTAGTAGATACATGATAGGAATTAGCTGGCAAAGCACACCACTAGACGACATTTATTTTGTTTATTTTACCTCCTCATCATCATCACCTCCACGCCGTCTACGAGAACGTCTTGATGATACGTCCTGAAACAGTATTTATGCACAATATGACAATGACTGTTGACAATAGCAGCCAACTCACTTACTGATAGATACTAGTTTTAGCATACATAACAGTTCTCAATAAAATAAATGTTAAATTCTTTATTTCTGACATCTTGTATATAAACTTGTAACCTTGAAAAAGAAGCTAACTGTATTAATAAACAAAAGAAAATAAGAACATGAATAATCAAATTCATATCAGTAATTTCGTAAATGCTTCTCAACATTTTATGGAAGCCATCAGCATTTCTTTGAGAATTCGCAATCTTCAAGTGTAATATTCATATTCATGTCCTTTGAAGGAGCCCTAAACCAATCATTTTTATCAGCTATTTTTACATTGTTAGCCAGTACTAATTTCAGGTACATAACACCCTCTTGAATAGTGCAATTTAGAGTTATTTTAATAAAAATACCTGTATTACAGCAATTATCTAAAAAAAAAAAAAAAAAAAAAATCTATCTTTTTTTTTTTTTGATCTACTTCAGATTGAAGATTGAAAAACTATGTCACTTTGTACATGAGAATCAAGACACACCATTGATTTTAAATTAACCTAATAGACATTTTCATTAATATGTCCTGAAGAAAAATCACATTTCAACAAAACTTTCCAAACATTTGTATTTATCAAAGTCATTTTATTAATTAAATGTAATGTATAGGAAATTGAATTACGATTCAAGCAAATATGGCTCAAGTTAGAATGCCTATGAAATCTTTCAGGAAAAATGAAAATTCTACAATCAATGATGCTTGATGAACATGAATGATTATGATGAAATGAAATTGTAGATGCATAATCATTTTGAAAGAAAGAAAAAATGAATTTTATCTTGATGTACAGTCATGTGCAGAATATGTAAACTGTCAACTAAATGATCCATAAAAATAGATTCAAACTTGAAACAGAGATAGCATTCAAAATCATACACATTCCATCACTGTACATTGAAATAGAATTTGGTTCTTGCAAAATAAGTACACAATGTATTCATGAAAATAGTTCAGAAAGAAAAGAATTGCCTTTAAAGCAGTGATTCTCAAACTGGAGGCACTTGGCTCACAGGGGAGGAATGTATAATACTGAAAAAGAAAATACTAGATGACAATTCAAAATGGGGGAGATACTGAGAAAACCAGGGATCAAAAGGGGAGGTATGTGATCTGGGAACCTGAGAACCACTGCTAATGCTAAAATACAACAGCTTCATGATTGATTAAATCAGTTTTAAAATTAATTACTATAAGATAATAACAAGAGTGGAGTAAAAGTAAAGATCGCATAAGATAATTTATATTACCTCTGCAGGTGCTTCATCATCATCGGCGGGCCTTCTGGAACGGCGGCGGGATGTGGTTTCTTCCTCAGCTGGTGCAGACCTTAAAGGGTAATAAAAAACTATCACTAAAAGAAACAAATACCAAACTAATAATAATCTCCAATCCCTTTAAGCTAAAATCAAAAGTCAGTTTCAGAACAGATTTTTTTATTAGTTAATTCAATATACCAGTAAAGAAAGAAATGAGTTTTATTTCTTTTAACATTCTGGTAAATCATTTATAAATTTATCAGTATCTCTAAATATTAACTAAAATTTAAAGAGAAAAATTAAAATATAATGCTAAAAACTGAAATGTACTGTAAGATCTATGCTAAATATTAAAGTAATTTAAGAAGTATCCATGTTATAATTATTATGCATAAATTATGTATAAATTTAGCTTTATCACCTTACATACACAATAGCAGGACATTATCTTATTTGAAAATTTGTAGGAATTCTAACCACTCCTAATGGATAGTTTTCTATGTTGGCATAATTTTGTGCTATTGATTTTTTTATTTTATTTTTATGCTAGCAAATAAGATCCACAATAACTAATTCTAACAGATGAAGCATCAATAAAAGCTTCACACTGAGCTTGAAGGCAATGTGAAATTAGTAACAGTGCATAGTGAAATATTAAATAAAGAACACTGACAGGCACTAATTTCTTACATAGAAACTTACAAAGCACAACATGAATAATTTTAAGATGGAATTTAAATTAAAACCAAACAACAGTAATGGATTATTTCTTCAAATACTTCAGTTTATTCTTTTTACTGAAAAACTAAATGGATACTGATTTTTAAAAAAATAGTATTGTTTCAATGGTTCAAGATCTTTTTGCTTATCTATTTACTGGCATAGTTGCTATTTGTGCAATATTTGATCTAAATTCATTTTCAATGGTAAATGCATTTGTCTGAATTTTAAAAGCTTCTATTCATTAGCTATATTTGAGGTTTTCTAATCTACATTTTTTAAAGTTATTCAGCATGAGTTTTCATTCTAATTGATTAAAGTTTAGCGATTACTAAGTTAGGCATAGCAGAAGAGTTTACATGCTCCTTGTCAGAAGTAGGAGTTTCAATAATATTTAAAGAAAAAGAAAATCTAACATAGTGCAGAAGCTTGTGCATGCAGATATCAGTTCCTTTTTAAATTTGAGTTTAATTCTTTAGATCATATTATAGGAAAATTATGCAGATAGATTAGCATTACTGATTGTATTATAGCTATTACTAAGTAGAGAAGTTCAAGTATCCCTTATTGATAATAATTCAAACTATTAATACATGAAATAAAAACAAGTGAAACCATTTTAAAAATAGAGACAAAGAAAAAAAACATGTGAAAAGAGCCATATAAAGTGATCATGAAGAACATGCAACTAATGACATTTTCTTGCTAAGAATTCATGTAGTGCCCAAGTGCTTTGACAACTGCTAGCAAGGGTAAGCTACAAGAAAATGCCAATAAGGAAATGATTGGAAGAATTTTGTGTACATTGATGGCCAAACTAATTCAAATGAGCAATCCTCGTAACTTACATGCAAATGTAATGAAAGTGAAATAATGTCATGTAAAGATTAGTATAATATAGAAATGATTCTTCCTTTGAATAGGTCCCATCTTTTTCACTTGTTATATGTTATAAATGAATTATTAGCAATATAATCTAAAATGAAAAACGCATCAAATTTTGAAGGTTACTAAAATGAATGATTTCATTTAAAAATGTCAAGAAAATCTACAGAAATTGAATAGAATTTGAAAATGCAGTTCAAGATCTGCACTTTAAAAACATGGTTAGAAAAAGTTCCATATAAAAGATAAATTTTTAATAGTAAAAAGCTCTTGCATGACAATCCATGTATTTTAGATATCTTAGAACAATTATTTTTTAAAATACAGTACAGCACAGTGATGTAAAGATGTAAACAGTTAATATTAGAGAGGAATGCGAACTGATAACAATTCAACATTATAGTCATTTAAGAAAGATTTTAAAATCTCTGAAACTTGAGCAAAAATGTTATGTTTAAAGAATGCAAAAGATGATTTCTGCAAGGCATAGGTGCAAAGCATGCAAGCAAATTTCTGCAAACCAAACACGCGGATGATCTATTAGGAGAAAAATCAATCATTTGAGATTCAAATAATTTAGAAAGGTAAAAACTCAGACCAAACTGTCTGACAAAAACAGCTCAGCAGACAAATATAGATTTTTGTTTGAAGCACTCCACTAAATTCTTCATTTAACAAGCCAATACTTGTCAACTTAAGAGGGAAAAGTGTTCATCTTATAACCTCAACTGCTTCTTTGAATACAGGTTATTTTATTGTTCAGAGAAAATAGCAAGTTTCTAATTTAGTAATTCTGTGAGTTCAATTGAATGTCTAGAATGCAGCCTCAATATAGACATTCTCTTGAAGATGTTTAAAAATACTCTTAGATAAATTTTGGTGCTTCAAAGACAAAAATAAATTCAATATTTAAAAACCATACTAAAATTGAGTTCTTTACCCATTTGTGAGCCATAAATCTAAAACAAACATTCATTTTTTCACATGTAACTTTTTTCTGAAATGCCACTATGAACATAAATTGTTTCCCTGTATATTGTACACTAATCCAATCATTATTTATAAAACTAGGGAAAAGAATTTGTGTTAATCTGATGAAATGTGTCTTATACTTATATCTTTAGAGAAATATGTTTCAATGCAATTTAATACTAGAACAGTCATTCAAGATTATGGTTTTCCTAAGTTTACATAAGCAAATCTGAAATGTTTATGCTCAAGATGCTTCGTTTTGTGAGTGCATATTGATAATGAAATTCTAAAGCAATACAAAGTGTAGAGCACGTAACAATTTTATGATGCAATTATTGAATGAGAAAGTTACTTTTAATATGTTAAAATTTGTTCTTGCTTCCTTGCAAAATTACAAGTACTGATCATGTATAGATATAAAACCATAGGCTTTTCTTGCCTTAACCTGGCTTCACGAGCCTCCCTTCGTTCTCTCCGCTTGCGCTCATAATCATCTTCTTCATTAAAACTGTTTACTTCGGCTGCGCTGCATTAGTGAGGAAACACACAAGTTAAGAAGACATAAGAGGGAATTCAGGAACAAAAACAACAACACAATTCCTGGAAAATATAAGGTAGAGTATTGATCCAAGGGTAAAAAAAAACAAAAAAAAAAACAAAAAACAGAAATCTATAACCCTTCAAGAAGAAGAAATGAAAACATTTGAAAATTCACAACCATGCACAACAAAATTCAATATAATTTAGCTCAATCCAAAAATTCAATGTTTTAATAAGTGTAGTGGATGTACAACTTGTTTATGTTTATATATTATTGGTATCTAAGATTACAAACATCAATTAAAACAAATTAATTTTGTTTAAAATGTTTTGATAATTAAGAATAACATTCAACTCAAAAATCTCAATTATGAGGGTTGATTTCAAAAGTTTTTAGGATGAAAATATAAAGTAATAATTTTGCAGCTATATAGAGGTTAGGCATATATAGTTGGAACTTGACACACTATTTCTTTAATTTGTTAGATTCTAAGTGTTTGATTAATGCTATTCAACAAAAATGGACAATGTTGGCTGTAATGTTGTGTTGCAGCAGAGGAAGAGGTTAATTCACTAAATTGAGTTATCTATGATGAAATATAATATTCCTATGGAAGAAATAAATTTTTAAAAAGCATTGTCAATAATAGCCATGGATCATAAAAAGCAAGCCATTAGAGATATACCCATTGCCTCTCAAGTATGTCTGATCAAATATTTCAGAAGATCCTACCATCCACTATGACAATGGATATGATAATAAATCAGGAGGGTAGCAGATTTATCATGTCTTATTATTGAGATGGTGGCATCTTTCAGTTTCACAAGACTATGGATCCTAACCAGAAAGAAAATTGTTCTGGGGCTCGGGCACAGGTAAGATTGTATGGAAAACAAACAGTCACCCACGCAGTAACCAATATTATCCAAGCGAAGGGCAAGGGTTGATGCAGGTTGGCACAAGTGGTGTTGCACGAGTAGCCAGATTGAGGCCAACATTGGATTGCCATAGGGACTCTAATTTTGAATTCAGAATTGTCATTTCTCTTGACCAGTTGCCTGCCAAGGCTAGAAAGCTCAATCTGCTCTAATAGATTAAAGTCTTTCCCCGAAGGCATTAGCGTAAATTGAACGTAAACAGTCTTGACTGCAGTTTGAATTTGGTTCAACGATACCATTGTTTGCGCCATTGAATGTTATACCACTTCCATCTCCATGTCGCATGATGGAAACTATCCTTTCAAAATGAATTCAATTAAGTTATTAGATAATTTCTAACTATAGATAAAAATTGAGTTTCTGCCATGGATCAAGAAACCAAACTATAGTCAAAGCTGAGAAAATATCCATTGCTCATCGTTCAAGAAAGACCAAGTTTATTCTATCAGATAGCATAGTGAAAAGCATTGATCTTTTGAGATTCAAAGTAAATACTATGCTGCTTTGCTTAAGGAACTATATAAAAACATCAAAGCCAAATGTAGGAGAAAGCTCATGAAAGGTGAATTCTTCCATCAAGTCAATATATCTATTGGCACATCAGAGAAGATCATCTTGAAAAATACAAGAATCTTTTTCCAAGATCAGATCACAGAGCAAACCAAAAAGTCTTCCAAGAAGAAACATTTCAAAACTTTTGGGTTTTGAAGGTGGGGGTATTGTGACTGAAAAAAAAAAAAAAAAAAAAAAAAAAACTTGTATCTAATGTATTGAACTGGGGCAGTGATAAAAAAAAAATTATTTTGGAGGCTTGGTTTCCAAGCTATTCATGCTATTTTGATTATTTCAATGTTATGTATGTTGTAGAGAAGATTAGAATAAATTGACCAAGTTAGAAGGCTACTTAAATAAAAATCAGGCATTTTTCTGTTTTTTACTTGCAAATCTCAGTAAGTTAACATCTTTTCGAAAAGAATAAAAAAGTACTTGGCGATATTATAGTGAATAAAATAAAATAGTCATGAAATTAAAAATAAATAGATGATGAAAATGCTATATTAGATTATGTAATGGAATGAGCTTTTGAAACAAATCATGCATCATTTTTTTGATCTTAAAGAAGAAACAACGAACAGAAAACACCCAAAAAACAATTCTTGAGGAATAAATAATTCATGCAATGAACAAATTTCTATAACAAACTTATCAATGAAAAACAACTGAGAATTCTATGTACAAAAGTATTAATGTAAGTCATTACAATTCAATTTTATCAAAATCTGAAAGAAAATATGATTTATTTCTCAATGATATCATCAATATAAATGAAATTAAAATAAACACTTAGCCTAAAAAAAAAAAAACAATAAAAAAACAAAAAAAAACAAAAAAAAACACCTAAACCTGAAATAAAAATAACTAATTTTGACAGTTTTTGGTTTTCAGAATCTTAGAAGTTGTCTCAAACTTTGATATGAACATCATCATTTCAGAATATGAGTTATACAAATGGAGATAGATCAAAATTATTCAAAGTCTGTCTGATGATTGAACTCATTGTGTTATAAGCAACATTTTGGTTGATTCATTCTACAGCCTTCTCCAGATGTAATATCAAAATATGATGATGGCACTAAGCAGAATTTTCCAATGGTAGCTACATTACAGCAAAGAAAGAAAGAGAGAAAGAGAGATCAACATTACCCAAATCCTATGGAGAGTAAAATTGTATCTTCGGTGAATTCATTTTAGATATCCTAGTTCCAAATCTTTAAAACTAATCTCACTCCATTTTAGTAAACTTCAGCAATCGTCTTCTGAAGAACTATCTTTTGCACTAATTTGCACTAATTTCATTTAACTTATTTCAAAATAGCAGTGAGACAGAAACTAAATATGATTTCAGCAATATTAATGGAGAAATGACCATAATAATACTTAGGATTCATTCATTTGTTAGGGTACATAGAAACCTAAAGAAATTAGCAGTTTGAAAGAATGAAAATAGAGCTCCCCAAACTTTTTTGCTCTGTGGACCAATTTACATATACTAACAATATTCTTGCAGATTGCCCAACAGAGATGAAGTGGGGGTGATGGCTTTCTGTTAAACACAACCTGAACATAGGTGGCTAGTAATACACACAATTTCATTTTTGAGAGAGTTTATCAAACAAATTTAATATCAAGAGCCATGGAAATTAATTGATTATTTCATTTTATATAGTCAAATCATATTGTTTCCTTGTGACCCGGTAACACATCCTTTGTTGCTCAGTACTGGTCCACAGCCTGGTCATTGGCCACCACTGGATTAAAACTACCAGATCACATTGTTAGGTTCTTAAAAAGTGGATTGCAGGGATAAGCTACTGATAACATTTTCATCAAACTTGCCTCATTTCTCTTAGGAAAAGACATTCTTATTGGGCAATTACAACTTCCTATTACTTTTTGATGGCTTTAGTGTTATTCTAGTTTTTTAAAAAAAAGCCATCTTATTTTGACATCTTTCTCCAATAACATTTAGTACTAAGAAATCATACCAACCAAGTACCAATTAGTGAAATATGAATATTGTAGCTTATTTATGATCCCAACTAAGGTACTATTAAATGAATTCAAAACCTCAAAATGATCGAAAAGGCCATTATCTTAGTATCTAGATATTAACTGGGATTTTGCTTCAAATGAAGGGGAAAATTTCCATTACAATGATTTTACAAAGTCAAAGAGTCATCTTTTCAAAAAAGCTTATGTAAAGTTTTTATGACATTTCAGAGATAAAAAGAAGTGTTTGAAAATATTACATTCAACATACAGCCTGCTTAATCTGTTTTCTTTTTCTCTGCGTGCACGCATCATTCCTTTGTCAAAGTGGAGTGTGGAAATCGCTTCATTCTCATCTGTTCTGATCATGCAAAATAACATGCAAAAAATTATGAAAACAAAATAAAAATACATGCATATAAAACTGCAAACAGGAGGGAATATTGAGTAGTGTATCCCCCCAATTTAGCACGGTTTATAGTACGAGGTAGTTGATCAGTGAACCCCAATAATTTTACTTATACATATTACCCTCTCTTCCATAAAACCCAAATAAAAACAGAATTTCATGAAAAGATTAATATGATCAAAATCTTCAATTTTTGATTTGCAATCAGTTAACAAATCATTGTAAGAAGTCTTGAATATAATATTTTTTGATTTGTGTTGAAAACACCTTTATTCACCAGTGAACTTGTAATTGATTTATGATAATCTGTAGTTCAGCTGTCTTGGACCCCACACCCGTGTTATAAAATGGGGATTACTGTATAATGGAATTATTCTTCCTTTATGTTATAAATTCTAGTTTAAAAATGAATATTCTCTTGAAAAAATTATACTGAATCAAATGAAGAATTTTTTTCTTTAAGTACGAGATAAATTAGACATACTTTTTAAAGAAAAATTAAATGGGTGAAAATTAAAAAAAGTTCAAATAAAATCCATATCAAAATAGTTGAAAGTTTGTCAAATTCACAAACATTGAAACAACTGGAGTATAATTAGAGACAACACCCAGATTTTTGAGATTCCTTAATTGAAGAAGATGAGAGAATTGGCTAATGTTTTCAGTATTATGTCAAACAGTTGGAGCTAGAATTCTGTGGGGAAGCTGATGATCACAGAAAAAGGTGTATCATCTTTACTTGCAGGAGATAACAGATGTTTCTGACATCAAAGAGAAAAAAAATGGAGGCAGAATAAAACAAGCTGGGAAAAGGATTAGTATTTTCTAGTAGGGTCACACTAAAAGCTTTTATTCTTTCTCTCTCTCTCTCATACACACACACACGCATGCAAAGTGCCAATGATGTAAAAAAGTTCAGATTTTTATACTGTCAATCTGAAGTTGAAACCCAAAATATTTATGCATGAAAAATACTTTCATGGTATTTATATAAAACAAGGATTTATGTAAAAAGTCTTCAAATTAACAAGTAAGATCTTTTCAGGTAAATCTATTCAGGAGAGTAATATTCGATGCTTTATGCACTTGTATTAACTGTAGAAGTAGTTAATGTCAAATAGAGGTCACAAAGTAAAGGGTAAGCAAATTCCCCTTATATTACCTACTATCAAAACATCAGAAAAATCTTCTAACCCAAAAGTGTTCATGTATTAGAAATAGCAAATTAACAGCTAACTAAGGTATATTCTCCAAAGATGTAAATCAAGATGTGACACATATGGAGAATAGTGCATATTAGTGAAAGACTTCTAAAATGAAGCCAATACATAAAAGGAAGATTAGCAAGAAAATTTACATGCTATGGATGGTTACTCAAAATTTACTGATTCAGTATTAAATCCAAAATTCTTTTGCTAAAAAAAGGTGGATTAGTAACAAAGCTACCAACTAAAATTAGGAAATTCTCAAAGTGTGTTTTATGATATAGTGACTATAATTTCAACTTAGTATGAAAAACATGTTTCAATAGATGAAAGGTATTATATAAATCTTAGTTTCAAGCAAAATACGTTTCTGTAGGACATAGCAACAACTATATTTTTCATTTGGAAATAATTTCAATTTTGTTTTAAAACATTTAAATGAGATGAATGATTTAATACAAAACATGCAACACATTCACCATTTGATAAATTAGTAGATGAAAAGTAAAGTCTTAGAAAATGGAAGTGATTTTATCCAATTCTTCATAACAAAGTTTATGAAAAATTATACATGCAAGCTAAAATCAAGCATAGATGCACGCAGAGAAACTCAATATTTAAACTTTTATAATTTGACTGGTAAAAACCATCACTAAGAAATTGTTTTCTCAATCTCCAAAATATGACATTTGAGACCATTCTAAAAAGTAGAAAAAAATTAAAAACAGAACAAAAACTTTATGCCATTTCAATCAAAATTCTGCTGTAGACAAAGAAACGAAATAGAAAAAAAAAATCCTTCACTAATGTATATATTTTCTACTTCAGATAATCATGTCTAAGAATAAAAAGTAATAGGCAGTTATCAATATCTGAGCCAGTCCTTGGCATCTAATTGCTAATGCTAAATAGATGATACCCATTCAGGGGAGCTGGAATCTGGCTTCCCTGTTTGCCTATTTGGGTAAGATATGCAGGTCTAGTGCTACAGTAAGTAGCAGATGGACAACTGAAGCAGTTTCAGTTTACCTAACACAATGATACTGCTACTATCATCAACATCTTCACAAGTATAACACTATGCCAAGATATGGAGGTAGTATAGGTTCCAGAGTAGTAGTCTCTCAAAATAGATAGTTGCCAAGCAGACTGACTGAATTTGGAATCAGAAACAGGTTAAATATACAGGCCTGCAAAATATGAAGGTAACCAGAGTAGAAGTGTTTTGTGAAGCAGATAGTCAACTATGTTAGAGCAGAAGTTTTGCAATAAAGTGTGGGGGTCTTGTGACTTACAATTCATAACTATTCCAGACATGAAATGTCATCTTGAAATATTTCAATGATATTGAGTTAACGACTCCTTATCTTAAGATGATTGGTTTTTCAATTATTTAATTGAAAACTTATCTTTAATACTAAATTATGTTAAAACTTCTGAATTACAAGATAAAAAGCTTTTCTCTTCTATTTAGAATAAAATTCATGGCTATAATTTACAATATCAATCTTATGAATTGAAAAATACAAATTGTAAAATGGAAATGAAAATAACTATTCAGAAGAAAACTATTTGATGTCTTAGCTATTCTTGAAAACTAGAGAGTGCATACCTTTGTCATCACCATGCACTGAATGAAAACAGAATGAAAATCACTTCATACATAGCTAAGATGGAGGGGAGATAACGGTCAGTTTTGATTTTTCATATTTCAGACTATTGTCTTAAATAAAAAATATTTCCCATTTAAAAAATAAATCCTGGATCCACTCAAACTTTAATCAGTTCTTTATTTGCTCATGGTCTACCCTTTCACAAAATGCCATGGTAATTCATTGAAAGCTCTTGGAGATATTGTGTGGACAGATGAATGATCATAAAGTGAATACATATATCTTTCCATCTTAGTAGAGGTAACAAAGCAGACTTCGAAGAAAAAAAATCTTAACTGGTTATTGGACACAGATTGTAGCATTTTTTGTTTAGTTAAAGAGTAGATAAATAATCAGCTTGAAAACAGCTAATTATTTAGTTTTAAAATCAAGAAATTTTACAAAAATGTGTGAAATGTTTCTACATAGACTATCTAAATTTATGCTGATTTTGATATAAAGAGAAAATGAACATACACAAACTACGAAAATAGTTTAGAATAAATGAGAAAAAACTGGCAAGTTACTCAATAGGAACCGCTACATGAAAGACTCAGAGAAAAGTCAGATTTGAAAAAAAATAAATAAAAAGTTTTCTTCTAGAAATAAGGAGAAAATGTTTAAATTTTCAGCTCTCAAGATCTATTGGTGAAGCCAGTATATATAGATAGATATCCAGCCAGCAAGGCAGAACCACTTGGAAACTGAAGAAACCTATGTTAACTTGAGGACAGTTTTGGTTGACGGTTTCTATTTCTCATCTGTAATAATCTTTTATAAGAATCAGCCAGTAAGTTATCTATCAATGGATTAATCTTTTCTTTCATGAAAGTGTCACTAGGAGCAACCTCAGAAGTTTAATTTTAGAAACTGCTTCTAGAAGAAGGGTGTATTGCAGCAGAGTCTAGGAAAATGATACTTACTAAGAGTAAGATCAAAAATAGATGCTCAGGACTATGCAAGAAAATAAACTTGTACTACACAGATCCAGTTACTGCACAGCAGTTTAATAGATCTAAGAGATAAAGCTATAGAAAACTTACAAATGGATACAGATGGAAAATATCCAATGAATAGACAAACATTAAAAGCTTCAGGGACATTGGATATAATCCAAATTTCTTCATTACAAGGGGAAAGCTGCACTTAGTTGTATTATATCTGCACTCACAATCTAACTACAAAATAATAGAACGATTACAAAAAAGTTTCTTAAGAACAACTCACGAATTAACCTTTAGCACTCTGCATTCTTTTTTTGAGAGCACTATGATTTTATGCACTCAGTAATTTTGAAAGCCAGTAACTCGCGTGTTCGTTTATGAAGTTCGAACACTATTGTTCGGCTATTCTTTTTGCTCAGTGAACAAAGTTGCTAACAGAGTGTTAAAGGTTAATGATTATCCAAAGTGGAATTCAGTATAAAACTAGACTTTTTAATTGCAAAAAAGTGACAAAGACATTGCCTCAGTAAGATAAGGATTTACTTGGAATGCTATTAAAAAGGGAACAAAAACTATACTGAAACAAATACTCTGATCTTTGCATCCAAATGGAAATAGGAAACATTGGCAAGAAAAAAATCAGACAGAAAAATATTTCAGGAATAGAAATACTTGAGATACTGTCCCTAAAACATTTCAAAGGGTGAGTAATCATTTTTGTAGTGATTCTTTTTGAAATTTTGTTTTGGACATTGTTCAATATTTCAACAAAATATAAATCTAGAAAGTATTGGGTGTCACTTTTATCTAAATGTTTTATGATATTATAAAAATTATTTTTAGATTTATATCTGGACAAATGTCATGTCGAGTGCGTACACATTACTAGTCACATACAAATTTAGTGGACGAACGGGAGAATAATGTACTTACAAATATTTACGCAAAATCTATTTACCTGGAAAAGAAAAGTATACTTTTTTTTCTTTTTACAAGCAAGATTCTAAACAATACAAAACTAAGAAAAAGGGATTAACACATCAGTAACAAAAATTGGAGAAGAAAAATGAGAGGTTAATTCAGATGGGGACTTACTCAGATTCCTCCATTTCCATCATACGCCTCCTACGGCGGGCTTCACGACGTTCTTCCAAGGAACTCATTCTGATTTAGTTTGGGTGGGCGGAAAGTTTCGAAAAATAGGGAATCTAGAAAATATAAAATAAAAAATATGATAAAATAGGGAATTTAGAAAATATAGAATAATTTTTAGGTTAGTAATATCAATAATAAAGGTCAGCTTTCACAAGTGATCATTAGGGTTTGAAAATTGTAATTAAAAAAGGAGAAAAAATAGAACTCCATTCTTATACAAAATTTGATTAGCAAATTAAAAAGCAGCAATTAAGAATTCATTAAAGCATGACTGAGAAAAAAATGGATAAATAAAAAATTTTCAATGATAGAGAAAAAATAATTTAGAGATGAAAGAAAGATAATCTTTCCAAAGAATGTAGCTTATATATATATATATATATATATGAATCAGCTTAGTTTCCTCAGAAGGAAGAAATTTCCCATCCTGACTGACACTAACTTAACATAATATAGAAATCTGTGACAAATTTATTGAAAATGATTCATTAAAAAGACTTGAATTACATTTCTAATAAAAGAAGAATAATCCAGGTCTTGCTAAATAACCTAATCACTAGCAAGATGTTGAATTAAGTATGTGTACAAGAGTTTGAATAAGATATATATGTGAAAAGAAAAAATTATTTGAACTCATAAAACGAAATATGAAAAAAAAAAATTACCACTTAATCGGAAAATTATTTCTAAAATGTTACGATAAGAGACATTTTTCTTGAGATTTCAGCAATGGATAAAATTAAGCTTCTGTTGCTGTCAGTCTGAATTAAACTTCATTGAAAAAAAAAAAGATATGTTATGCCAAATCAGTGAGATTGCCTAATTGGCACCCCCCCCCCTACAAAAAAAAAGAAGGTTTAATGTCACATTGATTACATGAACTTTCGAAAATAGAAAAAATTGTTTTATATCCTTGTTCTGATGAAATTAGGACCATGTACTTATCTTTAAAAATTAACACCAAGTATTAACTCTAGTTGAGACTCTGCTAATTAGGTAATTTCATTGATCAACAGAATATATATTTGATAAAATACATTAAAAGGTATTCCTGAAAAACACACATAGAAGAACATGATTTTTCTATTTTAATATGAAGAAAAAATGGATTAGCAAAAGTGAATACCTCTCAGAGAGTTCCCAGGATTTATGATATACATATTTATTGAATAAATCAGTTTACCTACGCTGTCAAAAATTAAAAAAAATAAAAAGTACTAAAATAGTTTTACTATTGCATTGTACTTGAAAAAATACATCAAAAACATCATGTTGCTCATGTTCACTTAGCAAAATAAATAAATCAAAAAGGGAGGCTACTCTGTTGATAGTAATTTCTCGTGAAAAATGTCAGACATACAAGAGCGCATTATCTAAGTAGATTAAGATATCTTACGTCTTTTTTAGAACAAAAGTATCAGCAAAGACGAGTTGCATTTTAATTTAACTGACTGAAATTGTTCTGTGCAGTCTGTAAGGCGATTTACTTTTCCGAAAAAAAAAAAAAAAAGGAAAAAAGCCTTTTCATAATTTTCTAAAATTTATATAAGCTACTTCGTAAAAAAAAAAAATGTGAAATGCTGTTTTGGAACATTTTTCTTTCTTTAAAGTAACTAACTAATTTGTTATGTAATGATCTATTGACTTGAAAATACGTAGTACCAAGACAACTTAATTCTCCAGATGTATATCTCAAGTCTAGGAAGTATATAACTTGGTAAATTGAATGCGACTTGGATCTTCAACATTCATTTTATTACATTATTTATTATTATAAATCAAATAAAGATATTACTCGTTTTATAAAAAAAAATCATCTGAATAGCAATTTATGACACCTAGATTTAAATGGAAAACTACCGAATGGGCAAAACTGAGCAAGGGACGTAACTAATATTTCGTCATGTCAGTCAGTGACTGCTAGCTCATCTATGCTAGTGATATTTACGGATACCAAAACAAGGGCGACAACTGATAATAAATAGTTATTTCCCTTTAATCAAATGATATTTTCACTACCCTCAGAGTTAACAGCATTAACGCTCATAATCATCAATACAAATTATCAACTTCGCAAACATGCATTTTAAACAGTTAAATGCACTGTCAATTGTGCTCATCACCGTAAAATACTCTAAAGTGTTCACAAAATGTTTGTAATTATTTTAATGAAATAGCCTTTCTTGGTACCTTGAGCAATTGTAAGTAAAATAAAGATTTATCGGATTCTATATATTAAAAGGATACATCTAGCATAAATTTACAAAAATTCAATTACATTTGGAATTTTTTTTTCTAAATCAGGATAAACATTCATCATCTTGAGTGAATTTACTGTCTGTGCAGTAAAAGATGAAACCAGAAAGTATGATTTAAGATATACTTCAGAATTTAAAGAATGATGTTGGTTGTTTAAACCAACATCATTTTTTAAGTTCTGAAGATAAATTGAAAACCTGCTCAATGGTGAGATAGTCAGCTAAAGAACTAGATAGAGGTTTGTTCCCAACAAGAGATCAAAACTGTTTATTTTATTTTTTAGGGGTACCTCAATTCAATACCTCTGGCTATAACATACCATTTTAGCTATTAAGTGGTTACATATAGATAAATGGATATTATATAGATGGATAGAAATCAGATTATTATCATTGGGGTGAATGTGAATGCAGATCACACAGTTATCATTTAGTTGCAAATCATTCAAACTTATTCACAGTTTACAAGTAAACGCATTTTAGAAGTATCAATTAAATCATTAATAACTATCAAATATCTATGGCTACAATGCACCGTTTTAACTACATATAGGTTACAGAATCAGACTTGAAGTATTATATGGATAGACACCAGGTCATTATTATTGAGGAGGATGCAGACTCCTAGATTCCATTTTATTATGTAATGTGATTCCTGAATTTTGTGTTCATATGCCGATGAACATTTGGTGAGTTATAGTATGATTAAGCATTTTCAGTAATATCTTATTACTAATACTTCATGAAAGCAACAATTATGAGAAGTAAAATTAGTAATAAAATAGTAATTAACATAATGTTCAGGCTTCTGGTAAAAGTTGTAGCATTAATATTATGCCATTCATACATAGTAAAGTAAATCACTAAAATTCACTTTTTCAATCCTTTCCCCCCCCATTACATTTTGGAATTCATTATGAATACCATAGCTTTGAAAAATATTCGTTTGAGGATTTATTTTAAAATCAGCAGATGCATTCCTTCATAAAATAGATTATTTTCATTTAAAATTCATTGCACCAACGACCATGTTCCTTCTATCATTGTAGGAATGAACAAACATTTTCAGCATGAAATCAACACTTGAGAAAAAAAAAAAAATCAATCTTGTATGAAGAATAATTTTATGGTCAAGATTTTCTAAGAAAGATTGGTGGGGGGGTTCGGCTGTTAACTTTCTCAATTAAAGTTCAAATTAACTACGGAACCAGACGTTTTTGTTAAGTGTGAAAAGTTGTTTCAATGGGAATGAAAAGTGGTGGTGATATTTTTTGCTTTCAAAAATTTTCAAAAATTTGAGGCAAAATATCTTAATTTAAAAAATCTGGCAAAAATAAATATATTTGATTCAGTTTTGATAATTATTTATTCAGGAATAAATTTTTTTTCCAAAGAATTCTTTATTCCAAATTTTGGTGATTTTTTTCATTTATACATCGATTTTTTTTTTTTTACGTATTTTGCACACAAATCCTCAGGATTTCAAGTATGTTTTTTTTCCCCCTCCAACGAACAAAATTTTGGAACTGCTTTTACAAAAGTCTTATTTTTTATTCAAAAGCAGGAAAGTCAAGTAAAATATTTTTCATCAAGAGAACTTTTCATATTAATTCAATTAATTGGAATTTAGGCTTTTGATCTGAGAGAAAACTTTTTTTGCTCAATATTTAAAAAGATTTTCCAACATTTTCCAATTATTTTAATTAATTCAATATTACTGAAAAGTATATTTTCTATTCTTTCTATGTTGTGCTTTGATAGAGATTCATTTCAGAATATCATAACAAAGATGAATAATTGAATATAGTGAAACAAAAATATTTACTGGATGTATTTTTCATGTTTGTTTTATTCATATAAATTGACTGCAATTTCAAAGTATGGAAGACTTCATATGATTGATGCAGATAACAAAATGCAATTTTTAAACTATACAGCTCAGGGGAAATTTTAATCATGTTTATTTTCCCCACTCAAATACATTTACTATTTTCATTGCATTCTGGATTAGTGTCCTGTATTTTCTGTTGGATTGTTATGACCGATTATAAACATCAATTAATAACTTGAAACGTGCTGATTGATAATGTTAATTCATTTTTCATTTTTTAATGAACATTTTTCAAGGACGTTTTTTGTGCATCTTAGTTGCCTGATGATGAACCCAAGTATTTTCCCTCAAATTATCTGTATTTGACAATAATATTATCTTTGATAGAATTTTAACGAAGGAATTTTGAATTCAAAAAGATATTTTCATGGTCATCAAAAATGTCATGATTGATTTTTTAAAACTAAATAGTCTACAATGGTATTAATAAAGATGTGTTTTTCATTTTGCTTAGACAACGATTTGGGCTGATGTGTTTTTAGATAAACGTAAGAAAAATTGAGAACGAATTTCAATCACGTTTTTGAAATTACGTGCCAATATTCTGGTGAAGAATTTTGATCATATCTAAAATAACTGATTCTGACATTTTAATCAATATCATAATTCTTTCGATTTTATGAATCTTACATAATACATAAAGGCAGATAAAAAAATTAAATCCAATATGTACCACTGTATAAGTAGCAAAAGAGCAAAGAAAATTAAAGAGAGAAAGAAAAAAAAGCGAACACAGGTAAAAAGGCGTCAAGAGGGTATAAAGTTTGGCACCGTAAGAGTCAGGGGAAATAACCTCAAGAATTTATCTAAAATCTGATATATTTTAGTTACCTCCCTTGCGGTGAAGGGACTGCAACTACTTGTACGTCAGGGAGAGAATCCATGATACATTAGGCTCTTGCTATAACGATCGGGAGAGGGGAGGGGGTCCAAGTCGCAGTTCGTTATATCCGATGACGTTGCCATGTTCAGCAAATGAGCATAAGTTCGGTGATTGGCCGCATTTAACTAAGATCTTTCGGTAAATCCAAAGGCTGTTCGGTTGCCCCATATTTCATTTTCGATCATACCCAACATGTTTGCTGCATTTATCTAACTTCATTGAGTAAATAAGAAAGTTCAGTACATTCTAATTTTAAGGATTGGGACATATACAAAAAAAATCCCAGGCAAAATATAATACCAGTGATAACCGGAACAATAATTGTGCAGAAGAATTCTATTGTATCAAGATTAAGATGTAGTGTTCCAAAATTTAATTTTGATTTCATAATTTTTTTTATTCTAAAATTTAATAAAATACACCCAAATATTACCTGGGACAATGTCTGCACCAAAGGATTCCATCAAAATAAAATAATGACAGTGTTCCTGATTTTAAATTCAATTTTACAATTTTTTTCTAGAATTATCATTTGATTAGAATTTTTTAAATTGATTTTCTAACTAATTTTGCAGCATTTAATTTCAATTTACTAAAACGAAAATTATGAATTTTTAATCATCACTGTCAGGTAACATGACAGTTTAAAGTTTGGAGTTTGAAGTGCTTAGACTCATTTCATTATTAACTTTTTAGTTACTTCACATCAAATTTTTTGCAACATGGATTTAGACAAAATTGTAGAGAAGTATAACACACACGGAGCTACTAGAGAGACTTTCTGAAGCCTGTTTTGTTTTCAAACTAAATTAAATTTTTCAAAAGTTTGGATAAAATTGTTAGATTATTTTGTATTAAAATAAATTATCAACTGCTTTGTGGTTTTTGAATGAAATTAGTGTTTCCTACATAAATTATTGTTTGTTTTGTAAAAAGTTGAAAATGAAGGAGAATTTAAAGGATAAGATGGAATTATCTTCAGCACGGTCATTGTTTTGCAAGTACAATAGTTAGCAAGGGATTTTTCATGTTTATCTCAATCAACAAAATTGGAAAGTACTAAAAGTTTGTCATAGTCCATAGGTTCACTACTTTTATTGAACTTTTTTGGTAAATTCAAAGTCTGTTTATATGAACCACATGTTCATTAAAGAAATTTATCATATTGAGGGTTTATTGTACATTTAAAATGTCAATGAAATGAATATAATATTTCTAAATCGATAATACTCGGCATGGATCTGGGATGGGGTCGGCACAAATGAACTTTTCCAAAAATATATTTGAATAAAGAAAATTTATTAATAAATTGCAAAAAAATAATTTCCAGTAATTATAGATTAACTTTAAAAACTTTATACATATATCACATATACACTTCTTTATTTGGAGAAAATTTTTATTGAATATCAATTTATTAATTCAATTGTTTTAAAATGTAAAAAAAAGAAAATATTGCATAAATGTTCAATTATTCCAGATCAATTTATCTATCAAGATCACTACAGATAGTAAACAATTAGATGGACAAAAATTTTTAAAAAAAGAAAAAGAAAATGTCAGTAATTGACATGAGATCAAAGGTATAGCAAGAGGGGGCAGTTATGAATAAATGAAGCCATTTCAAAATAGAATGAATTGATTTTCCTTAAAGCTTTGATAAAAAATTACAGCGTATAGTTGTGAAGTCAGTTTTTCAAAAAATGATATATTAATGTGAAAGAAAGACAAGCAAAACTGGTAAACAATAAAAAATGTGGAAAATCAGAAAACTTCACGTGTCAAAAAATTTCTTCTCATTACTTGAATGTTCTCATTGATAGATACTTAGAAAAATTATCATACATCAAACATGATATCAGATAGAATTTCAATTTTTAAAACTGTAATGCATTGGTAAACCATAACATTTTCTGAAGATAAATAATACAAATGAATTTGAGCAATATCTATAGCAATTTACATACATATATATACATATATATATACTGCAGAATACAAGCAATATAATAAATTGCAGCCTCTTTCTAGCCAAATGTACATTACATTCAAGCAATAAAATCAAAATAGCACAAAACATAGGGAATATCTATGTACTTATGCATTTTGTGGCTGAGGTTCTATTAAGATCACATGACTTATCTAAATTAATTTTCACAAATATATATTTCCATTTATAATGCTGACTGCGAATTACCTCCCTTTAGCAAACTTCCATACACGTCCCATTACAGTAAATCAGCTTTCTATTGTGAAAAAGATCATTATGAACGAAGGTAAATAATATTTTCTCATAGATATTAGAATTTCCTAGCAATGGCTATCATCTTTTCCTCTTCTCCAATGAAACAATCAAGATGGTAGTGTAAAATCTTTTGCTATAAGAACTATTTTTTTGTGTTATTGAATAACACACAAGGTCTATGCAAGTTACCAGCTTATATTAAGGTTTACCCCTTTATGATTAATGCTTTGATGATTTGGAATCACTAAAATCAAACGAACCACATATGATGATATACTGGCATAAGGTTCAGGGATGGGGTAGTTTGTCATCATGTATTGCTCAGTTAAAGTTTGAAATGTAATATCTTATGTCAAATTTAGGGATCCGTAAAAATAGAAGGATCCCTAATGTAAACTGTGCCAGGTTTTGCAATTTAAATGACAAATCAAAAAATAGTATAGTAGTGTCAAAAACATAATTCTTATTTAATGAAAGATTTAGCCTTCTAACCTCAAAAAAGAAAGAAAATATACACATAAAAACCTATGCAAAAGATATTAGAAACATGTATGGTACAAGTAGAGTATGTCAAACTTAAAATAGATAAGCATACACCTGTTTATATCAGCCTTCAGATGGCTTTTAAATATATGTGCACATCAAACATTATAAAATGAAAACCCCAAGTATCACAGTGTCTTCACATTTTTACCACAGTAGAAAACCAGAAAGCACTCATAGAGCATATATCTCTTCCAACACCATACACTAAGTAAAAACTGAATGAAAATAAATTCATCTATGGCTACCATGAAGGGAATGTAACTTTGTTTTGAGTTTCCATTTTTACGACAATTGTTTATCGATTACCTTTTTAATACAGTGGTCTCAACTGCCAAAAAGAAAATCTCTAAGCATAATATTATCAATTGGTGAGAAGAACCCCCTCCCCAAAAAAAACAACAAAATTTCATAAAATCTAGAATTCGTTTATAATTATCTACATATATATCTAGTACCTAGGTGCTCATTTCCAGACAGATGGACAGACATTTGGTGATTTATAATAAGGTTATGCATATCATTACATTTTTTACATGTTTATTTGCATTTATACATTATTTAGAAAGTAATTGATGCATTATAAATTATTTATCAAGTTATGAAGGTTGTAGGGGCCCGATATTTTTATTTGGAATGAATCACTAAAATCCCATCGATTGAATTATTGGCTCAACGAATTTTCATTGAACGAAACATTTTGTAGAACAGAGTGTCCTTAACAGAAATACCACTTTATATGGAAAAATATATCTCATTTGAAAAAAAATTACAGCATCGTCTAAAAATTTAATCAAGTTTTCTTTGGCCAATAATCAATCATTCCATGAAATGTCATTGAAATTCATAGAGAGCTTTTATAGACATTGGTTGGTCAAACATGAGTAATATGTATAAATTTATGAAAAAAAATTCTCGATCAAAAAATAATGCCTGGACCTGTCCTGGAATTTAATCAATCCTTTCTTAGCCTATTGTTCTTTCTCAAATGAATTCATTGAGAACTTATGGAGATATTGTGTGGACAGACAGACAGGAGTGAATACATGTATTACTTCCAACTTCATTGGCAGAGGTAAAACAATCAAATGTTATGCATCATGTTCCCTTTTCATGTACAATACTTTCCATAGCTGATATTTGGGAAATTTATTAATATAATTAAATGAGAACAAGCAAAGAATCTTTCACATGGAATGAGATAAACTAAGGGTTTTAAAAAATGTATTAAAAAAGATGAAAACTGTTATTTTACCAAACTTATTCACTACTATATTATCTGGTAGGATGAAGATTTAGTTGGCTAAAAAGGATTTTAGGCTTCATTTTTTCCAACTGATTCAACAGTTGAAACAATTTCAATGACAGCCTTTACAAATGGATTCGTATGAAAAACACTCATAGCATGACAAAAATTTAGTATTCCTCTATATCACCAAATATGAAGTAGGCAGTATTTCTGTAACGAATCATTGAAAATTGTAAGCTCTTTACAGCTGGATCTAGTTACGAAAGTTTTCAGGAATAGGTGACATCCTCTTTCATAGGAATTAATGATATTTCAAAAGGAAAAGAATAAGGATAAATGGCAATCAGTGAAAATGAAAATTTGGGGATAAAAAGATCAAGAATGAACAGATATTGATAATGCATATAACATTCTAAAACTTCAGTATCAATCGCTTCAGTTATAAATTTCAACAGAAACAGTTATCAGCAGATCAAACTAACATAATGAAAGCTGACAATTACCACAGATATTTAATATATGCAAGCTAGAAGCTGAAAAATCAAAAACTGAACCCTTCTATAAATTTACAACAAAATTCAAATAGCATTTGAATTATTTGTTTCTTGTGAATCAATAAAAGCTATTGAAGATCATGTTTTTATAAAAAAAATTATGTGCAATAAGAATAGAAATACCCCTTTCAAGAATAAAGAACATCAGAAATCTTGACTTATTTAGAATAGTTTGAAATTATCAAAAATTATAAGCATAAGATCATAATATTTTTGGTTTAGAAAATTGAATAACACTTCACTAAAGACAAGAACAATTTTTTTAATTTCTTGATTGTGTACTTGAAAGAGATAAAAGGTATTCAAGCTTTGCTTTTATCTGTAAGATTGTTGAATCAAGAACTTTGCGTTAATCCAATACTTGAGAGATAGCAATATATTATTACCGGCAAAGCTACTATTTGATAATTATCATAACAGAAGAGAGCTACAAAATTTGTATGAATAAGTTGAGATTGCTGATAAATAGAAACAAATTTAGCATATTGAAGATCAAAAACATTTTTTGAACCCAATAAAAATAAAGAAATGAAACTTGTACTGAATCCATGTTTTGCTTAGAAGACTTATCTAGTGGATTGATTCACAGCAAACATACCTGATAGAGCAGCGGGGTATCAGGCAGATGAAAGTTAAGACAAGCTATAAGGTGCTCCTTTATATTCAGTGGGTCTTGTATTGCCTGTAAATCCCAGCACCAGCTTGTGAGGAAGAGCTTGGAAAGAGGTTCCCTAGACAACTACACAAGAATCATGTGACTTCTTATAGTACAAGCTAGAGCCACTAGCCTCTATTCCATCTCTAGGGTGAAAGTAGCAGCAGGCACCAAAAGGATAGCATTACATCTACCAGAAGGCATCTTTCTATTTTAAAACATCAGGCTCCAGCTGCAACCCAGACTAGTACTACCTAAATGTCGGGATACATTACCAAATTACACATAACTGAAGACAAAGTAGATGCTAGCAGCTTTCAAATTTTATTGTAACACCTGAACTTTTAGCGAGCAATCCTTTCAATCCTCAGTGGAAAAAAAGTAGGGACAATACTAAAACTATTATAATCTTTTCATCCCAATAGTATGATATGATTATACCTAAGATAGGGAGGTAGAGAGGGAATCTTCCGAATCTATTCACTGTAGAAGATTATCACAGTAAAGTGAGGCTTTTAAGCATGAAAAATGTAATTTATAAGATATTTTGCATACCATAATATACATATATATATATATATATATATATATATATATATATATATATATATATATGGTTCTTGTAGCTTTGTTTTGAGGCTTTCATTCAAGTAAATCAATTTCATACTATCTTTTTCATTATATATGAACATTTTAAAAAGAGAAAGCTATCACAAAAGAAATGAAAATGCTTCATAAGCAAGTGTGCATAAAATATACGTATAGATATAAACATGTATACATCTTTAATGGACTTTGAAAAATTGTAGTCAAATACAGAAATCACACACACACACACACACACACACACACACAATAATGGTGTAGGGACAAGTTGCAAGAAGATAACATAGACCATACCTGTTCTACAATCAGCAGTGAAACGCGTATGCCAACAAGTTATTTTGAAGAGGAGAGAAATATTCAAGAGAAGAAATACCAGAAATTCACAACAGATACCATAGAAGATAAAAGTTGTACATAAAAAAGATGAACTGGTTCTCCTTTCTCTGATCAATTCTTACTTTTCTGCTACTTAGTAGATTGGCATTTGAGACATATACATTTCCACTTGGCTCACACATGGGAATTATCAAGTGTTACCTCCCATCTACAAGATGGTAACATAGAGGTCACCTGTGATGGGTAAGAGTGTAAGAGAATATAATTTTGCCAACAGAACTGTCAAGTATCTGAACTACCTAGAAAAAGAAACCCTTCACATTCTTAATTGAGCGTACATTTCTCTAAACCTGAATTGTACCAATCAAAAATGTTCTTTACTATTGAAAAATGTATTAAAGATGGGGTATAAAAATCATTTATCAAGTGAATTCAGGCAAATCAGATACAGTTTAAAAATAATCTGAAATTCAGGTTTAATCATCTCAGAAATATTAAGTGGGGGATTGAAAGCAATCTAGAAAAACAGCTCTATCTTTTAAAAGAGGCTAAATATGAACTTGACAGAAACACGTAATAAATTTTGCAATGATTCTGAAAGTATTTATTCAAATAAATTGGATGCGGTGGATTTTAGAAAACTGACCACTGAATAAAGAAGGCTTTACTGTGCCAGTCTACTAGGGGGGGAAAATGCATAATGATAACAACAACTTTTATTAATATTCAAAGGTTTTTCAACACTTATGAAATCTCAAAACAGCTGGTCCACGATGCAACGTTCTGTTACTATTGACAACTACAAACATAATTTAAGCACAAATTATCCTGATTAACTTTCAGAAGATTGAGAAAGGTTCTGCTAAAAAGATATAGATTATCTATTCAAAGTTCTCATATCTGATACTTCATTAGAAATTAACTAATATTTTAAAACTGCAGACATGATAGAAAAAATACGCTATTAAATCCAATAAAAACTGATGTAATCAGAAAATAATCAACATTACATATCTAAATGATATGAAGAAATTTTTTGAATATGTTAACATTGAAAACATTAAAAATGAATTGGAATTAAAGCCTCTGCAGATGATAATTGAAGAAATGGCAACACTCATAATACCATTTGAAAAAAAAAAAATCAAATAAATAATCAATATTGTAAATTTGTTCACTCATTCTAAAAAGCCTTAAAGTCCATAACTGGTCACTTAACTCTAATAATATTTTTAATGTGTTTGTACTAATTTTTAGCAAAAAAATAATTTCTTGTATAGATTTTATAAAGAACAGTTTAAAGGAAGTCAACGATTTACATTTTAATAAAAAATAAAACAAAAAACAAGTGCTGAATAAAATGAAGTCATTAAAATTGCATTCCAGCGTAGGCGTATAAGCCAAGGGAGTAGGGGACAACTGAATTTGGGCAAATTAGTGTACATCTTCGGGCAAGTAAAGCCATCTGCCTCTTTTAACCAAAGAGTTCCCATACTTCAATGCATTCCAGTCATCTAATTTGTATAATAAATTTGAAAGATCACTTAATGAAATACATCTTAATATATATTTGTTTAAAGCTTCAAAGTTGGATACACATTCTTTTCAAGTTATCAGGCATGAACAGACAAAAACGGAGTGAGTTACAAGCGCAGTTAACAAAGGGAAATATATGTAAATATTTCATTTGAAGTTATTCAAATTACAAAGCTGAACAATGCAACTATCAAGGTAGAAAATATTAATAAATTATACAAATTACCCTAATTTTATACTAAGATTCATATATTTCAGGGGAAGAAAAATTCCTGACCCAATATCAATTTGCATATCTAATTAGATAAAAGAAACTATTTAGAAGAGATTGTTAAGAATTCATAATTGATCAAATGCAGAAACTATATGAACTAAAAAGAACCTGCTACACCATTGTCATTGAATGAAAAACAGTTCATTATACATACACAATACAGGGTAGGTAACTAGGAGAAATTCCTGGATTTGCCCCCAAATTCAATCACTTCGGTCTCAGCCCATGGGCCACCCTACCACAAAAATTTCATTGAAATTTATTGGGAACTTTTAGGGGTATGCTGACGAACTGATAGACAGAATGAGTGAATAGATATACCCTTCCAACTTTGTTGACATATGTAAATAAATGATGAAAGCAGACACACAAAAAAAATTAATAATGAACCCAATAGAAATATTTAATGAAATAATGTCCTGCTATTTTTACACACAAAATAATGAGCTTATCAATTAAAAACAATATGTATTCAACAGAATCAATGCTTTTGAAAATTTTCTAATTATACTTAATGATAGATAAGAGCATATCAATTAAATATCTATGTTGAACAATGATAGGTATGATTCTTGGATAGTCATAAATAAGCATGAAAATCAAATAGATTGCAGGAGAAATATTTTTCCTTGAGGAAATTAGTGGTCTGGAGAATAAAGAATACCTGAAGCTAGAGTCAGAGTTCAAATGAATCATCAAAATAATATAGAAGAGGAAAATTTCAAGTGTACAATTCTCAAGTCATTCAGATGGCAATGAACTTGAGTAATGAAGAGAAAATAAACTTTTAAGAATAATTTGACAACAAACTTTCCAAGTTGAATAGGTTAAACCAGTCCAGTAACAAAATGGGATTTATTCAACTACAGAAAAATATTTTAAATTTCAACAATTTAATTACTAAATAAATACCAAAAAATATTAGGTGTAAACTGAGGATATCCAACTTTCTACAGTATTTCTTGATATTCTTTCTTTAATGAAATATTCAAGTAATCTGTTTATTAGCTTGCTGAAATCACACTAAGTTTATAACTATCTTTAATGGATTCTATGAATAAAACACTTTTGCGAAAATTTGCACTAATAAAGCTCAACAATTTTCTGTCATTAGTTGTAAGCTGAATAAAAAATATTAATATTTAATAACTCTCACTGGTGGGGGGTATATTATATTAGTAGCACTAATCATTGGCCTCTACCTTTCCCTTTGGCATTCTCAGTATAGTCACTATTACTTCAACCATTCAAAAGGTAACAAATTTCACATTCTAACTGTTCATCCAAGTGGAACCTTATCTCAGCCATATGATTTCTGGCCAACAAGAGTGTTGTGAAGAGACAGAGCAGTTCAGTGAAACAAAGAGGTTTACCTAGACGAAAATTGCCTCAAACATAAAACAGAAAATTATACATTTTTGGGGCAATTTGTTGATTTAAAACAAATTTCCCCAGAAAAGGATACATATATGAATAATATTCACCCTGAAAGTTCAAGTGAAGTGATTTTGCTCAACTCAATTTTTTGAGAATTAATCAAACAAATGAATTATTTAACTACTGCTGTGAGTGAATATTGATACTTGGTGTAATGGAGTCACTGTTTACAACAGTTACAGGTTAATCTCAAATTCATAAGCAGAAGGGAAAAGGATTTACTAAAGACAGAACTTGGACTTTATTGGATGAAAAGTCAGTTTTTGAACCAAAATTTGATAAACAGGTGAAACAGATTTTTCAGAATATCTTCACTCTGAGTTCAATTTTAGAAAAAATATTTTTGACGGAAAAACTGATACAAGTTGATCATCACAAAAGGCTGTGACTATGTAACATTTTATGACAATGCAAATACAAGATATGTACTGGAGTATGTCATTTTCTTTGAGGTATGAGTGAAAAAAAACTCAATCAACTTGGCAGAACTCACTCCTGGCCCAACAGGTGCAAACTTTTAGAAAGGTCAAGGACAATACAAAAGAATTTATTGACCAATCAAAGTTCAGAAGCAACGAGTTTGGGAAGAGCATGGGGGGGATAAGTAAAGAGTAAACAGTAAATGAAAACATGTCGGAAATAAGTAAAAAGTAAACAGCAAATAAAAAAACATCAATCTCAAGATTTCAGAATTAGAAACATGAACATTTGGAGAGAATTTGAGCTTTGTTGTTCAGCGGAAAACAATGCAGAGATAACACTGCAAGTGGTAACTAAAAAAAAAACAGAAAATTATATACAGTCCCCACACCTCTTCGACTTTTCACATTGGGCGAGTGAAGCATGAGTAACCCTTTCATGGTTGCATTGAAATATTGCTGTGGGTGTCTCTCTCAATGGAACGATAGTTAACACTAATGGTCTGGTCAATCACTGAATAAAAACCGTCAGGTGCCCAACGCCTTTTTGAAGCATGTTGTATTGGGGATAAATAGTTGAATGGGAAAAGTGATGATCAATGAATAAGTTACTTTTCTCGGCTTTTGGTGGATCACTAAAAAGTCCGAATTTTGGACATAAACTAAGGACCAATTTAGCATAAACTTGTATAGCAAACTGACCCCCCTTACACCATTTTCGGGGGGAAAGGGTGAACAAAAAAAACCCTGTTTTTCATGACATAAAGACCAAATATTTAAATTTCCGCTATCTAGCTTCATCGGTCCGGCCTGTGCACACGCAACATAGTCAGCCAAACCCATTTGAAAAACTGAAGAAACGTATGTTGACAGTTTAGTCGACAGTTTTGGTTGACGGTATCTAACAGGCATGTCATTGCTTGTGTGTTCGTGGTCCCGAATCCGATATTGGTGGCGCTGTGCCACTGTCAGCCGTAGACTAAACTCAATAAATAAATAAATAAATAAATAAATAAATAAATATTTCTGCTGTTAGTTCTGTTCTCCCCTTCTTAACAAATGTAGCTAGGCTTAGAAAATGCAACATAAAGTGAATAAGAAAAATGAACAAAAAATCCAGATTAATGTTTTTTCTCCAGTGAACATGAACAAGCCAAAATGAAAAAGCAAAAAAAAATACTACGCCCCATGAGTTAGTCTTGTTTCTCTCACCAAAACAGTCGCGCGCGTACACACATACACACACACACACACACACACACACACACACACACACACAGCGTTCAGTCGCAGAAGGAACTTTTTGAGGGAGCTCATTAGCCACGCCCCTACACCTTTCACAGAAGAGTAGGGGGGAATTGTCAGAGAGCTAACACATGGATTTTGATGAAAGATAAGACATCTCTTGTTGCCATACTTGAGTTGTGTTCATTTTATGCTCTTCACTCGAGTACTTGGGTAACTTCTAAATTAATTAGTACCATTAAAAATGAACACGTACTAATACCTCTTTTTCGCGAAACAATCAGAAAACATCAGAGTCAAGGATTATTCAATATTTCAGTGAGGATTCACACCAGTAGTATCTTGTGGCATCATTGAAGACCAAGTAACAACAAGTCTTCATAATACTCTAGCACTCTCACTTTCGTATTCTTGGCTTGCTGATTTTAGTCACGGTGCTGTCTTATATGGTTTCAATTCTTCCTCGGAAAGTCACCTCTCCTAATCTTTTTACAAGGTTCATTGGGATTGTTCCAAGCGCACCGACGTGATGGGTACATAACTGCCACCTTCATTCCTCATAGAGGTGGATTATTACTATTTTTTAACTTAATAGAAAATGAGGGTGTGAGGAGAAGAACATTGATTTTTGCAGAAGCCGTCGATTAGAGTTTTTTCACCGAAGTTACATGGTATCGGTAATCAACTTAAACAACTTCATCATTAGAGCCTTGTTCAACAAATGGAAATCAATAAGACACCCCTTAGAGTTAAGAATACAATTATTTGGGCCTGAGCTAAAAGAGCAAAAGTATTAGAAAACTCTGATATTTCAATTGATGTAACTTGTTTGATCTTGAAGTAAAATTTCAAATACTTGATATAAATGATTCATTGCTGCAAACACAAATGATATGATCGAAAAATTGATTTTAAAAGGAGTAAGGATTACGGAATTGCACAGGTTTTTTTTCAAGTGATAGAGAAAAGGAGGCAAAACAATCAAGTACATGGAGATGGAGAAGCTGGGTGTATTTCTCGAGAGAATGAAAATTTTAGCTATGGGAAGACGTGACAACTAATGTCATGTTCTACATCCACTCTCAATCCTGACTGACTGCAATATCGTATGAACCTGAACATGCTGATTTCGTTCATTAAATAGATATATAAAATAGCAGATGGAAAGTTAGATTGGGAAGTGTTAATGCTCAAGTTATTTTCAGCGAATAAAGAACAACAACAATCAAACTACTTTTAAAGACTTGAAAAATCCTTATAAGGAAATTTAGACTGGGGAAACCGGAGAGAGGTTGGATTAGGAGCAGTCAGGGTGAACTGGCTGAGATAAAGGGAACATGAGATAGAGAGTCACTTCATTTTTTAGCTACCCAGAGGAGGGCAGTACGATACGTAGGGAGACGGACAGAGAGAGCCGGCTTCGAAGTAAACAAGACATTGCAGATTTATTACATTACCACAAGAGGGTGACATGGGGTGATGTTTTGCCCAAAGGCAGGTCAGCTTTAGCTAAAATAACTTCGAGGAATGAGATGTAGCGGGTCAATGAGGCTTGGAGATCAACCGGACCTCAATTAATAGTTGATTTATTTCCTATTGGTTGAAGTATAACCAATAAAGTATAATGAGCGTTGTTGATAAATAAAAAGTTTTAGGTTCAGAACTTATCTCTAGTCAGAGGTTATGTAGTGAAAGATGACTATGAAGCACTCAGAGAGAGCATACCTTTGCTAAAGCATTTGTCGGGGGGGGGGTAATTGAGCATGGATCCGCCCCAAAATTTAATAATTTCTCCCTCACTTCTTTTATAGAGATATCGTGTGGACAGAATGAAATTTTGGCATTATTATTTAGTGTGGACATATAACTATGACGTAGGGGAGTTCTTTCGGGGAAATCTTGTGGACAGACAGAAAGATGCGACCGATTACATATACGTCTGCAAGTTCGTAGGCAAAAGTAATTATTTACAACACAAGAAAAGTATTGACATAGGAATCACATGTTTAATGAGTACAAGATTTAATACTTGGGGCGAGAGAGGACACCATCATCATAGTCTGGATCTGGATTTCTCACTCTTTTTATTTACCAAGTTCAACATAGCATGGGGTGGAGCCCCCACACACATGCGTGGGTGGTTCTACAAATAGCCCAGTTTCCTCTGAATTCCTTTCTGGACACCCCAGGCATCAGGCAATGGACCCGATCCTACCCTTTGAAGCACAATGGGTAGGTGCATCCTAGGGTTGCGTATGGTTCCCTGGAACTAGATTCAATTTTCAGGGGCACTTTTTCCTAAAAACTAATTATAAGATTTGATTTTTTAACATTTGCTTGACAATGAAGAGGAGGACTTGGCCTCCTGGCAGTGGTACAAAAGCCCTGTTCAATGTATTGATAACTAGCATGAGATTGAAATATATAGCAGACAAAAAGATACTTTCAAAATCACACTTTATTTTTCAAAAGTCAAGTTGAATTTCACATTTACTTCTTAAGCTACAAGACAGACAATTATTGCAAAGAGTTTCCAAGTGTCTAGAATGACTTCGGCTTCAAAATGGAATAATGTTAAGTTGATGTGAATATACATCGAAATATTTTAAATAATAACAATAATAGCCTACATTGCCTTCCTTGTTAAATAAAATTTGGTATCACACAAGAATTGTTTTTGGTGATTACTTTTATTCAGTTGTGCCTGTAAAAGTTTTTATTTAAAGATATTAAATAAATCCGTTTCCATTGTCACTGTAAGCAGATCATTCATTAATCACAACATAGAATTTACCCACCTCCCCATGAGGATGAAATAGGGCCCAAGGTCGTCTTGAGTCTGGGAACTTTCACGCGTATGTGTAGTTAGTTCCAGAAATTATCCAGTTCCCTCGACACTTTCCTTTTCGGGACGACTCGGGCGTCAGGCAATTAACCATGGGAGTAGAAATTGACATTCAATTTTTCTGGTTTCCGACCAAAAGACCATAAACCCAGCACAATACAACCCAAGGTTTTCGATTTTATTTTTCTTTAAATCATCATCATTTATTAGGGATTCACCTTGAAAAGGAAGAAAAATCCCCAGACCATTTTTTTAAATATCAAGGAGAAATATCATTGTTTACCTTCTCTTCGTTTCATAAACAAAATCAGCGACCTAGCTGGGGATATCGGGGCCCAGGGAGGATGGCTCCTTGGGACCCCCTCCAACATTTAGTGAGATTTGAAGAAAAGGTAAAAATTTGCAATAAATGGATATGCACTCTCACTTAATAGGTTAAAAAAAATTCCAAGGGCTAAGATAAGACAAAATACTCAAAACGACGAATTTTTCACCCAATAGATTTTATACATTTTTAAAGCTTATAAATTCATATATCTTCTGGGGGCCCTCCACTGGGGTCTGGAGGCATTTTTAATTACCTCTTCTCCTCAGAACTATATCTTTGAAATTTTTTGCTAATAAAAATGTCAGCGTTCTGACAGAAAACACAGGAAACAATTTATTCATTCAGGGAGAAGAACCAACATATAAAATTCTCAAGGCGAAAGTAAAAATAGTATGTGACTGAGTACTGTAAAGAGACGGAAAAGACGAAGACAACACAAGAAATATATTTATATTCAAAGTAAATTGGAGCTTGAAAATATACTCGTTTGGGATGGGAATACAATTTAATTCATTCCAAATGAAAAAAAAAAAAAAGAAAAAAAAAAGACTAACATAAGTTGACATTTTTTTTTCTTGGAAACCGAAGAAGACGGGTTTCGCCCGTCCATTCTCAATGGGGGCCATTTAACCCTCTTGGGAACTCTATCACATTTGAAGGGCACTATAGACAGAAAAGGAATTAGTCTATCCGTTCGAGTTTCATCGCTGCTTGACAAGGGTCCTTGACTCGTTTGACCATGAAGAAACCCTTAAGGGGGTCGTAGCGAAAAAACAAAAGATTGAGAATCGCTGACAAGGGACGTGACTTTCACAATGACTAATAAATAAGTCAAGACTACAAACCGGTTAAAATTGCAGATTAAAGGTCATTTATCACTTCTCAATGAATTCAGTGTTCATATATTCCACCATAAAATCATAGTGAAATTAGGAAGAATACTGCTTCATTATTCATTCAGCGAGTTGATAGACTCCATAACTTCTATTCATCTTCGTTGCTCGGTGGAAACGAACGCTATCAACAAATACATTGACGATAAGCTTTTGAAATTTATTAACTATAAAAAGGAAAATGTATATTATAAAATATATTTATGGTCATTAAGGGTTAAAACAAAAATCAGATGTAGAAAGGAGAAAAAAAATCAGTTTGAAAATATTTCCCGGAATGTTAAATGAAGTATAGTAACAAGGAGTACACAACTCATACACAGCTGACACTCATAAAACAGAGCTTGTCGAATAAGAATAATAAAAGATCGCATCGTTCTTTTGATAAAAATTCAAGCTTTTCCAGGTGTTGCCAGTTGCAAGATAAAAAGCAGCAACAAAATAAGTTTGTTAAATTTGTAAAAAAAAAAAAAAGTAAGCAAAAGCTGAGCATTAAAAAAATGATTTCTTAACCGCATCCTAGATATGTTTCAATATAACCAGTTAGTTGAACATCACGAAATAAATGGTTTTGACTATAATTGAAATTCTATAAAGCTTAACAAAAACAAAAAAAAAGCCTTTATGCTTAATGTTTCTTATTTCCTCACAAACAATAAAAGCGAGCATTTCAAAGCTAAAGCAAATCAATATGGTCATTACTCATTTTTATCGATTAAAACAACAAGTTGACAAAAGCAAATAAAAATCGAAACTGGATAGTTTTATTCACTGGAAACTGACATTATTTCAAATTTCAACACAACTTGAAAAGCTACGGAAAGTGGCCCCGATAGTAAAGTTCAGCACACTCGCTCACTTGACGGTATAAACAGCGCACAAAACAAATTCAATTCATTCAAAGCAAAAACGAATTAATTCATGTATTAAGTTCATTTTTTTCCCTGTGGATTCCTCTCATTTGTGCGCTGTTACAACAGAGTGGGCGAAACTTTACAATCGGGATCAGCTTCATAACATTGTGCCAAAATGTTTTCACTGAAGTACAAAATCGATGAAGATAAATCACAGACACTAAAAAGCAAAATTGAATTTTACTAGAATGGATCGATTAAAATAAGTCAAGAAGAAGACAGAGATAAGAACTCGCCATCAATAATTGAATAACCATAGCGTCAACATTTGTAAGTCATGTAAAAAAGATTTCATCAAAGAATGAATATGGTCAGAATAAATTTTATATGACATCATCGGCGTTTTTCACTGGAAAATATCAAGAGACTAACGATACAAAATTCTAGAGAATCTGAATGTTATTAATAAACCCGTCGAAATAAGTCCCCCAAAATAAAATATTAAGAGTCTAGAAGAGTACTGATGCCAATTTTCAGGTCTGTAGACAAAACGGTATGGCCAGGAGCGCTAGAACACACAAACGAACACACGCACATAAAAAAAAAAAGGGATAGAATCTTTCGACACCTCTGGTGCCTGTGATAGTTTCGTGTGGCTAATTTTGATGTTTTGAATATGAAAAATGAAAATAAAACAACTGTACAGTCCTAAATACAACAGTCAGTTTGGCTGGAATTGTCAGAGCTCCAAATATTATAGAAGTTGGTTTCAATAAAAGAAATCACGTTGAAGAATTTTAGCTAGACTGACCGCTGTAATATTTTGGGCACTATGCAACACAACCTTTTTTGGTAAAGGATTTGTCTTGATTAAAAATTTCTCTCTTCAGTGGTAATCTCAATGTTCAGCAGTGTAAAAATCAAAATACACAATACTAGACCCAACTAGGCGATGGTGGTCCCGATTGGAATTCAGAAACTTTGTCTTTTTACTATAAGTGGTATAAAGTATCATATTATAGTTTTCCTCTGTGTGTGTGTCTGTGTGTGTGTGTGTGTGTGTGTGTGTGTGTGTGTGTGTGTGTGTGTGTGAATTTTATATACCTGGTTTTGTCATCGGAGGATTTTACTGCTATTAATTCAATTATGATAATAAGAAAAACTTTTTTCAACTTGATTCCATTATAGATAATAATTACGAATTAGGGAGCTAAAATTACGGTGTAAAAAGTGTCCTGAAATAAAACAATGTTGTGAAGCAAAAAATTAGCTTTCTGTCCTTTAGAATGGATTATACATTCAGAGAAGGGTGTCCATTTAAATTTGGGGGTTATTTTCCAGTCCCTTGAAATAGATAAATTAAAATCCCCATTATTTCCAGTATCTACCCACAACCATTCTGTCTCAGTATTTCCCCATTACTCGAGTCCATCCAATAGCTGAATTCCGATCGGGACCACCCTCGCTAAGTTGTGATGAATAACTAAAATTGATCAAGCAATTTTACTGATGAAACCAGTATTTTCGAGAAATTCTATCAGGGTCTACGAAGTTTCTTTCGGGCCTCTTTTTCTTCATCATCAGTCATCCTATTTTTACTTTTTCAATCATCAATGCAAATATTTTCTGAGAGCCTAGGAAATTCCTAGACTTCTTTAGGACCCTCGGTACAATGTACCACATACAGTCCCGTCTCATGGGACCCGCCGGATGAAACGATAATAGATCTCAGATCATAAAGTATGGCAAATATCCAGAAACATCATATATCATTTTTCGAAGATTTCTAGAAGTGGAGAGAACAAAATGAAAATATCAACGATGGCAATCGGCACTTCTGGGGATTCATTTTACGTGCATAAATTTATCTTGCAAAATCTCGAAAGAAACATTACTAATTTTATATCAGCTGTAAATATCGTCAGTCTGTATATTAGAATATGTATTTTATAATCTTTAAATACATTTTTGAATGAATATTTTCGAGTTAACGCCGCTCACGATCATCAGGTGTGAAAAAAAAATCGATCAAGTTAAATTAAAAGTTCTTTAGAAAAGCAATAGGAAAGAAAAAAAAGAGAGAGAAACAAAGAAATCGAAAGATTTTCAAAAAGGAGATGAAAACTTGAATCTACAATCCTGAACAGTAAAGAAAAAAACTCGGGGTTTAAGGAAAGAGAAACTAAAAATTGAAGATTCTTTTTACAGCGTTATAATAGTCATGTCAAAACACTGAAAAGTCGAAAAAGAAAGAAAAACATATCTACACGGCAAAACTAACACAAACTAAAAAGTTTAACCTTCGGAGTAAAAAGTTCAGGTTTTGGATTTATAAAGGTAAGAAAAGGGCCTATGTGTAATTATCTTGTTTTCAGAAAAGAAAAAGTAGGGGATATAAGAGTTTTTACGGGCAGACTTACCCTTGTACACGCAGGATAGTATCCTAGGAGGTCGGTAAGCAGCAAAACTCTCAAGGCGCCTTTCTTTACCCACGCAGTCAAAAGGTGGCCGAGTGAGAGTCACGTGACAGAAATACAATCTTCTGATTGGTTGCTTGGGCGGGGAAACCCACGTCCCTGGTATGCGTAAAAGCAGACAGCTTGGGAGTACCGCTACGGATGACCATAATTGCTACATTATGTACTTTTCGGTTTTCTTCTCATTTTACATAGGTTCTCAGGTCCCGTATGTATGTACATATAACCCAACCATTAAAACTTACCTCTACTCGAAACTACACGATTCAATATTTCCCTGTATATATTGTCAAACTAGGAACAAATTGGAGTTGACTTCGATCTTCTCCCGAAACAAGAACCACAAAAACAATCCTCGCCAAATTTAGGGGAATAAATTCTTCACTGTTTGCCAATCATGTCACATTAAACCACACCTTCATAAAATTTACACTTCGTTACTAGGATTTGAAATCGCGACCAAGTGATTGGTAGGCGGCTGTATTACCAACTGAGCTACACTAAGTTTATACCTACAAATCTATCCATAACATATACAATGCAAAAGTTGCAGTAATCATTCTCTGTCAAAATAGAAGTAGGAGTGGAGTTTTACCCTGCAGCAGCCATACGAATATATATATATATATATATATATATATATATATATATATATATATATATATATATATATATATATATATATATATATATATATAAGCGTCATAATTTGAGATGTATACATGTATCAACATCATTGCACCACCACACACATCAAGACACATGCATGCACATATGAACGAGAACGCATTTACAGTTACTTACTACATAAGTACCCACATGCCCAGGTATACCTATGCATACAAATGAATACATAAATACCATATTGAATTACTCACTTGGAAGCTCAATAAGTCCGTAGCCTTACTCAGTTGATAGCTGAATCTTTATCTGGAAACATTCACCTCTGAATTACGTGCATTGACAAGGACAAGGACGGGGATTATGCTGAAGAATGAATGCTCGTTGCGTAAAATAAATGCTTATTTCATTATAAGGATGTAGACTTGTACCTACATAAATGTGTGAACATATATATATATATATGTGTGTGTGTGTGTGTGTGTGTGTGTGTGTGTGTATCTGAATCTGTGCGTGTACACGTAAGCATGTATCTATGTATTCGTAAGAAGTATGCATGGATGCAAAATACATAAATATACATACGTGTAATTGCAGAGATGGTACGAGAACATGCATTCGATTAACACACACGCTCTCTCACACACATACACGTACTCTCTTTCTCATACGCACGCACATGATTTTACATTTGCATCTTTACGTAATTATGTGTATGTTTACATGCATATAATTGTGTATGTCGATACGAATACAAAAAAGTGTTAAGTAGCTTAAATTATATTTGATAATTTTATAAGTACCCTTCGATCTTGAGACTGAACGGGGCTTTCAATAGACTCTTCAACACTATCAAGCAAGTTCAACCCTGATCCAGAAAGCGTTTATAATTGTTAAACTTAAATGATGGTAAGGACCAATAAATCTTTTTACAATTGTATGAAAGTTATAAGAAATATTCATAGCAAATGATTGTAATATCAAGTTTTCATTCCAGTTTTTTCTCAATTTAGTTGGCATTCAATGTCACATCACCATGAAAACTTTCAAAACAAAAATTGTACATTATTTTAAAAACAATGGAATAACCACATTGAATAAAAATCAAGAGTTTCTTCATATCATTGAGAAAAAAGGAAAATATAGATAGTATTTTGAAGCAATCGCCAAGACTGGAACAATAAATAACTCCTTGATCTGTATAAATTTTCTTCCAATAGATTTTAACGGTATCAATACCTACCTACTCTTTGAGGTATAAGTATAGTGAAACTCAAGTCCTGAAGATTGAAATCACAACAACCTTTTTATTCACATTTTAATTTTCAGATGGAGGGGATTGCAATTAACGGCACGGCGAATGGAATCAGCGTTCACCTAATGCCATCTAGGGCCTGGTAGGTTCCCTTAGGACAGGCTTGCCCATCTTGAGCATCAGGCTACCATCCCGGCACCGTAGAGGCCCTCAAACGATCACTGGGTCTCTATGGATCGATCTGTCGAGAAATGGAGACAGAATGTGTTGTGCGACTTGAGAGCGACTGAGCTGAGAGTATTGATAGTCAATTACAACCAGTCAAAGCGCAGAAAATATTAACCCATTAACTGCGACAGGTGGCAATGAGTAATTGTTATTCATTGCAAGATAAAGCCCTTTCCCATTGCAAAATAACTCATTGAAAGTTATCCTTAGTTAGATTGAAGTCTTGGCCAATAGATCGAACTGAGCTGCCATCAATCACACTAAAAGCAAAAAAATATTGTGTTAGTCATATAAGCTGCAATGACTAAAATTTGATTCTTTTGCAGCTGATGGGTTAATTTCAAGAAAACTTGCAGGTATTGAATATTGCTGATTGTCTATCAAGAGCAGAGAAGCAATGCAAAGGATTTAGATTAGATAAATGTAGGCAGACGCACCAAATATTCATCTAGAACATTCTTCTTTATAATTAGAGAAGGCTACAAAAGACCCACAGGTGTTTTATAGAAGCATCGAGCTTCAAGTTACGCTTTCCTGTATCCCACAGGATCTTAAATCTATTTAGCTCCGAATCGTACGTTTCATACGTAAAACTCAGGTCAATCGTGTGCTTCGAATTTCGCAATATCTTTTTTTAGAGTCACTAATGAAGCCACTTAATAAGCAGAGGTGCTTAGCTGAAAAAAAAGGGGGACGCAGGGCTGCCTGCTCTAGGGGTAAAGGGGCTCGATCAGCCCCATCTGAGAAGATCTTTGAAATTTGATCAATTCTAGAGATGTTTTAGGCCATATGAGATGGGTAATCAGCGAATTGCTCTAAATAGAGAATTTTAATAGTATTTTCATAGCGAGGGAACGCTGAAGCTCTCCTCCAAATGAAAGGGAAAATAAGCACAATACCACTGCTAATTAGACATGCATAGAATTTTAAGCTGTTCTTGCATCTTCTGTCCTATCATTGGAAAAATTCATCCTTTTATTTTTATTCTAATTTTCCAGATAAAGGTGAATAGTAGCAAAAAATAATGACGATAATAATATACAATACTTATTCCAATAACATGAACAAAAAAGAAATAAAAATTGGATTGAACTGAACATCCAGTTAATTACAAACATGGTGCAGAAGAGATTGCAATAGGAAGTTAGTTCAAGGGTTTGATTTGGACTGTTTAGTCGTTCAGTGTTAAGAACGGTTGCGCGTTGAGCGAGCCACCCTCCGACTTAGGAGGTCGTGCGTTCGATTCTTATTTGGAACCCATCCCTCACTCCGATTCGCGCTTTCAATTGATCTAGTCACGGCTGAAAGGTACACAGCCTGAGTTTAGTTGCCATGAAAATCAACAACGTTCAGGATGAAGGTGAATAGAAGCAAAAAAATTAATAATAATGAAGTTCAATAGTGACTAACAATATGCATTGACTTCGTGCAAAAATGCATAACTTTAATGTGACTCACGATGTGTATTGATTGACAAAGTTCAAAGTTGCTCAACTTCAATGAACAAACAATAAATAAAATCACGAATTCAGTGGCCGTAAAAATAGTTTCAATATTTATATTTGCTGTGGGCGAAAGAAGCACGGAAGAAAATAGGTTTGCAGTGACAGTTAAGTAAATAAAGGTGACTCATCAAATCAGTTTTATAGCAAATGCAATAAATACCAGTAGTAAATATTTTCATTAAACTATTAGGTCGCTGCAAACATAATTGCGGTTTTTCATCTTAAGAGCAGTATATCCCAGCTTTGAATAAAAGTTTTAAAAAAATTATTCGGAGTAGGAATCTTCAGAATCAACACGTTTTCGCAAACTAGAAACAATTTCATTTATCCCGGAAGTATAGAATCCTGGAGTCCTGGAACCAACGCATTCTTCGAAGGGGTTTTGAGCTGCTGCTCAGTTTTTGAAGACATTCCCTACCATGGAGTAGTTGTAATGTCTGAGAAAGCGATAGTCTGTCGGAGAGAAGTCAGGTGAGTAAGCTTGGGGAAGTAGAATTTCGTAGCCTAGTTCGTTTTATTTTTGCAGTGTCATTCGTGTGACATGCTGTGCCGTTTTGCTTTTCTAATATTGTACAATAGTCGAACAACTGTTGGATGGTCAGCACTTAGTTCCTCTTCAACCTCTTGAGAAAAAATTAGGTAGTTTGATAAAGGGAAGAAAGAGGGGAGAAAATAAAATAAAATAATTCAATAAGTGTATAGGAAGGGTGAAGATGAAAAAAGAAATGTAGTTTTACAAGAGGGTAGGAAGAAAGAGAGACTGATGGCTGCTACTCATATTATAAGTGTGACGGACACACCTCTCATTATGTATACGATTTTGAAGTTTCTTCAAATTTTGAATGGCTTCTCGGTGTTGTAAAGTTTAATCCGGTATTGCAATAGTCTGAAGTTATCGATATTTACTTAGCATAGTCTGACACAGGGCCACGATGATGGTGCGCCGAATAAGAGGATTTTATGTCAGCAGATGAATTATACATCAACTTCATAATACACGTCTCATTCAACAATCACATTTTTGTTAGTATATAAAACCCTAACAGCCGATCAGCCCGCCATCTTAAACAGTCTTATCATTGATACGCCACGATAATAGACAAAGAAGAGATAGGAGAGCGAGGATATTGGTGGAGTGGGTGGTGTAATGGTTTGAAGCATGGGAAATGGAATAGGTGGACCGAATTCAGACCCCAGCTGTACACTGATGCCCTTAGGAGAGTCATGAATCCATGAATCCGTTCTCTCCTCAGCAATGGGTAAATAACAGCCCTAGCTGGGCTCGTCAGCTTTGATTGGCTACCAGTCTAGGAGAATGATAACTCTAAATTCAAACTTGGAAAGCCAAACCACTCGTCCATTTTTTCTTTAATTCTCGATAAAATCATAGATGCTATACTTGTTTCCTATCTAACAACTAAGACATCATTATCACCATCAGTAGTAGTGATGATTTAGACACGAACATACAGACATACTGCTATTTGCTTTAGCGAACGGAAGATACAAACACAAGCTTTGCTTTACTCCCTTCCTCCCTTTCTGCTTGCTTTAGTGTGATCGAAACCGCAAAAGAGTCAAACCAAAAGTGATATTGACTTTTATATAAGATTCCGAATATCAATTCAGTAAAAGCCAGAATTGACAAAAGTTTCTTGGTGCTTACTGTAGAGCGATATTCGATATACCTGTCTTGTTGATGAAAATGACGATTTAAAGGCGAAGAGAAAAACTCAAGAGAAAGTAGGTGTTACATATCAAAATCTTTTATCATTCCGAGGGCATGTTTTGATGCATTTCGACGAGTGCTTGTCAAATCTTTCAGAGAAAATATTTGCGGTGGTTCACACCTTCCAAATGTCATTTTCATCAACATTCTGTCGGATCAAATCACATCTACAATGCAAACATACTTGTCTTATACACCATCGACTTATGTTGTGAATTTTATTTTCACTGACTGTCCTTCTATTATGGACCCTTGGCAGATTATACAAAGCTTATTGTCACCACTCCTCAATTCTTACATAAGATTGACACTTCTTTCAAAGAGACACCCAACCCTGATATCCTTCAAATATTTGAAGATTTATTTCCTGATTCGGTCCATGCACCTGGACATTATTTGATACCCCCATGTTGACCACACGTACAACCCAGTCGCGTCATGATTTCTTTGTACACTGAAAATCCACACTCTAATTGTTAAACACTGAACACGCTTACTACAAAACATGTAATGCATAATTTCCAGAATCCCAGAACATTTTTCTTGAGAAATTTTGAAATAAGCTGAAAAGATTTCATTGGTACAAAACGTGGTCCCCTAAACCGTCCATTCCACTCTAATAAGATTGATAAGCTTTATTAATTGCAACAGAGCAGCATTTAGCCTGTTAGTCTCGCAAGCCCTTCAGTGGGTACGCCACTGCAGTGGCTTTGTGTCAGACTAGATCAAGCTTGATGAATATATGCTTTGGCTCGGTTCGTGTGCGCCTGTCGTTATGATTATGTTCCACACTGGGTGTCTCACTAGTGTGTCTCTCTACGAGGATAAGTTGAATAAAGTAAATATCTGCCTTGAATGGTTTCACTTTGGAGCTGTTCGTGCAGTTTCCAAAACGACTTGCTGAATATTATCCTAATTTTTACTATTTTGTCACGGTGCTGTTACCAACAGCTGTTGGTTAAGTAGATCAGACCGTGTCGCATTTCTATGGGAAATCAATTGTTACATTCCTAACCCTTTCGAGACTCCCGACACACAGAAACATAAATCTACATGAACATTTGGATCACAGAAAGAAGAAAGCAAATAAGATTCTCCCAGCTTTGATAACCACAGACAATGATGTCACCCTCGTATGAGACCTACGCAGAAATTAGTTTGCATTATAAGACTGGGTAGGGAAGACGTGAAGGCAAAGTGATCTTTTAATTCTGCCTTTTTCCCGGAATAAAAGTCCAGTTTGACGAATGCATCCCATCATGATTTTCTTCTACAATCAAATTAAAAATGAACATGTTTTTTTCTGGCTTCTTTATACCCTTTTGAAAATTCAGGTATCAAGTATATTGATAGGATACTCTTGAAAGGGTTCAGAAACAGCGATGCATATACAATAAGAGAATGTAATGCCTGCAATTTTCATTCCGTAATTATTTTATAGTGCACGGTACTCCTAAAAACGCAGATTCTACCTTTGAATTTAGAACATGAAAGAGAACAGACTCTGTTCAAAACCCGCTACGTTGTATATATAATGCGTGACAGCATTTGTTTTTGCAATAAAACTATTTGTGTCCAATTGATTTTAAAAGTTGATCCCTATCAAAACGCCAAACACAGAAATAAATAATTATTATATCAAGATGGAAACAAAAAATATCCTCCGAAATGCGATATAAATCATTTTTTAAAGTTATAAACAGTAAACATAGAACTATCGACTTATCAAAAAAATAGTCAGTATGAAGTATTCATTCATCCATGGGGGGCAATGTGATACGAAACCTTTTTTAAACGTAGGAGCCCACACAAATTTGTGCACTTGTAAGTTTAAATATTACCAAATTCCATAGGCCTTGCAGCAAGGCATCAAGGTTTGCAAGCTGATTCTATCCCTTTGGTACAATGGGAAGATACTGCCTTGGAAACAGGTCCCCTGATATTAGACTTCAACTTATGACTGATCTCTGGCTTTGAATGACCAGATATCTGGCAAAAAATCAAATCACATACATTTCATCAAGATTGGTCAATATCTTTCTTGACTTATCTTGCAAATACCTGCATGAACCAAACACAGGTGTCATTATCTTGACTTACGCAATTGTACAAAGAAACAAAAATATTGATTTTAGGTTCAAGATCAAATAATTGAAGGCTGTAGGGTCGGATACTTAAATCTTGGTGCCTGGTTAATGACATTCGGTGACACTCACTCAGACTCAGTAACTGCCTTGTCGCGCAACATATGAGGCAATTATTCCTTCTTTATTTTTCGAAAAATCTTCTGGCGAAGCTATCATTGTTTGTAGCATTTGCAGGCTTTAATGGAGTTTGGGTGCTAGACATACTTCCAAGATGGGCTAAAGGGCTCCAATTTCCCTGCTATTTACCTATAACTGAGCAGATAAATGGATTGATGTCTTTCCCAAGGGCATTAGGGCGAAGTGGACACAAAATGTTCAAATCGGAGTTTGAACTTGGTTCACTGTTAACCGATAGGCCACCCGCATCATTCACTGACGAGAAGAAAAACTCTGACTTAAGAAATCGAATCTTTTCTACCAATCTTTGATGTTGTCAATACAAAGTTTTGGTTGATCAATTCCTCGGCCTTCGTCAGGTGTATAATTTGTCCACCAGGCGGAAAAAGACTTGTCTTTTCTTAAATCATACACAACCCTGACAAGGGCTGAAGGGAAAAAAACAACAAAAAACGACCTAAACGTTGTGTTGATAATATCAAAAATAGGAAGAAAAGATTCAACCCCCCCCCCCAAAAGTTAGGTCGATGACTTTCACAAATTCATGGACAATTCTCCTCCTCTTTGGTGGCTTTAAAAATTTTCAATGTTGACAAAGCAAAAACAAACTTAAAACGGCACAGGGCCAAGTATGTGTGAATAGAAGATTATATTGCGCAAATTATCTAAATGGGGGGGGGGGGGGGTAGAGTCTGCATGCCGAGAAAATCAGCATTCGGGATCGAGTTTTTTCCTTTATTACACGAACTGTAGCACGGATAGGAAAAACGCAGCTATTTCTATCATGAGACAGGCCACAAAACCTACCAAGTTCTCTACGACTGAGTAATCAATCTTGTGTGACAGCCGATGGATTAGCACTCGTTATTAACCAATCAGAGGAGGATACAGATCAAAACCGACTTTGCCTTTTATGATAGAGCGAAACCCCTGAAAATTAATACTTTTGCTTGAGCAGGCAAAGAAAAAAAAAGCTAAGGTCCAGTGATTCGCAGAGTGTGCGCCGTAACGTAAGGGAGGATGAGAAAGAGAGGAAAGAAAGTTTGGGAACCACTGTTTATGATCCATTATCTACAAGAGGCTTATATGTAAAATTGTAAATTGTAATTTGTTATGTAATGGTCATTGTCAAGAAAAAAAAACAAGATGTAAAATGGCAGTATTTGAGGAATAAAATTTATTTCATTCTCGTCTAAACGGGCGGAAACTGTCGTATGGTGTGTGAGAGAGAGAGAGAGAGAGAGAGAGAGAGAGAGAGAGACAGACAGACAGACAGACAGACACAGACAGAGACAGAGAGAGGCAGAGACAGAGACAGAATCGGGGATTTTTCCTGTCGAATTTTCCTATGGAACGAGAATAGATTAATTTATTTCTGTTATGATTGTTATTTCTATTAACGACGATATTTCTGTTTTGATTGTTGGTACTAACGATATCATGAACATAGAACAATGTCTCCTTATTTACATGACAATCAAGTCCGGACCCTTCCAAACATGGACTTTTTGAACGGACGTACCCAAGTTGAAAGAAAAATAGCAAAATAAAAAAGGTACTAAGAACAAAAAACAAAAAAAAACAAAAACATCTTTGTGGTTAACAGAGCACTATCCCTCCGGATCACTGCAATACAAATCTCTATCAACCACGAGTGTAAATTGCAATGTATGTAGAAAGCTATTCTCCAAACTCACTGCAATACAAATCTGTACTATCCGCGTATATGAAATGCAATGTGTATCCATATATTTCGAATACGTCGTCATTTTTGACGCCACGTGTAAACTAATTATAATTGATTATCAGAAACACTAAGAGTCAAGCAGCAGAGATCAAGTGCAGTGTCAGTGGCTAAAAGCGATCGATTTAGAAAAAAAAAACTCGGCAAGGCTTAATATAACACAAAGCCGAATAGGAGTAAGTCAGATTGTTATGACAATTTCCCGAGTGGGAGGAGCGCATATCGTGTTACACCTGTGTTTTAAGTGTATAGGCTGAGAAAATCAGCGTTCGAAATCCTGGCTTCTTCCTGGTCTCGAACATCAGCCTCTGTTACCGATGGGAAATACGAAATGATCTCAGCTACCAGTTAGGCTCTTATTTATCAATCATCAAACTAAGGCACGTAGCCGAATGGGAATAAATTGGTCGAGAAGGATTGTATTGCGCCAATCCTTAAACTGATGAAGTACTACCTGCCTTGAAATCTTCCCGATGAGAAGGGTCTACCTACCTTGAAAATTAGCTCTCGGAAACCTATTTGCCTGAGCTCAAACATCAACCCCTGGTATTGGTGGGAAAACGCAACTATTTCAACTCGTAAGGGAAGAACTATTGATTGTTTCCAACGATTGATAGTTTTAGTCTCAACTGAAATTGATTCATATACTATGCCTTTCAGTATCTTGTTTTAATAGCAAAAGACCAAGTTGAGTCATAATTGTCGATAGTCGATGGTTGAATGGGACATCTGATGACCGAATTTTGACAAAGTTATGTATACCATGAAGTAATTTACAACTCTTCCAAGGACAAGAATACGCATTAGATAAAACTTTATTTGAAGTATGGGTTTCTTCACAATTATTGAATTTGCAGTGACGGGATTCACCTGGCTAGTACTGACTTAATTTCGTGTGAGTGAAGTTATAAGGGGTCATTTTGAAAACTGGAATCTTCTATGAATCATATGCATCTACTAGTTTTATTATTACTAATAGGTGAAGTATTTTAACACAATATTTTAAAAATGAAAGTTTTTAATTTCACGATAGTTTTTAGTCGTTTTTATACAATATGGAAGCAACTAAAAATTAAGATGGAGGTAAAAAATAATCAAATTTGATATATATATATATATATATATATATATATATATATATATATATATATATATATATATATATATATACATATATATATATATATATATATATATATATACATACATATATATTCATATATATATATATATTTATATATATATATATATATTCATATATATATATATATATATATATATATATATATATATATATATATAGATAGATAGATAGATAGATAGATAGATAGATAGATATAGATATATATATACTGGTTATCACACGTGAAAAAATTCACGGATATATTTGAATTTCTATGAGCTGATGTTTTCAATGTAAATTACATACACACACACACACACACACACATATATATATATATATATATATATATATATATATATATATATATATATATATGTGTGTGTGTGTGTGTGTGTGTGTGTGTGTGTGTGTGTGTATGTGTGTGTGTGTGTGTGTGTGTGTGAAATATACACCACAAGTCGTATTTGATCGTAAAAATGGTTGTTTTATATACTGGTTTTGATTAAATAAATACGTTTATTTATATTTTGTAAAAAGAAGTTGAAACCACCCATTTACTTATTTTTCGTGAAAATGTTTGCTTTCACAAACTTTTTATCGTAAAAGATACTTGTTTAATATCCTTGTTTTAATCAAATTAACTTTTGATCAAATCAAAACTACAGAATTTTTTTTTTTTTTGTAAACTCCGCCAATTAGGTAATTTCACCGATTCGGCGTAAAATACATACATATTTATGAATAGTGTGGATAAATGTTTATACCTTATCAATTCCATTTGAGGTTTTATTTTAAAAAAATCAGTGAACTTGTTTCAGAGGAAGAGTACGTTACTTGATGGGCAAGAAATCTCTTTAAAAGTGAAAGTGTTACTTACAAGTGGAAGAGTTAATTGTTACATACAGTGAAACTAGAAAAGGCCATACCGCTTATTATACAGATTTAAAATTTCAAGAAGATTAATAGATATCAGAATTAAAATCCGAGAAATGTTTTCTTTCGTAAGAGGTTTTATTTCGGTATCACATATTCTATAGGAGTAACACATCGCAAGACGCTTCATGCACATTTGAACCTGTTTTTTTTTTTATCTATTAAGTGAAGCTATGTTAAGATTTAAGATTTAACGTTTGCGTTATGGTCGAGTACGGTTGTTTTAGGTGCGTGAAAAAGTTTCCGGCGGAAAAACATTTTTCAACTGTGTATCTAGTCTGTAGATTTCAAGAATGAGCACTGGTAACCTTCGCATACTCCTAATATGTACGTTGCCCATCTTCCATTAGCTAGATACTGAAAATATAAGGATTATATCCTCTATGTTATTCCGTACTTGAATCAAGCTGACTTTCACCCACCTTCACAGCTCCTAGCATGCGCCCGCTGCTTGCTTAATGTTTCTAAATTGTTGCCCTTACTTGAATGAAACACTATCGTTCGCTGCAACACCTTTTTTTTTCTTCAATTCCTCTCCCCGGCCTTGGTAATATCTTAGTATTCCACTCTAAGCTTTGGATACTGTATTAGCTTTTTATTAGCATATTTGTCTTTTTCATGCATATGCAATCGTAACAATTTCCGTACCTTCGTCTTACATAGCTTAGCACGCAATTGAGGAGAAAAGCATGAAATGATATTAGCAAAAAATAAAAATAACAATTGGCTGAATTTGATTAGAAGCGTATACGAGGGCATGTATAATTTCAGGGATAAAAGCAAAAGTAATTTCAAGGATATGTTAGAGCAAACTTTGAACTTTAAACTTGAGTTTTTTATACCAAAAAAAAAAAAAAAAAAGTCGAGTAAAATTAGCGTAACCCTGAAAGAGTTCAGAGTGTTATCGTATTTTCAAAGGCAGTCATGTTCATATATGGGCATTTTCCCATCGGCGTCATATGATACAATAATAAAGAGTTGGAGGAGCGGTAGTGATAAGATGGAGAAAGCGGGCGGGGGCTGGCGTATTTCATTCACTAGTCAGAAATGGTTTATGAAACACAACCTTTACTTTAAAAAGTCAAGTAACACTCGTTCAAGGAAAGGAGGAAGGTTAAAAAGGAAGTTTTGCGGTAGGAAATTAAAATCACGGAAATCTGGGAGATGAAAGAAATAGACATCCATGGAATCTTTGTCATATCGAATTGAGAAATACAGGGTAGTGATGAAAGAACTGGCCATTTTGATTATTTTGGACCGCGGTTCTTTTTTTTTTTTTTTCTTGGCATTTTTTTTTCCTGTGATATAATTTTTAATAGCAAAAGTGGTGCAAACTGTTTACACTGTACCCGACCGGTTATTACAAGTCATGTTATCAAGGCTGAAGCAATAACTTTACTCGCTTTTTAGTATGTTGGTTATAAAAATTTAGAACACTCACACATGAACACATGTGCGCACACACAAACTGACCGACACACACAGACACAGACACATATATATATAAACACACAGACAGAGTACTCTCAAACAGGAATAGCCCAAAAGGATTTGCTTTTTTTTTTTTTGCGCGAACCTGGAGTTGGAAAAATTAATAAGAAAAAAAAGGGAAAAAGAAAAAAAAAGAAAAGAGGAAAAAAGAGAGAAAGAAAGAAAGAAAGAAGGTAAAGAGGTAGAAGAGGAGGTTTTTGAAAATATGATGGATGAAAAAGAGATGAGATAGTTGCGTCACTGGTTCGTTTTCGAACCCCGATTAAAAGCCAGCATTTCATGTGCAGATTTTTCAAGGCAGGTGAACCCTTTTCACTAGGAGGACTGGAGCAACACAATATTCATACTCTCATTTTAGCCTTGCCCTAAGCTAAGCTTACTTGATACCAAGGACATAAAAAATTGATTCTGTAAAACTTTTGATGGATTTAATTGAAAAAAATAAACTTGATATTGCTAACATTATTTCGATGATGATGATGATAACAACTTGACACCCAACCTGACCACCCCATTCAAGCAAGAAGACCAGACTCGGTAATCGTGGCCAAGGGAAGAAGAACCTACCAAACTAAAGACGTGGCCTTGCCTGTGGATCACAAGAGTAAGTACTGAAGAGAGTGAAAAACTAGGGAAGTACCAGGACCTGCCATGGGAACTGAAGAAGGTGTGGAACATAAAAGTCAGGGAAGTACCAGTAATAGTAGGTGTACTCGGAACCGTACCAAAGGCACTGGAAATGAGATTGAAGGTACTGGGGATAAGAGAAAAGGTTGAGACTATACAGACCACAGCATTGCTGAGAGCCGCACGAATACTGAGGAGAGTACTGGAAAGACGAGATCTATCACCCCCCTTAACTGACAGTAATGACCGAACAGCCAATAAAAGGGCATAGTGGAGGGAGTACAAATCTAAGCGCTGCTGTGACAGGAGTAAACGATATGAGAGGAGAGCTGGAGACCTGAGGAGACTTACTGCCACTCAGCCCCCAGCGATAAGCACTACGCAACTGGTGTGAAACCGTAACCCACAGCACTGTGAGAGTGTGAAGAGGGGGGTGAGACTTGACGAGACTTGCTGTCACTCACCAAGCAACTGGTATGAAAATGTGAATAATATGTATTTACTAGAAATATTTTTGGACATTTTATCGAAGTAATCACATCCGTGTACTCGAGAGGTCTATCTGGAAAGCCATTTTGAATATACTGAGAACCGGTTTCACTGCCTTGGTATAGCAACTATTGACAACGAATCAGAGAGGACCTCATTGCACGGGCAGAAACAGACACTCTCTCGCAGCGTTACTCAGTGGGCAATGAGACACTATTGAGTGAGCTTGTGTACTATGTGACTGTCGCATCCATAATGATCTAACAAGTCATTATTCACGTCTCGTACAGGGTTATTTGGTAAAATATCGCATCATCCAGGTACGTTTGCTCTCGCTACGGTTCAGATTTAGTTCTCAGCGACTTCAGGTATGTCAGCCCGCGCTATAGTCCGATTCAGATCCTTCCAACTTCTGGCTATTCACCATTGAAAGGTAGATCAAAACCTGTGGACGAGATTAAAGAGAAGGATTTCACAGATTTTGTTGTAACACAGGGATAATTGTATAAGGTCTCAAGGGGTTGGGGTTGGTATGAACGGGACTGAAGTGCCATTGCCATAGGTAGGCTATTTTTCCATCAATTTTGAATGGCTGGATACTTCCCAGACAAAGCTAATATTCATGCATGCATACAAAGAAAGGTCCTCTCTGATTGGTTATCAAAATAAATCACGGTCAAACAACCGGTTTTCAATATATTCAAGATGACTGGATACTTACCCAACTGACCCCGTATGTATATTAGAAATCGTCAACTGAAACTGTCAAATTTTGAAAGGGGGGGATTTTAAGGGGGGAGTCAATTTGCAATGTAAGTTTATGCGAAATTTAGTTTGTGTTCAGAAGCATTCACATTTGTTTGTTTCTTTCAAATTCAGACTATTCTTAATTATTACTACCCAACAAAAGGCGGAACGGAGATACTTTTCCCCAAGGTTTTAATTGATCAACTTCACCACGGCTTACTGCCTAAAGACATTGACCATGCGACGGTTTCCTTTGAGTGACTAACCAGACCTGTTCACGTTAGTGTTTACAACCCATCAGCTGTTCTACAACAAACCCGGTCTTCAGCTATCAAGACAAAATATTGAAGTTACATGTGTAAAATTCTATCAAGTGAAAACATTGCCTAGAAATTATCGATTGTGACCAATCTCGTGTCAGAGATCGTTGCGTATTTCTCTCCGATTCCAGAGTTCGGTGTTTGAGCCCAGCGAGAAGAGGGTCACGTTGAAAACCATAGCTCCACGACAGGAAAACTCACGCTTCGTTTGTGTATGTATATATTATCATTCAAAATATTTGAATGTATAGATTTCCTCAGGTCTCTGATAGTGCAGCGTCCTTATAATAATCTAAGATGACGTGAAACGGGGAAGCAATTACCATTATTTAGTATAGACATTTCTTTAGCGTTCCCAGGCCCCTAAATGATGATGATGATATTCTAGACGGGTCATTGAAGGTTAGGGTGATGGGAGGTACAGGAGACTGTTGCATAAGAGAAAGAAAGGGAAGGAGAGCGTACGCGCAGCCTCTTTTACACGTCTTTTTTTATAAAAGCGAAAAGTGGCCCAAAGCGAACTTCCAAAAAGAGCAGACTATCTGTATTTGTGCACAAACCTGAGAGCAGCACAATAAATGAGATCAAGTCTTATGATCGAAATTGGCAGTGTTGTTATTTATATATTAGGACATCGTTTGGTTTTCAATAAAACTAATAGACATTCCTTAGTCAGTAAAAGGGTTAAATGTGAATTGTGCTGGTATTTCCAACACGTTGTTACAATAGATTTTATAAGCGAAAAAATGTCCCGTAAGAAATAGGTATATGTATTCTTAAGTCAATTTATTTCATAGACAGCTAGTGGGAAGATAAAAGCATTAATATTTGTAGGACAACCCATGACCTCATATTTTCAAACTTCAGTGTTCACTTTAGCCATAAGTATGCCACAATATATACTGACAGGGAAAATATTTCATTTTCTTAAGTCGATTTACAGTAATTGACTAGTTTATTCAGGTGTTCGTCCCAAATTGTTGTAGTTAAAATGATAGTTTAATGTGTCATGAATCGCCAGTAACAATGAATATATGTTCTAGTATCTTTGTACCATATGAATTTTCGGATTTTGACGCGGAAAAATGAATCATAACTTAAAATTGAAAATAATATGCTCTTAATCGAAATATACGCTTATAATGATCCTAAAGGTTTCATTTAACATCAAAAATAATGACTCATTTCAGAAAAATGTTGTATTCGTAGTGATAAGCGTATCTGAAAACGATTTCTGATTTTCAGTCAATTCATCATCATCATCATCATCATCATCATCATCATCAGTCTTTTAACGTCCGTCGTTGGACATAGACCTTCCCCCAGGATTCGTCACAATTCTCTATCATGGGCGACGCGGAGCCAGTATTTCCTGAATTTGTCTAGTTCGTCTTTCCATCTTGTGTTCAGTCGGCCTCAGTTTCTCATGTGATCTCTGGGGATCCATGTTGTGAGACGTGATGTCCATCGGTTGTCTTTCATTTTTTGCAACATGGCCTGCCCATTGCCATCTTAGTTTTTTAATAGTTTCTATGATGTCACAGACTCCTGTTTTCTTCCTGATATACTGTGCTGTCAATTCATATGGAATTAAATAGTTAATATTTTCGTTTTTCCTATCGAGGCGAAACGACGAAAAAAAAATAGTCGGAAGGAAAATTCTATGTTTGCTGGAAGAGCTTCAATTATTGCCCGAGAGTTATTTTTCCCCAATTTTCCCCTAATTAGTAATCGCCGATGAAACATGTTGGTTTTCCTGGAGACTCAGTTTTTTTTAATGCAAAAGTAGAACATTTCTTTGGCAAGCCGAAATGACATAATGCAAAGAAGCAATTATCATAAATTTATGCGAGAAAGATTTGAGCGTTCCCAGCCGACTGAACTGATGATTATGGTATGTTATGCTGAGTCGTTGGTGGTTGGAGTGATAGGAGGTACATGAACGTGGGGTGTAGGGGAGAGAGAGAGAGAGGAAAAGTGTGAGCACTGCCTCTATAACAAATTGCTGTGAAATTAACACTGAACGCTATTATCGCCCTTTTTCGTAAAAGCGAAAAAATCAGCATTAAACGAACTTTGAGGACGGAAAGTACTTAGTTACAGGTATTTGGAATTTCAGTCATATTCTATCATATCGTAGAAATTCTAATGTCTGTGATTTTCTTTCTTCTCGGATTGACTGGTATCATCAATAAAACAGAAATCCGAAAGAAAATGTTATTAGATAGAGAGAAATCTAGCTTCAGTGAAAAAAAAAATTGAACGACGCCATTATCCATTACTGTTGATTAACATGAAAAAGAAGTTAGTGTGTGAGAGCTCGTAGTTGGCGAAAGATGGCAAATAAGTGGAATTCCAGTTTAGATAATACGAACGCTAATCTTGCCAGCTATAAACAGACGACAGTAAAAGAGTTGTATTCAAGAGATCGTCATAAAATGAATAAAGAAGGCGATGACTTGAAATGAAGAAAACAATGCTCCATTACATTTTATGACAAGTTAATGGGCATAAATTCTATAGTGTGCACGTTTTGTCTGATGAAAGTCGTGAAAGCAAACCGAGCATAACTGTTTCTAATTTCAAGTATTGCAGTCTTTTTTCTTCGTTTATCATCTTATATCTTATCAGTTCGAATCTTTTACATACTCTACCAGATGGATTTGTCCAACGAATGTGAATTTAATTTTTCATTATTACCTCTGTAAACGAAGTTGAAGAGGTTTATGTATTCTTTCATGTCTGCTCGTCTGTCTATCCACCTGTGTGTCATTCTGTCTGTCTCTTCGTTCACACAATATGGACTGATATTCATCAGATTTTCGTGATAATAGCGTTGATAGAAGTGCGTGTTCTCTGGATGCTCCTTGTTGTACTGGTTGAGTTTTGATACTAACTTGCCGAGGATCAAGTGATAGCAAGTCACCTCAATACACCAGTCAAGAACTCTCCCCCGCATTCTATCCAATATTAGTGATGTTATCATTTGAATGGTTCCAATTCTGCCCAGGATTTCCATTTCTTCCTTTACAAGGTACCCTAGAACTATTCCAAGACTTCTATAATCCTGAGTACCACTGATATCTTCATCCATTATTTGTCTTTGACAACAATTTCTTTCATTTTAATTTCAGTTGTTTTTCATCGCAACTATTCTATGAACGGTGGTGAGTGAACAGTGCGCATCGGGAATAAAGGATAAGCTATAGGTGAGACTCGTGCTCGTATCCCTTTACCTCGTGAAGTCTGCCTATGTACAGCAACTGCTTTACAGATAGACTTATACAAGCTATCACGGTGGACCGATGATAAAATCTAACCTGTCATTTTTCCCGATCGCTCAGCACCATATTTGAGATTGTTTTTGCGTACAGTAGACGTATTAGTAATAGTAATATTATCTGGATCTATTTTCATTTGATGAAGTATTGTCAACGATTACGATGAAAAAGTTACTAAGATTAAGATGAAAAAAATCCTAGTCAAAGGTTGCTAATGCGTCTTGTAATAATAAATAAAGATGTCATCTTCATGCTGTTTTCTAGCAAGATCTTGGCTGTTCCCGAACTCTATACTACCAAAACTGTGATGTCTCTTATCTGACAGGCCTTCCTTTTCACTGACTAAATATGGACTCCTGGTTTGGATTGGGTGACCAGTTGGAATTCTGAAGTCCTACAAATTTTCATTTTCTATGACAGCCTTTTTTAAAAAAAAATTTTTTTTACAATTTGTCAGTATGGTGGAATCATAGTCGTTTTGCACAATTCCCTGTTGAATACTGATCCTGCCAATTCATGTTTACTTGTATACCTCTTCTGAGCTAATTCATGATATTCGCTTATAATTTAAAAAAAAATGGAGGGTGTTTCCGCCTCAACACACATTATGATAGTACTGGAATTGACGCATCACCGTGAAGCACTGGTCAAAAAGCTAGTTTAATACACTATCATTACTGTAGTAAATTTGATCCTCATTGGGTACCCCATGCTTGTGACCTGATGCAAAACAAAGCTAAGCTTAGTAAACATCTTCGGCACTTAGCTTTGGAGCAATTGTTAGCAAGCAAGTTTTGCAGACTATTACTACTATCGTGAGTTCAATTCTCACGGAATGCCTCTCACATGTGACATCGTAACATAGTAAGCTTAACTGAGAAAATATCAATTATATCCTTTTGATCCATTAATGCTTAGTGTTGGTTTAGTTCATCCTATTAAATCCAGCTTTGGAAACAGGCAGATTAATGAGATACCGAAGATATTTTCTTGCAAAGTTGTTAACATCTTTGCTTGGATTCGTGAACGAAGATTTAGAATTTTTTTCAACGTTTGGCAGGCCTACAGGTTCCGGTGAGGAATAGTCCTCATGCCTGTGCGAGGAAGTCCTAGATCAAATGACTACACCTTTCAAAACCAAGGGTTTGCGTACCATGGCCCACCAACGTGGTACGATGGGAGCAAAATCCCGAGGTTGCGAGTTATCAGCTGGAATCAGTATAGCTGACTTGGATAGAGTTAGGCCCAGGTCCAAAACACTCCGTAATGGCAGGTGCCTGAGCTGGCTTTAAAGGAGTATTCCGAAAGTATGGCTGATCTGGATAAAACAATGCAAATCATACTTTATCAGCTTGAAGGAGTAACTGGGTATGCTCGTTATTCAGTTCATTGCAGAGAACAAATAGAATTGCTTATCTTGTGTTTTATCAGGACCACTTTCCTGAATTTTTACTATTTGTAAAATTTCGTGACCAAACGTAACTTTCAAACTGACTATCAGCAAATAACAGCTACATTAATAATATTTAAGTACAATGTCACTCGATTATTTGGTGTTTGTGAGTCACTTTATAATTCCAGATCGACAGGACAGAATCTAATCAAATTTTATTCATTTTTTTTTTTTGCTGTGATACCAAAAGTATTTTTAAAAAAATGAATTAAAAAATGGCTGAGTGAAATGAATCTTAGCATCACCGACGATACTACTATCTATTTCTCTCACTCTCCCATGGTCTGTTTCCCTCTCTCTCTCTCTCTCTCTCTCTGTCTCTGTCTCTGTCTCTCTCTCTCTCTCTCTATATATATATATATATATATGCACACGTGTGTATGTGTTTGTGTGTATTTACATGGGTATTTACACAAGTTTCTCGTTCTGCTTGATGATCAAGATTTCAGAGTCTACAGTGCACGAAAATGTAAACAAAAATATCTTATATCTACCCCCTCACCCCAAAAAATGAAAAAGAAAAAATACCTTACTTATCTAAGAATTTTTTAAAATAGAATTCTTTTCTACATTTGTCGATATAACCATACAGTTTCAGGGGGTAGGATTTTAAAAGTACATTAGGCAAGTACACTGCTCAAGATTACAATTGACCAACCATACTACTAGGTGTGTGCAAAGGTTCTCAGTGAAAAAAAAAAAACAGTTTTCATCGGTGTATTCAATCTGTAGTTTTCCAAACGGGGAGCAGGGAACATTTTTACAGTCTTAATTCATATTTCATTTGAACTGCAGGAATGCTTATCAAACATTTAAAGACTCCATTGGTTGATCAGAAAAGAGACATTCAGGGAAAAAAGTCTTTTTTTTCCAACAGCCATGCACCTTTCGCTGTTTCTTCCAAAAAGAATGAACCTTCCTTATAGACTGTCAGATTTAGCTGAAATTTGCTACTGGAGACTTATGGGCCAAGGTGCAACTTTAATCGACATCGAACTATAAAAAGCACCCTTACGCTGGCTACAGTTCCAGTCGTTCTTGTTTAAAAAAATGATCTCTCACAATTCTAAGTGTCGAAACTCTAAAACAGTCTAAGCCATCCCTAAGTACGCAAAAATATCAGAATGAATAGAGATAATATTCCCTTTGAAATTTATCATAAGTACTAGAAATTGAATTCATGCGAGTCAGTTGACTCCACCCCTTTGTTATAAATGGAATCGTTACTATATGTTTGAGCGTTTAGTCAATTCAGTTAATTGTGTTGCAAAAATAACCTGATTTCAATTGAAGGGTTATGGCTTGATTATTGATTACACAAGCTGTGGTACAACCACCCTAAGGTGGAGCCGAAGTTGTGGGTTCCTCGTTTAATTTTCCCTCGATTTATAAAAAGTGAGCACACTAAAGGTATTTGGAATGACACCTCAGATATTTCAGCTTCCAGTACAATTCTCACAACAAGCCCCTGCTTCAAGTAAAGCTGGCTGAAACAACCTAACCTAGCAACCATACAATAATGAGACTATACAGTTACATGCATTAGGATACGAGATCTGTCTGGAAAGTATCCAGCCATTCTGAATACCTCAAGAACCAATCTGAAAGGATCTTATTGCGCATAGATCGACTGACATTTTCCCGTGAGGTTACTCAATTGGCAATGAGATGCCAATGAATAAGCTTATGCACTTTTTGACCGTTGCGTTCTCAATGACCGAACGGGTAGACTCTTCATGTCTCGTGCAGAACTTCTGGAAAAAAACATCACATCACCCAGGTCTGTCAGTTAACCCACTCGAGATTTGGCTTTCTCTGACTCCTGGGTTTTAACAAAGCTAAAAACTGTGAGCGAGATTGAGGAGAACGAGACGAGGATGCTGATGGCGATCTGAAAAGAGGTCTTTGTTGACTGTTTTGAAAAATGGAAGGGGTACCCGGATAAGTGCATAATTTCCTAAGGGTAAACTCTGAAGGGGACTAGGGCACCATCATCCTTGGTAGGCTATTTTTTCGTTAATATTAAATGGCTGGATAAAATGTCCGGCAAATTAATTTCATTATCACAAATGGTCTTAAAGAAAAACTCCATTTGCAATACAGGGAAAAAAGGATCAGAAGTGACTGACTTGGTACGTATAAAACTAGTCGTAGCTTAAAGTCATAGTTACTTTCTAAAATTATTTGCTCTTAGATGTTTCGCTTAGTAGTCAGCAATCCCACAAACTACGAGCAGTGGATAGAAAAAAAGCCATGTTCCGCACCGACATATTTTTGGTCATCCGCCAGGTATATTCTTAGACTAGTGCGTAGCTAGGTGAATAACACCAAGCAAGTGACCTCCAAATGAACTTACATCTTTTATGGCGTGTGCGCAACACGACTTTGATATTTTCTTGAAAAAAAAAGGGTTTTGCTTATCTTATTCGCTTCTATACACATGAATTCCGATGTGAAAACCATCGATCGATGCATTTGTACAAATCAATCGAAATGCAAAATGGAGAACGAGAATGCGTACACCCCAAATGGAGATATGAGGATTCGCTTTTAATCTCGATCTATCTAAGCTGGCTGGATTTTTATAATATTTTTTTTTTCAAAGCCAAAAACGTGTTGTTTATTTTATCAAACGATTTCAGAAAACAGTTCTTTTAATAAATTAAATATCACATATTTCACATCAGTTCACTTATTTTGAAGACACAAGATCATGATGGGATACATTTGTCCTATTACACAATTTATCCCGGGACAGCTGAAAAACACGGAATTAGCAGTTCATTTCGTTTACCCGTTTTTCCTGTTCAGTCGTGTAATGCAAATTAATTTCTGCATTGGTTCCATACTATGATGACGTCATTGTATGCGACCGGGAAAGTATCATTCACTTTATTTTGCGTGACATACGTTTCAGTAAACTTCTGAAAGGGGTCTACTACACACACACACTCTCTCACGCACGCACACACACACACACACACACACACACACACACACATTTCAGCAGTCATAGAAATATCAGGATTCACATATCTCGGGAGCCTCGAACGGTTTTGAATTGACAATCATTCAATCAATCTCGTTCTCTGTTAATGTTTTATTCATTACGAGTCCACGTTATTTAGTTGCAAGGTTGCTTGTTTAAATGAACGGCGTTTGACCTAACTACTGTTCAACTCAACAACCTTGATGCGATCCATTCATCTAGTTATGACTTACACGGATGAACGATTGCATACTGGCTAAATACATGTACGCATGTGCGTGTGCGTGCATACACAAATGCACGCACAAGGATTATGTGTGTGTGTGTGTGTGCCCGTGCAAACGATTGATGAATACTTTGTAACTCATTAACGATACCAACACCACAAGACGTGTAATTTAAGTAATTTGAAGTCCGAGACAAACGCACACACGCGCACACACGCGCACACGTGCACACGCGCACGTACACACTAGTTACCGGCAGAAACAGACCTAACGTGCTTCAAAAATTGAATGTATCCCAGTTAAACATGATATTTCCAATAGTTGAAGGCTTCTTGAATATAAATAAATGAATGTCTAGTTCCAGGAGCGCATTCTCCCATGTTGCACTACCCTATTGCACTTTAAGAGGTGAGGTCAGAGAGAACTGGAGAATTTCTGGAACCGGCCACACGTACCCGTGAGTGTCGCCCACACTAAAATCGGCTGTGTGACACATTTCACCCTCGCGGGGTGGTGAATAAATACTGACTACCTGTTGTTTTCAAAACAACAGGTAGACAGTATTTCGGCCGATCCGTTATATATATACACAACAGCCGAATATATATATATATATATATATATATATATATATATATATATATATATATATATATATATATATATATATATATATATATGTCATGAGGCTATTTATATATGGATCGGCACTGAGGAACCTAGAGCTATTCTATCAGGTAATTCAATTTTTTCAATAGTTCAAGCATCTCAATTTCAAGGGTTTTTTTTTAGTGTCAACTCAACTCAAACTGCTTTACTGTCTGACCTGACATAGAGTTTCGAGTGCTTCGGTGTTGTAATCATTGATAATACGTCATGATAGGAAAGTGAATTAACCAATGAGATACGTGAGCGCAAACAAACATTGGAGAAATCATCATGTATATGCTTATCATGTTAAGATGCGGGCGTGTAGGTAGAGATATGTGTTTTTAGTTTGCTTAGGTTTATGCTGAGATCGGTGGCGGTTCAGTTGATAAGCTGTATGATTCATCTCATTGTACTTCGGACATTCTTCTTGTTTTGTACGATTTTATTCCTATAGATTTCGTGTGTTTTCTACCTGGCACTGAGTATGAAATATCTTGGATAACGGAGGGATCTGAAATACTGTTCTATGTATTCTTTCCCCCGAACCATTGAGGAACTAATCACCAAATATATATATATATATATATATATATATATATATAGACATGTGTGCGTGTATGTGTATGTGTGTGTGTGCAGATATAAATTGCGTTATATCATGTAGAAACTCTAATTTGAAATGATCTTCCGTTATCACACGGTCAGTATACCACTTAACCTAGACAACGTAAATAGAATAAACGTTTAAAAAGAATTGGGCTGCTACAGGAAACAAACCTGCAGCAGCCCCATTTTCTTCAATTGTCTATTCTATTTACGTTGTCTAGGCTACGTGATATACTGTGTGATGACGGAAGATCATTTCAAATAAGAGTTTCAATATAATATAACGCAATTTATAATCATTCTGTCGGATCATATATATCCATTTCCTAATATATACATATGCACTTATATATGCCTATGTGTGGGCGTATGTGCATGCATGTTTGTGTGTGTATACAATTTAGTTTTAAAAAAATATGCACACACAAACAATAATGTACATATCTACTGTCCGCTAATTTAAAAAACTTTGGCAACAAAATGTAATTTAAATAAGGCAACACAATGGTTAAGTCTGCTCGCTGCCGGCTATATTTTTTTCAAGTCGAAACTTATCCGTCGGGTTTTTATCGAGTGCTAAATTAGGAAATTACTGGATGCAAGATATCACTGAAGAAGGTCGGAAAACGGATCGGTCGGAATGTGTTGGAAACAACATGAAGGTATTCTTCCAAATAATTCATGGAATAATGACAATATCTAACCCAAGAACTTCAGATATGTCGATTAAAAAAAAAATCTTCGCTAGTGGTTCTTACGTAAGTTTAACTGCACAATGAGAACTGTGCAACGTGCACACGAAAGAATTATACCCAGCCTCACATGGAGAGAACACAAGACAGCACAATATATCTGGGAGGAAACAGGAGACATCATAGAATCCATCAAAAACTCAAATGGCATTGGGCTGGTCATGTTGCAAGAATGACAGACAATCGATGGACATCATAACTCAACATGGATCCCTAGAGATCACATGCACAACCGAGGCCGGCAGAGTACTAGATGGAGAAACGAACCAGACAAATTAGGAAAATACTGGCTCTGTGACGCCTACGATAGAGAAGTTTGGGGAATCCTGGGAAAGGTCTTTGTCCAATGACGGACGTTATAAAGACTAATGATGATGTGTCCGTATGCAAATGAACTACTCTAAACGCACGTGCACCGGTATCTATATATACCTCGACCTGTGGGAGGGAATTCATTTTGTTATAATTGGACTGAGTGCACAAAGTCTCCCCAGCACTACCTTCTGGCGCTATTTGTACTAAAACGATGTGCTATTATTTATTAAAATATGTCTGCAGCTCTAACAACTCTTTGAATAAATAACGAAAGAACATTCGATAAGATCTTTAGGGAATAGAAAAAATATATTGTCGATTTTGAATATAAATGATAGGTAGGATTTATAAGATAATCATCAATTTTTGTATAATCTAATTTATGGCGTTCTTTCCTCTAAGTGGTTTATACCTGCTGAGGTGACTACCTAAATCCTACCGGCGTCAGAAGTTGATGCTCGAGCCCAGATAGAAGTCAGGATTCCCAATGCAGGTAATTCCCTACCACTTGGAAGATATGAGCGACACAATCTTTCTATGCAGTCCCATCTTAAGTTTATATTAGACAAAGCTAAGCTTAGTAAATATCTATGAGTGGTAAGCATAAACATAATTATTTTGTTGTATACGCTGTCGCTAGGATCTCGCGACCATCAAATCGCTTGGTTATCATTGAGATTTATGAAACGAAGCTTTTATGACACATGGCAACAAATATCGGACACCTAGTAATCTCATAACAGTTGCAATAGTTCACGAGGTTAGTTTGTTAACTATTGCTTCAAGTGAAGTGCTCTCGCTTGATAATTTTTTGCCACCGGTAATAAAAGTGATTTTTTTCTTGGACTTTACCTTATATTTTCATTGAGCATTCTTATATCTACCACTTCTGCTGTCGCCTGTATTATATCGGCTGGTCCATTGTTGTTTGTATTTGCATCTTTGCTGTTCTCTGGTCAATTAGAGTAAGAATGAACTTCTGGTTACTTGAACCGTAACTCAATTTTACCATGTGTCGTCAACAAACGACTTGATTCTCACTCCCATTTACAACGATTTAACCCTGTACATCCAGAACAAGGCTCTGCTCAAATAGCGAAAGGGCTCCTCTACTCGACTGTACTCCTTTATACACTTAGAACTCCCCAAAATAAGAAGTAGTAGGAGATGACGTCATAGTAGTAGTGAGAGTACCCAACGATCATAAATCTGTTTTTTTACAGATGCGTCCACGTATCGCTATAAGACACCTTTCGGTCGGTCAGTCGGTCCATCTATGTGTTAAATGTAAATTTTCTCTTCTTTTTCTCGGTACAGACCCTCGGGTGAACCATCCTTATTTTCATGCCCCTCCTGTCCCTCCTCCCTACGAGAAAACGAAAGATGGACAGTTTAGGAGAGTGAAAAATGAAAAATTCAATCAATTTCATATTATTTACTGTTTAATATACAAGGATAGATGGGCCTTTTTCTTTTATTTTTAAAATTATTTTCAAAGACAAATTCCTCAGGTGAATAGCCTTGTTTATGAAGATCGGGCAAATTTGCAACCTCTTTCAAGTAAATTTATTTCATATTACCTTCTGTTTAGTATGCTCGCTATATGAACTCCAGAAAACAACAGATTCTTTGATTGAATAACTTATTGAAATCGTGCAAATTCACCTCCAAATGACATTTTGAAATTCATAAAATGTCGAAATTGCCCTGAATTAGAAATTATCAACTAAAACTGCGACCAAAACTATCAATATAAGTTTTCTTCAGTTTTTAAGTTGATCTGGCTGGCTGGCTGAATGGCTGGTTGCGTGTGTATCACGCGTATAAACTGCCCCAACGGAGCTAGAGGGCTGAAAATTTTAATATTTACTGCTTATTATACATGGAAAAAAACTTTTTTTTTTGTTTTCTTTCAAATGTTCCCCTTAAATACTTTTTTTAGGGGTGAGTCCAGTTTGCACTGTAAGTTCAAGTTCAATTGATCCCTAAGTTTGTATTCTATTGTTTCTTGAAAATATGGATATTTTCTTAATCAATGCCCGAACAGGAGACAAAAGAAGTAATTTATCCATCGGTCACCAACCGTTTTTTTCCATTTTTAAAAAAAAAATCTTCACCCCACCCTAATCAATGCATACTGATAAAAGTCATTGGTCACATGACAGATTCTATTGAGGGACTAACCAGACCAGTTTCGCATACTGCATAAGATTGACAGCCAGCACAGATTCAGTGTTATTCTTACGGAGACAGAATTCTGACTTGAGCAAAACTGGCAGTATCTTCTCACCCGTTATCAACGAACAATAAGCCATTCATTTTAAGAACTGGAATGTTCTCGTCTACCAATTGTTCCTGGAAAAATGCCAGAATAATACGAAACTGTCTATGACTGCCCACCATTTTCGCCTTATCTACATTAGCAGCGAACAGAAGTCAGCATTCTTTGCTCGCTTGGCGATAGGCAACATTGGAGTTATTTTAGATTAGTCTGGAAAAAGGTCACTCTAGTTGAGCCCCCAGTCTAGCCTGATACTTACCCATAGCTTGGAAGAGAATAGATAGATTCATTTCAAGGGCATTAGTGCAGGGTGAACGCAAGCTGTCTCATCCACAATTTGAACACGGTTCGTCGATTTCAATGCTGTCAATCGTTAGGACACCCGTACCCCCAGCCCATACGACGCGTGATTGCTAGACAACTGCTCACTGCAATTCATTCTAAAATCCCAATTAAACAGCTCGGCCTTCGGTACACGATTTCCTATCCATGATACCAACACTTCGAATGAAGTGTAGTATTTGTTCAATTTGAAATATCCATGTTATAGACTGGGAAATAAAGTATTTTTTGTTTCATGGATTGAATTCCCATTACCCAAACGTAACATAAATGCTTTGGTGTTTGTATCACTCGTTTTGTGTAATTGGATTTAACCCTCTTTCATTGGTCAATATTTACGAAAGCCCGGAGTGTATTAATTCTAGAATAAAGGAAAATTGTTTTCGTTTATTTCTGCATACTTCTTGTGAAGCAGTACCGGTTTATGCACATACAACGGACATATACATAAAACCAATGATAAAGTTTTAAAGTGCTCATTTCTGGGGCCGCACACAGCGGTCCGTAGCATCAAAACATAGCAGTAGCGCGACACTTTCGGGCAACAGAAAAATATTTACATCGAGAGAGGGGGATGCGAATTATATACTATGGCCACATGATTCTACAGAAATCATCATCATCATCATCATCATCATTCTATTAACGTATGTCGTTAGACATACACCTTCCCCAGGATTAGCCAAACTTCTCTATCATGGGTGTCGCGGAGCCAGTATTTTCTGAATTTGTGTAGTTCATCTCTCCATCTTGTGCTCTGTCGTCCTCGGTTTCTCATGTGATCTCTGGGGATCCATGTTATGAGTCGTGGCGTCCATTGGTTGTCTTTCATTCTTGCAACATGGCCTGCCCATTGCCATTTGAGTCAATAGTTTTTAATAGTTTCTATGATGTCTCGAACTCCCATTTTCTTCCTTATGTACTGTGCTGTCCTGTGATCTCTCCATGTAAGGTTGAGCATAATCATCTCATGCGTACGGTGCATGCTTCTTAGTTTGTAGGTCTCTCTCTTGATTCATAAGTGACTATCGGGAGATTGCATTGGTTATATTCTCTTCTTTTCAGGATTATTGGATAGTCTGGTTTTTGAAAGTTGAGCTTGCTCTGCTGAAGGCTTGCCACCCTAGAGTGATTTTTCGCTTGATTTCCTCCTCTTTTGAGGGTCTCATGGAGATTCGTTGTCCTTGGTAGATGTAGTGGTCTACCTTGCCGAGTTTTGCATCTTCTATCATGACAGTTATGTTTTTATTTCTCAACATGATTGTTGCACACGATTTTTGTTCTACTGAAGTTTATGTATAGGCCGACTTTTTTGCTTTTTTCGTTTAGTTCATCTAGCATTAGTTGGAGGTCGTATAGGTTCTCTGCAAATCTAAGGTTGCTCGGATATTCGCTGTCTATTTTGATTCCTCTATTTTCCCTGTCCATGTTTCAGAAGATCATCTCAAGGCAGGCTGTAAAGAGTTTGGGTGAGCTGGTATCACCTTGTCTTACTATTTTTTGAGCTGGAATGGTTCAGAGTCCTTATGTAGCCTAATGAAGGAGTTGCTGTGATTGTATATATGTTACAGTACTTTGACATACAGGGTGTACACCTAGTAGGGTGATGGCCTTCATGACCATGGGAATTTCTACAGAGTCGAATGCCTTCCTGAAGTCAATAAATGCTACCGCAAGTGGCATTTTGTATTCTGCTGCCTTCTCTTTCAGCTGATTTATTGAATGAAGATGGTCCATGGTCGAGTAACTTCTTCTTAATCCAGCCTGTTCTCGTGGTTGATTTTCGTCTCATGTTTTTGCAATCAAGTTGGTGATGATTTTTCTGAAGAGTTTACATATGCAGTTGAATAGGCTTATAGGTCCGTAGTTGTTGAGGCCTTTGGGATTTCATTTTTTATGTAGAAGCATTATGATAGCAGTGTTCTAGTCTGTCGGGCTCGGCCCTAACTCCAACTGGGGTGGGGAAGCTGCGAGCTGATGTCTTACTTCTACGGAGTCGTAAACGCAACTAACTTCTTTGAAGTATTTTAAAATCATGCCGAGAAGAAGCTACGTTTGCATTGGCTGGCCGAGGACATGTGATATTAATATCTCACGTATGCATATTCCAACTTTCTCAGGCAAGAAAATGCGTCCTTCATTTGGGTCCTCAGTAACCGTTACACCACTCCATGACCCCAGAACAATGTCAATATAGAAGTATAAAATGTTTCAACTTCATTTCATTGTTATCTATGAGGTACTCGTCACTGGCGCCCCACCGTAGGTTAAAAAGCTGGTCTCGCAGATCAATGAGTCCGATGCTTACTAGGCGCTCCATACTTGTAGCCTTATGCCAAACAAAGTTCAGCAACCGTCGTTAAGGTTGTCACTAAGTAGTTTCTTATATATCTTGTTATCAAAATCAATTTGCCTCAAAGATTTTACACACAGCCACCCTTTTAAAACAGAATTAAGTTGACTGGCTTCCGGTGGAGCAAACTTAACTTTCAAGAACAAAAAGATCAAAATAGTTTTGAAAACGAGGGTCTACAACCAATAGTGACCAATTGAGCTGAAATGTAAAAACCTAACCTAAAGATTGACTTTCAAATCAAGCAATATGCAACGTTCACAAGGAAAGATCATGCCTAATATTGCCTAGAAACTATATAAGATTGTATTAGAAAACAACTCAAATTTCAATGGGCAGGCCATGTTGAGAGAATGTCATGAAACCACTGGAGATCACGACTCATAAGCAAAAAGATCATATGCAAAACTGTAACGGGCAAAAATTAAGATGGTATGACGACTTGGACAAATCCTGGAGATATTTGTACCGAGAGGCCCACGATCGAGAAGTTTGGCGAATCTTAAGAGTCCGCTGCTGATGATAACTGAGATAGAAGATGGGAGTTGCCCTCTGGGTAAATATGGATTTAAGTGTTGGACCGAAGGGAACTCACGACACAAAACTACTGGACAGATTTAAATAAGTGCCAAGAACAGAAATGAATTTGACTCTATGACTTCAAGTAAACAAAATATCTTAAAAAGTATCTTTAAAATTTATGTACAGTTTTTACTTAATTCCGGCTGGGACTGTGATAGTCGAACGTGACCGCTCATCATCGGATCAGAAATGAAATCAAAATTACCAGTTTTAAGTTTTTAAAAATTCAGTCAGCCCCTTGTATCGTAACATAGGTCATTTTTCATCAGTGGAGCAGTAAAAGAACACTAAGATTATTTCATTGGGCTGACTTCCATCAGACGAGCATTGTCTCTTGAAAAAAATATTGTTTCGAAAATAAACCTTCAAAAAAGAGCGACAAGTTTGGTGGCTACAGATAAGCAACTGAACATTTTAAGAGACCAGATTTCTTTATTTCTTCAAGTCCCGACATGTCTTTCTTCCTTTATACCACTATCGCCATCATCGTCATCGTCGTCGTCATCATCGTTTCCTGCTTTTACAGCCTTTAATATTATATATTTTATACTCCGTTGATTCTCTTTTCACATCTCATCCTTTTATTTGAACAAAAACAGCATCATTCGAGCATTTAGTGATTTCTTGGAGTGTAAATAATGGGTGATGTTTTCTCTTCTTTTTTTTCTAATTTAATTTATTTTTCTCTCTCTTCCGGTTCTCTTCCTTCTTTATCTGAAACCGTTCACTTATCTTCGTCTTCTAGACTCTCTTCAACTTTTCTATGCTTGCACCTTTATTTCTGTGTTCATGGGCCTTTGTGGATATTTACTCTTTCATTTTGTGTTTCAAAGGCGTTCAAACGATGTTAAACATTGCAGCCCTCTTAAAAGCGACGAAAATGAGGCAGCCTTTGCTTTTTCATGATGCATCATGTGGAGGTTGCAACATAAAACAAACGACAAACTGTAACTGTTTCGACGTTTGAACTGGAGGAGGTTTTTTTCATATGTTTCTACGCATGTTTGCTGACAGTAAACTCCGTAAAATTCTACAGTATGATGTTAGTTTCCGCCTTTTTTGTGAAATAGTCATTAAACAAATGTTGAAAGCCGTCTGCTCTCTAAGAAGCTGTTCTTCCAACGCAGACCGAAAGCTTGGGGACTGATATTTGTTGAAATAAAAAAAAAACCGTTGGGGAAATCTTACTGAGATTTGATGAAAAAAAAAATGAAAAGGGTTACGAGGCATAAGATCAGAGCAACAGGTTTTAACAAGATAATGAACCTTTTCACGACGATGTAATGACATGACAGTTCTCCGCCAACAAACCGAACTTACTTTCATTGTTTACTACAAAATGTAAACTGCTTTTGAAGATATGTGCAAAAGGACCTTTTGGTACAAGATAAAAGTTTGGATTATTCAAGTAATGCGATGTCTTTCGTTACAAGTTGTTTTGAACTCTTTTTACTGAGCAGTCACAAGATATGATCAAAAAGTCCAAGAGCCAATTGAGTTCAGTGCGTCACAAAAATGAAAAAGAGGCAAGTGAAGTGAACTTTCATTAGTTTTACTTCATGTTATTATTGTTTTTATCACAAAACTCTTGGTAGATGCATTCTTCCACCGCTAAAGCAATCACTGCAAAATTGGAAATGAAGATGCAACTTCCGAAAAGCTGTGAACTCTCATCCCACAGCTAAGGTGCCCGTCTTCCTCTCATCCTCTTCGCCATCTTTGTTTAATTATCTAGTTATAGTCTCGAGTTATTTCTTTTTAGTTTTTTGATAAAACATTTTTAGTATTGCTATTCTACTGCCCTTTATCAAAGTGAGCATTAGCCTAGATTTAAGGTCAACTCTGGCCGTAAAGTTTGAACGTACAAGAACAGCGTATGTGCATGGAATTTGAAGTTCGAAAAAAAGTTGAAACCCTCTAGATGCTACAAGAAACCTTTACCGATAGAACTCTCAGCAGAACTGTTGTGTTCTAATGGTTCAAATGCTTTAGAGTTCGCTTGTGTACAGATGAGGGTGAATTCTCAGGTTCTCTACAGTCTTTGATCTCGCCTGAAAATATCACTATCATACGAAAAAAGCCCCTTTGAAATGTTTGCGAGCCAGTATAACAACTTGTATTCACATCAATATGACGAATGGTTCTCAGCAAAGACGCTCTTGAGCCCAGTTGAGCCTTTCAGATACTCCTACCCACTTAATATACAAGATCGTTCTTGTACAGAGGATGGCGTTTATCATAATCACGGAAAATTATTTCAAACCGTTATTATTATCAAAATCAGTCGATCTCAAACAATATATCAAAAATGAATTAAGATGAATAAAAAAAAAACACACAATATAGCTCATACTTATTCTATAATGCATAGTTGTTAATAGCAATGAGTGTAAGTTTTTGTTCCAATTCTTATATTCTCTTCTTAATGTTATCATTGTTATCTAGAAGATCCTGTTATAAAATGAACAAACGATCATAATAAGCTCCTTCCTCTATATGATATTGCTAACAGGTTTGAAAGACTGTTTTTCCTCTGCGATTAGTTTGTGGTAGCTAGCCTCGCCTACGCCGTACTTGCCATGAAACTTCACCTGTAGAAATATTACTTGATTTTATTTTTTTTAATACATGAAAGAAATACTTGTCAAAATCTCAGCTGTCTTCTAATTAATCACTAAGCAGCGCAATCAGGAAATGCTTATTCATTGTTGTTTGTGTACGAACCGTCAGGTGGTAACACTGAGTCAATTGGCTGATCATAAGCGATTTTCACATCTGTATTCTAGGATGAATCCTCCAGAGAAGTGGGAATAGAGAGCAAGGAGGTCAGTATTATGACACAACGATGATATCATTCCAGAAATATGCTCACATTTCATCGCTTCATTCATTACTCAACAAGGAATGGTTGTGATAGTAGATAAATACGAACAGACCAACAGACAGACTCATAGATAGATAGATAGAGGGAGAGAGAGAGAGAGAGAGAGATAGATGTAACTAGAATTATATCTGCAATAATGTGATGGCTAAAAGCCATCAGGGATAGAGAATGGTCACCACGAATCTCTCTCTCTCTCTCTCCCCTCTCTCTCCCATCTCTCTCTCTCTCTCTCTCTCTCTCTCTCTCTCTCTCTCTATATATATATATATATATATATATATATATATATTTATTCAGGCGTTATACGTTCACTGCTTAACAAAGGTGTTTCCCATCTTCCATGACAGGCGTGATTGCACTAATCTCTGCCATGTTTTATCAACAAACCTTTTTTTTTCATATTCATTTCTCCATCTTGTGTCTGACCCTTTCCTACTGCGTTTGATGTTCTACAGACTCCAATCGGCTAATATTTTGCTCCATCAATCATTCTTCCTTTTCGCTATGCGCCCTGCCCATCTTCATTTTTGTTACGTAATTACTTGTAAGATATTCTTCATCTCGGCCCATATTGATCTTTTTCTATCACTAAGAGTTATTCCTAACATTACTCTTTCCATTGACCTCTGTGCTATCCTGAGTTTGTTTCCGTGCAGTTCAGTGAATTTCCAGCTTTTGATCCAATACGTCATAGCTGATATTGTGCATTGATTATTTTCTGTACGCTTTAAGCATATTAACATATTCATAGCGCAGGACTTGATAAAGAAATGCACACACACACACACACACACACACACACACACATATATATATATATATATATATATATATATATATATATATATATATATATACATATATATGTATATTGTTGTACTTTTTTGTGCTTTCATATGTGATACGTATACTTGCGGTTGGAGCCATGTAGACATGGGAAGGTAGCGGTACGTAAGCAATACCAATATGACCATAGAACATGGTCAGATAACGACTTATACACATATATAAAAACTACCCCATATATATTAACACTGGCCAGTTTTGATGCATGACAGCTGTTAAAATTTATATGTATATGTGAGTGTGGTATGTCTTTCTTCTTTCCTTCCAGTTCGGATGTGCGCGTATGTTTCAACCTTTAATATTGTAATGACCCAACAAGTATTGTCCTCAACTGACCTATTATCATTACTTCTTATCAGACATCTTTCCGAGAAGAACGTATTACTAAATTCCACATGTCACTTGATTTTCGAGAGTGTGTTACTTGCCGGCGTAGAAGACGCTCATTTGAATACTTCAAAAAGAATACGAAAATAAAATCATGGACATCTACAGGAGGAGTGGAACAACCCCCATTCCCTTTAGATCAGGCCTTGAAAGTTGGAGCCTCGTTGTCAATAAAGGATAATGGTGCAGAACAATTTAATTTCATCAAACGCCAACTTTTTGTACCCATATAAAGAGATGGTATTATCATTCGCTGGTAACAGGGTTGCTACTAAGTATTTTTCTGAATATATCCTTTTCCCCCTAACCCATGAATAAAGTGGCAGCTGACACCCATGTCTAAAATGTTGGTATTATGACTAGGTGTCTGTCCACTGTCGCTCGACAAGGACAGCTGAATCATACGTCTTATATCCCGAAAAAAATGTAATTTGGATTTTAGGAAATATCCTTGCAAATTAACCCTTGACAACTAGCTTTATTCAATTTTTAAAGTACAATTTCAGAGTGATCACCTTTCGATCATTTTTTCAATGACATTATCTGATAAATATAATTATTTTGGTATTTTTCCTGAAAAAGATATACATATAAATTCATAGTATCGTTATTCTATCATCAAAGTATTTTCCTTGCTTCCTTGGACATTATGCCATCTTTCAGCTAAATTGGTAATTATATCATAAAAGGAGGATCTTGGTCTTGATTCGATGAATTCACCAAAGAATATTTCGATATTTTGAACTTGAACAAGGATTGTTGCATGGTATGGAACAAAGGGCAGTTTTGAAGGTGACAGGTATGAGGCAAGCACTGTCATAGATCAAAATGACCAGTGGATTTCCTTGGCCAGGAAATTGTATTTTTGTTCCAGTGCAGCATTCAAATGAGCCAATTGATCTCTGTGGCGTTGAGTATTAACAGTTTGTCCTGGTTACAGCTAATTCTTGTAAATAATTCCCTTTGAATACCTTTGAACCCCACCGAACACAAAGAAGATCTTCCTTCTCTCTCACGTTCTGTTTAAGTTGAGATGTTGGATGCTTCCCTAGATATCTTCACGATTTCCTTCTTTTTCAATTATCGTGATGAATGCATTTTTATTACTAGTGACCATCTTGTGCAGAATAGGATTTTCCCCGTCGAGCAAAAAGAGGAAGACAAGTATTTAAACGCTTAGTGGTACTTGTTTCTATCAGTTCCCGCAGAACCCATTTTGCTAAAAGGCATGAAAACAACCTAATACAGTTGATTGATTTCCAAGCAATAAAGAGCTGATTGCATTTTAAAAGAAGAAAAGAAAAGATTATGCTTACATTCTGCAAAACATGGCGTTGGAAACTTTCGCATCGACTTAATTCAATCAACCACTTCACTGAAGAGTCGCCAATGATGAGATTCGAAGTCACCATCTCATTCGTCAATATTATCCACTCCATCCTGATTCCAGTTCTTATATTTTTCGCGATGCTAGAACTCATTTGTGCTTATGATGTTTAAAATATGCTAGAGTAACTATCTACTATTATAGAATGCTCATGTCATTTTATCATAACGGATTTTCAGACAAGGAATGCTTAAAAACAATGATATTAAATTATGTGTCTATATTGTGCTTATTTATTAAGTGCACCTTAGCCAGTCAAAAGGTCAAAATAGTGGTCCCCGCCGTAAGCTATTATCCCCAACCCTAATCCTGACTCTTTCTTATTTTGAGAATAGTTAATGCTTCAGATATGAATATTGACCTGTGGATTATTAAAGCGAACTTATACACATTCTAGGTATGTCTGGAAAGTATTCAGTTATGTTGAGCATCTCGAGAACGATTTGCACAGCCTTCATATAACTACAATCAAGGGGAGGGCTTACTGCAAATGCATAAACAGACACTCTCTCGTGTGTTTACTCAGTCAGCAGCGAGATGCCCTTGGGTAAGCTTGTGCAATGTCACATAAACAATGACCGAGCATGCCCATTCTTTGTGTTTTGTGGAGCTTTTGGGGGCGGGGGGGGGACAAATATCGTATCACCTAGGTCTGTCAGCCCCCTACCTACAGTCCAGATATGGCTATCTGTGACTTCTGGTTTTTAGACCGTGGATAAGATCAAGGTGAGTAACGAGGTAACTGATGGCGATTCAAAAGAGAACTGCTTCGGAAATTGAAAGGGACGCTAGGATAAGTAAGTGAGGTCCCCAGGAAAGTACACCGTTTTCGTGGTCCTAGATTGGCTGTTTTCTGTATATACCAAGTATCTAAGAACTCTTCGAGCAAACCTCGTATTCATGTTAATGGGTAGGTTCGGGTTTATCTCTGGTATCTCAGAGTAACACGAGGAGCTGGCATATAAAATTCAATGACTATACAAACTATAAATGGGAGTTTTGAATTCTGACCAGAAATGGACGCAGGTCACAGATTCCAGCATTTAACAGCATCATAAAATGGGAGGATCCAAATCAAGTAACACAAGCATTTGCACACCTGCCTCGCAAAAAATAAGGGTGAAAATATCGAGCGGCTTACGAATGTTTCATTTGACAGCGACAAACTTTACAAGTTGTTCGGGACGGATTCCTTTTAATCTGAATATTCACATTTGTCATTCTCTTTGTTGTTCTTATTGATAGCGTAGATATTCCTTTGTTGCTGTTGACTGCAAATACCTCTGAATTAACCACTCACGTTCTGGCTTTGATCGGTTCTTGCTTACCTCCTTTGTTCAGTTATCAGTAAAATTGTCTGTCCCTCCCTAACTTGGGTCTAATAGTATTTGGGTTATCTTTTCTGTCTTGATCACAATGATAGCCCAGGAGTCAAAGCTCGGTAATGGCAACTGTAAGATATAATGTTTAATGTCATAGACCAGTGGTTCGAAACTATTGTCAGTCCCTAACTTGAGTTCATAGAATTTGGGTCTTGATCACGATGATAGCGCAGAGGTCAAAGATTGGTAATGACGACCGTAATGTATAATGTTCAATGTTTTAGACACGTGGTTCTAAAATTATTTTACCTGCATACTGCTTAATGTTCGCAAAAAATATGTGCAGACTCTTAAGGAATTTTCATGACGTTTTTTTATGGCCATTATTGTGAAAAAAAAACTTGGCCAACACAATCTTTTCGGAAACAACATTTATTTCAAAATTATTTTCACGATGGTTAAGAGGCTCGCCTCGTTGACCAATACGCTAGTGTAACGAGTGCAATTCTCACTGAGAGCCCTGCTTTGGTTCTTAAGGTCAGTAAACAACAGAGTTGCATCATAGCTAAAATAGTGCCTACGATTTTGAATGCTGATTTTCAAGGCAAACATTCTCCTCCACCCCATTTGAAAGGTTGGTGTAACACTATCCTCATGTCACTCATTTGATCTTGTGCCGTACTAGGCCAACCTTAGTCATATATCTATATGAATTACAAGGACATATAACCGGTGAGTGTTAACATTTCGTGCCTCCTGCACTCATCAGCGACCGGCCGTGTGTTGTTTCCTGCGATAATATGTTATACATATATATGAAGCGAGAGACCTGTAATTGTTTAATTGGTGAAGCTATTTGCACTGCAATCTCTGAAAATCTTAATTTTAGCAATAAAGTCATTCCTCGTAGCGCTGTTCCGTTTCTTGATTTGGGATTATACCCTTGCATACATAAATAGATTGAAAAGGAATGTTGGCCAGAGGCTACATCTGTGTTGTTGAATTCGTAAGATTTGTTATCCAGATTTTTACCTCGACAAAGTTGAGTCAATAGATTCAAACTAATTTAAAAGAATCATTTACCATAAAGCCTATTAGTTGTCATATTAATCTATATTATGATAAGCAATGTGTCCTTCGGTCTAGCTGCCAAACTTTCCGACCACCTGTTTGTTGGGGGTAGGGGAGAGGTTCTGAGAATGGAATCGCAACACAAATACAGCGACGATGAGGGAAGACGGAGAGAGAAGCGTGATAGGAATACGCAGAAGGATAAGGAGTGAAACACAAAGATATTCGCTAAATGAGAACGACTGAACTCGACCGTCAAGAAAAGAAGAAAGGCGGGAACGTGAAATAAGATGAAATTGAGCTGTCTTCCAAGTATCTGTGAACGAAAGATTTTGATTGGTTGTCGGGGATGGATGCTTTAGACAACATCAGTTTTTTTCAAACGCTACATTGTTTTAGATCCAAATCCCTACGTATACAGTTAGAAAAACAACGAGTATTTTACCAGTATTCTTAAGTTTGTCAATACCGAACCAATACTGATATTCGTGATGACTTTAGACAGACTAGCCGGTGCTGATTAATGATTTTCATTTGGTCATTTATTTGTTCATTAATTTTTGTCGGGGGTAGGGTTGTAGATGCTTGTACGGTGTAGTCAACATGCCAGTTTTAAGGATAGCATGTACTTTTATTGTTCCTCAACCACGTGCTTTGAGATTTTCAGTTTGCTAATACAGCCTTAAATGGAATTAAACATTTGCAAACTTTTTATCTCATGGCTTTTTTTTTCTTGCACAGTAGCATTTATTTTTCTTGCCCTACATTCAAGGCATTTTCAGCAATTTTCAGCCTCAATCTAGCCACCGTCGCTATATCGTTTACACGTTTTGACAACTATGACGGTGACTGGGAACGTCCTCTTTTTTGAATGGTGGTGACCTTTTCTTTTTTTTTAATGTTCATACATGGCAACCCTCGAACCGACAGCCACAAAATTTGTCAGGACGGAAGCTACATGAATAACGTTCGAAGGATCTCGTGAAGAAAGAAATCCAATCGGCTGAAGGTTACCTCCTCGCTGAGCCTGATCGCTGAGAGATGTAAACAGGGCAGAATATTTACGGCGCCCAAGTCGAGACTTGGCGCCAGTTTTTTTTTTTTTTTAATTATTTTTTGTTTTTATTATTCTATTTTTTTTATTATTTATAATGAATCAATGTAGCTTGGGTTCCTCTTCTTAACTGGCTAAATCAACCTAAGCGTTACAGTTCTTTCATTTGGTAGATATGAATATAGAGATCACTGAAAGAGTCCTGATGTCATGTTGAAAAATACTTTGTTTTGTTCTAAAAACATGTGCGTGGCCTCTTAGGACCTATATTATTAAAAAAGAAAAGGGATGACTAGATGATATTTTGCCAAAAAGCATTATCTGGTATTATTTAAAACCAGAGGATGGATGTTCAAAATCTTTTTTTAATAACAAAAAATGATTTATATCATATCATAATGGTTTGTGATATTTCATCGTTTTTTACATTTGCTCTCCGAAAGAAGTCGAATGCTTTATTTGTAACACTGAGTGTTCTATAGATTTTTTGTTTCCCACACAATGACCTTTTCTAAATTTATATGATAAAGTAGTAGAGTTTGTACTCTTATAAGTCGAGAACTACGAATCTAGGAGAAATAAAAAAGGCATTTTCGAGATCAGCAGGTAACGATTCACCTATTTTCACACACTTTAGATCGAATTTTACTACAAAAACATTAAAATCAAAAAACAAAAAAAGTCAATTTGTTGTGGATTTGCGTTCGCTCTTGCCAATTTTTTTTTATCTGGGTTTTCCCAACACTATAGGAGTTGAACCCGTTATAACATATCAGCATCATCCAAGGAATTTTTTTGCATCATATCACCAACTGAATCACCAAAACCCTAGACGAAAACCAACCACGAGAACTGGCTGGCTTTAGAAGAAGCTCCTCAACCATTCGATAATTCAACTAAAAGAGAAAGCAGCAGGATATAAATGCCCCTTGTAGTAGCATTTATAAACTTTATGTCGGAAATAATCGCACAACAATCAAAATTGAAACTGCAGAGCTAGAAAAAGTAGACCTTAATCTACCGAGGACAACGAATCTCCATGGAATCCTCAAAAGGGGAAGAAATCCAGTGAAGAATCACTCTAGGATGGCAAGCTTGGGTAGAGTAATCTCAACCTTCTAGAATAAGCGAATCCCGTTTGTCCTAAAAGAAGGGTATACAACCAATGCATTCCCTCGATAGTCACCCACGGAACTGAAACATGGAACTTAACAAAATAACTGACCTGCAAACTGAGAACCTTGCAACATGCACATGAGAGAATCATATGGAGAAACTACAAGACAGCACAGGATATAAGAAAGAAAAAAAAACAGGTATCTGAGACATCATTGAAATCATTAAGGAACTCAAAAGGAATGGGCTGGTCATGTTGCAAGAATGGCAGACAGCCAATGGAGATCACGACTCACAACATGGATCCCAAAAGATCAAATGCGGAACCAAAGCCGGCAGGATATGAGATGATGAGACGAACTGCACTGGTTCTGAAAATATTGACTCCGCGATGCCCATAATGGAGAGGTGTGGCCAATCCTGGGGAAGGTCTATGTCCAACGACGGGTGTTAAAAGACTGATGATGATGATGATGATGATACACTCGTGAAGGAGTAAAATGTTTTTTTTCCTATTTCTTCTGCTCTAATTCGTGAGCTTCTATTTAAATATTAATTTATTCCTTTAAGATAGAAAATAGCTTCAACAACCGTAGGAAATGGTAATCGGCGGAAAAAGTTCAAACACCAACGGAGAAAGTTGTTTTTTTCTTTTGATTCTAAGTGCTCACAAACTATTTAAACCTTCCGAAAATTTGTCAGCTTTGAAAAAAAAATCAAGGCTTTAGAAGAGGGTTGTATTTACAGTATAACGATAATGCTAAACTTGAGCATTACTTTCCGTCCTTCAGTGCACCCCTTAATTTAATTATTTGAAATATCTATAAGATATCATTTACTTTCCTGAGTTGTCAGATATGAAGTTTTACATCCCGGGGAAACGCTAGGTACCCAAGCTAACGATATACATCATGCAAATTTATCATTTACTTTGAAATATCAACCTGCGTTTGAACTCTGAACATTTTGCTCCAGTTTTAAACAATTTGGAAGGATATTTTCAACATCATTATGAATAACTAGTTCACGGCCAGTTACCTCGCTGGCGGTTATAAGTACAACAGACTCAGCTGATGACTGCTACTGATACTGAAAGTATGGCAGACAGGTTTTTTCTTTGTTTCTATGTTCATACATACATTCGGATACTAGGTATGAATATCAACAAATTGATAGCTAAATTGTATTTGAAATACAAATCTATGCTTTGAATCGTGTTGGAGGAATTAGAATACCAGTCACTCATGCCAATGCTTCTGACTACAATTAATACCGGACTAGCTGAGCCCGTGAACAATCAAGATTATCGATAATCCTCTTTCTCTATTATTCTTTCACTCCTAGCCTATATCTTCATATTCTCTCCCTTATCCTTTCAAATCTTCGTTGCCGTTCATTTGGTTCATCTTAATGTCATACAAGCAAGGATTAGTTTCAAATGCGAAAATCTTCGTACACCATCAACTTGTGATAACAATAATTATTTAACGTAGTCGGGACAAACGAGACAGGCCTGAATAGAGTTGAACAAGTTCGAAGCTTATGCATCAATAATTTTTTTTTTCTGTCCAACATTCATAAGTGCATGATGTACTTATATCTGCATATGCAGTCACAGTAGGACACCGTGTAAATGAGCAGAAAAATAGTAATTGACACCCTTCTAGTTATCCACTAAGAACGCTTTATCAAAGAACAGAAATGCATCACTGACTGACAGTTTTTCTAAAAGGTCATTCACTTGTCAGCTGCAAAGTAATCAAAAGCCAATTTTTTTGTCGTCTGATGAATTACAATTTCGGCATTCAACAATTATCTTCAGGAAAAAAAAGTGTTTTGAAATGATAACTACAAAATTATTGATGTTCATGAATGTTCTTTTGTAAATATGTTTGCTTGAATACCTTATTATTGTATTTCCATATCAGCTGTGATTGGTAGCTTCTATTGGAGATCGAGTGACAGCAAGTATCACCACTCCAGGAATCTCCTCAGTATTCCAAGCGACATTAGTGGTGCTGTCGTCTGGATAGTCATAGTATACATATATGTATATATATGCATGAATACATGTATGCACATATACATATTATTATTATTATTATTTGGAATCTCACACCAGTTGCCTGGTGGTAACCGCTGGAGTTTGAGTGACAGCAAGTCTCCTCAAGTCTCCAGCCCTCCTCTCCTAGTACTCATAGGTCGCAGTAATTCTGCGATTTACAGTTTCACACCGGTTGCCCAGTGGTTATCACTGAAGGCTGAGTGACAATAAGTCTCCTCAGGTCTTCAGCTAACGTCTCCTCTCTCTTTCGCATATCATGACAGAGCTACGATTCGTTGCAGTCCTTATATCTCTAGCACCTTCCTCAGTATCCGTGCAGTTCCCAGCAGTGCTGTGGTCTGTACGGTCTCTATCCTCCCCCTAATCCCGATCTCCTCCAGTCTCTCCCTCAGCGTTTTGGGGACAGTTCCTAGTGCTCCCACTATGACCGGTACTACCCTGGTTTTCATGTTCCACATTTTCTTTAACTCCCTTGCTAGGTCCTGGTATTTTTCCCTTTTTTCACCCTCCTTCTTTTTTACTCTATGGTCTGCAGGTACGGCAACGTCTACTATTTGGCAGGCCTTCCTTTTTTTGTCTACTATTACTAAGTCCGGCCTTCTTGCCTGGATGAGGTGGTCAGTTTGGATGTCAAAGTCCCAGAGTAGTTTGTGGTTGTCATTGTCCAAAACTGCCTCTGGCTTGTGCTGATACCACTTTTCCCATGGTTGAATCCCATTTGTTTACTTAGTTCCCAGTGTATCATCGTTGCTACTCTATCGTGTCTATGCTTATACTCCTTCTGGGCGAGTTGGCTACATTCACTAGTTATGTGGTTTACTGTCTCATCTCTTTCACCGCACATGCGGCATTTGCTGTTTGTCTGTGTTCTGTCGATTTTTGCTTTTATGTAGTTTGTCCTTATGCTTTTGTTTTGGGATGCCATGATGAGCGATTCTGTTTCTCTCTTAAGGTTTCCCTTTCGTAACCACGTCCATAATTTCTCGTCTGCTATATCTTTTATCTGTCTTTTAAACTCGCCGTACAATTTTTTCCCTTCCCACTTTTCTTTTCTAGTTTGCTGTACTGTTCCATTGTTTTCTACTTTATTGTTTGTTGCACTATCCCTCGCGCTCTTTATGATTTCTTCACTATTTGTTTGCACATATCTATCTAGGACTACTTTAGCTCTCTGGACACAATCTTCTATGCTGATGAGCCCCCTACCACCTTCTTTTCTCTTAACGTATAGTCTATCTGTATCATCCCTAGGGTGTAATGCTTTATTATTATTATCATTATTATTTGAATGTTATGCTACCTGACAAATGTTCTTCCCCGTGTCAACGATAAATACATATGGTCTTCTGGCCAGGATAGGGTGATCGTTTGAATATCAAAATCTAAGAGAATTCTACATTTTTGATTCTCCAAAGACAGATTCAAGTTTATGCATACACCATTGGTTTGTATAGTTGAATCACAGTCGATTACACAGTTCCTAATGGATCACCCTCTCCAACCAGTCAAACCCATTTTTGCATTTTTTTTTTTTTGATCACTCTCTACATTTACTTATCATATAATTGATGGTCTCATCACTATATCCACACAGACTCCTTCTATTTTCTTGTGTCATGTCCATCTAAGTTTTGATTATTATGGTGTTGTTTTGGGCATCTAGGGAATAGGTGAAAACATATCCTCCTTAATTTCTAGGATATTCAGTAACTCGAGTTCCAGCTCTTCCAATCATCTTCACGAGTATCTTACGAACTTTTGGCTGCACGGCAATAATCAAATAAATGATCTCTAACTTGTGTCACGGTTAAGGTATTTTTCCTGTTCTAAGGAGGCTATAAAATACGAGAAGCAACGAGTATCCAGAAGTGGATCAGAGATATCCCTCATTTCCAGTAAAATTTCCTCTAATCAATAAATAATCATAATCCTCACAAACCTCTGTATCAAAGTTATTTTTCAAATGACGTATCTCTTTAGGAGACGCAAAGGGAAGCAACTAGTGGTTGAGATGGGCAAAGCAAAGATATAATTTATCACCAATAACGATTGCTTTAATCAATGCACAATCTAATCTTAAATTCTCTGGTTGATTTCTACAAACCTCCTTATAAAAGCTTTTTGAATTCCCGTTTTCTGCCTCCCACTATTTCTCGTATTTTAAGACCACAAGTTTTTTCTTCGGGAAAGATTCTGGTATTTCTCTGTTTTAGGGTTTGTTTTTTTTTGGTCTTCAGTTTCACTCTCTCTTTTATTTCCACTCTGTGGTCCACTGGGACATCCGTTTTTCCTGATTTGACAGAATAGCTTTTATTCAAGTACAACTAGATCTGTATTTCCTCACTTGGAGGTGATAGCCCATTCAAATCCCAGAAGTCTTATACTCATTATTGTTTTTAAAGAGAGTTTCTGGTTTGAGCTCATGTCATTTTTACAGCAAATGGGTAGGGGGTAAAAGGCCACGAAAAGTTGGCAAGAAAAGTTCAAGTTGCGTGAACAAAAATACAATATCATTCTCATCAGATTTTTTATCATTAAATGAGTTTTGAATGAAAAATAATTCATTTCATATTCAAGATAATTGTTCAGAATTAACAATGCAACTACAGTATTTGACAGCATATAAGACCCTCCCCTTTCCCCAAAACAATGGCTCAAAAATTAACCATGCAACGTGCACATGAGAGAATCATGCTCAACCTCGCACAAAGTGATCATAAGAAACTGTGCCCGACAGAAAGTAAGATAGCATGACAAGCTGAATAAATTCATAAAGCACCGACTCTGCGATGCCCATGATAGAGAGGTCTGGTGAATCTTGGGCAAGGTCTATATCCAACGATGGACATGAATAGACTGATGGTGATGATGAACTTTTGAAACTATCCAGCTCCTCAATGGCCAGAACTGGAGAAGTTTTTAAAAAATCATGATAAATGAGAGAAATTCAATGAAATGCCCCTTTTTGATATTCTCTGATGAAATAAGGTGTACTATCTATCTAAATACAACTTTGATCATTTGTATTACACGTAGATCATTGTAGCTCTGTGCGACGTTTTTTTTTTTGTAATATTGCTCGGGTACCTTAGAGGACAGAAAGGACAAATCATACCCAGTAGGCAGGTCTGATTTATAGCTCTTTAGAAATGGTAACAAATACTGAAAACATTTGGCAATCTTCCAAAATGCCTTTTCTACCAGATGCTCAACAATCAACAGTGATCAAATCACACTCCTATGACAGACCTTTCCAACGTCATTAACTGATTTATTAACGAGAAATACCTGCTCTCCTTCAAGGTAAAGATGACAGTAGGAGATTATACATTATAAAATCTATCTATATAATGACTTGGGTAACTTTTCATGTTGGTTCTTCTTTGCATAACAAAGGACTCTTCCACTTGAAGGTAGCAATATCACTTATCGACAATTTCAAACAATGGATTCTTCTACTTGAAAGAATTCAGTCACTTTTCAATAGAACAACAAGCAAAATGGACAAGACGTAAACATTTGTTTATACTATTAACGGCTTTGAAATAGTGAACTTTTAAGTCTTAAAGTAAGAAAGCGTGAAGAAAACCACTCAAAATCCAAAGATACATGGGTAGATATTTCCACTATATACGAATTTATCGGCGATTCTTTCCACGAGTAATAAACAGGTATATAATAAAAAAGAAACGAATCACTATTTAAAATACATATGCGAAAGACATTAACAAGTAAAAATTTTGTTGAATTGACAACTGCGCCTAATATACTAACTGAACTATAGTAAGAGAAAACTTTATGAATCCAACGTTTTTTGCCAACGAAAGAGAGTGAAAATATATGTAATGGCTCTGCTGAGTCGGTACCTACAAGAAGAAAGTCCTCGTGCCATAACTAAGCTAAGCTTTTTAATTTCCGAGACGAAGCAAGTTATTCTGTTTAAAATGTTATTGACATTTATCAAATGAGAAGGAAATCTAAAGAACGACTGAGAGAGACCGAAACGCTATGATAAGAACGATCAAGCTGAGGATCTCAATCTAAAATAATCGTTGTAAAGGTTTTCCCTGCGATCTGAAAATAGAAAATTCCTATGGAAAAAACTTTTGTACGCTTAAATGGCGTAAAGCGAAGAAGCAATTATCACACCGGAAAATTTTTGAGCATTCCTAGACCAAAAATGACGATCATGGTATGTTAGCTCAAGTCGTCCGAGGTATGATTGGTGGGAGGTAGAAGAGACTTGGATGCCAAACAAATTTGGGACGCTATTTTCGCTTTTCGCCTTCATTCGTAAAAGCGAAAAGGCGGCGAAAAGAGAACATTCAAAAAGCAGGGGATAACTATGTAATAATAACAACATCTTGTCTAAAAAAAAATGGTGAGGTATTCCCACATCTGATGAAAATGACTTTCAATGTTCATGCCTTCTACAATTGCCAATTCAAGTGAAGTAGATTTCCAACATTCAAAATTTGATTAAATCATTGGATGACGTATTGCAAATCATTATTGTAAATATTTGGTCCTATTTGCCTCCAGATAAATTTTTGTTATTCATCATTGTAACTAAACTCAGGCCGCTTTCCCCGTCGGCAGTGAGTAAATAAATCAACGGCGCGAAACAGAATGAAGAATAAATTCCAGGTGAGATAGGATAGAGGATGAGTTTAAAAGTTCCATTTGGACTCCCGCTTGCCAATAGTTCCTGTAGCTCAGTGGTAAGAGCATTCAGGCGTTAACTGATCCATCCACCGGCGTAGAAGGTCGTGTGTCCTCCCCAGGCACTTATTCTTCATTTCGCTTTGCGCTGTTAATTTATTTACTCGCTGCAAAATGGAAACCGGTCTGAGTTTATTAGCGATAAAAAGCAACAAAAATTATGATGAATATGGTTACAAAAAATTAATAACAATGATTCTAAATTTAATACTTAACTTATTAATTACTAATAACTGGAATTTTAGTAAACGAAATTCTACGTCCAACACAATTGAATTTCCGTTTTATTGTGATAGATAGCAACTCAGTTCTATCTTGCTATATATAACTTGCAATCTATAACTTATAATTCTTACAATGGATAACTATTGCTCTTCGCTACTTGTCGCAGTGAATGGGTTAATCGGTTGTGGAGTGAAGATATCAAATGATGTTCTGTTGACGATGTTAATTGTTAGGTATGTTTTATATTTGTCAATGAGATTAGATATGCTGAATACGCCAGGGGAACAGCCATGGAAATTGGATTCAGTTTCATATTTACACCTTCGACCGACTGACTGATCGTTGCATCTCATTCTCGGTAAGAATCCAGAGCATTCAGTATAGCACAACGATATTACATTTCCCTTAAAAGTTCAGAAGACAGGATTAATTTCTCTTCTGTTCGACATGCAAGATGCTGATCTTGTTTTGCGAGCGAAACTGATCTTGCAAAGATTACTCCCAAGAGAAATATATATTTACATCAGGTGATCAGAACCGTACACGGGGCTGTGCAAATATTGCAGCTGCACAGGGTTCCAAGATTTCAGCCCTCCCCTCAAAATGTCTCGAAAAATATTTTTATCTTTAATGTTTTTCATTGTTTAAATTTAATCAATTATTATGCTACGCAGGGATAGATTATTGATCTATGAAATACTTTACGTTAAATTAAACATTATGATTTTATGGATGTTTCATTTTTTATTTCGATTTATTTGAAAATAGAAAGAAGAAGGATGGCCAAGGAATGTAATGCACTGGGGCCCATCAATGATAAATACTTCACGTGATATAAATATATTTTTTTTTTACAAATAATCATTTGACGACCGTGCTTCCCGCAAGACATGGTCAGTTTGCTTCAAATATTTCATTTCCCAAACCAAGTGCACAATACATTTTAGACATTCTTGTATTTGCATAATTTACGAAATTTGATTTTTTTAATAAACAACATATGTGATCTAAAATACCTGCATCTTAGTAGTTCTGCCGTCAGTTCGTACTTAGTGGGAAAACCGTCGTTCACTTCTCGTATCGATATCTTGGTCAATGGTTAGTGATTTTTTTCCTACTTGAACAACAGTCGATAGGGACTTCTTGCAGCAGAAAGTAAGCAATTCAAAAACCGTACCGTTTCAGGAATGCTCTGACTTGGTTTTCTGGCCATAACAATTTTCCTTCTATCAAAGTATCTCAAATCTTTCTTTCCAGCTAACCTTCTTAAATACTTTGTCAGAGACAGTACCTGCCATTTTAGCTACATCTCGCTGATTATAATGTTTTGGCTCAGCAGTACATAAAAAGTTGACATGAACAAACAAGTGTTACTATTTATTTGATAGAAGACAAAATGCGTTGTGACCGGCTACACAATTTCTAAAATTTAGATTAAAAATGCAGTAGATTAATAATAACTGTTTTTGTCTGGTGTAACTATCTTAGATTACTCGTATAATGAAGACAAGGACAGGTGTGTCTAGAAATGAGAATATATCTGATATAATGTCACTATGATTACTAGTCAACATTCGAAGTGAGTCATTCACAGCACGTCGCCAGGTAATTTGACCACTGGAATTTACCTGACTGACGTCATCCTTTCCTTTTTATTTTTCAGGCTTTATATACCTAAGGAGGTGCTTGCCAGATTCCACTGTCATTGTTGCCTTAGGCTTTCCTTAATTTTCTTTTTTATTACTGTTTTATAGAGGTAGATTTTTCTTTTTCATTTTTTTTTTTTGCTTCGTTTTTGAAGATAACAATAAACTCGTTCCATCTCGAAAGTTGCATCTGTTAGTTTCGCCATAGTAGAGAAGAATGACATATTTGAATGATTAACATGACTGTGTTGTGTCACTGATGATAAGCACCCTCTTATATTGTTATTTACCTGTATTATCACGGATTTTAGAAGCACATAAATGGAATGGCCCTAGAGACACAAGCCGCATTGAATGAACTCATTCTGACTTGAACTCGAACGAACGATATATACCTGTCTCTATTTATGTGGGTAAAAAAACTAGTTTGAAGAAGGTTTTACTAAATGAGTCACTGTAGGGTGGATCAATAAGTCTATAGCCGGACAGTTATTGGCTGAATTTTTAATAAATGTTTATACATATAGTCACACATTATGCATTTATGTTCATACAATATATATATATATATATATATATATATATATATATATATATATATATATATATATATATTGGTACAAGTGTATGTAGATTATGTGTATGAATATATGTATTTACATTCATCTGTATATAATTCATACATATATGCATGCATGCATATACGTATACATACAAATATGCATACATATACACACATATATATGCATATATATGCATGAATACTTGTATACATGAGTGTATGTATATTGTTATTATTATCATTATTATTATTATTATTATTATTATTATTATTATTATTATTATCATCATTAAGAAGAAGAAGAAATGGATATATAATTCTACAGAAATTCTACCCACGCTGTCTAGGCCAAATGATACATTCACCATGTAACAACGGGGATCACTTCAAAAAGAGTTTCAAAGTAATATAATGCATTATACACACATACACACACATACACACACACACACACACAAATATATATATATATATATATATATATATATATATATATATGTGTGTGTGAATCTATGTATGAATATGTGTATGCATATATATATACATATATATGTGTATGATTTAAAAATGTATGTACACAGGTATGTATACTTAACACATGCTACAATTGTTAGTCATCCAGTGAGGATCGAATTCGCAACAATGACCAATCATCTACGAAACTTGCTCGTCAACCATCGCTCAACAGCTGACGCCCTGTTCTAATAATGTAGATATATATGTAGTTCACAGTTAGACTGGCTGACTTTTATAAATCATAAATTCAGGGGATATTAGGGGATGACTTTTCCATTCTGATGATGATTTCAAAGTATCAAACCTTATCAACCGTATTATACAGAGCGAAGATAACTTTCAATTTGGAAATGTCGACAAAAAATAAATGTTCATGAATATTTTTTTCTTAGATAAGTGTACTGGAATTCCTTATTATTGCGTTTTCATGTCAGCTGTGATTGGTAGCTTCTATTAGAGATCGAGTGACAGCAAGTCTCACTACTCCAGGAATCTCCTCAGAAATCCCAGCGACATTAGTCGTGCTTTTGTCTGGATAGTCTCAATCCATTTAGATCTGTTCTTGGCCTCAAAACATCTGTCTTGCCGTGCGATTGAAACTTAATGTGTTTCACAGAAAAACAAAAGGGATGAAACAAACCTTATTAAAAGTTCGTTCTTACACATACCATTCAACGAAAATATTCTTTCTAAGCCTTTTTCTGTAAGTTGGGTGTATAAAACTCATTTGTTTGCTCCAGAGAAGAACGTATAGCACGATTATACTGTGTTTTCAGTGTATATGACGCATTGAAAAAAATTATGCAACGCATTATACACAAAAAGTCACACATGGTACGCATCTCGCTGCTTGCACAGCGAGGTCTTATATCACTCATTATATCCTCCAGGGATTGTCTTGAAAATTAAATCTGAAAATAGATGCATTTCATGCAAAGGTGCGTTTTATAAAAAGGTGCATCTTATATGCCGAAATCACGGTTACTCCTGGTCTGGGATATTGAAACGCCACATAGTTTGTAGAAATTACGATTCATAAAATAAATCCGTTGTAACCCCTTATTGTATCAAGTTGTACTACTTTTGACCTTCATCTTAATTTCAAGTTGGTTTTTTTTATCACAACTTTGATTCGGCCCGTCGTTCGATGGCTAGATGTAAACAGTGACCATGAAGGTTGTGAGTTCGATTCTCACCGAAAGCTAAATCTTTTAGCCGGAGAATGACGACCTGAGTCAAAAGTGTAATAAGAACGACAACTAAAAATTAAGCTGAGGGCAAAAAATGAATAATAATAAAATAAGAACAAGCACAGTGTGAATCAGACACAATTCCTTCATATAATTGTTCCAATCGACAGTAGTCTGTAAATTTATGTCCTAACAAATTCCCATTCTTATTCGATTGGCGGATTCGATGTACCCAAGTGCAGCTTCAACTCATATCATACTTTGCTTATAATTTTCTCTTGGGCAACACATTTTTCAACTGCAAGAAGTAAAGCCTCCCCCTTCATTCTGAGCAAGTTCCATATCTTCACAGCGAAAGATTACTGAGATATTGATGAGCTCGCGCATGCGCGATCAAAAATTACAGATAACCAGCCTAATAGATAATGAATTCGAATAACGAAGAACGGATACGTAGCTGGTGGAGGGAGGTTCTATTTGAAAACGCCTCTCTCCCCTAGCTTTATAAATGGTAGTTCAGTAACTGCATTATTCCACACAAATCTCAATAAAAGTTAGTGGGGGTCTCCTCAAGGAGCCAAGCACCCTGGACCACTGACATCATCATCAGTCTTTTAACATCCGGCGTTGGACATAGACCTTCCCCTGGATCCGCCACATTTCTCTATCACAGGCGTCGCTGAGCAAGTTTTTTCTGAATTGGTCCAGTTCATTTCTTCATCTTGTATTTTGTCCGCCTCAGTTTCACATGTGGTCTCTTGGGATACATGTTGTGAGTCGTGATGTCCATCGGTTGCCTCGAAGATGCAAAACTGGGGAAAGTAGACCACAACATCTACCTAGGACAACGAATCTCCATGAAATCCACAAAAGAAGAAGAAATCAAACGGAAAATCACTCCAGGATGGCAAGCCTTCGGTAGAGCTCAACCTTCAAAACCAAGACGATCCCAATAAACCTAAAAAGAAGAGTATACAACCAATGCATCCTCCCGATAGTCACTCATGGAGCTGAAACACGGAACTTAAATCAAGAGACAAACCTGCCAACTGAGAAGCATGCATCGTGTGCAGGAGAAAGCCATGCTCAATCTCACATGGAGAGATCTCAAAACAGTAAAATATATCAGGAAGAAAACGAGGGTCCAAGACATCATAAAATTTATAAGAAAATTCAAATGGCAAAGGGCTGGTCATGTTGCGAGAGTGACAGACCCTGGACCACCAAACTATCCCTAAATCTTGAGCTACGCCTCGTATGAAAAAATGCCGTAAAAGTTTTACAAAATAACAGATACGATTTATTAAAAATCTAAACGTGTTTCAGGTGCGTATCCTATTGTTGGTACACGTGAGCCCAATTATTCATATATTTTGCATGAAAATCCAAAGCAAAATGAATAATTCACATGTATGCGTATATGTCTTCCCCCCCCCCCAAATATTTACGTTAAAAAAAATCTCTTACATGAATATTCATGTAAAACAGCGAACACACATTCACAAATTTATGCGAATCAAATACTTTGTGTTCTCACGGACTTGATGGGACAATTACATTATCGATTTAGATAGGAAAAACACTTTGATTCCCATGAATGGTACGAACAAATCTCAAAAAGAAAACTTTTTTTTACGTTGGGAACTTCTGTGCCTGTTTACAAGTTGGTTATATTTTAAAATGCATATTTTGTAAACAGTAAAAAAAAACAACAATATTTCAGGTCGGTTTAGTCACCCAAGAAACCACCACGAGACAAACTTTTTTTGCTGCATGTCGTGTTGGGTGTTATCCATCGAAAAATGGAAAAAGGGGTGATCAATGAATAAGTTATTTCTCTCGCCTTTTGTTGGATAGTGATATTTCAAACGTCCGAATTTTCAAAAAACAAAACAAAACAAAATAACAAAAAACAAGAACAAAAAAAACAAAACAAGAGTGATTGCTGCCAGATGCAAACTAAGGAATTAATTGAGCATAAGCATACTGACCCCTCTCGCCCACTAAATACCTATTTTGGGGGGAGGGTGTAAAAAATGAAAAGAATATTTTTGTTGACACAATAAGGAGCAAATGCTCAAATTTTCAGCCGTCTAGCTCCATTGGTGCAGCCTGTATGCGTGATAATCCGAAACCAGCCAGTTAGTCAGCCCAACTTGAAAACTGAAGAAACCTACGTTGACAGTTTTTGATTGACAGTTTCTAATTGACAGTTTCTAATAATGTAGTCGTTAATTGTGACGAATTACTTTGATTGACGAATGAAAGTTTGAATCGAGGAAGCTGCTAGCCGCTAATTGTAGTCACTCCAGGACATGGTCTTTGAGATATAAATAACCAACTGATAATATTACGCAAAGGATATAAGAATTACAACTATTTACAATCATTGTTATGAATTTACATCTAGTATTATGTCGTTAAATTCGTTGAAAATAGCTGTTCGTTTAAACTGTAATGTCACAGAGAATATTTATTAAACAAAAATGTCAAAATGTTCGTTCACCGTTATGATTACACACATAGTGACACGCCGAATTCTGGTGGAAGGGTAAGTAAAAGTGGAAGTATTGGTTTCCCCTAAAAAATAGTGTAAAGTAAATAAGCAGTTACCATTAATAAATTAGGAAAGGCATGAACCCTAACTCTGATAAAGGTCAGATCAGGAATGATTCCCTGCAACTTGAACCATGTAACCCAGAGAATATGTCACATTTACTTGAAAAAGAAAAAGTTGGCCCGAGAAATGCCATGAAAGATCCGGCATGGTACCCTGAGGATCTGCCAGATTATGTGATAGTTTGATTTGAATCAGATACAAGAACTTATACTTGAACACATTTTGATTGTAAGTAATCGATTCATTTGTGGAACGTTAGTGGAATATGGTTAAATTTTGATTAGGTTTATTTCTGTCCTAAATATAAATATAAATGGGCTCTTTTAACTATCTATTAAAAGGTGAGATTCTCTATTGGCTACTGTACTTCCAAATCAGTGTTTGGTTATTGCATTGAAACCACTCAATGTATGATATAAACGAAAGATTCTTGGCCCAAATCAATGTCAGATTATTCCCAAGATTGCGGTCATAAAAACTTGTTGGTAACAAGTCCTGGTCTCGACCATCCTCGAGACTCACAAGGAACACCAACCTGACGCATGCCACGGGATCTGGGACTACGTCAGCGGCCGTCATACTCCATAGGGGCTATCTCGTAAGAGACGTGAAGCTTTACTCTCATATATGCACTTATTATCACAAAAATAGACCTTGGTTCTACTCGAAAATAAGTGCTGAGTTTATTATTGGGTTTTTTTTTCTCCATGTTCAAAGGATCGAGGACATAAAAATATATTTTTTTTAAATAATTTCTACTTTTATATTTTGCGTTTAAAATCAGTACACGGGGAACATAGAGTTTCAAAGGAATTGCATGATTGTTATTCTGTATTTGAAAACAAAACAATAAAAATGTTTTACATCAGGCTCATAAATCTATATGGTACTTGAAATCAAAACATGATAAAAAAAAACGTGTAAAACACGAAACGAAGCGATATAACAAATGTATGGGACGACTACCACAGCCACTTTTGTCTAGGCTTCGTTCCAGCAAGATTATCGCCATAATTTATTTTTAAAATTTTTTATTGTTGAAAAGGCTTGAAGAAAGTGTTTGGGGGTAGGTTAGTTGCAGAAGTTTGTAAATACATATATAGTTCGTATATATACACACACACACACACACACACACACACACACACATATATATATATATATATATATAGCATGAAGTGTGGTGTGTAAAAGGTTTTCTTGAGATCAAGTTGCTCATTGATAGATTCAAACAATTTTATAATTGTATTAAGTAAAAGACGAATAAAAGATTTATAGGTGCAACAATCATGTAGGGTGTTTATTTGCTGGCCTGTAAGATGCATTTTTTACAAGAAACTTTTTAAATTGTGTTAAACAGCTCATTACAACTGAACAATGTATTATATGAATGAATATGAAACTGGAATATTAACGCTGTCTAGGCCAAGTGACACATTCTGCACGTAAGACAGGGGTCCTTTCAAATACAGTTCCAAATAACATAATGCAGTCATAATTATTCTGTCGGATTATATATCTTTGTAAATCTGTTTCTTTCTGTCTCCGTCTATCTGTACCCCTCTCTCTCCCCCCTCTCTCTCCCCCCTCTCTCTCTCTCTTTATCTATCCATCTATCTATTTATATATATATATATATATATATATATATATATATATATATATATATATATATATATATATATATATGTGGGTACTCCTAACGTCGTTTTAAAAAATCCTCATTTTTCACAAGAGTTACTTCCCTCAGGGAGATGTTTTATATTTGAGAATAATCAAATTTATTTACATTACTGTCACATAGAATTTTAAAAAAAAAGAAGCGGTAATCAAACCTGAAGAATTATTGTGTATTGTTATATCTTATATATGTTATCATCTTGCTAGTGTTTGGCACTTTTCAATATTCAATTACAAAAAATGATAATATGGACGATGATAGTCAATTCACCCATCTAATGGAACAGATTCTGTAAGGTTTCTTGTATATTTACTTAATTTTACTGGGTGTTTACTTTATCATCAAGGTAGTATTGAACATGAGAAAATGCTTAGGAACACAATGTTTTTGATATCATGTAAGTTTCTTGAATAGCGCCCCTCAATGTCTTTTTTCTTCACGGCAAGGGAGAAAAACTAAAACTGATAAGATTATTGTTGGTGAGTTGTATGAGCGGGAGAAAAAAAAGTGTCCCGTTAGATTTGAATGTTCACAGCGATATTTTTTCATTTCTATGAGTTGTAATCGCAAAATTTGCTCGCTACGAAATAGAATTTTAAAATTTGTTGCCTTAGAAACACCCATGAGTTGTAAGCTCGGATAGAAGTGGGTGGGTGAATACATTTGGAAAGCGAGTGAGACAATAAAGATGTCAAGTTTCAAAATTAACATTTTTATGACTGGACATATTAGTTTTGACTTCTATTCATCTTGTAAATTTGTATGATCTCAGAAATGGATCTTCCATTTTTGTACGCATTCATCTTATTTTGTCTGTCTTAAAAGGCATTATATTAGGATGTTTAAACCTTTTAGTCACTTTTAAGCGTGTTTTTACCATTTCTAGAGTCTTTTCTGGTGCGTTTTGGCGATTCTTTGGCTATTAATTTGATCACCTATGAACATTATCTGTATTTATATAATTGTTTGCATGGTAAAATCTGTTTCACTTCACGTTGTTTCAGTCGTTTTTTTTTTTCAAGAAGGCAATTACGACGTTAACCGGGGAGTGCGCATATATATATATATATATATATATATATATATATATATATATATATATATATATATATAAGAGATAATTAAAAAGTAAAGAAAGGCTCAACTCGATATTACTTGATATCTCATAACTTATAATTCTGTAAAAACTGTACGTGTTAATTGTTGCATTTACGGTAGAAGCTCACTGAAGAATATTCTCTGACCGGTTTCAACAAATTATCGAAAGGGAAATGAGTGTCGGTTAGGGAAAGGGCTCCTGTCGACTGTTATAGCTTTTGGTCTTCCTTGAGTATAAGTTGCATTCGACAATTCTTGAAAATCACCCGAACTATTTTGTAACATTCTCGATAAATAAGTAATCAAATAAGGTGTTCTTCTGCTACTCAGCTTTGAAAAAAATTTCCAGGCTTTTGGTGTTTTGATTTAACATAACACATTTAGAATGAATATATATATATATATATATATATATATATATATATATATATATATATATATATATATATATATATATATATATATATATATATATATATATATATATATATATATATATATTCCACAGGCTTCTGTATTACATCTCTTCAGTGTGGCTATAGACTTTCCATGATCCCATCCAGTACCGCGAGGCAGGATTGAAACCTTCGCTTCAGACCCGGAGGCCGATAACCTACCTTTGGGCTACGGAACTGGACGGTCAGCTCGTCTGAATTTAAGCGATATATCTATTTGTGCAGAAATTTTCCATCCACCAGAGTGCTCTATTCCTGTGGAGGAGCATAACATAAGCTTACAATGGATGAGTTACCTCACTTAAAGAGTGCTCAACCCTGAATAGAGGAGCATTAATTATATATATATATATATATATATATATATATATATATATATAGTTGAGAATGAGCACGTGAATGATTATTTTTAGTTACTTTTCCACAGGAGTGTGCCCTAGATATTGGATTCACATTACTTTCTGTCTTCGCTTAAGCAATGGATGGATTCATCTTTTTGCTTGTGATTAATTGAAAATTTATTTGATAGCTGGGGAAAGGACCTAATTAACAACAACAAAACGATATAAAGACATACATAGACCCCCTAGGAAATACGAGAGAGGGCAGCAGGCGATAAGAACTAGATGCTGTTATCTGCCCTATTTAGATGGACAATCTTCTCCCTTAAATCTTCGCCACGAAATAAATCATTTTTCTGTCAACAAAAACTTGAAAAAGACGCTATGAAATTATGTGACTGGGACCAACAGGTTATGGGTTTTTTTTCCATTACAGTACATGATATTAGAAAACCTGACGTAGCTTAGTGCAGTGGTTCGTAATCTGAAGGGAGACGCATGCCCCCTAGGGGGGCAATTTCAAGAGGGGATGCCAGAATCTCTCTAATTATTTCAGAAATTCTCTTCACATGTGTTTGCGTAATATCATGCCGAGCATATTCTTTATGTTCAATATTTCATGAATATTGAACTAACCTAAAGGTAAAATTCGGTAAAGATACAATTTATCAAGTTTATGATAACATTTTATTTCTACCAAGTTATTTCAGTAGACGTCACTGATGATGTAAGCGAGCCAGAAGACATCTGTATATTTTTAATCATATGTTTGGGTGTCGATTGACTTTTTTTCTGTATAATTCTCGTACTTACTTCAAACTAATCATTTCGTTGAAGATGGTCTGGGTAAACTACTGAAGTGGGGCATGATGATAAAAAAAAATTTTGAGAAACCGCTGGCTCAGTGGTTAGCATGCATTTACATTTTAGGGATTAATCTTAGGGGGTTTCAGGATTCTAGGATTCTGATCCTACAGGATCTCAACATGCAGGGTTGTGCCTTGCGTAATAAAGACTGAAACCTGTGTGTGCGTGTGTGTGATATCACAACAACGTCGTCTTCTACATGGACAAAGCCTTCCCCCAGATGTGTGTATAAATCTCTCACCATTTGGCCCCCTGCCGACTAGATTTATGCGGTCTCCTCATCTGTTGTCTGTCAGCTAGAATTTGCTGTTCAATATTTAGTAATGCTAGATGAATTAAACGAAGACAGCAAAAGTGTCGGCCCACACATAAACTTCAGTAAAACAAAAGTCATGTGCAACAATCACATCGAGAATAAAGACATAACTGTCAAAATCGAAGATGCAAAACTGGGGGAAGTAGACCACTACATCTACCTAGGACAAGGAAACTCTATGAAACCCATAAAAGAAGAAATCAAGCGAAGAATCACTCTGGGATGGCGAGCCTTAGGCAGAGCAAGCTCAACTTTCAAAAACAAGACGATCCCAATAATCCTAAAAAGAAGAGTATACAACCAATACATTATCCCGATAGTCACTTATGGAGCTGAAACATGGAGCCTAAGAGACAAACCCACAAACTGAAAAGCATGCAACGTGCGCATGAGAAAACCATGCTCAATCTCACATGGAGAGATCACAAGACAACAAAATATATCAGGAAGATAACGGCGGTCTGAGATAACGTGGAATCTATTAGAAAAGTCAAATGGCAATGGGCAGGTCATGTTGCGAGAATGAAAGACAACCAGTGGACATCACGACTCACAACATGGATCCCCAGAGACCACTTGAGAAACCGAGGACGACAAAATACAAGATGAATGAGATAAATTCAGAAAATACTGGTTCTGCGACGCCCATGATAGAGAAATGTGATGAATCCTTGGGAAGGACTATGTTCAACGACGGACGTTAAAAGAATGATGATGATGATGATGATGATACACCACGAAGTTATAGTCTGAACGCTTCATCTGTTATCACATGCAGTATCATTCTGCACTGATTGGTATCCTTACCACACCGTCGTCTTGATAAAAGAAAGTTAGGTTTACCTAGGAATACAAGTACTAGTTGCCCATGTAATTAGCTTAATGAATTTAAATTACCCTTACAGATTGATAAAATATCATAAGATTTTTCTTTTCCTTAGAAAATCTTTTACACTGAATTGACAATTAGAATTACTTTCGGCGCTGTTTATGAAATTTAATGATAAACATATACTTTTATTCTCATTTTTTCTGATTGGCTAGGTTAAAAAGAGTATTATTTTAATTCTGCATTTGTATTTCATGTTTTATATTATGACCCTTGAGTGATGCTTGAACACCCTGAACAGAGTTACGTTTTCTAAAATGACTTCTTCAATAAGTAATATTTTGTTGTGAACTATAGTTTAAATTTCCATTAGCTTATAAGATCAATTTAACTTTTAGCCTCTTAATATTGCCACTCTATGTAGGAATGTTCATAATTTACCGTCCAGGAACTAGTTTACTTATCAGCTGAACAAATGTAATATTTTGTCTTTTTAAATCATTGTTCGTCACTTGCATTCGGCAATTTTCTCTGATGGAATCACCAAACGGTCGTTCTGAACCAAATCATATTGAGTGATTTTAGTCAGCGCTGCTGAATTTGAAAATAATTTCGCTTGCACCTTCTGATAATGTTATCGTGCAGCAGAAATTTGATCTGTCGAATTAAATTCATACTTTTTGAAAACATTTTTATAAACTGACAAGAAACCAGTGTTTTGGGCTAGATTCGTTCCCACAGGTCAGCATAGGAAAGGGTTTGATGACTCTGTGCTGATATTTGATGGGAAAGGAATATTTTTCTATTCCCGCACAAAAAGCATGGTGGTTAGAACTCAGGACTAGAGATTATGATTTGATATTATCTGCCTAAACTCGTATAAAAAAAATTGGAACAAAACTAAATACTGGTGCTTTCCGCAATCACACGATGAGACGTTTTATTGGAAATTGGTAAATGGCTTTCTGCAACTCTTGAAATCCTAATTCTGACTTATTCATTAAATACTTTATCAAGGGTAGAATAACACGCTTGTCGGCTAATACCTTCATATCCAGAGATTGTTTTTATTCGCGCTTATTGGATACTGTTAAGGAGTTCCGTCATTTTCGAACCGAATTGTAGACCTCAAGATTTTCAGTTCAGCATTTCCACCATGGAACCCAGGCATAAGCTTCATAACATACTTTTATGAAACCGAATACCGTTTTTAATCAACCCACTCTCACCTGCTTGTGACATCAAGATGTCGTTCCGCATCACGTTGAGCTCTCCCTATAGCGAAGAAAACAGATAGAATATGGTTGAAAAAAAAAACGTTGGAATAAGAGAGAAAGGAATGGTTCACAGAAGTAGACTGAATAATGAAAAAAAGGTTCAGCCTTAAAATGCTACATGCAGTCAGCTTGTGACTCATTTTTATAGAATCTTTTATTTGGAGCTTGTTTTTTTAAAATTTGTATTTGCTTTACTTTCTTTCTACCCATGAACTTACTTGGGTATCGTTAGTGTCTATTTTTACATACACCATTCAGTTCAAATCTGGAACAACATGGCCTAGCCTGAGCCTTTACACTACATTTTTTTCAATAGAGAGGAAGCCTTTGTAATCACTGTGTGACTGGGTATTTTAGACAATGATAATGAACTGATAACATTTAGAGAAAAATATACTGAGGAAGACCCTTATTGTCATCACTTCGGGACAGAGGCTTTTAGATGACAATAGCCGGTCGATAACATTTAGCGAAAGATACACAGAGGCAGACATTCGTTGTGATCACTTTGGGACAGGGGCTTCTCGATAGCAAGAACTGATTGATTGGATTAAACGAAGTAGCGTATTGTGATCACTTTAAATAAAGTATTTTTGACCGACTGGTTTTGATGACAATAACGAGCTGATTAAATTTTCCTAATGCTTATGATAAGCAGTTTCACCAGTAATTGCTATGAAAAGTATAAGTCGTTTCTTTTTATCGGACTGCTATATTTAAATTTTCAATATTGTTGAACTCCAAATTGTAGTTGACTTCGTTCTTCCCCTTAACGAGAACAAGAACAATCCTCACCAAATTTAGGAGAGTAATCCCTTCTCTGTTTGTCTGTGTTAAACCAAACCGATGTATAAAATTAACATTTCCCTGACTGATATTCGAAATCAGGACTAGGCGGCTCTCCTACCAACTAAGCCAAACTGACTTGTGGAATTTACGAATTTATTTATTATACATTACTGTTGGACCCTGCAGCAGTTAAGCTTGTTTTCCTTTATTATTGTTCAACTCTTAGTTGGAGTTCCTCTGCTCGTCACTCATTGTAACTTTATCTCCCCAGTCCTGTAAACGCATTGAACAACCGTAGCCATCAAATATGACTGAGGATTCTATCTTTTTTTATGTGCAAGTGTTTATGTGTTTGTTTGCATGTCCCTGAGCAGACTTTACAGTACTCCACTAGCCCCTTTCTGAAAAGGATTTTATTTTTGGAAAATTTTTTTTTTATTTACCTATTTGGGGGCCTAATTTCAATGGATTCGTTGATAACATCTAGATTCTTTCATGACTTCAAATTTTGAACCTACAGTTCATCAATTACTGACCGTGACAGCAAGTTCTTTGTAATGTCACGTACCGGCGGCAGGTTCGATTCCCACAGCAGCCCCATTTTCTTCAATTGTTTATTCTATTTACGTTGACTACATTGAGTGATATATCAACTGTGTAACGATGGGAGAACAATTTCAAATAACTTTCTATATAATATATGGCAATTTAGAATTCATTCCGTCGGACCAAATATGTCCATTTCTTAAATGTATAACTGTAGCGTTGAAAGAGACGAATAGACCGAGAATAAACGAGAGCAGTTAATTTGGCCTAAGTATTACCAGCGACTATTTAGCTCAATGGTAAGTGTATCGCTACACATTTCAACTAGTTGGTCTTGAGTTCAAATCGCCGTAGGGCAATGTGAATTATTCATATCGATGATTGGCGAGGATTGTTCTTGCTGTTCTTATACTTGTTACAGTGGGAAGGCAAAAGTGTAACTTCTTTCTACTGGAGTTTGACAATGATCAATGAAATATATTGATTGCCTATTATATTCTTAATATTCCTTACTGAGTTTGTTCCTGCGTACGTACCTTAAGCTTTCATCGTATTTTCAACTGTCTGGTCTAAGTGGTAGACAGGGCAGTATGATGCTCAAAGTATCATTTTATATTACTGATAAACTACTATGGGTAAGTGGTACCGCTGTTACATACGCTGGGTCACAGGTTCAAATAAGATGGAAGAAATATTACAAATAATAATTGACTATGCTTCATCTAGGAAATTCAAAATAATAATTACTGCTAATACACCTTATGTACGTAAATAAAAATGGCTGCGTATCAGGATTTCGAGGAAAATAAAGAATCGTTGTATGGTTATGTACATACATATGTACGCCGATTGCAGTCGATAGGGGACTCAAAATCTTTTCTTTCACTACCATCCTTTCGAATAGGGGATAGTGCGACTACGATCACTATTTATTCCTCTTTTGCTCTTCTCTCGTACCGGGAATCGAACCCGGATCCTTGCTGCGTGTGAGGTAGACGTGCTAACCATCATACCATCTAAGCAGTCTGCTTCATGGTTAGACTTGAATAGCGTAGCCTATTCGGTAAGACTGTTTTCGCTCTGAGGCGCACCTCCGAAGATAAGGGATGCAGTTTCGAGTTTCGCTGGGAACCTGTTTATTTCCGATATTCGCTGCTTTACTAATCGCAGAATAACGGTCTGAGAATTGCGATAAAAAGCAGCTGAATCAGTGTAATCAAAAACAAATAAATGGACAAAGCTTTATCGAAGAAATTCAGAAAAAAAAAAATTTAAATTCACGATATAGGCTGGTCTTAGGTTCTGTTTTCTTTTTCTATTAATCAAATTATCAAAATGGAAAATAATGTTCTACATTTTTCTTTATTCTTGCTTTAGTTTTAAACGTTTAAGGGTCAGTATTTTAGTTAGGTTTCACGTTTCAGTGCCATACGTGACTATCAAGAGGATGCATTGGTTATATACCCTTCTATGTGTTTTTTTTTCTTTGACTGAGGATTTTCGTATTTTTTAAACCTCTGTAGTGTGTACAAGTTATTTTTAGTACGAGAAAAGATGATTAAATTTTTTATGACCATCATCTTTTCCAAAGTTATTCTTGGAGGAATTCATATTCAGTTCTTACTCATTCCCTACGATTCTTTCTTTCTGTCTGTCTTTCTTTCTTCCTTTCAAAACATTCCCCTATTAAAATACTCATGTGTCAATTGCATTCATTTGTTAGGCTTAGTTGTTTCGAGCTGGGTACAATTTATTTTGGGATTCTCGACGCGAAATGCTAGATTAAAGGAGTGCCATCCCCCTACCTTGTAAGACGGTACGGAATTCCCCATCCCGGCCAAGAATGAGTGATTAACTTTCTTCAGATAAATACATCTGGCAGCAGCTGGAAGAAAAAGAAAAAAAAATCTCTTCTCGGGTATCGCTCTTTCGATAATACAACTAACAACCTGCACATCTCACAACAATGCTTTGTCAGATGTGCAGGTTCTGCAACTCGAAGCATTTCGACTTATATTTAGTGCATTATAACAATTATTATAACATACTGTACGTTCTGTGTTCAGGGAAAAAATGAGAAATACGTGTCTGTCGAGTTGTTAGTAAAAAGCAACTAAAAATTAAGATGGAGGAGAATAGCAGTCGAAAATCAATAATAATGGTTAACAGTGCTTCATCTAATAGAGAAAAAATGATAAAAGATTATTACTTTACTCATGTTGCCACCATAGAAACAAAAACAAACATGGCGCTGGAAAAATCAAAAACAGGGAGTAGGTTTATGGGTTAAATGTGATTTTCTGTCGAGTCATAGAGTTCTCGTCGCTCAGGTAATTATGAGCCGTTTGGTATTTCCTAGAATTCCCAAGGCAGAAGCGACGTGAGTTCGAATATCACCGAGCGCTTATTCTTTCTAATGCATCCTCCCAATTGTCACTTACGTGGAACTTGACCAAACGATTGGTTCTCAAACTAAGAAGCATGCAACGTTCACAGGAAAGGATCATGCTCAACTCACCCTGGAGAGATCATAAGACAGCACATTATATCAGAGAACAAACAGAAAAGGGGGCATCGATATCATTAGAAAAAAACAACCGAAAAACTCACATTGAAGTTGGCTGGTTATGTTGTAATAATGTCAGACAACCGCTAGACATCACGACTCACATTTTGGATCCTAAGGAGTCATATGCCAACTGTGACTGGAAACAAAAACAACAACAACAAAAAAAAAAAACCCAAGATGGCGTGATGATTTAGACAAGTTCAGAAAGTATCGGTTCTGCGTCTCCCACGATCGAGAGGTCTGGTGAAACTAGGGGGGGGGGTTTAAGTTCATCTTCTGTCGTTAAAAGAAGGATTAAAAGAGAAGGATAAAAAAACTAGACATAATTCCCGATAATGGTTAGTCAAAAAGTTAGTGATATTAATGGCCTCATTTGATCCTTTAGCGAATCTATTAACCCCAAGTTCGTAGTAGACAGTGCATTCATGTATTTATAAAATCCTCTGTATCGATGAAGTGTTAGTTTTATAAAAAGCATCGAGGAAGAGGATTAAATGGTAGAGCCATGAACAAAGAGCCAGTGTAATTTATGAAGTGAGAGGAGTCGTTATCACATTTTTTTTTCTTTTTAGGAAAAAAACAAACTATAAAAAAAGTTACTTTTCATGAGTGACCAATCATATCTGCAAAGTTCTTGATAACTGCTGAGAACATATGTTTGGTAGTGTCACAAAAATATTTTAAAAATCTCTTCATATATATATATATATATATATATATGTATACATACGAGGTGTGGTTATAAAATAATGAGATGGGCGTATGCAAGTCGAACCACAGTACGCGTGCACCAACCATAAAGTATACATTGACCAATGGACAAACATAGATAAGCCCAAAAAGTTTTAATCTGCTAGCATCTTCAGTTCTCTGTTACATATCACTTAAAGTAGACATATTTTCTGACGTGTTGTCAAGATGGTCAGCTAGAAAAAAATGAGTAACGCATCAATCTGATTTCTTTGATACAACAGAATGAAACAGCCACGGAATCTTTTCGTATGCTAACTGAGGTTTATAGGGAAGAATGCATGTCACATGCACGTGTGTTAGAGTGACAGAAGACATATCGTAAAGGTAGAGAGGATATCGAAGATGATGAATGATCGACGTGGGCGCCCATGCACGTAAGAAAACCGTCTCTTTATCGATAACGTTTTCGAGAAATCAATTTGCATTTCCAGAATCAATTTTATTGATTTTTTTTCTGGATTCGTATCCCGTCCCAATCGATTATTTTTCTTAGTTTTTTTTGTCTTCCGATAGAAAATTTCTGTCGGGATGGGCCTGCTCCACTTATTACCTTGGCGCGAATTGGGTGGAGGGCCTTAATCAGTGGCAAGGTCACCAAGTATGACTGCTGGATTCCAACGATGATAAACAAAACAGTCACAGTTCATTTTGACATTCCCCGGATGCTAACACATGCCTCATTTCATGACTAATTAAGTAACAGATGCAAACAAGGATAAGAACATTAGTATTTCGTTTCAACTTCTTTCATGACGACTATTCAATGCATTAGATACATGTATGTGATTCTCTCCCTGCTTTACTTTACGTAAAATTTTACGTTTAGACTCATTGGAGAATTTCACCAATGGTGTGACGTATAAGGCAAGTTCTGATGAAGGCGATGATGATGATGATGATGATGATGATGATGATGATGATGATGATGATGATTTAGTATCATCTCATCTTTAATTCGTCCATTGGGAATTACTAAATACTAGTTGAATACCCGTCTACATCGGGTAGATTATTTGATGACAAAAACAGTACTAAAGCTTCAAGACACGTGAATAAAAAGTTTTCCTCCACTCAGAGGTGTAGCAAGAGATTTGGGTGTCTGGGAGGCTTGATTCCTTAAAGCCCCATCCCCAACATTTTGTGAGACTTGTCATTGTTTAATGTCAGTAGAAATGCTGTGGATGAACTATTTATAAAGCTTATGGTTCCTCGTTACATTGGGATCCCGGTTGACGTTATAAAATACCCTAATCCCCTCCCACTGCAACGTTTCAGCCTTCACTTTTGGCCCTTGATAGGGGAAAAAAGTATCCATTCACTTCTGACCTCCACAAAGGAGGTCGTCTCTCTTAACTTTTGACCCCTCAAAAGGGAAGAGGAATCTCTCATGATTACTGACCCTTCAAAGGGGAGGGGAGTATCCCTTCACTATTGACTTCTCAAAGGGGTGAAAGATTTCCCATCACTTCTGATTCGTTAGAGGTCAAAAATGTTTACATACACTTTTGATCCCTTAATGGAGGGAAAAAATCTCCTTCATTTTTCATCCCTCTAGGTGGTTGAAGTCGCCAATTACTATTGACCCCTTGATGGGAGGTCTTCCTTCCCTTTTAACGCCTTAAAGAGTCTCCCTTCACCTTTGTCACTTTATGTTTTTATATTACGTGACAGACTATCAGACACACACCTCTCACTAATACGTAAGAGATGGAACGATCTCAATCAATTCATATCCATCTATTTATGTATTTTTCCATTGATTTAATGAAAGCTACAACAAAACTGACAGAAGGGGAGTAAAGGGGGGAGTCAGGTTCATGAAAAAATTCATGAAAACTAAATTCTTGAAGCAAATCTGAAACAAAGGAGATGCTGCCGGAATTAACTGGAATTTCGTTTTCCTACACCCATTATTTGGTCCCTAAGTGCAAGAGCGGCCATCATCAATCTTTTAAATTAGCATTCAATTCACACAATTTATTCAATTGAACCCATAAAAACATGTTTATATATATATGAGTGTGTGTGTTCGAGAGAGAGAGAGAGAGAGAGAGAGAGAGAGAGAGAGAGAGAGAGAGAGAGAGAGAGAGAGTGGTCCGTATGTGTATCTATCCATTCATCTATCTACCTATCTCAGTCAATTTACAACTATCCATCTTTACAGGTGATAGATAGATGTGAATAGACTGAGATATATAGATGGATAGAATATATCAATCTGTTCATATCCATCTATCTATCTGTCTATCAATTGGACGGGTATGTGTATTTGTGTGTCTATGTGTGTGTGTGTGTGTGTGTGTGAGAGAGAAAGAGAGAGAGAGAGAGAAACAAAGAGAGCGGGTAGAGAAAGAGAATGTCAAGCATCTAGAATAATCATCTTTTGTGTGCTTATTTACCTTTCCTGTTCTTTTTAAACAAGTCACGCTGATACTACAGAGATTGAAGCTTCGGTTGGCTGCACTTTCAAAGAGTTGGCACGGACGACACGCACAGGTATTTTCCGTGTATGAATGAGTGACTGTACTCTTCGTGCGTTGAAATGCTTGACTAGAGATGAAGAAAGGGTGGATTGGATGTGGAAAGACCTTACAAGAAGTTTTGTGAAGAGAAGGACGAATTGGAGGAGAATGAGTCAAATAAATACTAGGAAATCGAGACTAATGCACTTGAAAAAGATTGTAATATATATGGTCATGCCAATTATTTCATAGGTATATATACAAAAACATGAGGAAATGGTCCCTATTAATTTAGTCAGATTTGATATCTAATGAAGATATACACGTTGATAACTTCTAAATTTTCGACAAAAATGCATGAAAAATAATCGTGCAGTCACTTCATAATGCCTCTTACTCTAGGAGCAGGGGAATTGTCATATTTTGAAAGTTTGGTCAAACTGAAAGTAGAATGGGCCAGTGTGAAATAGCATCGAAATTAGAAATCCTGCTTTGAATTGAGTACTGCATAATCTTTCTAATGATGGAAATTAAATTACTGGCCATCCTTAGACGATGAAACGTTAAATTGTGAAGTCTTCACTATTTCAAGAGTAGCAGGTAGCGTTCAAACCAGCCCAAGAACGGTATTATGTCACCTTCATCGTTCAGTCATTATGACAGAGCAGCCAGGAGAAAGACACTTATCATATCAATCAGCATTCAGCAGAGAGATCGATGGAGAAGTGAAACGGGGGGCAGGGTTGTTGGAGTTTTAGCTCAGTGTCAACTCTTGAGAGTTCATTTGCTTAGTTTTTGGTGGAGGTTGCTTAGCAAGGACTTCCATTTGAGATACTATAAATTATAATGAATAATTGGCTATGGTGCAGGAAACAATTTGAGAAACTGGTCGCCCAAAACTTCCCAAGTGCTTTGTTGATATCATTATAGAAAAGATGCATTTCCAACTAGCCGAAACACCGTGAAAAGATACAAAATGATGGTCATAATCTCAAAATATTGAGCATTTATACAGAATACATAAATGATAAGGATATTGGCAAGGTTTCTGGAACTATAAAAGCGTTTGATGCCTTTTAGTTCACTGGAAAGCTGACTAAAAAAGAAGAATAAAAATTATAATTTTTGCTATTACTACCTCAATGGTGACTGGTCATCTTTACTAAAGATCAAGTGACAACAAGTCTCCAATTCAAGGTCTCTCTCCAGTATTCTAGTTGATTTTAGAAAATCTGGCGTCAGAATAGCTCCGACTCGTCTCCAGATTTCCAGTATTTTCATTCTCTATGCGAAGCTCTTCCAAACTGTTCCAAGCCTACGAATAATGATGAGTATTATCGTCACCTTCATGCTTCACATTTTTGAGTTCTCTTGCTCGGTCTATTTCACAGATGCAAAGATTAATAAGATACCAACAGCAATAAATAATCACATATTTCTATATTGTTCACGAATGTATTTATCCAACCATGTTTCCTGCTGTAAAAGTACAAAGAACTGGAGTCCTCACTCACCATTATTAGCTAACTAGTTATTTCCTGTGAAAAAATTCAGATACATTTGAATTTTTACACGATGATTCTTTTGAACAATTATATTCTTATACATAAAAATTTGGTTGCCTATAACAATGTTTGTGTGTAGTTACTTCTTTTTTTGTTAAAGAAATGTTGGGCAATCCTTCATTTAATGAACGCAAAAATTTTAACCACAGTCTCACCCAATGTCAAGAACAGTGGGCAAAAATTTCGTTTTCACATCGAGTGAATGAGTACGTGGAACTTTACAATTTACAATCGTTATTTAGTACAATTAGTCATTTGTACGATTACAATGACTTTACTTGTAGCCCTGTTCTGCCGTCGATTTCGACAATGGTTGAAATGTTTGCCTTCATTAAACGAAAGATCCCCAAATATCATTCAAGATTGAAAGTTTTTTTTGAATAAATTTCATATTATCCAAATCCTAATCCCATCTTACACTTTCGAACATATTAATAATGGCTGCAAGAAGACCTACGTAAACTACGTCGACCTATCTAAAGGTGCACGGGGCCTAAGTAGGTCTGCACAGGAGACTACACAAACCTGTTCGTGGGTGATGTGTGACACCCAGGGTAATATTCGATCGCACAATATGTCAGTTAGTACGCTTGATACACTCAATCCATTTTTTTTTTTTTTGGCATGCATCACCACAATGGTTATGTTATACGAGAAGACATATTAAAGAAAATATTTTATTTCTATAATGCCCGATGTGCAGTTATCTCTTCCCCGGTCAACGACAAGATTTCTGCTGCGCATCGACAGCAAAGATTTATATAAAAGTACTAGCGGAGAATCCTGGAGTTGGCAGGAGAAAACAAACCACAAATTTGACAACATGAAATGATACTTATCTCTATGCAGGAGTGTGCGTGGGATGGCCTAGAGCGTTCATTGACTGGAACCAGGGAAATGGGAAAACATTTTGACCTGGTCGATTTATCTGACTGATAGGTAGTTGGGTGGGTAGGGAAATCGAATATGTAATGCCAGGTAACAAATTGTCAAAGTAAATCTATTGAATAGCCCATTGAGGAGTTACTACCTGCTAGAAAATGGTTTCATTCCGTTTCAACCATGTATATAATAATACTTTTTTGATGATTTAAGAGAAAAAATTTATGGAAGCTTGCTGGTGTACGACAAGGGAAATTAACTTCAAGGTTAATGGAAAAATATTCAAATTCTTCAGTTGAATATGCAGGTAGTGAATCAACTCGAAGAAGTTTTTCTGTGTGATAAATATTCTTGGAGATGATATCATAGGTTGGTTTATATGTTGTCAATGATTAAAACCGACTAAACGGATTTAATTTTCACATGGGTGAACACTAAATTGAAGTGACACGGACAGCAAGTCATGCCTGTTGTTATAATTTCTGATATTTCATCGTTAAATGCGTTTTTGGAGTAACCTACATAAGTAAACCTTGTTTTTAAAAATTGAATGGTGTGTAGTATAAAGTAACATCCATATACAATACACTATGATAATGCCCTATAAAATAACAGACTATATGTATGACATAAGCTATATATTAAAAGCATAGCTAAAAGAAAGTTGGTGCTCAATCAACACTGCTGGAGTGCCCTGTTAATATAACTGTTTTATTTTTAAAATTCCCAAAACTGTTACAACTGGGGATCCCAAGAGAAAATTTACACATTGTACCATGATAAAAAAAGTATATGTAAAACAGAAAAAAAAATTACATGAATTGCATTGACAGATATTTGGAAATAAGCGATTGAAGTAACCCAAATCTTTTTAAAAAGTTTTTTAATTTTTAGTTTATAAAGCTGTAAAACTTCATAGACTATACATAGCCCCAAAAGCTTTCTAGGCTAATCACACACACACACACACACACACACACACACACACACACACACACATATATATATGTATATAAATGAATAAATAAATAAATATATATATATATATATATATATATATATATATATGTGTGTGTGTGTGTGTGAGTGTGTGTGTGCGTGTGCACTGAAGTGAGAAGTAAAGACTAAAAAAGCCACACCTTTTGAAGGTTATTTGATATGTAATAACTTGGAATATTTTGTAAAAAGGGTTCATGTTAATAGTTACATTTCTCGTATGAGCTCACAGTGAAATTTCTCCTGACCGGTTTCGGCAATTATCAAAAGGATATATATATATATATATATATATATATATATATATATATATATATATATATATATATATATATATATATATATATATACATATATATATATATATATATATATATATATATATATATATATATATATATATATATATATATATATACTAGAGGCTGCAATGCATTTGGTAAAAATATATACTCGTATTTCAGTGGAGATCGAGCGGTTTCCTCACTTTCTCTAACTTGAAGACTTAGTAATTCACTCCTCCTGTTAATGGGGTAAATAAATGTGCACGTCTACCTCATCAGAGTTTGTTTTAGAAAGTGACTCATTAGAGCGGAAGGGCCAATTATTTATCAGTATAATTGTTACTTTCAAGTGGAAGAATTCGTTGCTATGTATAGAGATGAAAGGAAAACAAAAGAACCCTGTTCATTATATAGACTGATTTTCGTTTCCTCCAGTGAGAATTACGATTACAAAAATGAACCCATTGTATAAAACTGGGGTCTGGTGAAGATAAGTATCTCCTGAGCCCGGGGTAATTAGGACTAGCATTTTCAAATAGGTATACATATGTTTGTTTTTTTTTTTCTTCTGGAAAGTCAAGCTTGCTCTAGCGAAAGCTTGCCAACCCAATGTGATTCTTCGTTTTATCTCTTCCTCTTTAAACGATTTTCATGGAGACTCATTGTCCCAGGTAGATGTAGTGTACTTTTTCCAGCTCTGAATTTTCGATTTCGATCGTTGTGTCTATGTCCCCAACATGTTTGTTGTACATGACATTTGTTTTGCTGAAGTTCATGTGGAGGCCAACTCTCTTGATTGCTTCTTTTAGTTCGCCTAAGAAAATTCCACTTGTCTTATAAAGAAGGGTATACAACAAATGTATTCTACCGATAATCACATATGGAGATGGAACATGGAACCTAACCAAAAGATTGACCCTCAAACTGTGAACTATGCAAAGTGCACATGAGAGAATCATGCTCGACCTCACATGGAGAGATCATAAGACAGCACAGTAAATCAGAGAAAAGACAGGAGTCCAAGACATCATAGAAACTGTTAGATAACTCAAATGGCAATGGGCTAGACATGTTGCAAGAATGTCAGACAAACGCTGGACATCATGTCTCACAACATGGATCAGATGCATAGCTGTGGTAGACAAAAAGTAAGATGGTATGACGAGCGAGATAAATTCAGAAAGTACTGGCCCTGCAATGCCCACGATAGAGAGATCAACAACAGAGACTAACAGACATATGATGATGATGATGATGATACATGTGGATATTCACAAATGAGAATGCTTTTGACGAGGAGGGAGATCAATCTCAGGCATGCCATACTATTAGGTAAAATAGTCCGGGAACCTGGTCTATATATATTACCCCTGGCACAAAAATCAGTACACTTAGTGGATGCTTATACAGCATTTTTACCCTGCAGGAATTCAACAAATCACAAATACGACACAAAGCAATTTTTGTTTAATAACTTGATTCTGACTTCATGAAACATAATTCAAACAAAGATTAAAATACAAAAATCGTTGGCATATTTTTCGCCCAGATTAAGTGGAGGAAAAAATATGGAATTTTGCCAGAGGTTGCAATGTTACCATTTGGTTAATAGGCATTTACTTATTCTGATATTTGATAACCTTAGCTCTACTGCATAAGGCTAATTGTGAAACAACCAGTAAGGATCGAACTTGCAGGATTAGCTTGCTAACCATCACTATGGGGGAGTTACGCTTAGAATACACTTATATGCAGATTTTGATAGACTGGCAGATAGGTAGATTGATTTCTAGGTCTGGTTAGTCACTCAAAATATTGGCAACATACCATGTTGGGTGTGATCAATTAAAAAATTGAAGAAAAGGATGATCAATGAATAAATTACTTCTCTTACTTTTCGTTGAGTGGTGATCACTAAAAGAGTCTGAATACTAGAAGAAAATACTAAAAAAAAAAGCGTGAACGTAGCTGGAAACAAACTTTGTAATCAATTTAGCATAAACTTACGTTGTAAACTGAACCCCAGCTAAACCTATTTTGAACGATTTTTTAATCGAAACAAAAAGTTTTTTTCTAGACATGATAGGATGATAAGAAGTAAATGTTTTAATTTTCAGCCCTCTAGCTCCATTGGTGTAGCCTGTACGTTCGACATATAGATAGATAACCAGACAAATTCACTTGAAAACTAAAAAGTGTACGTTGACAGTTTTATGTATATATATATATATATATATATATATAGAGAGAGAGAGAGAGAGAGAGACAGAGAGAGAGGGGGGAGGGAGACAGATAGGTAGGTGAGAAATATTGATATAGATAAACTAAAAGATTGATAGATAAGAAATATTGATATAAATCAACCAAATGACAGATATGACCTAAAAGAGATATGAACATAGATAGATGGATAGCTAGAAAGGTGAGTATGAAAGAATGAAGGAACAAACGAACTGAACCTTATAAAAAGACTAAAATTGATATACATAAGTAGATGGAAACACGGGGAAAATAAATCAGACATTATGAATTTTCATAAAAAAGAACGCTAACTTTTCTCATGCTAATCAAAACGATTTTATATCCCTGCAGAGAAATTAATAGACAGACAGAAGCATTCAGTGCAACAATGGCGCCACTCTCTCATGATAGTCATTCGCTTTTGTTTGTCATCCTCGTAGGTAACGGTCATGGGCAATTTCAGATGTTAATAATCACATCCTGGGTGGAGCAGATATTCCTTATAGACGACTGATGTAAATGCACCCAGCGCTAATATTGCTCAATGCTAAAAGTATCTTTGAAGTTTGCTAAGCTCTTCAATGCTTGTGTAATGAAATCTGGCCAGTGTAGGGTGTAATTTAAAAGACTTCTGAAAAACTATGTAGTTACAAAAATGGTTTCCACGTGAAATTACAAAAACGAATATCAGTCAGCGTTCGAACACTCGTCTTTTCCTTTTCTCTCGGTGTGGAAATAAAGTAATTTTTGGTCAAGATAGTCTCTGGCAATGAAATATTGATTTATTACAAGAATCTGCAATGGAGAAAATCAGGATTAGATCCAGGACAGCCTTCAAAATCTCAACTTAAATGAAAACTTGTTGAGAGGAAGTTAAGAAAATCGACCCGTGATTTTGCAGATCGGCAACGTTTGCCTTCCATGTTACAAACGCTCATAGAGTTGGAACAGGAATTTCTTTTACAAGTGGTGTATTCTATAGACTTGTCACCGTCAGACTATCATTTGTTCGCTCCATGAATCAATTCTTGTCTAGCTAGTGGTTCCAACAGGTTTAAGATATCGAAAAAAATAATTCTCGAAGAATTCATTGTCTCAAAACTGGAATCTTTCTATTAAAGATAGTGTATGTTTGTGTGTGTATGTGTTTGTGCAATATATTGAACAAACGAAACAATACACTGCGCTTATAAATGCATGTCTACAATAAAAAGATATCATGGATCACGGTGGTGACCGGGTTACACAGTGATAACGTAACAAAATATTCCTGATCCACTTATTGTACTCTTACGACGGTTTTAAGCAACGGGGAGGGCTATAAGAACAATCAAACAGTAAATAGAATAATAGAATAAAGTTTGTAATCTTCCAGTCAATTTTTTTTTTTTTTGACAAATTAAAAGGAAGTCAGATTACTGGATATTAGACACCACTATTTGTATGAACGAACAAAAATTATATAATCATATAATCAGACTAAAGTAAATGGTATAGACGGTGTGAAATAGATAGATATTATAATGCAAATCTAGGTACCATGAGTAGGTTGGTACGATTAACACACAATTAGAATGCATTAACGAATTGAAATTGTCTTGTTTTAAAGCTGATTTTAAAAAAAAACTGATCATATCCAAACTATAAAGTTTTGGTCATTGGCTTTCTTCAGATGTCTGTTGTAGTCTGTAATCTTCTGGGAATTTATTTATTCAATTCACGGGTGTAGATTGTTCTCATTCTGCCATCCATACCAGAGGGCATCTTGTATCAGTTAATTCATTTGCCCTTGTGATGTTGCTTGTCCACCTTTTGCACAGAACTAGAGTATATGACTCCTCTGCAGTACCTAACATTGGGATTGAAAGAAAATCAATGTATAATAATGATAATTCATCATTTCAAAAATTCAGACAAAAATATAGTCCTATATATTTTCAATATTGTTTACACCCTTCATCATTACCCTGAAAGTATATCTACCAAAATCACCCCACTCTTCGAGATAACAAACATGGGCTTGCAAGATCTATTGTAGCCAACATGCATAAAGCTAGCACTTGCTGTGGTCATCCAGTGTTTAAAGCAGTCATCTACACCTTTTGGGGGGGCATGCCCCCCATAGTGCCCTTCTCGGATTTCAGAGACGCTGATGAACAAGAATACAAGACAAACAGTTACACAAGAGCACATTCATCATTTTTTTTCAGTCCATGATCTCGTTCAAATATTCCAGGCCTCCAAGGCGATGCACATTGCTGCTATTGATTACTCTCTTCGGGATTTGAGAAGCGCATTAACACCAACTTTCAAAGAGGGAACTTAACAGTAAGTCATGTAATACCGCATATCTTTAATTAGTTGCAATAATTACTTTCTAATTGGAGCTTTGATGTCTTTATCGTTGCCAATATATTCAGTCGGTTGTAGTTTTCTTTCTTTTGCACAAGATGCTAAATAAAATGGACAAAATGCCAAAGGCCACCCACTATTTATACGTCGTCTTTGTCTCCTTTCGAGGCCGAAGTTAACCTTGACTGAAAAGCAAAACGGCCCACGAAAATAGGAAAATCACCGATTTACAAATAGGCTGGGAGTTTTATGTCTGAAACCTGTTGTGTTTGAGGGAAAGCAGATTTGAATAACAGGCTTTTGGTTCACACGTCTTTTCTTCCTCAATCACTTTCTCATTGTTTGATTGCATAATCGTCATTCATTAGGCCTTTCAGTATAACTTCCCCGGTTCCTTAATCCGAACCTTTCGACCTGCAAGATTCCAAGGTTCCCTAAGAAAGGGGTCAGTTTCTCACACATACATACACACATCTGTGTGCGCGCACACACACACACACACACACATATATATATATATATATATGCATTACATACACGTGCATGCACAAACATACACACGCACACTCCAACGCGTACACGTATTTGCATATCTATGCACCGATACAATAAAACGTACACGACAGTACTGTGGAAACGTATCTGTCTCAGGGACTTTTTTCACAAAAAAAAAAAAAAATTATTGAACTTGATTCTGAAAACTTGAAAATATTTCATATACGTAGACACATTCATAAGTCCACAGCCAGATGGTGGAAAAAGCATTTATTTCACTCGAAATAAATTTTTTTCATCATATTCTCCTTCCTCAAATAGATCATACATTGTTCAGTAAAAATTTCTGATCAAAATTCAGCAAATAACTACGTGTCAGGATACGGACTTGATTCATCCTTATATTGCATATATATATATATATATATATATATATATATATATATATATATATATAATTAGCTCGTATGCAAATTCCTCTGTTAATTCGTTCATTTGTTTGTTTGCGCTTAGATGGGAGGATATCATTGTTTGATTTACCTTCCTACTATGATATAATAAAAAATAAGTCATGGAAACTCTTAAGACTTTATATCTGATCATCACACATTAAACTAGCTTGAGTTGAGTTGAGGCTTTAAGGAAAAACTTTAAATTAGAATACTTACAAATTACTCAATAGATATATATGGAGAGAGAAAGAGAGAGAGAGGGGGGATAATTGTATACATATTTACATATATGACTGTGTATGTATGTGTACTATATCAGATAGGCGAATTGAGGAAGTTAAATTGAATGTCTTAGTGAATGTCAATCACGCAATCAAACAAAGAGAAAATGATTGAGGAAGACAAGACGTGGGAACCAAACGTGCTTTTCGCTGCAAATCCATTTTGTAATAGTGTTTTTCCGATTAAAAAATGTTAGGTTGGTTAGTTGGAAAGAGAAAAGAAATGAGACACTTGACACATTCAAGATTTCTGCTACAGAAGATACACGATTGATATTGTTAAAGAATGAGTAAAACATATTTATATCTAGGAAAGTTCTGTGATTTCCAAGTCCTCGGCTTCCGTTTTTTTTTCCTCTTTTACTTAATCTACTGTACCTTAGCTGGAAGGAGAGATAAAACCTCATCTAATTAGTTTCCTGTTTGTTGATCATTAAATCATCCATTTTTTTCAATGAAAGTTATATAATGGATGCAAATAAATTAAAATGAAGATTATTAACAAAGCTTTTTTGTCAATTAGTTTAAAAGGTGGGGTCGGCCACAGGCACATCGCATCTCACCTCAAAATTCATTGCGAAGGCCTTTTCGCGTATGGGCTACGTCGACTTCTGAAGACTTGAAAGATATATGATGATGATCATCATCATCTGCAGAAGCAGCTAGTATAAGTTCATTGCAGGAAGAAGATGGTAGAGGCATTTGGCCTCTACCATCTTCTTCCATGACGACCGCAATTGCGCTGCTCTCTTACCATATTTCACCAGCAAGCTTATCCATCTGATTCTTCCATCATCTGTTTGGTCTTTATCTATTGCACTACTACCAATTGGTTAAACTTTTCCACCATCTGTTGTAATTTTTTCTAGCTAAGTGGCCAGCCCCACATCATTTTGTTGCTTAAACATCTGTACATACTCTTCGCTTCAGTCCTCCCTCGGATCCAGACACTATCTGTCAGTCTCCCTGCCCGTCTGTCTGTCCATCTGTTTGTCTGCCACGCTAAAGAAACCACCTAAACATGGGTGCAACTCAACCAAATCTATCATGCATACTCGATGGATCTAGGGAAGATTTTAAAGTGAGATTTTTTGAGAAAAATGTTATAAAAGTTATACAGGGGCTTCTGTTTGCAATGTGATCATAATGCTAAACTCCACCATCACTTTCCATTCAATATACGTGTATACATATAAATATCTTATCTAATGCCTAATTCTTCAAGCGGTCAAAAGTGAGGGGAAACTTTTTCCCTTGGAGAAATCGAAAATCAAGGAAAACATTTTGCTACTCAAAAGGCGAAAGTGAAGGGAAACTCCCCCCTTTCAAGTGGTCAAAAGTGAGGGGAGACTCAACTCCAGGGATCAAAAGTGGAGGGTAACAATTCTCCCGCCTTCTGGGGATCAAAAGTTGAGGGTACAAGTGCGCTTCCACGAACAGCTGTTCTTGCCAGAACGCCGTTACCTCAGATGGTAAGATCAGAACAGGATTTAGGCTGCTTCCTTGGTGGACGCTGATTCGAGTCCAACACAATGCAGATTTACTTTATTCATACATGCAGTTTTGGACTGTGCGATTTGCTACTCAGTCACCACCAGTACCGAATGAAATATAGTTCCTGCTCATTGTTTTTATAATTATCACACTCCGTCGGACATGAAATGTCCATTTTACATACGCACACACATGCACATATATATATATATATATATATATATATATATATATATATATATATATATATATATTGCACCTCTCCTTAAAACTCCAATGCGCAGTCCTTTGGGCTATTCACGAATAGGATCGGTAAAGACGTAGAAATCCCGCCTTGATTTTATATATATATATATATATATATATATATATATTCTTCGATGTTGACTTTTCTAGTCCACGATTAACTTCTCGGGAGCTATTTTTCACTGCTTTCAAACTAATTTCCGTTTTTGATATTTTTCTTTCTTCTTTTGTAAAATAATTGCCTGCCTAATATGATAACTTATTGGAATCAATTCCGTTTTAATTCGGGCCAGAAGGAACACTTGAATTGACGAGAATAGACAAGATCTGAGTAATAAAAATCACGCTGAAGGGTCGGTATGGACTGAATAACCCCAATTGAATTAGAAGACAAGATTAACTGAAATAAAAGAAGAAAAATATCAACTAAAGGAGAAAAAAACTCGATCGGGCATTGTGTTTGAATACAAAGAACGAAACCACAGACTGATTTCTTAGATTGTTGTTCCTTGAATCTGCCTGTCACCATTTGAACCGATTATAATCTACAGGTGTGGATACTCTTGCAGTCCTAGATCGTTGATAGGGACAGGGACTCACAAAGAGTGGAAAAATGAGATAAATTATAAAAAAGCTTTACCAAGCCTTGTTATCTACTCAGAGAATGAACAGTGTGATTTTTTTGGTTTTCTATCTGATCCCAAGGACTCTTCCCTTTAAGTTAATTTATAAAAAATATCTCTATCCGCCATTTTATACTATAGACTCTTCTACTGAAACGAGATTTCAAGTTTCTTCTTATGAATTCTTTACGCTATTTTATTTTATCGGAATACTCTACTTTGGTATTGTTGGAAAACCTGTATGTTCTTGATTTTTTTTCATTAGGATATTCTTTCAACTTAACTATTAAATAGATAAAGTCAAAGATGGTCGGAATAAATTCTATTCATGACATCTCTGACTGGAAAACACCCGAAATAGAGTGAAAAAAATATTCTTGGTAATCTAGATGTTATTTATAAACCTGTTAAAATAAGATCCAAAAAGGTCAAAAAAGCTTTTTTCCAAAAACTATTTTCTGAAGTTTAATATAGCACTGATGTAGATTTCTAAGTCTAGACAAAGCGGTATGACCAGGAGCACCGGGACACATGCACATATAAAAAAAGATAAAACCCTGCGCCATCTTTTATGGCTACAATTGTTCAATGATATTGCTACTACTGATACCAATAGTGTAGAAACATTAACAAATATGGCGCCGAAAGAAAAAGGGAAAGAATAAACTGTAGGTTCGAAGGTTAGATTTGATCAGTAAACCGAATGATCCCCGTAGTTTAATGGATAAGAGCATCTGGCACGGTTGATCGGACTCTCCTCAATCTTCAATTCTGATCTATGCTGTTTATTCACTCTTGTTGAATGATGGTCCGAGTAAGTTGCGATAAAAAGCAATAGAAAAATGAAGATGGAAGAAAATACTACATTACACAGAGGCGACACGTACGACCAGCAGAACTCACAACAGTTGATTGAGCGGGAGATGGAGTTCTGGGGCTTTATGTATCTACGAATCCTGGAAAATCTTAAAAAAATATGTTAAAAAATCTTAGAAAATTGCGTTTAAAAAATGCAGGGAATGGGAGTCGAATTCGCGCTGCTTCAACATTGTAATGAGATTTTGCAGAAGGAAAACTTTCATCTGGGCGGGGCACTGAAGCTCGGGGGTGCAATATACCCACGGAATCCTGAAAATTCTTAAAAAAATAATTGTCTTTAAAAATGAAAATTCAGGGAAGGGATTCGGACTTCAGTACAAGATTATACAAAAGAAAAACCAATTTTTATCCAAACAAAAGGTTTTATTCCTTATCTATTTGTCTAGCACTTTCATTTCCCTTAAAAAATCAGAAGCTCATGGTTATCGTTTTGTTCGTGCAAAAGTTCAAGAATGATATTCTGCATCGTAACTATATGTGAATTGATTTTCATTCAACGCAAATGTATGATGCTGATAGAGGTTCGCATTCACTGAATGCTTTCGAGATCATTTATTGTTAGAAACCGTAAACCAATACTGTCAACATTACTTTCTTCGGTTTTCAAGCTGAGTCTAGATGACTGACTATGTATGTATGTGCCACGCGTACAGTACGTACCAATAGAGCTAGAGGTTTAAAAATTTTAACATTCACCCGATACTATATGTAAAAAAAATTTTTTTCAAATCCCCCCGTAATAGAATTTTTGTGGCAGCCCAATTTACTATCTAAGTTCACAGTGAATTGGTCCTTTAGCTTTCACGCTTGTTTTTTGAAAGTTCGGAATTTTTTGGTCATCATCATCATCATCATCATCATCATCATCATCATCATCATCATCATCATCATCATCATTCTTTTAACGTCCGTCGTTGGACATAGACCTTCCCCAGGATTCGCTACACTTCTCTATCATGGGCGTGGTAGAGCCAGTATTTTCTGAATTTGTCTGAATTTGTCTAATATTCTGCCGGCCTCAGTTGCGCATGTGATCTCGGGGGATCCATGTGGTGAGTCGCGATTTCCATCAGTTGTCCGCCAGTCTTGCAACATGGCCAGCCCACTGCCATTTGAGATTTTTAATGGATTCTATGATGTCCCTGACTCTTGTCTTTTCCCTGATGTATTGTGCTGTCTTGTGGTCTCTCCATGTGAGGCCCAGCATTATTCTTTCATGTTCACGTTGCATGGTTCTAAATTTGCGGATCTGTCTCTTGGTTAGGTTCCATGTTTTGGCTCCAGAAATGACAATTAGAAGGATGCATTGGTTATACACCCTTCTTTTTAGGATTGATGTGATCTTCTTAATTTTGAAGGTTGAGCTTGCTCTGCCAAAGGCTTGCCATCCTAGTGTGATTTTTTGCTTGATTTTTTCTTCTTTTGAGGGTCTCATGGAGATTCGTTGTCCTAGGTAGATGTAGTGATCTACTTTCTCCAGTTCCGTGTCCTCGATTTCGATCCTAGTGTTTTTATCTCTGATGTGGTTGTTGCACATGATCTTCGTCTTACTGAAGTTCATGTGTAGGCCGACCTTCTCGCTCTCTTCATTTAGTTCATCTATCATTAGTTTGAGATCGTTTAGGTTCTCAGAGAAAAGGGCAATGTCGTCTGCAAATAAGAGGTTGCTCAGATACTTGCCCTCTATTCTAATTCCTTTAATCTTCCAGTCATGTCTTCTGAAGATCATCTCGAGGCAGGCTGTGAAGAGTTTAGGTGAGCTGGTATCACCTTGTCTTACTCCTTTCTGGAGCTGAAAGTTGTCCGAGTCTTTATTCAGCCTGATAAAGGAACTTCTGTGATTGTATATATGTTTCAGCACTTCAACATATACTGGATCTACACCTTGTCGAGCGATGGCCTCCATGACTTTAGGGATTTATACTGAGTTGAACGCCTTTTGAAGTCGATAAATGCTACGGCGAGTGATCGTTTCATTCATTGAATACCCCCATCTTTTTTTTTTTACATTTTTTGATTGATAACTCCGACACATCGTGCTGCCAAAAGACTTTTGTCACATGACGGTTTCTATTGAATGACTAATCAAACTTGTTATAATTTAGTGATTACCAGAATACATTTGTTTGATTTTCAGTTCTTCTTTTTTCTTTGTTTCTTTGGTTCTCTTTTTCTATTTTGTGTTTGACTATAATTCCCCCGTAACTGGTTTTGTATACAAATCATTACTCCATAATCAAACGTCACTCTAGCCAAGACGTTCATTTTCCTGGAATGTTTTTGTCTCAGTGATTTGACAGCTTAAATCCTGTTTGTAATATTTCACACATCCAACCCAGCTGAAATCCTGTTGTTCTAATCCTAAATATGCAAAATAAAAAATGGCTTCACGTTTTGCAATTCTTTTAGCGATAAAACTCTATTTTGGTCATAAAATACATGGTTATTGCATAGTACTTCTAATCGGGAAAAATATTGCTCAAGTCAAATTGTTATAGGAATTTACTTTCCATGATTGATTATTTCCGATAAACGCTAGATAATTCCATAAAGGCTTGATAATTCCATTCAAATCCCAACTAGAATATCATTCACGGGAACAAGAGCAACTTAACCATGAATCGTCTTTATTCGGTAAACCAACTAAAACCAACTTAAAGGGAAAACCCCAGAATATAAAATACCACTCGTTATAGCATTGATGCTATCGTACAACAAGGCTTAGACCCTGTATATGTCAGAGTATTGCAACATATCTATCGACACAGCTGTTCCTTCATCGGGCTACACAGGAACTCTAGGACCTTTCAATTCGGAAAGGAGGCTGACGATGTGATACCAGCAAATACCTAGGTAAGCTCAGCTTTGCTGACGACTTCATTTTTGATGAGAACCTTCATTATCCCCATATAATACTAGATGACGTCAATAAAGAAAAGAAAAAAGGTCTGTAAACTGCGGTAAAACAAATGTCATGTACAAAAAACGAATTAGGGACAAAAATACTAAGATCAAAATGGAAAACGCAAAGCTGGAGAAAGACAACCACTGCATCTACCAAGGACAACGATTCTCCATGAAATCCTCAGAAGAAGAAACCAAACGAACAATCACTCAATCTAAACTTAGCCTTCAAGAATAAGAAAATCACACTAGTCCTAAAAAGAAGAATATACAACCAATGCATCCTCCCGATTGTCATCTATAAAGCTAAAACGCGGAACCGAACTAAAAAATTGACCCTCAAACTTAGAACCATGGAGCGTGTACGGGAGAATATCATGCTCAACATCCCCATGAAATATTCACGCATGTATTTTAATTGCTATGGATTTTTTCCAAGGAAACACCTAAACTCGTTCATTGATTTGTCCATTATGTCAAATAGTGGGTAAGAGATATTTTCATCATCAGAATTGTTAATTTTGAGTGAAGAGACCATTGTTACAGATAGAGGAACAAACAAACGTCATATTGTCCATCATATCAGTAGAATTTTTTTGAATGAGAATAGTACAATCTGTCCAGTGAAACATCAAGTTTTGTCATGTTCTTGTAGAAAACCTGTCGCACATTGTTTTTGATTATTTTGACGCTTTCTATTTGGCTAAATTTGATAAAAAACGATCTTTGTATATAAGTCAAACCCAAATATTTAGCCAAATAATTGAGGTCGATTTATGCATTGCTAATAGTTTCATTACAGTGAGAAAGGTGAAAGTCGACTTAGTTTCTGATAGGAAAAAATTTCTGCGGTTCCAATAAAAACATTCTATCCTAACTGACCTGAGTAAATTATTGAATATGCTACTTTTTTCGGGAACTTATGGCTTCTCAGTGTGAAGTGCCGTAATAAAGATCGGTGCTTCAGACGCATCGCTTATAGGATTTTGAGAGGATTTTTTGTCAGAACTTTTTGAAATGTATTTTATATGCCATGAAATATGAAGTTTTCTTTGTCTAATTGTCGTTCCATAACCTTCAGATATGTGGAGGGGTTGATCTATACATATGCATATCATAAATCAATGATTTCTCATCCAAAAATCAAGGAACAAATTATACAGGAGGGTGACTTGCGCGCGACCTAGTACTTTTTATGACCGCCATAGACATTTAAATGCACGTTTAACGTCAATTTTCTTACATAAAACCACGAATTTTCTTCGCACCACTACATTTGCTATATATTGCAGTCGAATAATTGAGAACATTCTCTTGAAATAGGTATTATATTTCACTCGTATTTCTTTCATCTTAATTTTATTTGCTTCAAATTGCAACTACTCAGACCGTCTGTTTATGGCAGTTAGTGAACAGTGCAGATCGGAAATGAAGAATGAACACTTGGTGGGCCGATCTCATGTGTACTAATTGAGATGTTTTTAAAAAAAACATGCCATCGGCGAGATCTATTATCGTTAAGTCAGTTTGGAAATATGGCGTTGGAATGTTCTGTATTCCAGCTGAATAATATTATACAATGAAGTTGTTTGTTTATCCAACCGTGATACGAGAAAATTAATAGAAGATAAAAAGTAGCGCGAATCAACATTTCAGTCATAGAGTGGCATAAAAATACTTTCTAGCGGCCTGATTGAGAACAATGTTTAATGCGTTTTAATGTCCTGTATTGAAAGGAGTCACTATAATAGTAATTGTCCTATCTTGAAGAAAGCGGATGCTATTCAAGTTGAAAGGGGTTATTTCAGTCACACGTGGTGGCAAGGCTCCAAAATATCTGTGACGCCACGAAGGAGGAAGGTCGGCCATTTTGGATTTTATAAACTGACTAAACCGATTGGTCAGTCATCTTTGATGGGTGGCTGATCACGTGGTTGAAATAAAATTGAATAAAGAAAGAAAGCCATACAAAGGAAAATTAAAACATACATTTCTCAATAAAATCCTCCTCAGAAAAAGAAATCAAGTGAAGAATCACACTAGGTTGGCAAGCTTTCGGCAGGACAAGCTGAACCTTCAAGAACAAGAAAAAGAAGGATATGCAACCAATGCATCCTCTCCATAATCTCCAATGGAGTTAAAACATGGAACCTAACCAAACGACTGACCCTTAAACTGAGAACCATTCAACGTGCACCAAAGAGAGTCATGCTCAACCTTACATGGAGAGATTGCAAGACAGCACAATATAGCAGGGGAAAAACAGGCGTCCAAAATACCATAGTAACCGTTAGAAAACTTAAAATGGCAATGATCTGGTCATCTGGCGAGAATGTCAGATAACCACTTGACATCACGACTCACAACGTAGATTCTCAGATCAAAGGTGAGACGATAGTTAACTAGAACAGGCTCAAGTAATTTAAAAGTGGTCATGAAGCAGGATAGTTATGCCAGAGATAACGTGGGAAAAGAAGAGAAAACACGTGGCAGCATTGTGGGAAGAACATGACTAAATTTTTCTGTGTCAGAGAGTAGTAGATATACTGAGTTGAATATGCTTTGGTAGGTGTGGTTATTTCAATACGAAGATACTACCCAGAACGAACATTCAGTATAGATAGAAAGGAAAAGGAAAGGAGTTATCGAGGCCGGAATGTACCTCTGCCGCGAGCTTGTGTTGTATAACTGCTATTTGGCTCTCCAGGCAATCCTTTTCCGAAGCAGGCAGTATAATGGGAAAAAGTGAGAAGTTAGGAAGAAGTCTCAACGTCAAGAAGAAAGAATGGCATGGCAAACGTGATATAAAGAAGAAAAAAAGAAAGAAAAACATTACCGATCGGAAGATCAGGGTGTTACTACAACCTTACGCCTGAGTGAGCGAAGAGGATCGAAAGTGAATGTTTTTCTAAAGGAAGTGACGTCATCAATGATCGAACTACTCTTTTTACGAACTATTCACTGGAACTACTTTTCCATAGGTTATTTTTCGTGCTTATTTTACGGAAATCAGAAATGAATTACTGCACTTCAAGGAGAGCCAGTATATTTTGTCATAACATCATTTTTAAATGGATCTCAGCGTTTCTTTTAAATACTTATGTGACGACATTAAAAACAACAACATCACTAAAAATTATGATTAACATATTTACGTCTCCCTCATCCCCATGGAAAAAGGTTTTAAACTTTAGATAGCCCCCACCCTGCAAGATAGCTATAGACTATAATTTACGAAGCGTTATATGATTCGGAGAAAAAAACTGAACAAAACATAAGGTCTTGAATTTCAAATAACGGAAGGCTAAAACGGCTACGGTTTTCCTTATCGTAAGTTTCTTGTGTACATAACTAAAATTTATCATAGGCATATTGTTCAACAACAGGTCAATGAAATTAAGAAAGGCACGCTTGATGATCAATGCCTTTCCAGTGAGGGCTTTCTTTAAGTCAAGCACGGATAAAATTATTTATGTGTGTGTGTGTGTGTATGCGTGTGCTTTCATTGTGTTTTGATATTTTTTTGTTTATGTTGTATGCATTCAAGTAATCATATAGTATATTGTATGAACTTCATGTTAAATCGAAAAAGTTCTTTTAAGTTGAAATATTTATCAGCCAAACCAAATGAACAAACCGAGGGGCTATTTGATAGTTCACTCCTTCAAAGTTGGAACGGCATCACATACACGTCTAGGCTTCCAAGAGAAATTCGGCCCGAGCAGGAGGAAGGTTTAGACCACCACTTTCCGCACTGGGATCTGTGCCTTCTTTCGCTATTCGTTAAAATGTATGCCAGGAATGCAGCATAGTTTTCCTGGTCACAGATCTCCCACTGAGACATAGTTAAATAGAAAAAGTAAACATAAGGCATTGATTTTGAATAAGGAAAAAAGTATGACTCATCTTGTCAATACATCGCTTCTCTAAACAGCTATGTGATCACAACTACAAAAAATAGATTTTATGTTTTAAAAACAAAAAAAAAATCAGTTCAACGATGCGTTCACCATTCGTGATTGTAGTGGTAGGAGGAAGAGGAGGAAAAGGGTGAGTAAGAGGAGGATGAGTTTGGTTCTCTCGAAAGTCTGGTCCAACTTTCATATCAATTAAGCCGGATGCAGCTGAAAAAAAATGATATTCAACATATTAGGGATCTATCAACCGACCAAAAAAGTGTCTTATGCAGATGCATTGGAGGCATCTTATGAGTGGGAATTTCTTCATCATCAATAAGATAGAAGATGATAGACTTGTTTATTTAGACAAGAACTAATTTATTTCTCTTGAATTTTGTTTTTCTGGTAATCTTAGAGCCAAAAGAATGATGAAAATAATCATATTCCGGTTTACCTTAATCGTCTATTCATTTTCCATTATTTAACTCGTCTAAATTAATCTCACAAGATGTTCTATTCTTTACTTAAATGTATTTTCTCGTACCTTACACCATTATTCTTTTGTTTATACTGTTTTGTCCGTATATATGTCAATGTTTAAGCGTTAAAAACTGATCTCTGATATCAATTGTCAGTATTCGAGGTCGTGGATATGTCAAAATTCGAATAATAGTTTGTTTTTTTTTTTAACGTGAGCCTAGCATTAGAATGATTGTTGCTTCACGATCTTTTTTTTTTTTTAATTTCTTTGTGAAATCTATGAATTCCTTGTGGTCTATTTATCATACATCAATTTGTTCGAGTATTTACAACTGTTTATGTTGATGAGTGCTTGCGAATGTGTAGAGTGTATATGTGTGTATGTATGTGTTTATGTGATTGAGAGTCTGTGTGTGCGTGTGCTCGTATATTTTGCTGCCGTCGTCTTCATCCTTCAGTTTGTCACATGTTCCTTATCTATAATTGCTAACCAACTGCACCCACTGCCACAAGAGCGACAGCTCCACCCAAGATTCAACAAATCGACACTGTAACGTTATCCACCACGTCGTCCTCGTCCACTAAAGCCCCCATTTTGACCCATACTTTAGTTGTGCTCAAGTCCTACAGACCCCTTTCAACATCCCTTCGGTTCGCAAACCTACCTGTCACCTGCGTGCGAAACCCTGCAGGGCGCAAAACTTGAGACCCAGAGTCAGAGAGATTTTTTTTAAAAATCGGATTTAATAAACCGGTTGTCGTTGAAAATTTGTACAAACTGCTTCTGATATCGATGTATCTATTTATCTTATTCTGTTCGTATCTGTCTATCTACACTGAAAAAATGTTACAAACTGATAAATTAATTCGTAACAAATTAGAATGATTTTTATGCTAATCCAAGTTACATTTTTTTCAGTGTATCCATGTCAAGGTTGACAATGTGGGTAGGTGCCGTTCACTGCTACTCTTTTGGCAGGTTAGGTAATTATTAGAGGATGGATTCCCCGAATGCTCCCTCAAATTCATTCTTCTCTGTCAGCTATCATATCATGCCAGCAGGGAAGAATTTATTATCAAGATATCTGGCGCTGAGTCAGATTGCAAGTATTGGAATTCAGTTTCAAGCATCATCTTTACACAATGTTAAGGGAATCTTCTTGACAAAAATTATGACAGAATATAAGATGCACGATCAGTATTGTTATAAACCGTCACCCAAAACTGGCAACATAGGTTTCTTCAGTTTTCAAGCTAGTCTGTCTGTCTGGATAAATATGTATCGGTCACATCAATAGAGCTAGAGTGCTGCGACTTTAGATATTTACTCCTTACTATGAATAGAAAAAACGTTTTTTGATCACCCTAAAAAGATTTTGAGAGGGTATTTCAATTTGCAATGTATATTTATGCTGGATTAGTCCCTTAGTTCACGTCCGACACCGTAGGCTCTTGTATGTTTGAAAATTCGGACATTTAGTGATCACTGCCCAACAAAATGCTTGATAGGGATCAGTGATTTTTCAATGGCTTATCCATTTCCTTTCAGAGAATGAGACTAATAGTTCTGTTGTAAATGGAGCCAATTTTAACAGTGAACTCGACAGTGGCAGGTTAGTGATAAGAATCCGAGGTTAAAGTATTTGGTGACGGAACGGCACTAAAGGTACTGCATCTAAGCACTTCTCACATGAACTAATGCGAAAATTATGTAAATGCCCCAAACAGGATTCGAACTCACTCGCTGATTCCGTTTTACGAGTTGATGATAATCAGTCCATCATAAATTGAATTGCTTAAGTAGAAGTCTTCTTTAATTTCCTTTACCATCATCATCATCATTATGTCTTTTATTTCCTATTTCATGTATCGGAGACGGGTCGAGAAGTAGTATTGTGTTATGTGGATCTCAATCAGGGACGGCAGGATCCATGGACACCCTAAAAAGCAATATTCACTTTTACTTACTTTTTTTCTGTTTTTTGCTGTTTTCCCCCCTTCAGATGCTGTCTGTTAGTTGCAAACTCTCATACAATTCATTCTTTTTTTCTATGTAAATGCTCTTTCGAAATAGAAACCGTCAACCAAAACTGTCAACATCAATATCATCATCTGCAGCAGCAGCAGCTTTTTAACATCTGTCGTTGGACATTCCCTCAAATCCACCAGGACTCTCTATCATGGGTGTCGTGGAGTCGATACTTTCTAAACTTATCTAGTTCGTCACGCCACGGGTCCGCATGTGTTTTTCTGGAGGTCTACGTTGTGAGTCGTGATGTCCGTTGCTTGTCTGACATTTGCAACATGACCAGCCCATTGCCATTTAGGTTTTTTTTTTATTATGGATTCTCTGTATCCGTCTTGTGATCTCTCCATATGAAGTTGAGCACGATTCTCTTTTGTACGAGTTGAATAGTTCTCAGTTTGAGGGTCAGTCTTCTGGTTAGGTTCCATGTTTCAGCTCCATAGGTGACTATCGGGGGATGCATTGGTTGTAGACCTTTCTTTTGAAAAGTGAAGGGATTTTCTTGTTCTTGAAGGATGATATTGCTCTACCGAAAGCTTACCATCGCAGAGTGATTCTTCGCTTTTCAGTTTTCGAGTGTGCGTGTGCGTGTGTTGTGCGTACAGGATGCACTAATGAAGCAAGAGGATCGGAAATTGAAAAATATCTTTTTTTAGCCTTCTCAAATTGTGTCTAACAGAGTTCACATTCCATTATGTGAACGAAACATACACGCAATGATTTATTTTAGTACAAAACAATTTGATACACGATTTCATAGGTAGTTTTTCAATATTTTGATAGTTCATTTTGAACCAATTTGCAAGGAATAACTTTTATTGTTATACACCAATTACACAATGGGTTCCACTGTTACAATAGCACCGATCTTGTGGATAAGTTAGAACACAGGGCAAAAATAATATCAAGATATCGAGTTTTGGCACAACCTTTCAAGTAATTTTTCTTTGAATTTCTCTTTTATCAAGAACACTTTTCACAATTCCGAATTCTGACGTATAGGTTGTATCCCAATCATCCAGTGCTCCATGGTCCGATAGGTTTTGAATTCGTGGATCTGCAGCAAGAGTTCTTTGATTCGGTTTCAAACTGCGGTTTGAACCTTAATTTAGCACTTTATAAACCAAATGCGCCAAAACTTCATAAATCATTTTTAATACAACCAATTAAAAAGTATAGATAAATTTCATCAATTATTATATAGTCTGTGATATATGACATAAATTTAAGATATATTGTTTGTTCTATTAGAGAAACTGTTTAAATCGGTAAGCGGCTATAATGTATTACGTAATGCATTAAACTCCCATTCTAACAGCACTAGTTCCAACGATATTATTTAATGATACACGTGCTATAACGATAGGTTTGTTTGTAAATTGTCAGAGATTAGTTTGCAGCGGCAGCACATGGAGATTTCAGTGAATTATTTTGAAAACTAAAATTAGTAAACCCTTAAAACAATTTCGCTCAGAACAAGATGGGGCATTACATCGTTAAAGGGTGAATGAATGCCATTTTTTTTCTTTTCTTTTTGTTTCTCATCTATACTACGCTTCGTATAAAATCCACCCGACCCGTTAAAACGGCAAATACTTTTGTTGAACGAATGACACGCACACGACGCCTGTCTCTCGTATGACTAATGAGTCATATCAATGGGCCAACAATACAATTGCCTCTCTTATTTGGGATAATAAGTTTATGTACTCGTAGGAATCTATCATAAGTAACATAAAGAGCAAAATAAAACACGCGCTCATGTGGTGACACCCGTCATATTTGAAACCAACATCTCGATTATCTTTCTGGTAATTAAAGTATACATTGTATCCATGGCGAATAGGTAGTAGATATACATAAATACAATAGAAGAAATTCATACCAATCGTTCTTATTGTTACGCGTGGTTTTCACGCATTTTACTATTCATTGTACTCTATAATAGTCATTCTCAACGAAAGCCCCGGCACATTCGATAGGAGTTATAAAATGCTATATTAGATTAATTTCTGTACGTCTGTAAGTGTTGTCTTTCTGTTTGACAGGGCTGCTGGAACTCGAGAAGAGCTCTTAAAGGGGTCGCAGTCTCTAAATAGTTGAAAATGGCTGCTCTTCAACTTCCTCAACTTTTAGAGAGAACAGTATATTATGAAAACACTTACGGGACCATAATCACAGCCATTATTATCAATCGAGTTTGGAATTTGAGCTTCTTTTATTACATAGAGTGCAACTGTGAATTGAATACTCTTTGATCATGACCTCAAAGGCCGGTGCTCAACTTTGATAAAAGAAATTTGGATATCTAAATCAAGTTATAGAAAATTAATGTATGAAGAATAAGGTGAGCGTGCATGAACGTTTATAAACTTTCAGTTTATATATGGATCATGGGCGACACGCCGTGGAGTAGTGATTAACAACAAAGCTCACTTTGCTAATCCTTACGGGTTCCATACACTTGTGACTTTGAGCCAGACTGAGCTTAGTTAAGTAAATACTTCTACTCGCACATTTTATTGGTGTGCTTGGAATTGTATTTCGGTGTATTAGACGTACCTAAAAAAAAAAAGGTTTAAAATTCTTTCGTATCCCAAGGAACAAAAAAAAGGACTTAAGATTTCAGATTCGAAAAAAGTTTCCTATCAATTTTGACCCCCGTACAGGGATAAAAAAATCCTTCTCTTCTGGGCCCTTGAAAAGGGAAAAGCTTCCCTTCAATTTTGACACCCAAAAGGGTAAAATGTTTCCTTTCCCTTTGACTTCTTGAAAAAGAAAAGGGTTTTCCTTCCATTTTAACTCCCTAAAGGGGAGGAGCTTGCCTACACTTTTGACCAACCAAAGGGAGGGGGAGCTGCATTTCATTTTTGATGCCTTAGAGGGGATGAGTAGTTTCTCTCAAGTGAGAAAAAGTTTACCTTCACTCTTGGTCATATATCTTTTGAAATAAGATATGTATATATGTACATTGCTCCGAAGGTAAGCGTCCAGTTTAGTATCATATCGAAATTTTTAATTAAAAAAAACTCTAAAAAATGTCACAAACATTTCCACTATAAAATTTTACACTATACCTATTGAGTATGCATAGCTAATGCAGTTGCGCTGTACCCATGTTTAGGTGGTTTTTATATAGCATGACAGACAAACACACAGACGCTGTGGCATTCTTCCGACTCTCAGAATAACAAAGAACACGTATACATGCATTTGCATTTTTCTCATTTGGAAATTATTGCAACGGTATGAAACAAATGTGATAATGAATGTCAAACCTTTAGACATTAGACTTAAGGGTTTCAAATTACACCATTCGATGTCCTTCATAATGTTAACCTAGCAGATATAAGCGTTAAAAGTCTTGCAGCTACCTGGTGCAGAGGGTTCATTCCCTTGGTCTGGTAGTAAAATCCATTTATACACGGGGATTACAAGAACACAATAACACAGAGAATAATTCAGAGAATAATGCCGAAAATAGGTATGCGACAGAAATGTTTTGTCAATAATAACGTCTATAACCACCAAAATGAGAATAATTCGAAGAAATCTATACATAACAATGACAATTCATCATCTAAAAATCAAACTAGACAGAAAAGATAGAATTGTCTGAATCTCTGTCTCCTGAACTTGGATTAATATCATGCAATGTTCGTAAATTGTCTTCAATTTGTAACCGAACTGCTTTTCTCGGTCATTATAAATGAATAATTTGGTTTCTCATGATTATGACAGGATACCCGAAAATGAACTTGTTGAAATGTTGAAGGAAAAGACAGATGTAAACGAAGGAGCGATTATATTAATATATTATACGCCTTCGGTAATTTGAAGAACAGTTGGTGTCTGGATTCTGTTTTTCAATTTACCGGATCCTGTGTCTTTGCTGCTGATCATTGTCTCGTTATTATGTTGATCAGAATCTGGTTTCGTCCTTCAGATATTCAGATTTTAGGAAGTTGTCTACAACATACAGGAACACCCACGGGCAAGCTATAAACATAATTATGGAAAATAGATACATATGCAAGTATTCGTAGAAATATAAGTGTATGTAGATTGATGTGCCAGAGCCTGATAACCAGCCGACCGATAAGATGCCTGTAATCCAAGTGCTTGCAAATCAGTTCTTATCAGGTCAAGCATCGATTCTAGGAGATCCGTAAAGGTTTCCTCTGGGATATGATTCCCTGATGTGAGCAACAGGCTCTCTAACCACTGCAAATTACACGTCAGTGTTTCTGTCAAGTGAGCTTATTGGTCCATTATATCTCCTAAATACTCAATGAAGAGTTTGTCGGCCGGTACAATACAATGAGGTCATCTTCATGTTCCTGAAACCATTCCTATACAACTCGTATTTTGTGTTAGGGTGCATTATTCCACTGAAAAATCCACCGACAGCGTAAAATTCTGTTTCTATGAAGAGTTGTACTTAGTCTTCAATGATGTTGAAGTAGGTGGGTGGTAATTCATACGAAAAATCACTCAAGGATGGCAAGCTTTCTGTAGAGCGAACTCAAACTTTAAGAATAAGAAATTCCCATTAGTTTCAAAAGGAAGGGTCTACAATAATGCATTCTCCCGATAGTCACCACTGGGACTGAAACATGGAACCTAACCAAAAGACCGACCCTTAAACTGAGAACCATTCAACGTACTCGACATCACATTGAGAGATCACAAAACATCACAGTAAAACAGGAGTCAGGAATATCATAGAATCGAATTGGAAAACTCAAATGGCAATGGGCTGGTCTTGTTGCAAGAATGTCAGACAGCCGATGGACATCGCGACTCACATCGTGGATCATCAGATATTATAGGCGAAACCGTGGTTAACAAAACACAAGATGGCGTGACGAAGTATGAATTCAGAAAGTATTGGCTCCATAACGCCCATGATAGAAAGGTCTGGCGAATCGTGGGGAAGGTCTATGTCCAGTGACGGATGTTGATGATGATAATGAGTGATAGGACCCTGTGTTCCTCACCAGCTAGTGCATCTTGGTGTCGTTGCTTTCAAGATAACGACGCACACGTAGAGAGATAGCAAGACAAATCGGTCTAGGCGACCTTCTGCTATTCATACAAGTTCCAGTTCCGTATATGGAATGCAAGGTAGTTCTTCCTCTTTTGACCCACTCAGACTAAAACGTCCGTAGTGAGTTTGGTCGTCACTGTCTCACGAATATAGTCTTGTGCCGAACTAAGTTAGTCCTTTTTTTCCTATCAATCTATCCGTATGTGTGTGTGTGTGTGTGTGTGTGTGTGTGTGTGTGTGTGTGTGTGTGTGTGTGCAGGGCCAGTGAGAGGTAAGCGGAACCGGTATACTGGGATCGGGGAGGGGGGCTAAAAGGGACCCGAGAGTTTCTTGGGTAGAGCTGTGTTTCGAAACTTTCAAGTCGATACGATACGTCCATTTATATAGATTAAAGAAAGAAGATGAATCTATCGTTTCTCAGCTTGCAAATAAAGCATGGTGCATTAAGAGGTTTCTAATCGTTATGGCCAAAGGACGAGGGTATTTGAGTAATGTGGGGGCGCTAAAACAGCCTAACACTGCCTTATATAATTCCTCTCGTGGACCTTGTATGTCGTTACCTGAGAGAATGAATGTGTGTGTTTGTGTGTGCACGCATGTGTGCGTATGTGAGCGAATGTGTGAGAGAGAAGGGGAGGAGTGAGAAAGAGAGGGATAGAAAGAAGAAGGAGAGGGGGAGTTTCCCCGCCCATTTGTCTATCTTTTCCCTTCATTTCAATATCCTGACATTCCTCTTCTTTGTCTGTAATCGCCGTTCCGATAATTATCTATCCCGACCGGCTTCTTTCTCATTTCTCCCCCTTCTTCCGGCCAAATATGCATATTTCTCCCACATTTTTTTCTTCTAGGTCCTTTCTCTGCACTTCCTCTTTTGACCCACCCAGACGACATTTTTTTTTCTTATATACTTCCGTACGTCTTTTGGATTCTTGTTATCACAAAGAAAGATATTTCGTGGCTTTTAAAGACAACGGAAATAAAGCAAATAAAGCAATCTCCCATCATCGTGGCTGTGACCGAGATGTGGATATGTCGGACAAATAAACGGAGAAAACGGCGGCGGAAAATAGATTTGAAATGATGGAGGAGGGAGAGAGAAAGATATGAAGATATAAACAAAGAGATAAAGCAGGTATGGTTAGTCACTCAATAGAAATCGTCAGATGACCAACGTCTTATAGCAGTACGCCCCGTTAGAGGTGATCAATTACAAAAAAAAAAAGAAGAAAAAAAATTAAAATATCTTGGTGTTTTCATTAATCTCAGATTCTATTCAGCAGTTTGACACTGGTGTAAAATTCACCATCAAGTTATAGGTTATGCCTAAAATTGGCCCCATTTACACCAGCACTATTTGCCTGTGAGAGGAAATGGGCACGCCATTGAAATATGATTGATCAATGAATAAATCTCTTCTTTCACGTTGGTCATTAGAAAATGTCCAAATCCCCCCCCCCCCCCAAAAAAAAGTGTGACAGCTGCCGGACACAAGTAAAGGGAACAATTTAGCATACAATCACAGTGTAAATTGAACCCCCACTAGAAAAAAAACTGATTTTTTTCCTTGGTATAATCGGGACAGAAGATTAAAATTTTCAACCCGATTGTTAAATTGTTGTGGCCTGTTCACGCGACGCATAAATACTTATAAAACCAGGCAGCCAGCCAATTGGACTCACTTAAAAACTCAAGAAACCCAAGGTTGTTACTTTCGGAGACAGTTTTGGTTGAGGGTTTCTAATTTCTAATTTTATCCACTTAGTACTCATATTATTACGTAAATGATTTTTTCATGGCAAAAAGTTTATTTGGTATAGACGCACACTTACTGTAGTGTTCCCGCCGTCTTACTATTGTATATCTTCACATACCACTGCTTCTAAACACCTTGTTGCGTAATCTAGTGCGGCATAAGGCCAAATGTTAGGAAATAAGAAGTAACAAGATTGTATTACACTAAGTTGGGAGAACCTGCCTAAAATACAAGCGTTCGAAATCCTAGGGTCTTATCCGTCTCGAATACTGTGCTGTCACTAGGGGGACACGGATGCGGTGCCATGGCCGATCCGAGTCCAAAGGGGCTCAGGATTCGTCCAGGGACCTTAAGATCAGCACTCTTGTTTCCTTGTGACAATAGTCGTGATGACTAAAGTGAATTTTTGCTGATAGCCTACCCACACGTTTACGTTAGTGGTATTCCCACATACTACCGACCCTATGTCACCCTTTTTTGCTCGTGGGGGATCGTACAAATAGGCTGAAACATCGACCTCTGGCAATGGCGGGGAATACGTAACTATTTCAGTTGCTAGGTAGTCCACATATGTAGGTATGTACTAAGCGGAAGTGTGTTGGGTTAGCAGTAATGTCAGTGGGCTACAATTAAAAATGATAAAACTTTATTTACATTCACCAGACTCAAATGCAACTGTGATTATTGTTTCATTTTTGCCTGACTAACAAAATGTTCTCTGTGTGTGTTTGTCTCTGTCTCTTTCAGTCTCTCTCTCTCTCTCTCTCTCGCAATATATATATATATATATATATATATATATATATATATATATATATATATATATATATAGATAAACAGAAAATAACACCGCAGAAAATTACATAAACTATATCAACAAATATTGGGAAAATGACTTAAATGACGTAAAAACATTTTGAAAAAGTTTTCAATGTTTGTGCTCAAAGCTGTAAAGCTTTTTGGAATATATATATATATATATATATATATATATATATATATATATATATATATATATATATATATATATATATATATATTCTCTTTGGGTCTGCCGAATCTTATCTCTGCGATAATTGTGATGACAGAGGTCTTTGGAAATATGCCTCTCTCTCTCTCCGTTCTCTGTCATGTAATGAAACATACCAGAATGCTGAGGGTCCGCCCCCTGGGCAGGACCTAGCACTTGAAAACCAGGCCATTCCCTGATATCCGCATTTTTAAATACCTTACATCATCTTTCTTTTCATATATCTAACCGCCCCTGCACAGAATGAGACACAAGGTTTCGATTCAATGTGGGCACCAACACGTGTACGTATGGGCAAGGGGGGGGGCTGCCCAAAGTCGAAATACCCAGGATTTAAATCGCCTAAACATAGAAACAGATAGTACATTAGCTTACCCCGCCTGAAAGTCGGATAGCTGCGCTCTGGTCCTTGAAGAGTTCATTCGATTTTCCATTTTAAAAAAACAATTTGGTGACGTGATCCTTATCAGTTGAAAGTAACGAGTAAGTAAAACTGTGCATTAAGTGAGTGACTGTGGCATAATATGCAGTAGTACGGTTGGCTGTAAATGAAAACCCCTGAAACGACCCGAGCACCATTGAGCCGGGTTTCTGTGCCTCAACTGTATGAAATTCGCTTCCCTTTAACTGGCAGGTTCAAACTTGATTCTTGGATGGACTGGATCTCAGAGCGTTCATGCCCCGATAGTCACGCTTCTGATAATTATTAATGGCATTAATATCCTGTGTTCAAGTGCTGCACAAACGAACTGATTTATATATTGACAGGCGGAGAAACTTATAACTGGTATCGTCTCTGTGGTGTGATAAACATTCGAGAACCGTCACCTGGTAGTAAAAACACGTCTACACATACACATACACAGTTTGCTGGCAGAGGTGGTGGCGCATTTCTACATGGTGTAAAAGTGTTCATGACAAGGTAAAAGCGATATTTTGAATGCTGATCTTCTGGGTTGGCAAGAACTCACAACTGGCACCAGATTGGCGCCCTGAAGTACCTTGCAAAATAACTGGGGGAATTGAAATCCTCAGAAGGCCTGAAACTACTGATAGGATATTATTGAAATCAATAAAAATGGTGGAGGTTGAAAAAAAAGTCGCTCGATACACAGCGAAAGACATCATCAATGTAAAAATTCATTAAATGGTTCAACTATACGAGCAGAGATGAATATTGGTAAGTTTGTAATTCTTTCGAGTATCAAATATTTTCTTGTAACGTCTACTTCGCCACGGAATTTTGTAAACAATCGAAAGAAAAAAAAACAATGCAGTAGTAAATTTTAATTATTTAATGTGCTAAAAGCGAAAATAAGTAGGAATAACCCGAGCAATATTGACGCGATTCCAGATATTATAAAAGTAGATCACAAATTTACTTGCTTCTCTTCCATAATTTTATAACAGAGGCCTAGCTGTAAAATTGATGTGCTTATAAATAGATGTGTAAAATGAAAACGTATGTATGTATTTGTATACGGATAAACATTTAGATACATGTAATTTGCCCGTGTATGAATGATTTCATGCACGCAGGGATACATATACACTCACATACTATATATACTTATACATAATCGCTTACATATATGAATATTTATGAAAATTGTACATGTGTCACTTGGAGCGTTGTTCAGATTTAATTACGGTGTAATAAAACTCGACACATGGAGGCTGTTGAAAACGTAGCCCGCCCAAATACCCTCACTGTGTGCACCTCAACTCACAATTCATGTGATTGTTTTCAGAATCATTTTGGCCCCACACATCAAGCCCTTTTCTTCCTGACGCCTCCATATATTTTCCTTGGGCACCGCAGGGAGAAGAGAGAGAGAGGACTGGGTGTTTTACGCCAATCCAAAAGCGATTTTGAGCCTTTTCGTCGCTACCTGCAGCGGACTGCACTTGCTACTACCCACTTAAATATGAGAAATGCTTTTACTGAAAATTGCACTGCACACACACACACACACACACACACACACACACACACACACACACACACACATATATATATATATATATATATATATATATATATATATATATATATATATATATACCGCACCCCTATTCAGAGTTGAGCACTGTTTAAGTGAGGTAACCGGTTGATTGTAAGCTTATGTAATGCTCTTCCAACATGGAATGGAGCATTCTGGTGGACGGGGAACATATATGCATGCATAGAAAAACCGCACAAATTCAACTTTACTGACCGTTGAATAGAAGGAGGATACCAGCCTTTGGGTCTGAAGCTTAGGTTTCGATCCTACTTCGTGGTACTGGATGGGATAAAGGATAGTCTATAGCCAAACTGAAGAGTTGTAATACAACGAAACGGCTGTCTGTGGATGACACAATAATATATATATATATATATATATATATATATATATGCTTATGTTTTTAAGTCATTGGTCATAAATTGAAAATGTGTGTAAACGAGAGAAAAAATTCTGATTATTTCGCAAAATCTTTCCGGCAAACGAGCATATGCGATGAATCAGTGGTCAACATTATATAAGTGGACCGCACTTACTTCCAATTACTCCTTCTCTATCAGCCTTTCTTAAAGATACACGCACAGACAAACATTAGTGCGTGTATTTATTGAAATAAATGAGCGAAATCCGTCACCAATATTTCAAACATTATCGACAATCAGCCATCAAATGATTAAAAACAGAAACCAACTTTCTACAAGTTTTGATGATGACTGTTGACTGGTGAGAGTTCTGGAGACTTGTAAAAGATTTTATATCATATCAATGAAGACCCTACGGCTACGTGGTGGTTGAAATAGTTGTATCTTTTCCGAAGGGTCCAATGTGCAAGGACGTGTAAAACCATAGAATTTCGAAAGCTGACTTGCAGAAGACGCAGGCAGACAGGCAACTTGGAAGATTCCCACTTGGGGAATTGGCGCAATACAATCCTTCTACCATTCCTGTGGTAGTGTATCAAACTAAGCCAATCTTTGAAAATATCTACCATATTAGTCAGGACTAATGAATACCATCCGAAAATGTGAAAGAAATATCAATAATTTCGGAATTATTTTCCATCATATTACACTTGGAAACTTCGGGTCAAAAGAAAAGAAACTGAAACAAAAACATGCACACTTGCAGTACGGACTTTTGCCACTAACATTTATGAGCAGTATCGTTTATGAGCCAGGCTCACAAGGGGTAAAAAAACAGTAGATACTAGGTGTTGATATTTTTTTCCATGGTTAAATTCCCAAAAATATTGGTTATTAGCCTTCTCTCTCTCTCTCTCTCTCTCTCTCTCTCTCTCTCTCTCTCTGTATGTATATATATATTCGAAAAATGTTCATATATTCTCATAGTCGGTGAAAAAGGTAAACACACATACAAACATGACTATATATACGTGTATGCATACACATCCGCGAAGACAAATATCAGTCGTGAATGTATATGTATATGCACGTGCGTATTCCAATATATACGGGTTAAGGGTTTATTTGCTTATTCCTTGTGCTTAAATGTGTTAATTCGTCAGTCTGTAATATATATTCCTTTCTTTCCTTTGGTTTCTCGTTTCAAATTTCCTTCGTTTCTGTTTTTCATTCTTCCCATCTTGACTCATCTCATTTTTTCACCACTGCTCAGTTTAATCATTCCTCCATCCATGCCCCCTCTTCTCTTTCATGTTTCATTTTCTTTTTATTCAACTGAATCTTTCCTTTTGAATCTTTTTCTTTTCTATTCGTTTCATGGTTCAGTTTTTCTTTCTTCCCTACTTCCCTTCATCCCCCTTCCTCCCTTTCTTTCTTTCCTTTTTTCTTTACTTTCTGTTGTTCATTTTTCCCCTTATTTTTCTTTCTTTCTTTCTTTCTTTCTTTCTTTCTTTCTTTCTTTCTTTCTTTCTTTCTTTTCTACTCCCTCCATTACTCCTCCATTCCCCCTTTCTCTCTTCCATCTTTCTATCATTCCTTCTTCTTCACTCTTTGTTATTCATTTTTCCCCTTAATTTTTCTTTCTTTTTTCCTTTCTTCCAGATTCTGTAGATTCTTTCCATCTTTTTTCAGTTCTATATCTTTCTCCACCCCCCATTCTCTCTTTCCTTTCTCCTTTCCTTCTTTGGGGTTACTTTTCTTCTTTTCCCGTTCTTTTCTTCCAAGCTTTAAATCTCTTCTTCTTCCCTTTCTTTCAGTTACTCTGTACTTTCTGTTGCTGTTTTCTCGCTTTTCAATTCTTCCGTTTTTCCCCGTTATCCACCGCAACACAGCTCTCACCGATTTGACTCTACTTCATGTATTCTAATACCCCATACCCTCTTTCTTATTTTTTCCTTCCTTTCTTCTTCTCATCTCTCTATTTGTCCCCCTCCCCCATCACTATCTGCCCTCCTTCCTCTTCCATTCTATCCTGGCATCTCTTATATCTGACTGTATTTGTTCATTTATGCCTGCAAGACGCCTTCTACTGCACAAAAGTTCAAGGAGATGTGAAAGTTCACACGATCAAGCGTCCTTGTAACTCTTTAGCTTCAAGAGGACAAAAAGCGTCATGAAGTTACCTGCTCTTCCGTGGCTTGTATAAACGAAGTAGAATCAGAAATGGCCAAATAGCCCAGAGGTTAAGGCAGTAGGTAGGAGGTCGATAGATTGAAGGTTCTGTCCACGGAAGAGTGGTGTACATGATTCAAGAAAAGCTTCCACGAATACTCAATATAACTATTCCAGGTACACATCAACGAATAGGGAACTGATGAGGTAAAGGTTTTATCTTTATCTTTTATGTTGTGTTGGTATGCGTGGCATAGGAGGTGCAGCTGGCCAGACGGAAAAGATGAAAGCATGTACAATGGCATTGGCGGAACAAGATCAATCCTCAACTGTGATAGTTGATGCTCATCCGTTCTAATGCTCTTGGGAAAGACACGGATTCATCTCTTCTCCCGCCACTTCAATCCAATTGCCTAGCGAAACCGACAAAGTTCGACCCCAGCGTCCAGCGTCGTGAGAGGCGGGCAACGGACAGAGTGGTGAACGTGTTTCCGACATGTATGGTGAACAGGGTTCGAGTGAAGCATCGACGGGCCAAGAAAGCCGGAAGTGTATTATAAGGAATTGCTCGCGTAAAATAAAGGAGATTAAAAACGGACAGCAGATCGATTACAAGTAAAAGATTGAGAAAGAAGATTAAGTAAAGTTAAGCAAAAGGAAATGATTAAAAAAAACTCTATGGATGATATTAGTTTTGGCAATCCCATCAATATATGGCTTCATCAGGACGCTGTGGATAAATATGATCGCAAAAAAGCATAGCAAACCTACTGATATTAACAATCGTCGCCCTGCTTCTAACTTAATGGATAAAGCAAAGCAACAGTATACCTTTTCAATACAGGGTGACTTAAATGAGGATGAAAATAATAATGTTTAAGAAATATTATCGATTCCATACCGGGATTGACTTTACCAAAATCAGTTGTCACATTTCACCCCTTATGATCCCAGGTTTCCTCAATACCTCCCCAATTTCGAATCGTGATCAAGTAATATGTTCGTCATTATGCTTTTCAGTATAAATTCTTCCCCTGATTGAAATCCCTACCTAATCCCTCACATGGTTAAACAAGAACCGAAAATTCGATGACGCTTCCATTATAAAGTTTAAACGCCATTATCGCTTGATCACGTGGCCATGAGCGAAAGAAAATTTTAGGTGAGAAGCATCTTATCAAGGGACTGTTTTCTATCAAAATCCAAGTCAATTTGACGCAATACGGCTAAGAAACTGGTTTTAATCAATTTTAAAACATTAAGTTTAAACGCCATTATTACCAGATCACGTGTCAAGGAGCGGAAGGTTTTCCAATGTAAGAAGCATCTCATCAAGGGACACTGTTCTTCCAAGTTTCAAGCGAATCTGACTTAAAACAGCAATGGGGACTGACCGACTGATGGAGGAAGCTACACATAGAGAGGCGAAGACGACTTCAAAAATCAAACATTTTACATTCGGGAGCCGAGTACTCTCCACCAGAGAATTGCTGATCAAGACCATATCTGGTACAAAGGCAAGTTTCGGGAACGACCATATTAACTCCTTATTAATAGTTACTTCGGAAAGCGTACTAAATGCTTGTGGTTGCGTCGTGAACAGGCTTATTTTTGTTGCTGCGGATAAAGAAAAAAGTCGTAGGAATTTTAATGGGTGTTTTTAATGCAATCCGAGTTGCATCATAAACATCATTAACATCGTTATCAGCATCAGTATCAGCAAGAGCAAAATTCTGTTGGCATTTTTCCTTCTTTTTTTTTCCTTTATTTTTTCTCGTTTCTACAGGCTTATTATTACAGTTATTATTACCGTGCAGCTTTGTACACTGCCGCTGTTGTTAGTCTTTCGTGAGTCATGCAAGGTTTTCAGCGCTCTTGTATCGCCAAAACAAATTAAATGAAATTTCTCGATGCCTACAAGATAATGAACATCTCTCATTGGCTGAACCAAACTATGAATATGAACATGAATATATATATATATATATAAATATATGTGTGTGTGTGTGTGTGTGTGTGTGTGTGTGTCTATGTGTGTGTGTGTGTGTTACTTGCGTGTGGTTATCTGTATTTTATATATATATATATATATATATATATATGTGTGTGTGTGTGTGTGTGTGTGTGTTAGTTTGTATGAATGTGTGTATACACTATGTGTAGTTGTATATGTTGGGTGTCATTGTAAATGTATCAGAATACATATCTACTTCTCTCTCTATCTCTCTCTCTCTATCTCTCTCTCTCTATCTATATATATATATATATATATATATATATATATATATATATATAATCTGCTTATATATGAACATATATAGAGAGATAAAGATAGATGGCTCCATACGCTATGCACACATGGTTATTCAAGATTATGTGGCACTATGATATACATGTTTGTGCATGTATATTTCTGAGAATGTATGCGCATGTGCATGCATATGTACTTATAGTTGTCCCATACAGCTGATCATATATATATATATATATATATATATATATTGTTTACTCCTGAGAGTTCGTTGATCTTGACGTTCATCTTTATTCGGTAACAGCGTTGGAAGCGGTTGATGGCACGGGGTACGAATAACTCGTGTTACGATATTATGTTATTCTTTCGTAGGATGGCAATATCATTTTGCGCAAACTAAAGATATCTGTAATATACATATATATATATATATATATATATATATATATATATATATATATATATATAGATGTATAGATATATAGATATAGATATATACTGATTACTGAGTAGTATGTATATTGATCTATCTATCTTTGGAAAAGATCAATTTAACTAATCGAAGATGTTGACAATCAAAAGCAAAACAAAAATTAGATGCAATAGTTAAAATAATATTCTAAACACTCAATTATTCCAGTCACAACTTTATTCAAGATCTTTTGACCAAACAAATGAAGCTTTTTCTTTTTCTCGTAGTCCAATGTTTTTCTTTTGAACATCCGTCTCACAGAACTAAATACGGCGTCATTTTAAAGCCTAAGCAAATTCCTCTGTACATATCCAAGAAGCTTGATCGGATTCCCAATCCTCCTCATGAAATAATCATTGGTTTGCCATTATTTTTTCCAAACAAGTGATATCTTGAGTCTAGCCGTTTCTAAATTACTTGCATACTGACGAAATAGACCTTTACTACTCTCTACTAACCGCTGTTAAAACTACAAGTAGCAAACCTGTAATTGACTACTTTATTTTGAATCCATGTCTGATATATTTGCCATGGAATAATAATTATACATCTCTGCAGTTCGTTCTTTCAACTTAGCAAACCCAACCTTTCGCAAAAGCAAAACAGTGCGACCTAAGTTATCGGGTTATGCACCAAGAATCGTCAGAGGAATTTTTGATAATTTTATAAGAAACCTTATTTGAAGAATGCTTCTTTCAATTTCTTCAGATATGTTTTAGATTCCTTCGTTAATTAAAACTTCAACTAATAACTTTGGTCTACCCAACGAACTTAGTCGAGAAAACCTTGGTAACAGATCCTTCTTATTATGCTATTTCGGGGCGATATGGATTTTGTTCATTCCAGATTTATTCATTGTTTCTGATGTAATTGTAGTTTTTTTTTTTTTTTCACAGAGCCATTCCGATTTTTCAACCAGGTTTGGGACCAGCTATGTTGATTGCTGAGCTGTATTTTTTTTTGTCTGAATATCGTTCTCTTACAGGGTTCCAACTACTAAGCTATTTACCCATGGCTAGGGGAAAAGTGGACAATGCCTTTCCCAAGGGCATACGTGTGAAGTGAACGAAACTTGAACTCGGTATGCTGATTCTCTTTTCTCTACCGGTAACCACAAGGCCACTCAGCACTCCCATGCCTAATGCACTAGATAAATGAAGTTTATGCTTGTTAAGTTCTTAACCCCACCATTTCCTGCCTTTTCTTTGAAATAAGACACAAATGGGAAAGGCAACATATTCTTATGATTAGCAAGTCAGCTTCGGAAACTAGTTAATTAGTTCGTTGCTCAATTAATGTTGCCTTGTGGCAAAGTTGACGATGCACAGCAAATATAATCTCTTCAATCCACATACACTTACAAGACTGCAATTTATATGCCTTTTATTTATTAACTATAATATGATTATACTCAGCTTTTACAAAGTCGGTTCGGAAAGTAGCTAACCATTTAATCTTGACGACAAAATTGCCTACCGAAGGGAATGGTGCCTTGGCCCTCTTCAAAGTACTCGTTTTAGGATCTCAAACATTTATCCTAGCTTTCCGTCTACTATTCAAAACAGTCTGAAAAAATCCTCGGAGCCTTCCCCCTAATTTCCTCCACATTCTATCTCTTTAGGAAAAGCTGGAGTATGGAAAATCTAGACTGCCTTTGGAAGGAGCTTGCAGACGTAAGAAATGTGAAATCTTAGTAAAACGAAAATCATGTGCAACAATCATGTTGAGAATAAGAACATAACTGTCCAGATAGAAGATGCAAAACTCGGCAAGATAGACCACTACATCTATCAATGACAACGAATCTTCATGAGATTCTCAAAAGAGGAGGAATTCAAGCAAAGAATCACCCTGGGATGGCAAGCCCTCGGCAGAACAACCTCAACTTTCAAAAGCAAGACGATCCCAATGATCCTAAAAAGAAGAGTATACAACCAATGCATCCTCCCGATAGTCACTTATGGAGCTGAAACATAGAACCTAACCAAGAGACAGACCTACAAACTGAGAAGCATGCAGCGTGCACATGAGAGAATTATGCTCAACCTTACAAGGAGATATCACATGACGGTACAGTACACAAAGAAGGAAAAGGAGTCCAAGACATCATAGAAACTATTAAAGAACTAAAATGGCAATGGGTAGGCCATGTTGCAAGAATGAAAGACGACCGATGGACATCAAGGCTCATAACATGGATTCCCAGAGATCACATGTGAAACCGAGGCTGACATGGAGAGATGGAGAGATGAACTAGACAAATTCAGGAAATACTGGCTCTGCGACGCCCATGATAGAGAATTGTGATGAATCTTGGGGAAAGTCTATGTCCAATGACTGACGTTAAAAGACTGATGATGATGATGATGATGATGATGATGATGATGATGATGAAAAAAAATGAACAAGAAATGAGAGATAACTAGCTCAGTCGTTGTGAATGCGGTGGTTACAAAGTACACAAGCTCACCAAATGGGGACTGAGAAACCCAACAGGAGAGTATTTGCTTACGCAGTAAAATTTCCTCTGATTAGTTGGCAAGTTGCATCCAAGCTGTGCAACCGGTTATCGAGATATGTTTACAATTTCTGGACACATTCCGGACAGACCTCCCATCTATTTTTAAGAACATTACAAGTTAGACAACACCTCACTTTGTTTTAAACATTCTATTTCGCTTGAAAGAATAATGAAAGGCGAGAATTATCCCGAGGAACTACACATGGGAATAAAACAACATCGCGTTGAGGGTACGTCCCAAAACTGTGGACGTCCCACATTGTTTGCTTCTTCGAGTCCACACCCATCCCAAAACTAACAGTAGGGAAAGAAAAAGATAGAAGCTAAAAGTGGAGATAAAGATTCCAGGATAAAAGGCGGTATTCTTTTAGATCCAGCGACAGAATAAATAGACGAAAAGCTTAAGGAATAAAGACTAGCAAACAATAACACCACAGTGTTAATGTCGAGTTACTTGGAACAATATCACAAGGTATTAACTTTCAAGTCTCTTTCTTGTGGGTTTGATCTTTGCTCCTGTTCTAGTCTAATAATGCTCAGATGAGTGATAAAACATCTTGGTTCAATCGTCTTTCTTTCATTTTTCTTTTAGTTGCTTTATCTTTGTTTATCTATCTATCAATCTATCTATCTATCATTCTCGGTGTATTCGTTTCTATCTATCTATCTATCTATCTATCTATCTATCTATCTATATATATATATATATATATATATATATATATATGCACGTCTATTTTTCTATCTATATCTATCTACCTATACATCTATCCGTCTATACATTTCTATCCGTTTATTCATTTCTGTCTACACATTTCTTTTTATCAAAGTCTATTCCTATCTATTCTATTTACCTATCTATTTATCTATCTATCGATCTATCTATCTATCTATCTATCTATCTAAGTCCATTCATATATTTCTATATATTTATCTAAGTCTAATTATTTCTATCTATCCATCTATCTATCTATCTATCTATCTATCTATCCATTTTCGTCTATTCATTTGTATCGAACACAATTATTACCTGAATTTTAATTTGAAATTTTTGTGTTCGATCCATGTGATTAACGGAGAATCAGTAAATGCATTGGAATGAAAGGAGGTTATGTTAAAATTAAATATTTTTGCGTTAAGTAAACTCCTTTTAATCATTAGTCTACGAACATTGATATTCCTATGGATGATGATCCTAGTATGTGTTCGTAATGTTGATAGCAAATTCTCACCACTGAAAACACTAGATCTCAGAGACAATACTCGAAAAATTTATAATATCGAAGGTAGTCGGGTTTTTTTTCCAAATTATGTGCCTGTCAATAAGTCACCCACTCGCCGAAGAAGTTCATACAACACAATTAGGTGATTTGTGACTCCTGCAAAATTCACAAATACTTATTCACAGTTAATATAAACCCTCTGAAATCAAATATCTTCGCCCTCATTGAAGCATAACGTCATAATTCATGATCCTCATAATAATGTTCTAACCACTGACCGTTTGATATTTCACTTGATCCCAAATAGCAATCATCAATGTCGGTCCTAACGAGAATTGACGCCATCTTGAAGCCTTGCTGAGTGATCGGTTTGAACGGAGAAACCTAGTGAAACTTCAAGAACGCACAATCACAGCAACAATAACAAAAAATAGTATAGGTTAGGAAAAGAATTGAAGCAATTTTTTTTAAGCAGAAAGAGAAAAATACAATAAGCTTTTTAAACAGAGAACGGCATCACGACCTGTTCCCTGGGATTGTTGTCACTGTCGGCTGTGTGTCTCCAGTTTGACATCGTGAGGAATGCTTGTGTCGGCTGGCTTTATTGTCACCGAATCCGGGCAGCTCATTTATTCCATTCACTACGACTATGAATGAATGAGAAAGAAAAAAAAACATGAATACATATTCTCTGTATTTATATCTCTATGTCTATGTGTATTTATAACTCTATGTCCATTTGAGAAAAAAAAAAAATGAAAAAGAACACTCGTGCAAATCCACATATGTATATACGTATGTATGCGCTTACGTACGTATGTATGCATGTATGTGCGCGACTGGGATAGGGTTACCAGTTCGGAACAGGCGCAGATCCTGACCCTCAAAAACTCGGGCAAACGACAATTAGAAGAAGATTTTTAATATGTCCAGATGAAATCTTACACATATAACTAAATAATGTATAATAGATATATAAATCAACCTTGAAAAGCAAAAATAAGTGTTTTTCATCTAATATTAGAAAGACTTCTGTCTTATTCGTTATAAAAGAAATATTGGTTCTATGGCAAAATTCTTTTATTAAGGTCGCAGTTTAGATATTTTCACAGTTTTCAACTTTCTTTTAATTTTACTCTGGAACAACGACAGAAACAAACATTATTACTCCTTCTCAATGATGGTTAAACCTGGTATTTAAGCATGAGTTAGGTGATCTGTTTGAATACCACAGTCCCAGAGAGTTTTATATTTTTTCGGTCTCTTAGACTAATTCTGGTTTGTGCCTATATTATTGGTTAGTACAGTAAAATACTTGTCATTTGGGCAATCCTCGGAGGATCACCCTTTACTTCCAGTCATGCTATTCTGTACACCCTCTCAACCAATTTGCTGCATTCGTTTACAATAGCATTGACAGTCTCGTCTACATCAACATGCATTTATCATTTTGGTGTCCTGCCTAACAGACCACAGAATTAAGAAATTAAGAGATTACATCAACCACACTATGTCACTCACATGTGGCCACTCTGTGAACAATGAATTGAGCAAATTAAAAAGTAAAGCAAACGAATGAAAAGATAAATCTTAAAAGCAAGCGAATTGAAAACAACGGGAATCAAATTGAAAAAATAAGGAAACAAAATTTCAAAATACTATGCAAATTAAAAAGAAAAACGACTTAAATCGAGGCGATCTAATTTTTCAATTTGCTTGGCTTATTTTTTTTTATTTGCTTGGCGCATTTTGAAATTTGGATGCCTTATTATAGGAATAGTATGAGAGTTGCGAGAAAATTCAGGTGACCACTCGTAATTTTCCCCCGGATTGAAACAAAATTTTGTATGCGTGTGTGAAGAGAAAGATATAGAGAGAAAGCACTCGTATGTATGCGTGTGTGTGTGTAGAGAGAGAGAGAGAGAGAGAGAGAAAGAGTATGTTTGTGAAGAGTGTGAATATGTTGTCTGTTGGGAAAGTATCCCGTGATTTAAAATATCTAGAAAAACGTTTGCACGGCTTTGATGTACATTGACAGACAATCAGAAAGGAAATTTCTGTGTATACATGCGTGTTAGTCAGCAGCAAGAAAACATGTCAGCTTGTGTACTGTGTGACCTTCGTATTCGCTGAGCTCGTCCATTCTTCACGAATCGCATTACCTAGGCTCATTAACCCCTCCTACTGTCTAGGTTTGGCTCCCCTGCGGTATCTGGCTTTTCCCAAAGAGATTAAGGAGAACAAGACAAGACAGCTAATGATAATCCCAAGAGAGGGCCGCGCAAACTGTTTGGAAAAATAGAAGGAACACTAGGATGAGTCTGTGAGGTCCTAAGAGGGTACTTCGAAGTGGACTAAGGCGTAAATTGCCATATATCGGCTTTTTTTCGTCAATGTTAAATGGTTGGATACTTTCCGGACAGACCCTGCGAAGAGAAAACGTGCATCTGTATGTGTATGTGTGGAGAACGGATATGTGTGTCTAGAAAGAGGAAATGTATGCGAGAAGCGTGCATGTGCGTGTGTGTGAGAGAGAGAAAAGAGGGCGTTTGCGTGAGAAGAGAAAGAGAGGGTAAGTTTCTATGGATGTAAAGTGAAAGTGCGTGTGTTCATGTGTGTTTCTCTATGGGTCAAGACCGAAAGTAAATCTGACTTAAAATAGCTAAGAAAATCAATTTTAAAACATAACATTTAAACGCCAGTATTGTCTGTGAGTGGATAATTTTTTATTAAAAAAAGAATTTTTAAAAATAAGAAGGATTTCATCAAGGGACACCTTTCTATCAAATTTATAGTAAATTTGACTTAAAACAGCTGATAAACTACATCTGAACAAACTGTTATAGAGAGGCGATGACTCCTCTAAAAAAAAACTCCATTGGAAGCAATATTTTACCACTTGGGGCACATATAACGGGAAAATAGCGTGTTTACATTTTGACTTCATCCATATCGTCAGTTTGTTTCTTGAAGCCGTCAACCAAAGCTATCACCAGAACTGTCAACATACCTGACTGGCTGGCTATATATGTATCACGCGTGAAGGCGGCTGCAGAGCAGAAATTTCAAACATTTACTCTCTAATATGTATATAGAAACGTTTTCTGTTTATTTTTTAAATTCCCAAATGAGTTTCTATTGTGAGCTCATGTCAAATTGAAACATTTCGTGTCCGACAGTTATGAAACTTTCTCTTAATTCAGACCTTTTTTAGTGATCACCCAACAAAAGGCGAGAGAAGTGAATCATTCATTGATCACCCCTTTTCCCAATTCTCTAATTGATCATCCCAACACGGCATGCTTCCCAAAGACGTTTGTCATGTGATTGTTTCTATTGAGTGACTGACCAAACTTGTAAATCGTTATTGATCAGTTGACGATTTCATGTGTGTCCTATACACAAACAGGTTTTTCCAACTATCTACGTTGCTTACTGGTCTGGCATGAATATTGTTTTGTTTTTTTTTTTCTATACATTTAAAGGTCGTTCCCAGTGGCCCTCAAGCTTGATGTCAAGTCAGTTCCTATTTATAGAAGTTATGAAGGGAAACTACTCTATAATTAGCATTCAATGCACCTGGAGTTATCTTCCTTGAGGAATAAAATAATTATATGGGCTATCAGGGTGAATGAGGACAATTATTATTATCAAGTTGGAAATTTGACAAAGAATCGCTTTATTCTCCAACTTGAGGCATTTCAATATTACGCTAACAAAAATATTGCAGCAATACAAAATTACAAACAAACACTTGATCATTATAATATGGCTTCCAAGGGCGAATTCACGTCGGAATAATTTAGATTGTAAAACATCATGACGAATCAAATCCAACAAAAAGACAGTGTCAGACATTTTTTTTTTCAAAGTTCAATTTAGAGCTCACATTCCGTGTGAAAAACCGGGAATCAAGGTCGAGATTAAAACCAACATTCTTTTCTGTTCTCATTCGAATTAAAAATATTTCACTGAAAAGCTACCTCTTTGCAACCTTCCTGGGCAACATATTGATGCTTTTTCAGACGATAAGCCTGTGCAAGTTTCAACGTGTTTCTTCCAAACAAATACTCAAGGACTTCATCTACACACGTCACTCAATAACGGACATTCCGCCAAACAGTGATAATTCAACCGCAGGGTCTATCGACTAATGAGAGACAAAAATGAATTAATATGTATGTATTAAGCAGATGTTGGCACACATTTTTTGCATACCACTATTCAACATGGACGCTTTTCGCTCTCATGCGCATGCCCAGGGAATATCTCTGTTGATTTTGACCAATGAATAAAAAAAGTACTCGGTGTCTTTTAATAGTTTATGATTTTCCTTTTATTCATATTCGGCTGTACCCACAAAATATGTACAGCGTAGACAATCGATCTGACAAAGAAATTGGGACTAAAAATGCTGTATAAAACTGTCTATGCTCACTTATCCGAAACGCCGACTTTAGACAAACCTTATACAGTCTAATTAGTTAGTTACACGGGAATTCATACTCTTTTATATCTCCAGGCAACTACCAGCTCACACCAATTCCCTTTCACGTCAATTTAAGATGAGGTATTCTAAACAAGTGGAGATTAGTATTCCACGGGATGGTAAGAGATTTTACAAACACTTGACGGTAGCTCAAAGTATTAACCGAAGAGCGACGGTTAACGAGTTGATCTCACAAAAAATTGTGTGTGATTCCAATCTTCACTTGGTGCCTCACTTCTATGACCCTTTGATAGCCTATGCGGAATATAGTAGATTCAAAAGGAAGTAATTTATTTTAACGAGATCTTTTAAATAACAATGACCGGCCGATAACAGGTAAACGATATAAAAATAGGAGCAATTTCGATTCATTTTTACAAATTTACATTCAGTGTTTTGTTCTCAAATTCATTGTTAGAAACAATTTTACATAATTAAAAAATCAATCTAAAATTGATATGAAATTCTAATTCGTTTTAAATAAGGTGTTTAGTACCAATTGATTTTAATAACAATAATTTGTTAATATTATCCATGATTATAGTCAATGGATTCTTCTGCAACTAAATAATATGGGCATCTAACATGAAATCACTGACCAGTTCCATGGAGAAACTGTAACACAGCACAGCATATCAGTGATATAATGAAATCCATTGGAAAACTCTAATGGCAATGGTAGAGGGAGACATTTTGCTAGGGTGACAGACAACTGCTGGATATCTCAACGTGAATCACTAGAAATCATACATGAAATTGTGAGCGGCAGAAAACAAGATGGCGCGCCGATGTGGACTGGTTCAGGAGATATTGGTGCAGCGACGCCCACGATAGAATCTCGGGGAAGGTCCTTGTTCAACGACTGCAGCTAAAAGGATATTATTAGCTTATTTCTCAGTTCTTGAGAGCTCAAGTGCATTGCAGGATTCGCAATGTCCAAGTTTGTACATCCAACTAAGGACATAAATCTGGAGATCCTAATTTCGAAGGAATCCCAGTAAACGTGGGGGGGGGACACGAGAGAACATGCGGGGATGCATTAAAAAAGGTGGTGACCAGCAAACTTTGAAAGGATAGGGCGCCCAACCAAGACTCATCCTATAATTAGACACAGTAGATGACAACTGTGTAATCCTCTATCGAAAGATATGGAACCTCAAAACGAGAAGAAGTGACCCTCTGCCAGACAAAGCTAAGCTGTGTAAATATGAACATTAATGACAGCTACGTTGTAGCGGTAATCTTCAGCTGCCTGTCAAGGACCGAAAACTCAACTAATTAGACCGAAACATTCTATCGGTATTTACAAAGCTTAGCTCACTCAGTCTGGCACAGTGTCAACATACACGGGACATCCAGTGGGGATTGAACTCGTTAAAGTAGCAATGACCAACGAAACTGGCTTGATAACCATTGCATCATGGTAGGTGACCCGACCGATCCATATTATTGACTTTTATTTTATTTTCCTGTTGAAACACTTTTCATGCTGACAGTTGTGAGGCACTTAGAGAGGTTCGAATTCACTTCAGTACAGTGCGCTACAAGGTTGTTCAACGGTAAGCGCCCATAATCCCATAATACAGATATTTAGTAAGCTTGATTTAGTGTGGCAGAGGGCCAGAATATATGCACAATCAGCGAGGATCGAACCCACTATATCTAGTGAATGCTCTGTGATCATTGCTCTGCGAAAAAGCGCTCAGGTTGATGAATATTTGCGTAAGCAAGAGTGGAGGATAGTCTGTACAATAAATAAGAATCTCCTGGTAAGACCAGAACTTGCATTTCCAATCGTGAGTGTTCGTTCTTCATGGTCCCCGCATTAACCAATTCAGCCACCAAAATTTCATGGTTAGATTGGGCTTCATTGATTCTATTACTCCATTTTAATCCCACGCCATATTTTTTCTATCATTAATACTTGTAGTGAGGGTATAAGACCAATGCATCCTCCCGATAGTCACTTATGGAGCTGAAACATGGAACCTAACCAAGAGATAGACCCACAAACTCAGAAGCATGTAGTGAGCACATGAGAGAATCATGCTTAACCTCATATGGAGTATCACAAGACAGCGCAATATATCAGGAAGAAAATGGGGAACTGAGACATCATAGAATCTATTAGAAAACTCAAATGGCTATGGGCTGGTCATGTTTCGAGAATGACAGACAACTGATGGACATCACGACTTACAACACGGATCCCCAGAGATCGCAAACGAAACCGAGGCCGACAAAATACGTGATGGGAAGATGAACAAAACAAATTTAAAAAATATTGGGTCTGCAACGCCCATAATAGAGAAATGTGGCAGATCCTGGGGAAAGTTTGTGTCCAACGACGGACGTTAAAAGACTGATAATGATGAATAGCATTAGTCAATAGTTGTTTTCAGAAACCGACTCTCAGAATCCGAAAGACCAACCTGTTGTGGTTTTAATCTATTTTTGAAAAAATCTTTCTATAATATTGAAGAAAGAAAATGTTAATTATTAAAAATTAAGAACTTCCATAATACTTTATAAAGGACATACAAAGGGCGCTTCGGTGGAATAAAAAAACGTATTTTCAGTGAATCAGGCTGAATATTCTACTGTGTTTATATAGATTCAATTTGTTGTTCCGAAGTCAGTCGAACGACCTATTAAAATAAACACTGTTCCTTTTGACCATCATTTGATATGTACGTCTAACTGAGAAAGAGACACAAAACAAATGCCTCCTTCTTTGCTTAGTATAAGCAGAGAATATCACTGAAGACTGTACTTCTGTGTTGGCCTTAAGAGGTACAGAAATGAAACTTAGAAGGACTCAGAGAACGCGTACATCTACCAACGTTATGCATTCGCTGAAAACTGAACGAAAATCGGTTAATATATAGCTACGATGCAAGGGAGGTAACATCACAAATATCGATTATTTATATTTCAGACTATTTTCAATTTATGAAAAACTATCTTTCAATGAAAAAAACAAACTCTGACGCACCTCGACATTTAATAAATTCTCCCTTTGCCATCCTCCAACAGAGAGTCATTGAAATTCATTGAGAACTTTTAGAGATATTGCGTAGACACTTCTTCTGATTTCAATGATGAAAAATAGCATTTGTTTCACACAACAAATATCTATGTTTCAAAACAATCTTCATCGACAGTTTTCGGTCAATATTAATCACATAGAACATTATACAATGGAAATTCTAGATCAAAATTCAGTTAACGATTACGTGTCAGTTCAGCTCAGTTGGACCTGTGTTGTAAGATACACTGGACAATTATTTTGTCCCCATTTCTTGAACAATCCATGGATTCAAGGGCATTAGTACTGAACCTAAAATGTCCAAACTGGATTATGAACTCGGATCGCCGATTCCATTCTCCTTGTTAACTGCTAAGCCGTCAACGTCTCCAAAAAAAAAGTCATTAGATTAAACACCATCTGAAGAATGGCTGACAACCGATGGATAACACAACTCACAACATGGATCCCGAGAGATCACATGCGTAACCAAGGCTTGGAGAATACAAGATAGAGAGACGAAGTAGACAAGTTTAGAAAGTATTTTGCTTGGGAAGACTCTATTGTTATATATATGTATATGTATATACGGATTTGATATTCGCTTGGGTGAATATTCAATGGAAATGACACGAAAAGCGAGTCACGTCCGTTGTTATGCTTACTGATCCCTCACCGTTAAATACGTTTTGGGGGTAACCTACATAATTAAGCCACATTTCAAAGGAATGAATGATATGTAGTTTAGAATAATATCAATAGACAATTCACATAATACCCTATATAAAATGACTGACTACACGTTTGACATAAGCTATATAGTAAGAAAGGGAGGTATTTGATCAACACTGACAGAGCGCCATGTTGATGTAACTGTTTTGTTTTTAGAGATCCCCAAAACGGTTACATGGCAAACAACTGAGTATCCCAAGAAGAGAAAAATCATACATTGTACCATAACAACGAAGTAAATGTAAAATAGGAGCAAAACAGCGAGGGAAATTGCATTGGGAAATGAGTGACTGAAGTGACACAAAAAAATTTAGAAAAAAAGTTTTAATGTTTAAAGCTTTTTCAACTATATATTGTTGTGTCATCAACAAACAATTGTTTTGTTGTATTACAACCCTTCAATATGGCTAAAAACAATCCGTTATCCCATACAGTACCACAAGGTAAGATTGAAACCTTCGCTTCAGACACAGAGGCCGATAGCTTACCTCTGTCGCTAGGGAAATGGACAGTCAATAAAGCTGAATTTAAGCGATATATTTATTTAGTTTAAATTCCCCGTCCACCAGAGGGCTTTATTCCTATGGAAGAGCATTGCATCACGAGGAACGGGTTACCTCACTTAAAGAGTGTTCAACCCTGAATAGAGGAGCCAACCATATGTATGTGTATATGTATATATATATATATATATATATATATATATATATATATATACATATATATACACATATATATATATATACATACACATATATATATACATACTTATATATATATATATATATATATATATATATATATATACATACACATATATATTTATGTATATATACACACACACACATATATATATAGTGTGGTGTGTCATAATATTATTCCTGAAATAGAAAGAACGTTTTCCTAGAAAATTAGCCAAAACGGTCCTTGCCATAGTAGATTCGTAAATAGACAAGCGAAGTTTTGCAATCGTTTCTCAAGCCCTAGCTATTTTTATTAGCAGCAATTCGTCATAAAATCATCCGGTTAGTATGTCTGAAGAAAGCCGGAAGGAGTAAAAATTTGCTCCGGGGCGATCTGAAACTCTTAAAAGTTGAAGCATTCAAATCTCTCGAGAATTTTCCATTTCCATGTATCTGAATTCAAGAATTGGGCTTTTCATAATACAGGTATACATTTGTTCCAAAATTTCTGCATTGTTCCAAACCACGCTGTTTGAGGGCTTATTGTAATTTAATTAGTTTTTTGTCAGCTTATATTTAGTTACGTCATTTTGTACCGTGATACCGTAACCGTACTACATCAAAACTGGTGCTAATTGAAACCGCACTAATTCAATCTATTTCATGATTTAAATCCTGATATACCATAAACCTGAGTATTGCTAACTTGAGCCAATAGTGCTACGTTTGAATCAAGGTGAAAGCGTAGATTTCAAATGCTGATCTCCAAGGTAGGCAATGAGAGGAGATTTACTGCCACTCTGTCTTCAGCGATAACCACAAGGCAACTGGTGTGAAACTGTAATCCACAGCACTGTGAGAGGGTGAAGAGGAGGGCTAGAGACTTGAGGAGACTTGCTGTTACCCAGTCTCCAGCGGTGACCACCTGGCAACTGAAGTGAAAATGCAAATAATAATAATAATAATAATAATAATAATAATAATAATAATAATAATGATGATGATAATAATTGCAGCAGAATATACACCAGTTTTATGCCTCATCGTGAATATGTTCAGTGCAAGTCTGACCAGTCTATCTTCTCTTCTTTCTTCTCCTCGCCGTCTCTCTCATTCCATCTCTGATTTAATCACTGTTTCTATATAGCCAGCTATCTCACTTCCCGTTTCTCTCTTTTTCTCACTATCTCTTCCTCTCTTTTAAAATAGCAATCACAAACAAGACGATGTCTTATTCAGGGGAGAAGCTGGCGTCAGATAAGTCCAGCCGTCCGAGAGAAACTTTCTGAGACATTCCATTCCCACACGTGCACACTCACAGCGACATAGGAACAATTTCTAAAACCTGAATATATGAGGAATATACGAAAGCTTATGGTAATTCAGCCTGGTTCTTTTTGTTAACAATTTCTTGCACGCAAATTTACGAGTTTTCTTTTATCTTTAACTGAAAGAAATGCCAGTAGCTGTGTAAGCTGGAGAAGGTCGATCTGTTCCCAGCAAGAATTCGAATAACAATAGAAGCATAGGAAAAATACGAAAAAGTATTTTTTTCCTTGTTGGGCTTCCGTATTCTAAAATTATTGACGTTAGCTTTGGTGGAAACTAAGGGAAAAGACCTAATAATAGTAACAAAGTGAATATCGTGAATTTGGTAAAATAGTAAACATACCGCTCAAGAAAAGAGTCCCTGGCTTATAATTTTTGACGGGTTTATGACAGCGATTGTAATTGAACAAAAAACCCTGGATCCTTTCATGTTTTTATCCCACTGTTCAAACAAGAAATTCTCATCTTCAACACCGGATAATTGTTATCATCGGAGACAATAGCTAGTACAAACTCAAATCAAAGACGGCTCCACCAAGAAAATGTTTTGAAATATGTGTGCAAAACCCTGATAACAGCTCATGGACTAAAAAGATAATTTCTATATCAACAATAGCATATTATGTACATGGATAGTTGAGATTTGCATTGCAGTGAGCTTGAAGAATAATGTTCTGTTGACCACAAACGCATTTTTTTATCATTTTTTTTTTGTTTCTGTATTTATTAATTTTTGTATTTTTATATAACTCTTTATATACGGTATTTCTATCACACCATTGGAACATGAATGGATTTCTATTTTACTACGTCAGCTGCACGAATGAAATTTTGTTTTACTACGTCAATTTGGCATGACAGAGGGCATCTTTACATTGCTAATTATTACATGTGTGGTTCATAAATCATTAAGATCGATGAATTTACCAAATAAACCAGAATATCAAAAGCATTTAAAAGCTCTTGCATTATGAAAAATCGTATGTTAAGTCACTTTGAACATATCATTCCGGGATAAATGGACTGAGTACTATAAAGTCAACTTAAGCATTAACTGGTCGCTCTTTGATGTCGTGAGGGAACAAACAAAATAGGTTGTTTAGAAAGCGAACCAGGACATCAACACTTCGTTCTCTAATTCAGAGAAGGAAGCACACCTGACTACGATTAATACTCATTTACCTCTGCCAGCTGAGCCGGAGGAGTTACAACAGCTAATCGTGTATAATACGCACTCATGCATAATATGCACCCCTAATCCTTGAAATATACCTCCCGTATATAATACACACTTTTTCATATTTAATAGCGGCTAAATAGTCACCAGTGGAGCTGAAACATGGAACCGAATCAAAAGACTGACCCTCAAACTGAGAACTTGCACATGAGAGAATCATGCTGTGTATATTAAAGGAAAACAGGAGTCAGGGATATCATAGAATCCATCAGAAAACTCAAATGGCAATGGGCTGGTCGTATTGCAAGAAAGTCAGACAACCGATAGATATCACGACTAACAACGTGGATCCCAAGAGATCAAACGTGAAACTGTGGCCGACAAATTATAAGATGGCATGCTGAGCTAGACAAGTGCCGAAAGTACTGGTTCCTAAACGCCCATTATAGAGAGGTTTCGCGAATCCTAGGGGGAGGTATCTATCTAACGACAGGCGTTACAAGGCTAATGACGATGAAATTCAACTTTTGTTCAATTTTTTAACCGACTCGTATCGACTTAAATAAGATTTTATATAATTTACATTATATTTCGAAATAATGTGAATAAAGCATTTTGAACAATTCCGCTGCTTGGAAAGTGATTTAAACTCTTTGTTACATATTACCTTGGACAATAGATATAATTTACTTTTGATCATGCTATCTGGAAAAAATGACCACTCACTTGGCCGGAAAAAAAAGAGGTAACACTTATTTCTCATTTCAAGTTTTAAACAGAAGTTTAAGTTTTTTGCAGAATTACAACAACGATGTTTCCTTCTTCAGTAAGAAAAATATGTATCAGGGATTCTTAACCTGGGGTATCCTACTCCCTAGGGGTATTGGAAGGAAAGTCTTTGGTTTATAAGATGCGATGGTTGTAAATTGAGAGATTATCATTATCATTATTATAAGGAGATATGCATAAATTCTGTTGATAGTGAATATAAGTTTTTTTACTTGGAGTTATTTAGGCAAAAAAAAAGTCATGGTTATTTTCACAACTATCTATTTGTGCGAAGCGGAGTTCTATGCGTTATTGAACTTGAAATTAAATGGGGAAACAGACTTTATGTTTCTGCTAGCATGTGAGTAGTATTATCAAACGCTGTGCCAAGATTCCATACCATATTTTGACTGAAGGAAAATGAAACCAAAAATCCCACTAAGTAGAAATAAACAAGATAAAAGAAATAAGGTTGTTCTGTTGTATCTATTTATTTGTTTTGTTTTATTGTGTGTGTGTGTGTGTGTGTGTGTGTGTGTGTGTTTTAAGAACGACGACGATGATAAAGCGTATTTCTGTGGTCGAGTGAAGGAAGTATGGGGATATAATAGACGATGCACAGTGGGGGGAGGCGTAAGAAAACCTGTGATATACATTTACTTATATTTTCCAAGTAGTTTTATGTCAGCATTTCATAATTGCCATATTATCATTACCATTGAAAAAAAAACAAAAAAAAACGATAGAGGCCAAAGATATTCCTAAGAATAATAAGTTGGGTTTTTTTTCTCCTGACTATCACTGTAATTTATTTGAGGTTTGGTAACATCAGACAATGGACAAATAATAAATAATTACAAACATATATTGAAAGTTAATGACAAAGGCAGACAGATAAAAAAATTGAGATAGATGAGGCTAAATCAAGAAGAAAACGTATGTGAGATATGAGGGCCATACTCGCCGGTCGACCTGACTGGTTATCTGCACAGCATAAATTATTATATAATTTTACTTACCTGATACAATATATCATCGTGTATATGTAACATTCTCAGATTGCTCGTTTACCACTGGCCTTAGGGAGTCAAATAGACGGGACTATCAAAAGTAATTGGATGTCATAAGAGTTTAAACATGTGATGATTGTTGTGTTAATGTAGCAATACTGGGGTGTGTTTACAAACGTAATATATATATATATATATATATATATATATATATATATATATATATATAATTACATAGCAGTGGGTATCTTATCATTACTGAAATACTGTCTAATCTATTCTGACCTCAAGCTATTCAGCTGACAGTGACTGTTCCTGTCTTTCTATCTAACAAAACACACACACACACATACACACACACACACACACATACACACACACACACACACACACACACACACACACATATATATATATATATATATATATATAATGTGTACTGTAGAGAGTGAGACAGACTCGGGAGTGAGGTGTTTGGAGGTAAGGTTTATTAATCCTTATAAGTAAATTGTCCATACATGTTTCGGGATTCTTCCCATCATCAGTGGTGTGTGTTCTGTGTATTAAAATTTCTTATGTGGAACCAAAGTCCACAATCAGGAGCTATGCATTGTGGGTAAATTGTGTTGTCAGGGCTGCTTGAGGCATCCTGCTGAGTGCGAGAATGTCCAGTAAGGTATCAAGTCTTTGGTTAAGCAGTAGCAGTTGGACTTTGGGAGTGATGTGGAGTTAGATTTTTTGGTAGGTTAGGGGTAGTGTAAATGGAGGGGTGGTGAGGTCAAGAAGCTACATAGGTATCAACCTTATAAGTTATTGAAAATGTGTTGGCTATGATTTGGATAGGGGTTATAACTGGCTAAGGTGAAATTTTTCCTATGGGTCTGGGTGACTTTGAAGCTTCCATTATTGAATGTGTCTTAGATGTGGGTGTGAGGATATTAATGGTAGGAGTTTTGTGTATTATGGGTTCTGTGTGGTGAGGGTTGTTCAGTTTAGTGTTTAATCCATTAGGATATAGGGTTTTAAGTTTGTTGATCCACATGTCTTCGTGTTTCTCTAGAACTTTAGTTATGTCAATAGGAGTAGTTTTTTCTATTTTTCTATAATGGTAAAGCTAGCGTCAGTGGCAAAATTGTGGTCAGGTGAGCGAAATTGTAGTTCTACGGGAAGTGGGCTACGATTGTTTTTTGACTTAATCCTATGTCTATAATTGTTGAGTCTAAGATTAAATTGCCACTCGGACTTGCCTATGTACTGTATATATATATATATATATATATATATATATATATATATATATATATATATATATATATATATAGTACAGATCAGGGATGCAATACAACATAGTCTGATATAATGTATTGCAATATCCGGTGTACGATAGGTTTATTTCATAGATTGTTCGATACATTCAACTTTGAATGTCAAATTGGTTTAGAGTAGAGTTAGGAGTATAATAGAATAGTTTCTCTACACAAACATGTTTATCTTTCTGCCCTGATTGGGATTCTTCTGGCAAATGATTAGGCATATTTTAGATTCCTGTTTGGGAAATTTGGGAATTTTTTGAAACGGTGTTTCTATGATTTCTTTTTTTTTTTTTTTTTTGGTAATGAATTACATACTAGGGGAATGGTATGGATGTTGGTGTTATCAGTAAGTGGTTGCTGGTTCTGTATATTCTTCATAGGAACGTTTTATTTTTACTTGGATATCTTAGGTTTATTTCTCCATGGCAGGATCCCTTCTTCTTTTTATTTTCCTTTTATATGACCATTGTTGGTTATGTGGTTATGTTGGATTTTGGTCTGCTCCCTCTTGTTTAAGGTAAATATATTGATTACGTAGTCCTTAGAGAATGCTTTGAGAATCAAATGTCTGCGTAAGTCATTGTTGGTGTATCTATACGCAGGTTATGTTTGTTAATAAAAAATTTAAGTGGTGCCGGCATTTTTACGCCATTTTATTTTTTCTGTTTAATAAATCTGTTTTTCTTTGTTTTTGTTTTTTTTTGGGGGGGGGGCAAAACTAATTATTTCAAATTTCCCATCTAGGCATAAGTGGTATGGAGTTTTAATATTTTGGCATGTATGGGTCAGTTTTAATATTTCCCATTCTACAATTGGTTTGAAATTTCTTTCGAACATTTTTCAGTGATATGTGGATAATAATGTATATTTTTATATTTTTCATCAGTAAAGGATGACGTATGATCGGATAATCTGAGTTTAAAAGGCGTTTTCGATATTTCTATTTAATGTTTCACTCCTTGGCGTTTCTCTTAGGTTGATATTTCGGCTTGGTATAGGATATTTGACCTGAAACATTTTGGGACAAACTGAAAATTAGCTTTAGTTGCTCCAAAATTTTTAATGCACTCATTACGAAGCATAACAATAGAGTAACTAAAATGAATAAAGAAAGCATGAATAAACAAAACTGCAAGTGTACAAACAAATACATTTGCCTTCTGCAAAACAAAAGTCAATATACATCTACCTCTCTATCAAAAGAGAAGAGCTTTCCTAATTGTGGGTTGGAAAAACTTTTCTGCGCTGCTAATAGTTGTTAAGTGTGTTGCAAAACCAAGTATAGCAATACCTTCAATTGTGCAGTTTTGATTAGTGTGAATTTTGATGTAGTATGGTTATGGCATTACTGTACAAATCAAGTACCTAACGTAATGAATAAAATAGGTATAAGCTGAAATAAAACAGCATTGAATGATGATAAGACCCTGAGCAGTGCCACACTAATCAAGGTATATTAGTATGATTCTGTATATATTCCAAAAGATACTTTACCTAGGTGAGTTGAACTGTTTGGATGATATTATATATTTGGTTTGGCAAGCAAAACCCAAGTAACGTGAGGCAAATTTATTTTCTTTAAAAAGTGTGTCGCCAATGTAAAATGTTTGGACAGCTCTGATCGAGATAGATAGATAGAAAGATATATATATATATATATATATATATATATATATATATATATATATATATATATATATGTGTGTGTGTGTGTGTGTGTGTGTGTGTGTGTGTGTGTGTGTGTATGTATCTGACTGGAGGAAGGGATGTAAATCATAGGACAATTAGATGCTTATCTTGCCGTCTATTCTGACTGTTAAAGTACGTAATGTTTGGGAAACATAAACTTTTATTCTATCTTCAACCATCCCCGGGAGACGTTGGTGTTGAGGCTCATCTGTTAAACGTTTGTAAATTTGGTTTGATTTCAAGCATAAAAGCTGGAACGGAGGTCTTAATGGAAAAGTTTAACGACCCATTCACAGCACGGTTACTCTGCCGGAGCAATCGTTAACTCCACTGGAATCTACAACATAAATCTCTTACTGCAAATCTCCCCCCTCAACTGCTCATTCTCAGCAATTTGATTTAGATTACAGGTTGCCGGGAAGTGTGAATGGTGTAGCGGTTGATAGCGTGTACAATAGCAATTGACAAGCTGAGTTCAAACTTCAGTCGAGGCTATTTACTTTCATTTCGGACTAATGCCTTTGGGAAAGACATGGATCTATATTTTTTTGCCCATCCAGCTATGGGTAAAATATCAGAGCAAACTGAGCTCTCTAGTCTCAAAAGACAACCTGTATGGGGGGTGGACAACCAGTGAGTCGGGCCCCTCGGGGCGGTGCAAACTTTGACGTCTTTTTGCTTGCTAACGAATCATGCTCCACTTTCATTTGAGCTAAACCAGTGAGATAGATTTTTACATTGTATATCTAAACAAAAGGAGGCCTCTTATTTGTTCATCAAAACTCTGGAAAAAGAAAAACTCCGATTTAGATTTGATTTATGAGCCCTTCTAATTCTGACAAGTCTTGTATCTGAAAAACTAATATTCTCTGCTTAAAGATTATTGTATTCATCAGCATGATCATCAGTCTTTTAACGTCCGTCGTTGGACATAGACCTTCCCCAGGATTTGCCACACTTCTCTATCATGGGCTTTGCGGAGCGAGTACTTCCTGAACTTGTCTAGCTCGTCTCTTCATCTAATATTCTGCCGGCCTCGGTTGCGTGTGTGATCTCGGGAGATCCATGTCGTGAGCCCATGGATTATTGTATTACCCGACGTCAAAGACGCCATTTTTCTCATTTAATAAGTCTTGATGATTTACTCTGCGTCCAACGAGCTGAAGTTCACTTTTTTTCATAAGCCTGTCCCAACTTCAGAGGACGCTTATCTGTTCTAGACAGTATTCTAAACTCTTGTATATGATCTGTAAATGAAGTGTAAAAATCATACTTTGCATGAAAACTGTAGATAAACAAAATTTTGACACCCATAAAACAATATACATATTCACAAAAAGGTTCCCGTAGCGGTTTACCACGGTAGACAAGCTAACAGACCAGTAGTAATTTAGATACAAATTATTATTAACGGAATCTTGAGTCTCCTCAAGCAACCTTGACTTTAAGGGAACATTACTTAATGGCAAGAGAATTAAAACTGCTATAAGTTAAAATACTTTTCTGGTAAATCATAATTGTATGTTTATTAACTGCTTTAAGGTTTACCTTAGAAGCACAGTAGAAATAAGTATATATTTAGTTGATTTTCATTGATGATCTTTAGGGCTTGCTGGACAGTGTTTATTTGTTTTTTATCTTTATTTTCTAATTTTGTGAGTCAAAATTGGGGTATGCCCTTGAGTCTGGAGGGTACTTACTGCCAGGAAAACAGTATATGACTAAAATGATTGAGATTCAAGTCTCTGAGAGAAAAATAGAAAAAGAAAAAAAAGAAAGGAATCCCAAGGCAAAGTTCTGGAATCTCTACATCCATATTTATAAGAGCCGCACAAACTTGCCTACGATTTCACCACTTGACCCTGTTCTCATGATGAATTGTATGAAGATGCCTGGGGGTAAAAAGCATAAGGAAACTTAGTGTCAGTTCAAGGTTAGTCGATCGATGTTCTGGTTCTTGTCTAATTTTCTAATGTCACACTTTTTCTCCATAGACACAGATACACACACATACATATATATATATATATATATATATATATATATATATATATATATATATATATATATATGAGTGTGTGTGTGTGTGTAAGTTTACTTCTCCATTAGTTATCTTGTTTTTAGCCACTTCAAGATATGCAAACATTTTCTTCGATCCCAGAAAATCCCTGGGCCACTTTTGGCTCTCGCATTCCCTTTGGCTCCCAGAACCCGGTGCGCATGTGTGTGTGTGTGTGTGTGTGTGTGTGTGTGTACACGAGGAAAATGAAAAACTTTGATAAAAAATATCTTATTTCAACTTTTCTAGCTTCGTCAAAACTTTGTCAAGAAGGAGGAAAATGCATGGAACATATGTTATAAGTACATTGTGAATTGTATAAAGTTTGAGCAGTAGTTAATTGCGAGGATGTGTGTTTTGTAAGTCGTTTGTTTGACATGATTGTTATGCCCAATGCCCGATGTTATCGGATGTGCGTGGGTAGGTATAGTTACTACGCTTACAGATGCAATCGTGAAATTCACTAGTTAAAGGGCTACGCAACGCGCTAAATATGTATAGTTATTCACTATGCTTAGCTTGGTTTGGCTCAAGGCCATAGTCATGGGGCGCTTCGTTGATGATTCACTGCCAGTCTAGCTTGCTAACCATTAGCCCACACATGCATGTACACTACCGTTTACTAACCAAAAGTTCGAGAAATTTGAACAGCCCTCTTGAATTGGATGTAATACAGACTTTTGTTGCTACCCTAGTCAACACATAGTTTTCACGGTTTCCTTCGAAGTACTACAATAACGTTTAGTCACTCTTGCAAGCTTCTTCAGTCTTTTGTGATTCTTTTTTTTCACATGGTCAGTATTTAGCTTCTGTTTATTAGTTTTATTTTCTCCCTCCCCCAGCTCTCTTGCTCTTTTTTTCTTCATCTCTCTATCGTACTGGATCTATTTCTCCCTCTCTTCCTCTTCTCGCTTTTTGTTCTTATTCTTTCGTTCGGCAAAGACATATCCACCGTATTCTCAAATATTTTTACATACTTACGTCGAAGCACCGAATGACCGAGTGGTTTCAGCAAACTTCTATGAATTCATTTCTGACTGAAATGTGTAATCACCGAGTCTGTTGACTCTTTTAACTTCCCTTTCTTTAACTAATCAATTTTGAATGAAGTTTTTTCTGTAATAACCAGTTTCACAATCTCATCACATTGGTGACATCGAGCATAAATTTGCCCAGTGGCTGAGACAAAGAAATGACATGAGTATCAACCGAGAACATCAATTCAGGGATTGCATTTACTGAAAAAAAGAACCAATATCAAGAAAATATTCTACTTCTTATATCACGGAGAGGATTCATTAACCAAACTTTCATTCACGTTTATGATGTGAAAGTAAAACTATTACCCCGGTTGCATTTGAGCCCGGTATATGTTGGTATTGTTTTGACTTTTCTTATCACTGCCCACAGCATTTACCACAACTTAACCACTCCCCTACTTACCCTCAGTCTGCACTAACAAATTAAATATTTCTAGTAGAAAGCGGGAAAACTAATCTGAAGTGAATGTTGCAATTATTGAGAAACTATTACCGTCAAATTAGATATCAAAAGTCAGAATTTCACTCGATTCAGTTAAAAAAAAAAAGATGTCAATCACTCTTTATGAATAAATAAAAACTGTTTTTGATGATGGGCGGTAATATCAATAATCCCCGGTTAGTTCAAGTTCAGGGTTTTTGTTGATAATCCCATTCGCAGGGTGTTTTACATCAACATGGAAAAATCATTTACCAGATAAACATGACATATTCTCTACCGAAGTTATTTTTCAGTGATGTTTTCAAACAAACATCCTTTGTTGCTCATTATCATGTCTTGATTTGGATTGTGTTTCATACCAGCACAGGGAGAACAACAAGAAAATCAGACAAAAAAGAAATTATTTAATGAAAGCTTTTGCATGTTTTGTTGATGAAGGGTTCCGTAGTTTTTGATATTTTACACAGTAAAAATTTCCCGATTTACTTGACCAAAAGCGCCCGTTCGAACCTGTTTATCCCAGTTATTCTGGTGATATCCAGATAGTAAGGGTTTATTTATGTGGTTGAGCATTTCATTAGGTGTGTGCAGTAGTTTCCAGTGAAAAACTGTTTTTCAGCAGTGTATTCAGTCTTTAGTCTTCGAAATTGGGAGATGGTAACTTTTGCACACACCAAGTATATGTCTTACCTTGCTTTCTTTTTCTCTTTTCTATTTGTTGCTCGATGAATGAACTTTTCTATACACTCCAATTGTATGAGTTCAGTTCGCCTGATTTATTCTAAGTTAGCAACTTTGATGTTACTAAAAGCGTCAAGACATAACAACTTCATCATAACTGTCTGATTCGACCTTTGTTATGCTCGCTTGATTTCTCAAAGTAAATAAACCAGTTGATAGGAACAAGGGAATGCCAACTGTGTGATTGGTTTGGAATAGATCCGTAAATATCTGATATAAACAGCAGACAAAATGGATGGACATATGAAGAAAGATAGAGAGGGGTAAGAGAGAGAATAACGGAAGGTGATGAGAGTGACGGAAGAAGAAAAAAGAATTCTTTTGAGAAAATTGATTTTATCGATATTTGCTTTATAGACTTCCTAACTTCCTTTACCTGTACACGCAGGCACAACCCACCAACCCCATCACACACATACATACACACACACACACACACACACGTACGCAGCTGGATCAATTTATTCTACACAGCAAATATTTATCAATTTTCATATCGAAATCCGGCATTGTATCAGTCTACGAATTTATGAATCCACCCTTGTATTCCTAAATTGATCTAAACCTGGATATGTTTTTATTGATTTTATTTCTCTGTCCCCAATGTTAGGGCAAAATCTAACTGATCGATAAAATGAATCATTAAGACAATGATGATTGGTTTACTACCACGTAATATCAAACTTTTTAATTTGGTAAATAATATGACCTCAAATGCAAATCTTAAAAACAGTCCAGTATGAATATCGATTACATTTCTGGAGGGGTAGGCAATAGTAAGAAATGAAAAATTGAAACGTACTCGGCAACCTCCCTCATGCCATAGCTATATAAGAACTGATTTTCGATTTTTATTCTGTGTGTGGCGTTGTCAGATTTATACGCTCTGAGTGCGTTCAAGTTATTGTTTGCTAAAAACATAATTTTAGGATGATCTATGCGAGACTTGATCCATGGATCATTTTGTAAATGCTGGAGAACAGGTGAAAATTTGTTCTACCTTTGCAGGATAAGAGCGTATGTGTGCCTCTCGACGTCTTTGGAGTTTAGTGCTGTATGTGTCTAGGACATAGGTTCTGAACACGCGCGCGTGCACACACGCACATATTCTCTCTCTCTCTCTCTCTCTCTCTCTCTCTATATATATATATATATATATATATATATATATATATATATATATATATGTATATATCACACACACACAACTTGAAGACTCACATACGTGCCCGCACAAAATGTTGACATCATTCGATGAGCCAAGATAGTATTTCACTGCAAATTGCCTTCTACTCCACTCTGGTGGTACTGCCGAAACCCCATGTAAGAAATAATTAGATATATAGATGGGACAGATACCAAAGACGTGTGTTATTTTTGCACACGTGTGCAGACATAACACTGTATAATATGTGCACATGTGTGTTTCAATGTGTGCATTCGTGCATGTGTGTATATATATGGGTAGGGGTGTAAGGAAACATCTCCAAACGGTTACTCATTCGGAATTGGCTCAGAGTAATATGGTTTAACTTGCTCAGACTGCAAGAAAAGTTAGGCCCGATATAAAAGAGGAAAGACGGTTAACGTGATGCCTATTAAGGCGTGCTTAAGAGGGGGGTGCATCAGTCGCAAACTTTCCTCCTCAGCCAAGAATTTTTTATTCAACTAGGTGAAAGACCTGAGTTGGAATTTGATTGTATGCTTCATGTACACCGACTGCTTTGACAGACGTTGCGGATAAAATGTTTCTACCTAAGCAAATGACTTTGTGATAGATAGATAGATAGAGAGAGATAATATGGCTGTCAAGCATCTATTTAAAATGTCTGTCTTATTTCTGCAAGATTTTCTGACTAATATCCCTTATCAAGGGAGATGTGGGTAGCCTAACAGTCAGCGGCACCGAAAATGGAATCTGTTCAAACACTGGCAGAGACAATTTGTGTTCACTTCGTACTATTGCCCATTGGAAAGACATGAATCCATCTCTTCTTCCCCGTGCTGTCGGTAAATAGTAGTTGACGAACCAGTTTAGAAGACAGACAACTCCGAATTCAAACTGGGGAAATTCCAACCCATCGTCCAGCATCGCGAGGGAATGGCAACTAACAGAATTAAGGGACTTGTTCCCGAAAGGTACGATTATCAGGGCTCCAGGGAAGCTTCGACGGGTCTAGCAAGCCGCTAGATAAAGAAGAAATAGCCCAGCGATACTCTCGATAGTATAAGAGGATGGATAATAAAAATAATAATTTTAATCAAGATTTCGCGTCAAAATACATCGTTTCATTCGGCAATCTCCGGTTGTTTTCAAGCGACCTCAAGACCCACGGAATTTTCTCACCTGAATCTGACGCAGCTATATCACCCTATGTCAGAAGTTAATGGGTCAATCAAATAAGAGTTATCGTGTTCACAGCGAAAGCTCCCATCCGACAAACAATCTTCTACGGTCTAGTTAAGACGAAAAGAGAAAGAAAAAACGATTTAAAACGGAAAGCGTCAAAACATTACACAGTTGTGAGAAAATTGGATTATTCAAAAGAAGAAAATGTGATTAATTTTTTTTTCCATTAGGAATAAAGGGGTAAGAAGTGGGGTGTGTGACACAGGCCGATGATGATGATAACGAGGATGTTTAATTGCTTCCGATTCTTTGATTCCATTCACCACAACTGAATCGCATCCGGTTGCTTATACGTGCGTACGTACGTACGTATGTATGTATGTATGGATGGATGGATCGTTGGATTGATCGTTCTCCGATTATACCCTCATCGAATGTGTCGCAGGTTTAGGTAACCACGAGCAATTGTTAGCAAGATCCTTCTTGTTATAGACAAATAAATATGAGTTGGACAGATAGGAGCAAAAATATAGTACTTAAACCCAAAGAAAGACTTATTTTTCTATCCATAGATAGACAGGAAGGACCTATACTACTCCACACTTTTGTTCATTTTGATTTATTTTTCTTTTCATAGTCGCACATCATCACTCATTTGTATGTATATGTCATTGAATTTATAAGTACGTATCGTTGTTCTCATCGAGGGTATCACTGGGTTAGATACCCACGGGAAATTGTTAGTATGTCCCACTTCCAGCTTGCAAGTCCTTGCAAAGCATCGTTTTGCTTACGACATCAAGTATTCCCTGTTCCACCGAGTCCTTGACCAGGTTCGACTTGGTTTAATCTCTGTGATCTTACAGAATCGGTGTATTCAACATGATTTGGTCGTAAACCCTTAGCCTGGGGAGAAGTTCTCCGAGCTTAGTCCTTGTGCAGGATGCTTATCAGAGAGGCGTTGAGTATCATTATTAAAGGCTTTATGTGTGACTTGGTGGCGGATTGAACCACAGCCTTCCGAACCAGGGGCAAGCACTCTATCAATGAACCACGGAGATCGGTCTATTCAGACGCTTCAATATTTTCATCCGTGAAATTATCTGGTGGCCTCCACAGAAACAAAATAATTTATCATCCCCTCCCTCTCTCTCCCTCTCTCTCTCTCTCTCTCTCTCTCTCTCTCTCTCTCTCCAACCTTTTCATTCAATTGTCACTATCTGCGTCACTCTCTATTTCACACAAACACACAGCCACGCAAAAATAAACACATTCAGGTACATTCATGGCCAGGTACGAGAGATTAGCAAGAGATTAGCTGGGAGTACTTTACCGTGGAGCAATAGTTGAAAAGCTAACCTCGCACGCTATTACCATTAAATTGAGTTCAGTCCTCAGTGGGTGACCCTACACTTGCGAATTTGCCCCGAATCAAGCAAAGCACCGTAAATAACGACGAAATTTCGCCGTGGGATTATAATTGGTAGGCTAGTCTGGCGCACCATTTCCACATAAGTGAGATCGGCCCTCAATGTATATTGCCAGATTTGCGTGGAAGGTGCTAGGGATTTTTGGTCATTTGGACCTGCAAGATACTTTTAGTGTACAGAGACAAACAATTATCATAATGATAATAATTCGCCAGACCGTTTTGTCTACCAACTTGAAAATTGACACCACAAGACCCCTTCGAAACGTTTTTTTTATTGTTTGTTTGTTTTTTTATTTTTTTTTTAGGAGAAAAAGTTTTTTTGACCCTCTGAGGGCCTTATTTTCATAGGTCTCTTAATGACATTTAGATTCTCTGGAATCTAGATATTTGTATATTTTTTACTCCATTTTAGATGCTTTCCAGCCATAAATATAACTTATCCTGGCCATATTTATTCTTCACTGGAGTGTTTTACAGAGACAACGATCTGATTTCATTCTGCTATTAGAAAACGATAACCAAAGCTGTCAACTTAGTCAACATAAGTCTCTTTAGTTTCTAACTGATTCTGGCTGCCTGACTGCTTAAGTATGTATGTGTGCATTCATCACACGTACAAGCCGAAACAATGGGGACAGAGGTCTGAAAATTTAACATTTACTCTGGATATAATATTGGAAAAAAAACGGTTTTTGGTTCTTTTTCTTTTATTCTCTCCCTCGAAAGGTTTCTGGCAGGATTCAATTTACAATGTAAGTTCATGCTGAATTGGTCCTTCAGTATGTGTTTGGCAGTATTCACGTCCGTTTTGTTTTTTGTTATTGAAAGTTCAGACTCTTTAGTGATCACTGCCCGATGAAAGACGAGAGAAGTAACTTATTCATTGATGACCACTTGTTTCAAATTTTGTAATTGATCATCTTCAACACGGAACGCTGCGAAAAGAGGTTGGCCACGTGACAGTTTCTATTGAGTGACCAACCAGACCTGTTACTTTCCGAACTACTATTATTACAACTTTTTCAGCAACAAGGCACACCCTCGTCGGTGTTCTTATCGTTCAAATTCAACCCTGTCTTAATATCTATTTTATTGTCATCATTCTATAGTAACGTAACGTAATACTTAACGTATCATTGGGAAGGCAATTCACTCTGAAGATCACTTGATCAGGTTTAGGTTTTGCGACTGATCAAGAAAAAAATGGCAGAGAGAGAGAGAGAGAGAGAGAGTCGGAGAGATATTGACCCCGAACACACCTGATGTAATAAATTAGAAGATTAGAATCAATACCTAACGCCCTGTCTCAGGTAGCCGTTTCGAGAATCAGATATGCTCTGTGGGGTCGAAATGAAACAGAAAAGTACGGAGATAGAAAGTATAAAAAGAGAACTCGAACGTAAGATATCAGTGAGAACGATGCAGCATACAAGTGAATGAATAGATCGCAGGATGCGTCATAAAGATTTGCCTATAAGTTTTTTTTACTATTTATTCAAAATTGAATCGATGCATGTGTAAAGTACAAAGTGCTGTCTATACTGAATCCATACAAACAGGTATTTTTCAATATGACTACTTTTTGCCTCGATCATGGCTTTTAGATGAGAGGTAACCGATTTGCTGTTCAGGTGATTCGTCCAAGTTGGAACAGGGTATACGATGAGTGTCCAAAGAGAAGTCGAACTTTTTCAGAAACAAATTTATTGCTTTACCTATCATCGAATGGGACTTTTCTCTTCTGAAATAGCCCCTGCACTGTCGATATACCGTTCCTAGCGCTTTTTTCTAATTCTAGAATTTGTTGTAGAAGCTGATCTGATTGATAGTGCACCGGTTTCGTGGTGCATTCTTTCCATCTCTCCTATCGTCTAAAATTGACAACTTTCCAGGATTGATTTCAGCTTTAAAAACAAAAAAAAAGGTCAGTAGGTCAGATGCCAAATCGAGAGAGCAGGGGACAAGGGTTGAATCCCACGAAAACGGTGCTCTTCAAGATCATCCATTGTTCACCTTAGGGGAATAAACACCAAACGCTCCACTAATGGGCTCATTCCGGCAACAACAACGTAGCACGATATACTTTTATTATACAAAAAGTCAAGTTCACACCTTTGTAACATTCCAGTCATGAGCAGGCTAAAATGTCTCATTGGGGTGCTATGTCAAAAGTTTCTTTATGGACACACCTCTCATCTCTCCCTCTCTCTCTCTCTCTCTCTCTCTCTATCTATCTATCTATCTATCTATATATATATATATAAATATATATATATATATATGTATCGTGTATATCTATATGTATTTGTGTGTGTATGTAAATATATGCCTGCACAAACATAGATAAATAGATAAGTGTCTGCTCCTGTATATATAGATTATTTGGTGTTTGCATATTTGCATATGTATGCATCTTGAATTTTAAAAAAAGTTTTTGCTTGAGATTTCAATATTCCCACTCTGAAATTGGTTATATATATATATATATATATATATATATATATATAAACTTTTTAAAAGTTCAATGGATACAGAGAAAGAAACTTTCCATTTCTTATCGTTAAAAAGCTTAGTCCCAAAGTACTAATGACGATGTGCTACTCAAGTAATTATAACACGATCGGTGTCATTCTAACGTGTCATCCCATAACTATTTAAAAAAAATTATCCTTTATTATGGAGTTCATCAACTGTTCAACACAGAGCTGTTTATTTATATATATATATATATATATATATATATATATATATATATATATATATATATATATATATATATATATATATATATATATGAAAAAGGTTTATACGAAAGAATTTAGCAGTTATTTTAAAATATGAGAAAACCTTTTTTCTAAAGGAAACACATTGAAACTCTCTATTTGGGTTTTCCATATCATTGTGTTTATTCTGACTATTCAATGTTAGATTGTTCAATTCAGTTGACTGAGACTTGATTAGCAACTACTTATTTCGAAATAACTTCATAACCGTGTATTTCATCAGAACATATAATAAACATATATGCTGATTTCTTCTCTGTTTGTTTGCGCTCATGCATCTCATTGGTTAATTTTCCTTCGAATTATGACATAACAATGAAGATTTCGTCATAGAAACTCTCAAGAAATGGCCTGGTAATAAGTATCCTTTCATATCAGCTGCAAAATAGGCTGCGTTGATCTTTCAATAACTCTGCAAAACACAGGAAATTCAGATTGTTCAAGTAAAAAAAAGTGAAGATTGAAGCCATTCAAAACAAAGGAGTCATATTTTTGAACCTGATGGGTTACGTGGGTGTTTATAATGTTCTATTGGCAGATATGGATGTACATCGTGAGCTGTGTCCAGGATACTTTACAAGTCAAAACTAGTAATCTCCGGTTGAGGCCATGCACTATAAATGAACATATCACAGAAGTGGCTAACTATTGCCCATAGGCAAGCAGATCAAATTATCAGCTCAACTCTTTGAAGCATCGTGGATTAAATTCCATCTTACTTTCGATCTGCTTGGTGGGTCATTTTAATACCACCTTTTCATCTTCATATATCTAGAAGCTCAAAGGTTTGTATTCTATCTAATCCAAATCAACAGATGGTGGAGTTGTTAAAAGTACAGAAAATAAAATTTGCTTCAAGTGGTCAGCCTATACACATGCAGTAGTCACCCGTAATTACGACCCCCTTGGATTTTGGAGGATGTCATCTTAGTAAATTTATCGTTATAATGGGGGTTGAGGTTGAGATTTCACACGAAGTGTATCAATTATAAGAAACCAAGAAGTACGTAGATGACTTTTTGTTACTCTTTCTGAGTTCAATGCCCCATGTCACCTCAGGTGGCATTATTTTAACTATTAGCAGCAGCAACAGAAGCAGCCTTCGAACGCCCGTAATAAAAAAAAACCTTCCCCAATTTCCGTCAGACCTCTACATCGTAAGCATCGCGGATGAGTCGTGAATTTGTTTATATCATCACCCCATCTTATTTCTTACCGATCACAATTTCACATATGATCTGTGGAGATCCACGTTGTGTTTCGTGATATCCAGCGGTTTTCTGACTTTCTTACAACATAGCCAGTTCATTGCAATTTGAGTTTTCTAATGGCATCTTTTTCTCTAATATATTGTACTGTCTTGTGGTCTCTCCGTGTGGAATTATTTTAAGAGTTTACTAGGTTTAGTTCTTTAAAATGATCCATTAAAAGCTTCATGTGCTGTTGCTGCATACTAATCTCCGGCAATAGTCTTGAGAGATTTTTTTTTTTTAATGTTCCGTTAGAACGGGCGTCGTTGCAACAAGATTTTAACGAATTTTTGAACCCTTTATTTAACCGATGGGGGTTCGGTTCGTTATGTCCCTACACCTACCAGATGATACCTGGAGAAGGCCGTAGAGTATAACAGCCGAAACGTTGTATGAAAAACAACCAAGATGAGGATGGTGCGATTATTAATAGAAATGTGATTTTAACGGTTTTGCTTTCAAACGTTTTTACCTCTTCATTTTTGGAAACCAACACATCTGGTGGTGGTTATTGAATCATAGATGGCACAGCTTGCATTTCACTGAGCATAAAAGTCACGAGATGGCAGATTGTTTGTTTGTGATTGGGAACAATTACCGATGACATTTGTGAAGGGAGAAATTATAACGAGACGGAAATAGCCGGGGTGTTTTTATGAATGGTGTGGAAACTGAGACGGAAGAAAAAGAGAAAGCCGCCTAATGAGTTTCGGTGGGAAATAAATCAAGACTGTTTAAACCGATACTGACGCATCTTAAATTCATTCATAATGTTTGTTACATGAACCGCAAGGAAACGGTAGTTAATATCATTTCCCTATTTTTACATTGCCACTCTCTTTATATCTTTCTTCAACTCTCTCTTTCCCTCTCTTTCTCTCTCTCTCTCTCTCTCTCTCTCTCCCACACGCACACACATGCATACATACAGAAAAAATGAGAGGCTAAAGGGAGAAGGTATGCCCAGAATGTATCCAGCCATTAGATATTAAGGAATAAATAGCTCACCTAGGGCAATGGCACCTAATCTCATTTCAAAGTTCTCTCTTCGGGACCTCATACACATATCTGAGCGTCCCTTCGAATTTTCAAAATATTCTGCGTAGTCCTTCCGTCAGGAATACCATAAGCTGCCTCATTGCGTTCTCTTTAATCTCTCCATGGTCTGAAATCGATTCGAGAAAATCCAGAGGTCGCAGGAAGCCAAATCTGGACTAGGGTTGGGAACTGAGAGTTCTGGATGAGATCTATTGCCGAAAGCCCTGTCCAAGACGTGGAAAATGGACAGGCGCATTGTAATGTGTATACCAAAGTTGTACATTACACGAGCTAACTCAATAGCGTTTCACTGCCGACTAACTCTATGCACGGTAAGATTTCTTCCGACTAGTTAACAGGTTACATCAAGACCACGCAACCAGTTCTAGAGATATTAAAACGACCCGATACTTTCCAGACAGACCTTGTCTTTAGATCTTTCATTCCCTCAAATTCTCTCAGCTCAAGCATACGTACAAACGTAACTCATGTACATGCATAAGTTCGATGAATTTGAGTACTATGAAAGATCCAAAAGTAATACGAACTTTTGCATGTACCTTTTGTGGGCGATTCCTTTTATTGGCGACCGTGAAAACGAGGTGGTAGAGTAATTCGGTCATTTTGATGTTTAAATTCCCCGCACTTTGAGGGAGTACTGCCAATTTATACCTGGGCTACTGCCGTTGTCAAGTACACCCGAGTCCCGGAGCTGGAATCATCCATGGTTTACTTCTTTGCTTCTTTTTCCTCTTGTCCTTTCTGCGGGCTTGTGACAACTTGTCAGTGTCGATCTCCTCTCTGAGCTCATGAGCGACAACCAGATACCACAGATAACGGATTATGGCCCTAGTTCCGTAATTTTGGTCGTTGTGACCCTCAGAGAACCGTTAATCACTGAGAATGAACGAATGGTAATTTTGATTACGTCCGTTATAGGGCGTTGTTTTCTCTAAGATTCGAAAAAGACATTCGTTTTATTTGATCCCCGGACTCTTAGAGCAAAAATGAGAACACACACAAACACATACTCACACATTATCTCTCTCACACACACATAATCGCCCACACACACCCATACACGCCCACACAATCATATCGAATCAGTGTAGCTCCTCAAATGGCCAACCAGATCAACAACCCAAGTGGGCTGCAGATTCTTCTCTCTTTGCTCGTCTCAGTGTGTGTGTGTGGGTGTGTGACTCCAGACAATCCTTTTATTTTATTTTCCAAAAGTGCTTTTGGGGGTTTCTATGGTCATTTTGGGACCAATAATTCCCAAATTTAGTGTGAGTATTCTTTGGATAATTCTACATGAAGCATCAATATTTTTTGAAGAATTTTAGAAAGTATTTCGAAGAATCAGTTCTTGTACTCGCGCAGGGATGGTGATTCATTCCTGCAAGTTACAAACACACGCAC